>CM019150.1:54551112-55267291 GCA_009733165.1 Naja naja | reverse complement strand
GAAATAGTAGTACCTTTTTGATGTTTTCTTGGTTTCCCAGCACTATTTATTTAAAAACAATTTGAGTGATCCTTGAATGACCCAATGATTAAAAAATTCCTTATAGAACTGACATATTTGTCAGTTTGAAGTGATTGACTCATTTTATTATTCCCAGCTCTATTTGGAAGTGGCTCCCAAATAAGCCATTTTCACACAATTGGGAAATGATCTAAAATGCATCACCTTTTAGGAAGTTGCTGGTCTGCTTCTACTTTTAGTAAAAAAAAAGTGGGAAAGGAAAATTAATTGTTCTCAATTGATTTATGTTAAAGAAATCAATCAATCCTATGACTAATTAATTTTTATGGACCGTAAACCCTTGTCTATATATTTAAATTATATAAAGAAGGTTGAGCCCAGATGATTTCAAATCAACATTTATTGTAACAAGCAGATTAAACAAATAAATATTCAGAATGAATATTACCAGTGTCCTCTTTCCTTTTAGGTTTCTCCTCAGGTCTTCTTAGTTTGACAACTCCCTATGCAGTTGGGGTTTCTGTGTCTCTTCTGTCTCAGAAATATAATAGAAAATAGTCTCTAGCCTAGGAATGTCTTTTTCCTTTGCAGCTTGAGCTTTTCTTGAGGTTTCTTGAAGCTGTCTGCCTATGCAGCACAGATATCTTGAGAGACTGCTTTAGAGATGGGACAGCCTGCTTATGCAGCTGTAATGATGTCAGAAACCTGAGGTAAATGGCAGTTGGGCAGCCCCTTTTATAGTGCAGTATAATAAAGGAGCGTGGTTATTAAAACCAGTACTTGGCATGTCATGCTGCACTGCCATTGGTTGATTTGACTTTTCAACTCTAAACATTGTAAAGTGCACAGCACATTGGAAATCTTTCCAACAATCCCCTTCTCTGTGCCTACACTAATAATATACATTGGGCTATATATAATATGTACAATAGACAATATACACAATAGCGAGAACAACCATGGATACAATTTACATTGGTATCTTGTTCAACAGATATATATGTTGTTCTTTTGGCAAGGGCTTGGTAAATACATCCGCAATCTGCTCCTTTGTTTCTGTGAATATGGTCTTAATGAAACCAACTTTGCACAATTGTCTTACGTGCTTTTTTTTTTTTTTAATTACATTATGCCCCCTTCTCGAAGACTCAGAGTGACTTACATTTTGGAGCACAACCCAATGTGCTCAGCAATAGCCTTCATTCCATTGTATATGCCTGCTTATTACTAAGCGGCATTTTTACAAAGTCAGCTAATTGCCCCCAACAATCTTGGGTCCTCAATTTACCTACCCGAGAGGATGGAAGGCTGAGTCAACCTTGAGCCTGGTGGGATTCGAGCCTACAGTAATTGTAGACAGCTGGATCTTAAGAGCAGGCATTTAACAGCCTGAGCCACCAAGGATTTGATATCTATATGCCGTAACCTCTGTCCAATGGCTTCAGCCTTAGATATTTCTATAGCAGTTCTATTACCTTCATAAATTATAATTGGATACTCAGGTTCCCTCCATATGCTTTTCAATAATTCATCAAACCAGATGAGGTTATTTGCAACTTTAGACAAACAAGTATACTCAGCTTCTGCAGTAGAAGTTGCTATGAGTTTTTGTTTGCCTGAGTACCAGTGGATTGGGCTGCTGTTTAATAATATAATGTAGCCAGAAGTACTTTTTCTTGATCTCGTATCACCTGCCCAGTCAGCATCAGAATAAGTACATAAATTGGGTACATCAGAAACATAAGGTTCTAGAAGGAGAGAATAATCTGCAGTGCCCTTGAGATACCTAAGAACTCTTTTAATCCCATCCCAGTGTAAGGTTCTCAGAATGTCTAGACAAGATTCTCAGAATGTCTAGACAAGATATTCTCAAAATGTCTAGACAAGATATTTACAGCCAGACTAATATCTGGTGTTGTCCAGCCAGCTATGTACAGAAGTGAGCCCAATACAGATTTATAGAGCGTCTTTTGCTCGAAATCTTCACATTCACTGTACATATTCCTGGTAAAGTCTGTTTGCATGGGCTTGGCCTCTGCCATGTTGCACCTGCCAATCAAATCTATGATTTTGTCCCACTGAGAAAGCTCGAATCCTTTCTCAGTTTTTGTAAACTGAACCCCCAGGAATTTATCAATTCAGCCTAGAGGCTTCAGGGCAAACTTTTGACTTAACTGCTCAGAGAAGAATTTACTTCTTTCTTCTGATTTGCTGATATATAATATATCATCAACATAGACCAAAACAGTCTCCCTGACATCTTTATCCTCCCTGATGAAAACACATTCATCAGCTGGTGAGGCGGCGAAACCTATATGCCTTAGACACTCAGTAAGGCATTCATACCACCTTCTTCCAGATTGTTTCAGACCATAGAGACTTTTATTTAGGAGCCAAATCTCATCCTCTCTATGATCTATGCCTGGAGGTGCCCTTACATATATCTCCTTATCCAATTTGGCATGCAAATAGGCCATTTGCACATCAAACTGGAGCACACTCTCACCATGTATGGCTGCCACAGTGAGCGCAGTTTTTATGCTCTCTGGTCGTACTGTGGGCGAGAAGGTGTCGTCAAAATCATCAGGGTATCTCTGCGAGAATCCCTGTGCCACCAGTCTCGCTTTATATAAGAAGTTCCCATCATCTAATGACTTCTTCTTATAGACCCACCTTGTTCCAATTACTCTCTTATCCTTTGGTAATTTAGTGGGCTTGAACACCTCTAACTTTCTGAGGCTGTCCATTTCCAATTCCATAGCAGTACGCCAATTGCCCTGCTCTTTTGGAGACAGCTTTAATACATCCTCATATTTTTGAGGAGTGGTCGATGTCAGGTTTACACAAGTGATGAAGTCATTGTATCTTTTTGGCATTTTATTTCTGGTGGTCCAGATTGGTCTACTAACTGGCTCCTCTTCAGTATCAGGATTGTCCAAATTGTCACCTTTATCACTGTCAATTTCATCAATTTTCAATTTGGGGTGCCCCTTCTTCCAGGCTACCCCTTCTTTCCTTTTGAGGATCCACTTTAGGGGTTTGGAGATTACCCTTTCTCCACTATCCTCTGAGCCAGATGTGTCACCATCACTAGATGGGCTTTCCGACACATTTTTATTTTTGCTGGCCAAATTATGGGCAGGTTTGGGAGTCAGAATCTCATTTGCGTGGATTCTACTCCAGTTGGTACTTTCATAGAAAGTGGCCAATCTTGATATGACAATCCTTTTGTTATTGTCAACAAATTTGTAGGCCTTGGAGCCTGGCTCATATCCTACAAACCTTAATTTGATCAACCTTCTATCCCCCTTCTTTTTTAACTCTTTGGAGATGTGGACATCGGCCATCACCCCAAACACATGGAGATGTTTTAAATTAGGCTTACAGCCATACACCACCTCATATGGGGTCTTTTGAACTACACAGGACCATACTCTGTTGAGAGTGTAGTTTGAGTACAATATGGCCTCTGCCCAATAAGCAAAATTTAAACCAGCATCCTTAAGAGCGCATCTCATCATGGCTTGGAGGACACTGTTCCTCCTCTCAAACACACCATTCTGGAATGCCGAATAAGGTGCTGTCCTAAGATGGACTATCCCCCTTTCCTTCAACCAGACAGAGAAATTTGCAGAGTTGAATTCAGTTCCTCTGTCTGTCAAGATCCTTTGTATCTTGATTTTATGTTGAATTTCAATCAAATTATAAAATTCCCTAAATTTAGTGAAAGCCTGATCCTTGGATTTGAGGGGGTACACAAATCCATATCTACTATGGTCATCCACTATTGTAAGAAAGTAGAGATTCTTACCGAGGGAGGGTTTCAAAGGACCCACCAGGTCCATATACACCAGCTCAAAAATGTGTTTGGATTGCCTCTGAGATTTTCTGGGCACTGGCTTCACCCTGGACTTTGCTCCCTTGCAAACAGAGCATTCCATGAACACATCACAACCCTTTATACACAACCCCCTAGAGCACTCAGGCAATTTCTGCACTATAGGGAAGCTCAAATGGCCTATCCTCTGATGTAAGAGGTGGGCACATTCATCGTGCAGAGGCTTACCAATCGATACAGAATTGGTATTCCTGGTTTGTTCATCATAGTGCTCTGAAACAAATCTTACAGATTTGGTGCCTTTAGACTTATTTACATTATCACAGTTACACCCCTTCTTTGGTCTGCATTCTTTATGGTTGACCTCAGGTCTTGACCGAGAGTCGTTATTTGGGTCACCAGTATTGGCTTGATAGCTGGCCCCAGACTCCTCAGATCTTACAATGGGGGAGTAGTATGGCAGGTTATTAATTTTTATAACCTCTCCCACCATAAGCCATCCCTGGTCACCATGGCACTCCCTTTTGAGAAAAGTACTTCAATGTTACAACATTCACTCAATTTAAGAATGCTAAGAAGGTTATGTTCTAGTTTTGGAACATACAGAACATCATTCACTTCTCCAAGCCCAGGTATGTACACAATACCAATACCTATGTCCTTGGTCCTGAGGCCATTTGCCATTGTTACGTTACAGATGTGGTCCTTGAGATTGGTAAATAGCTGTTTGTTGCTTACCATATGTCTGCTGGCACCGCTATCAAGTAGCCATAACTGCTCACGTTGTTGCTTAGTGAGCCTCGGGTAGGAGGTTTCAGTTATGCTAGCAAAATTGTTAACTAGTTGTTAACTAGTTTGTAGTTACTCTTCTTGTTACTTTTGTTTCCCCCTTTGCCCCTTCTCATGTTTGCAGGGTTTACCTGGGGCTTCCCTTTAGGAGTGGGTGACCTTTTATTTCTGTAATTAGAGTGTCCCCTTTGACCTGTCCTTGGACCTATGAACCTTGGACAGTCCCTCCTAAAGTGTCCCTTTGATCCACAATTATAGCATTCACCTATTACATTTACCTTGTTAGGGCTTTCAGGTTTCTTAGCAATCCCTCTATCTTTGTGGAAGGCTGCCCTGTCCTTCCTCAAATTATATTCAGCTATTAGCTTACCTGTCAGTATTTCTAGTGAAACACCATCATAGTTGGAGTTATCTAGTTGGGAAATAAAATTGTCCCAACTAGCATCCAATGAATTAATTATAATGCTTATTAGACTCCATTCAGAAATGGGTTCCCCCCTCAAATTTAATTCCTCCCTCATTTTCCTTAATTCACAAAGGTGTTCACTCATGTCCATTCCTGCCCTCAATTTAGAGGAATGGAATTCTCTAGAAATTCTGGCAGTGGTGTTGGAATTTTTAGAATTAAACATGTTGAATAATTTTTCCCAAAGTTCACACACTGTAAGCTCATGAGGGATGCTTGGGTATAATGCTGGATCAATTGATAATAATAGTAAGCAGAAAATCCTATGATGTAGTAAATCGATCTCAAGAGACCAGGGCTTGGGAGCGGGATCTAGAAGTAAATTTAAACCATTTTCTTTCATTAATAAAACTTGTACTTCCCTAGCCCACTCATAGAGGTTTCTGCCAGAAATGCATAGCTTTTTAAAGCTAGCAGGCAGAGGAGTTGAATTTCCTGGTAGAATGTTACTTTGTAACTCTCCTTGGTGCTGACATCCCTTATAATTACAATACAGTAAGGTTATGGAGACAGCAGGCTTGTTTTTCATTGGCCTGCAAGCTGACAGTTGCTCCTCCCAGGTGCCAGGGGTAGGAGAGCTGTTCTGCGCATGCGTGAAAATCATTTGTCTTTGGACTTTGTCGAGGAAGGAGCTTGTTGGTTGAGCTCTGGGGATGGACCTCTGGCCTGCCTCCGGGGTTCCTGACTGAGCATGAGCAGAGCTCATTCGATGCAGGACACCAAAGCAGAAGGAGCCCTTCGATGGGGGTCTGCTGGCGAGCCTCGGGCCGACCCCTTGAGCTCCGGCTTTGGCCGTTGAGCTCCCGGGAAGGCCCTGGAAGGCTGAAGACATCATCATGGAGGGAGCTGTCATCGCCAGGAATGGTGAGTAGCGGGCCGCAGTCGACCGGAGGGCTTTGAGGAGGGCCGCTGTCATCCATGAGGTGTCTGCATAGGCCCGAGTAGACCGGGAGGTTTCCGCGTAGGCCTGGGTAGACTGGGAGGTGTCCGGGTAGGGAGCGGTAGACCAGGAACCGTCCTGATAGGCTGCAGTAGACCAGGAGCCAGGAGGAAGCAGTAGACTGGTCCCAAACGCCGTGGCTAGGGTTCTGATAGCCTGATTGATCTCCAGCTTGGAGGGTGAGCTGTCTGGGATTTGTTGTTGGACCGCCGCGACCGGACTGATTGCCTGGGCGTGGGTCCAAGCAGCCTAGGCTGGTGACAGATATGGCATGGTTGGGTCCAGTGGTGCCGCTGTCACTAGTGGAGCTAGTCCCTGCACTGGCTGGCCGCGTTGAGCTGCTGCAGTGGTAGGTGCTGCCAGATGAGCAGCCTCAAGGATGGCGCCATCTTGGCACATCAAACTTTCTGAGGTAGGCAGGGAGGCAGCAGGTGCCATTTTGAAGTGAGCGGTTTGAATCTTCCGCTCTTTTGCCGCCATATTTTGTGGTGAGAAACTTGAGGGCAATGGTTTTTGGTTTCCCACGTGCACACTTTTATCGGCCAAAGGGGTTTCAGGGCAGGATTGGGTAACCCTTACCGGTCTGTTGTATTCATGGGCCCCAGTCCTGTCCCTGACCGCTTCTTCTGACACAATCTTCCTTATTAGATTGCTGAGGTTGATGGCCGGATCATTGCTTACCGATCATAAGCTGAAGGCTTGGAGGAAAACAGACCTCATTTTCTCCCTTTCAGCTGAATTCATAGGTGAGATAAGAAGGGGCGTTCTTCTTGTCTCATTTTCTTCGTCCACCGCTGGGTTGGACGTGGCTGATCGGTCTTCTGAGGTTGCAAAATGCTCACTTGTAGCGAGCGAGCCTGAGGACATGACAGCTGTCAGAAGGCTTGCCATGCTGCTTTCTCCTTGTTTGGCCAGCACTTGGAACACTTCAGTCGAAGCCATTCCAGGTTCTTCTGATTGTTGTTGTGATGCCATTAGCCTGGCTTTGGCTCTGGCCATCACTCTACTGCTCTTTCTTGTAGATTTGAAGCTGGGCATTTTTAATAATTTAAAATATAGACAGAGTTTAATTCAACCGTCCTCTGCTACCAATTTGTTAAAGAAATTAATCAATCCTATGACTAATTAATTTTTATGGACCATAAACCCTTGTCTATATATTTAAATTATAAAAAGAAGGTTGAGCCCAGATGATTTCAAATCAACATTTATTGTAACAAGCAGATTAAACAAATAAATATTCAGAATGAATATTACTAGTGTCCTCTTTCCTTTTAAGTTTCTCCTCAGGTCTTCTTAGTTTGACAACTGCCTATGCAGTTGGGGTTTCTGTGTCTCTTCTGTCTCAGAAATATAATAGAAAATAGTCTCTAGCCTAGGAATGTCTTTTTCCTTTGCAGCTTGAGCTTTTCTTGAGGTTTCTTGAAGCTGTCTGCCTATGCAGCACAGATATCTTGAGACTGCTTTAGAGACGGGACAGCCTGCCTATGCAGCTGTAATAATGTCAGAAACCTGAGGTAAACGGCAGTTGGGCAGCCCCTTTTATAGTGCAGTATAATAAAGGGGCGTGGTTATTAAAACCAGTACTTGGCATGTCATGCTGCGCTGACATTGGTTGATTTGACTTTTCAAATCTAAGCATTGTAAAGTGCACAGCACATTGGAAATCTTTCCAACAATTTAGATCTTTGCCATGGAGATATATGAGAGTTTGCCATAGTAAACATTAAAAATATTATATTATTAGCCTACACATAACATTGAATATTCATATCCATGCTTTGGAAACCCCATCTAATCCAAAGGTCTCCAATGTGTTAATACAATGCATGATTACTAAAGGCATTTATAGCATTTATAGTTAATATGATCATCTTCTAAAGTATGAGGCTGCTTTCACATACAGTGTGCTAAGATTACAAATAAAACTAACATGCTTCAAACAATTGATTATTGATACTCTTTTATGATGAATTCTTGATAAAGGAAATTTATCACCTATATTTGATACAGAAGGGTTTTATGATAACAGGACTAGACAGTAGTTGGCAAATATATTACAGAAATTCCATGTCTATTTCCAAATGAATTATAAAATCCTATCTGAAAATTGACATAAAGCAGCATTAAGTTATTGTAACTGGCAACAGACACATGCAATACAAGCACTGTTTGGTGGTGTTAAAGATAAAGAAATTAACATTTGGCAATAAAGTTGTTAAATTTAATAATCTTTTAGATTAAAGTAGCATTCTACATTTGGCAATATCCAATTCTCAGTAACTAACAAGTGACAGTATTTAAGCACATATATGCTTATTTATTTAAAAAAATTTAAGCCATCTGATGGTCAAAACTCTCTAGGTGGTTTGTGTTATGTATGTAGGTTTGAATGTTATTGGTTTAGTTTGAATTGTTCTTGTAAATTGTGAAATATGATTGGTTTAAAAAGTGCGGGAAAACCCTGCACTCTGATTGGCTGGCAACTACGGCTGCTGGCTATAAGTAGCAGCCGTAGCCCAGCCAAGTTGGGTCCATTCGAGCTGTAGTCACTTAATAAACTCTTCACTGAAACTCTTCGCGTCTGACTCTTCATGCAAACTTAAATGAGATTTTCCATAGCAATAAATATTTCATATTATTGGGATGGCTAACTTTCACTGTAGATCACCAGTTATTTGCCTTTATTTAAAAACAAAAACAATAAACAGACTAGAAACCAAAAAACAGTGAGTTCTAGTCCTGTTTTATGCATGAAAGCCAACTGGATGACTTTGGGCCAGTTTCTCTCAACCCAAGCACTTGAAAGGTGGGGAAAATAGGAGCAGAAAGGAGTGTTTGTATGTTTGTTGCCTTGAGTGATTTAAAAAAATAATAAAGGTGGAACCATTTTTTTTGCATAATGCATATAAGCCCATATTCAGATATATATTTGTGTGAATACATGTGTAGAGATAAATAATAATAGTGTTAATGGATCAAATTCTTTGGCCGGGACAAGAGGAATTTTTGGCCTGCCAAATATTGTTGGAATATAATTCCCACTATTCCTGATCATTGGCTATGCTGACAGGAATTATTAGTAACTGCAGTCCAACCATATTGAAAAAAATCAGAGGTTTCAACCCCAATTTTGATATTTAAATGCAAACCAATTGATGCATTTAGAAAGGACAGTAGAAATAAAATATAATTATTTCATCAAGCAGGCAAGTTTCAGTGTTCAGTCCTAAACTTCATAAGTTGAACTCCAAGATCAAATGTTGCCATCAAAATCCAATTTCCAGGGTGATCTAATTTTAAAATTTTACTCTGCTTCAGTATCTTAGGGGCAAAAAAATATTTTAATGAAGATGAGTCACCCGGACATAAGATTAAAAAAAAATAAGGAAATGCAGGTGGATTTGATTTTGTAGAGTTTAATTTTATGATGTTTCGGGCAAATTCAGACGGAAAACATTCTCCATGCAGTGCAGGTTGGCTTGGGCAGTGAATTGCCTGGTCCTCTTACATCCTTTACACTGTTGTTTAACAGAAGGAGTGATGGAGAAGACCAGCACAATTAGCACCATCTGTAGGTGGTATGAGAAATTGTTGCTCCTGTTCACCATCATGAGATGGCTGGTCTCCAAATGAGCTTTTGCCTCCTGGACAAAATGAAAACTCTTACTCGTCGTTTTTTTCAGACAAAATCAAATCTCTTTATAGCCACAGCCTTTAAGGCAAAGTCAAATAACTCTTCTAGCCACATCAGAACAACGTCAGAAAATCTCCATCAGAGGAGTAGAGAAATTATTTCAGTAACACAAATTCAATAGTCTTCTCACTTTTGTTCTATTTAAGGGAGAAATCCTTGAGGCTGTACTGCAGTGCTGCATGTCTTTGTTCAGCCACAAAAAAGCAGGATTCCCAGCAATGCTCCCTTCTTCACAAAACCTGCTACTTCAGGTTGCAAATCTGCATTGCATATAACTCAAATTGACAGCAAAAAGAGGCTGCTTTTCCCTTATTCCCAACTCTTTGACAGACAATTCACATTATCACTGCTACACAGATGGAGCTACTAGGTAACATTTGCAGATGGCATAGAAAGGATGGCTGCTAAATCATTAGTAAAACATATACCTGCACTCATGCCTGCCAAAAACACCTTAGTACCAATTCTGTCCAATCTCTCACTTATTTTTCATTTACACATACTGATAAAAGTATATCCAAAGAGCATGTCTACCTATAATTTCTTATACTTTTTTCCTATATATTAACTTAAGCTCTAAGAAAATCATGATAGGCCCTGTTTGAAGTTGGCCCACCTGCTAAAGAAAGAAAACAAATTACTCAGGAGAAGATTTTTCTTAGCAGTAACAGCTGCCCGGTTTATTAAAGAATAAACCCTCCCCAGTGAAGTTCACCTACTTTGTTGTGGGGCACAACAAAAGATTGTTACACTTTTCATTCTATTAGGCCTTTTAATATCTTCAATTTATGTTGGTATATTGTGCTTTAAGTATAATGAGATATGTTTAAATGTGATAGTAATTATTTTTTAGCCACTGCTGATTTATGTTATGGCTAGGTTTTCATTTATTATATGTGTTCTTAATTTGATTTATACAGATTTTATTTGAGGTTTGTGATTGTTGTTTTCTAAGCAATTTAGCTGTAAGGCAATTTAATAAATAGGTAAACTAATATTTAAGTGTATATGTTTCGGGATAAACAGAAAGCAGTTCTGTTATCTGAATAAAAATCCATTCATGCTACAGCACTTACATACATTAGCCATACATTCTATCTGTTTTAGGTAACATCTATGTTACATAGATCATTGGTCACATTACTGGTTAATCTTTGTTTGGGACTTAAATGGAGGTAATGTGTTCCTTGTGTTCTATTGGACCTATCATTCAACACCATCAATCATAATATGCATGTTCAGCACCTATGAAGATGGATGTTGACACTGTCCACTTTTTTATTAGCGGGAAATTTCAACCAGTAATTATAGAAGAAATATCAACCTTATACTACCCACATGTATAGTACTGGAAGATTCAAGCAATTATTTTACAACATCAGTGCTATTATGAAATGTCACAAAGCAGAAGCCCTGTTTTCTTTCAGTAAGAAATTAAGGGGCCCAGATGCCAGCACGGAGCACTGCTGTTTGCATATATTTATTTTCATTTTGTCTCCCTGTTAGACTATAAGAATTAAAGGAATTTTGAAAAGTAGCAATGTGCCAAATTGTTGCAACTAAACCATGGGAAACTCAAAACATTTCTTCTGAAGTGTGAAATACCCCATTTCCCAAGTACAAAACCTGTTCCAAAGCAAAAGAGGCTGTTTTGAGCATTTTGCACACTCAAAAGCAGCTATTTCACATCTGAAGTGTGGGGTGTTTCACATTCCATTCTCTTCTTTTTATTATTTAATACTGGCATGAACCCAGAGGGAAAGTTTATTTGCTGTTCAGGATGTAATATCAGGAATATGCTGATGATACCCAGTCTCACATTGCCACCCCGGGAGGCTATGAAGACAAAACAGGTTGAAGCTGAACCCATGCAAGATGGAATTGCTATTTATCAAGCAACGTTCTTGCTCAGTTGTGATGTCATCTCTCAAGCATTATTGCTGACATAGTAAGTTGATACCTTGAATGTTCTTTTGGAATCACAGACAAATAGAAGCTATGCCCAGAGGGCCTCTTGGCCAGCTTTCAGCCAGTGCACAGTTGCAGTCCCTTTGGGGATACAAGGAATTTGCAATAACAATTTATGTTGTACTACTGCAATGCACTATTTACCGGGCTGCCTTTGAAGAACATTCAAAAGCTACAATTGTTACAAAATGTGATGGGCCATTTGTTGGAGTGTGCACATCATCACAAAGGCATTATACCTATGCACAAGACTCCCAATAGGTATGCAGATGCAGTTCCCAGAAGGGCCTTTGTACTGTTTCATCTTGTGTACCAATTTTGGCTTTTCTGGAATAGCAAGCAGGCTTTATGCACAGTCACTTAAACCCCTGGGTTATTAAATTTTACTGTACATGGCACAGCCTCTGAGGTCCACTAAGAAACTTAGCTGGTCAAGCATTTTCTTTTTACTTTATTTCAGTTGATTTTATGCCACTTCAATCAAAAAGTGAATGCATCAACTGAGTGTAACTCAATGTAATCCTGGTTAACAGCCTGTAATTCAAGGTGCTGGTTGTTATGTTTAAGGCCCTACATCAAAGATTGCCTGGCTTATTACTCATTCCCAACCACTCAAGGAAAGAGAGCTTGTTGAGAATCCCTTTGTCAAAAAAAAAAAACCAATTCAGCAACCTTCTTGTGGGAACAAATAGAAGGAAACATACAAACCAAATTATGTGGGGAAAAAGAAGAAAGAAGGATTGATTGTATCTGAAGCAAGATGCTTCAAAGGAATACTTCTTTGTCAGAGGACTGAAAAAAATTAATGAAATAACCTGCTAACATACTTACAATATACTGAACAAGTTTCAGGTGTGAACTCATTATATAATTTGAAATAAGAACCACATACAATGTATGTGGTTCTTATTTCAAATTGTATGTACAAAAATACAAAACGGAACTATGTAAGGAGACAAGTTTATTATTTATCTTATTTATTTTTATTTATTTATTTGTTTGTCAAACATGTACAAGATAACAAGTATAAGTATGAACATAAACAAAACAAAGGAAGTAAATACAGATTAAACGAGGACAGTAAGACAGGGATGGTAGGCATGCTGGTGTGCTTATGCACACCCCCTTTAAGGACCTCTTAAGAATGGGGTGAGGTCCACGGTAGACAGTTTGCAGTTGAAGCTGTGAGGGGTTGAGGCTGTAACAAAATGGAGTTGGATAGGGTGTTCCAGGCATTGACTACTCTGTTGCTGAAGTCATACTTTCTGCAATCGAGTTGGAGCGGTTTAACTTGAGTTTGTATCGGTTGTTTGCCCGTGTATTATTGTGATTGAAGCTGAAGAAGTCATTGACAGGCAAGATGTTATAGCAGACAATTTTGTGAACTATGCTTAGATCAGACCACAGGCAGCATAGTTCTAGATTGTCCAGGCCCAAACTTTCGAGCCTGGAGACATAGGGAATTCTATTGTGAATGGAGGAGTAGAATACTTTTCTCGAGAAATACCTCTGAACTTGCTCAATTGTGTTAATGTCCGATATACAGTGCAGGTTTCAGGCAGATGAGCTGTATTCGAGAATTGGTCTGGCAAAGGTTTTGTATGCCCTAGTTAACAATCCAATGTTGCCGGAGAAGAAGCTTCACAAAATAAGGTTAACAATTCTTAAAGCCTTTTTGGCAATGCTGTTACAGTGAGCTCTGGGGCTTAGATCATTTGAGAAAAGTATTCCTAGGTCCTTGACAGAGTGAGGGTCATCTATGACATCGCTACCACCTAACTTGTATTTGGTGTTCTGATTTTTTTTGCCAACGCGTAGGACAGAGCATTTGTTAGTTGAAATTTGGAGTTGCCAATTGTGCAACCATTCCCACACATAGTCAAGGTCACTTTGTAGAGCAGCAGCATTGTCAGTGGTGTTAAATAATTTTATGTCATCGGCAAAGAGGATGCAGCTGCTTTTAATATTGTCACATAGGTCACTGATGTAAAGCAGAAAGAGTGAGGGTCCTAAGACACTGCCTTGGGGGACACCACTATTAACTGGTGCTGGATTTGATAGGGCCTTCCCTATTTTGACCATTTATTGCCTGTTTGACAGGAATGTGTCTATCCACTTGTGCAGGGGTCCGGAGATGCCGTAAGAACTAAGTTTTAGCAGTAGTTTGTCGTGCATCACTGAATCAAAGGTTTTGCAGAAGTTTATGTAAATTGCGTCTATTGCTTTACCCTGGTATAGATGTGTAGTCCAAATGTTTTTGCAGCATAGGAATTGCAGATTACATGGTAATTTTTTCCTGAAACCAAAATGCTTGTTAGAAAGTAGGTTGTTTCTGAGTGTAGAGTGATGGATTAGTTTATAATTGATTCCATGACTTTACAGGTGACGCAACACAGTAAGATTATTGATCTATGTAAATGTCATCCATTTTATTTAAGTAGTCTTTTTTATGTGTTCCAGTATAACTTGAAACCTGTTGAATATACTGTTATTTATTTTTCTCATCCTCTGATGAGGAAGTATCCCCACAAAATGACTTCATCATTTTGGTGCTTTCAAATCCACTCCTGTTGATTGCCTGGATACGTTCCTGCAGTTTTCTTGGCAAAATTTTGAAGGGGACTTGCTTGCTTGCCTTTTTCCTAGACCTGAGACAGAACCAAGGCCACCCACTTGGCTTTGTACTAAGACAGGACTAGAACTCATAATCTCCTGACTTCTAACTTGGAGCTTTATCCACTACACCAAACTGCCTCAAAACATATTGGGGTTCAAATCCATTTCATGTCAATCCCTTTCTTTACCCCCTCTTAAAGAATAGACTACCCCATCCTTAGTTTGCTCCTGAAGAGATATTAAAACATAGCTGTTTAGGAAAGTATTTAAGGACAAATGACTACTACTGTACCCCACCTGTGGCACATCTGTTTGGCTGTTGTCAATGACCATAAGCTGTTGTTTGTTTTAATTTTATGTCATATTAGTTGCATAAGCTGCTTAGAGCCTGTCAGAACTAAGTGGAATAGAAATCTAACTAAATAAACAATGGCCTTCCCCCCCAAAAGAATGAAAAACTGAATTACTTCCAAGGGCATTAGTGATTGATGTTTGTCTTCTTGATGTTTTTATGGTGATCTTGGGATAACATTTTCTTCTTACTGTGGGATTAGCCCAGTGATGACAATTGATTATGTGCTGCATGTGGATACATGCCAACATAGACTCACAGAGATCCTTTATTGATTGGTCAACATAATTCACAGAAAAAGCAAGCTTTCCCTCTACATTCCATAGTTTTCCCTGACATATGATGGCATATTTCATTCAAAATTTGTTATTTGAATTTCATACATGAAATGCACATAAACTATAGTACTAATGGAGATAAAGCTTGACAGCCCCAACACTAAAGAGCAAAAACTGATAAATTAGTTTCTCTGTATAAATAAAAAGCAAGCAGTTCTCCAAGCTCCCATAGCAGAGAAGCCTAGAATTAAGACAGTTCCTATTTATAGCACTATGATTAGAAACTCTCCACTTCAAAGTTTTTATTCCCTTTATCCATTTATAAGGCCATAACGCAGTTGGACTAGAACTAAATAGCCCAGTGTCCCACAGATCTCACCAGAACTTAATGTGCCATTCAGATACAGTTAAATTAGTAATAGACAGCAGTCTGTGCTCCACAGGACTTTTTCTGCTTCAGAAAACACTCTTTAGTCCCCACTTCCCCTCTCTTCATGGCTTAGGCAGTAGAGAACCAAAGGGGAAAAGACCCAGCTTGGATATAGCAGAAAGCTCTTACCATTCTCAGCCTATTGTTTCTTGCTATATATCCTGAGGGGTAAAGTTGGCAGAAACAGGCTTTATCACGAGGAATACCAGAACAATTCTGCAAAGAGGAACTAAAAGGCTGAACAGCCATGAAATGCATGTGATTTCCCTTTAAGTTCTTGCAGAACATGCTGCAGTTAGGATGATTATGTGAGTATTTCTACAATCAGCATTTTTCCATTAATGTAGATGTGATTGTCTATGCTCTCTTGAGATGTCCGGCACTTCTATTTGAGACAATGTGAGTATGACTTGAGAGATGGAGGTTGAAAGCTAGGCTATCTTATAGAGACTTCTGTAGAACCAGTGACATAGTGTCCCTCTAAAGGAGAAGGTTGGTGAAGATGATAGAACTTGCTGAAAAAAATTGGCCTGTTTGATTATAGAAAAGACAATATATATGTATATTACCAACTGGAAACCCCTTATGGACTTTATGTGTAAAACAGAAAAAAATGAACTTTTGATCTATGGTTTTGATGATTAGATAGGCTAGATTATAGGCAGAAGAGAGTCATGATATACCTTTAGACAAAGGGGTAAATCTGAAAAGATAAGGAGAAGTCACTTCTTTAAATCTTTTTTTTTCTGTTTTTCTTCCACCTTTTTTTCTTTTTGCAATTTAACTTTCTCTTTTATTTCTTCCTTTTTTTCATACTCTGTTCTAGTTTGTATAATTCTGAAACATTATGAAATCATTTTGAATCATTTTGAAAGCATCCAATTAATTGCAAACAAGAGTGAGCAGATCAGATCAATCTCAGATGAACTGTAAAGAACAAAAAGTTAATATTTTCTTAAAGTTGAAATTTGTAAATATGAATAATTTTTATTGCCAGCTTATGAAAAAGAGATTGGACAACCATGGTATAAGGTCTCCTGTTAGAATAGGGGGTTGGGCTAAACATTTCCAAGGTACCTTCCAACCCTTCTATGTTCTAAGAATATATGTTGTATTATTTTTACTCTTTTTTAAAGCTTTTAGAAAAATAAACGGGGAGAGAAGGAATGTTGGTGACTCACTGCTGATGCCGCTTTGCAGAATGGTAATCCCTTTTAAGCATCCTGTATCAACAGTCAGCAAATGCTTTCCTCTTCTTGGCAAATCCCTGCCGTGTTCTGCTGACCACAGAATTTCAAGTCTTTGACAAGTTAAAGTACCTCCCTCAGGGACAAGCCCACTACATTTTGTGAGCTGTATAATGGAGAAAACATTGTAACTCATTAAAACCTGATAGTATTTGTATACATTTCACATACCAATTTAATGAAAGAAGAGGAAAGTTGTTTCTTTTTCCACTGTCTCCAACCTTCCAGATGCATGAAATTATAACTTCTGTCATGCCTAGCCAGTGGCAAGCTGGCTAGCATAATATGGTTCAGTGGCATTCACAGAAGAGGTTCATAAAAATCAAGATGGCAGTCACAGCAGCATCATTTAATCCTGAGGGCACAGTGGTTAAAGTGTAGTATTGCAGGCAAATTCTGCTGACAGCCTGAAGTTCGACCTGATGTGGCTCATGGTTGACTCAGATCAGTAAAATGAGGACCCAGATTGCTGTGGGCAATATGCAAAAAATGTTTACACTGTGAACTACCCAGAGATTGCTGTTAAGTGCTATGGGATGGTATATAAGCCTATTGCTGTTAAAGCCCCACATCTTATATTTTTAAATCAATTCTAACTGCCCTGTTTGGCATCAAGCAGTTAATCTCTGGGCATCAAGCACTTCAAGATGCATTGCTTAGGAATCTGCTGTTTCTATCAGCTTAAGGGAAATAACATGTTTTCTTTAGCATGCACTAAAACTAATTGGAGCCAGGACCAACTGTGGAAAAGACTTCATTATTTCAAAGAGTGACATGGGTTCCTTAAATCTCAATATAACTTAAAGATTTGGGTGTTAACATTAATACTTCTCTCTCTCCCAATTATTTAACATTTTAAAATGATTTAAAATGGGGCTTATCATCACTGGTTTTGGGGTCTCAAAAATCTGTCAAGTTACCTGGGACTTCCAAATTGTGCTTTCTGCATCCCTGGCTGAGCTATAGGGTGTTTTTTTTAGTCTTTATTTACTCAATGACCCACAATTCAGTGGTGGGATTCAATTTTTTTTTACTATCGGTTCTGTGGGCATGGCTTGGTGGGCGTGGCAGGGGAAGGATACTGTAAAGTCTCCAGTCAGAGGTGGTATTTGCCGGTTCTCTGAACTACTCAAAATTCCCACTACCGGTTCTCCAGAATAGTCAGAACCTGCTGAATACCACCTCTGCTACAATTGTATGTATTTGTTTGTGGTTCTGACTATAAACAATAATGATGCAAGGCTTATGAATGGCTGGATTCAAATATGTGTGATCCCTGAAATGCTCTCCTTCATTCATTGATCTCCTTCAGCTTTGAGGCAACTGCACAGTAAAATTAAGTTTTAGTGGTACACAAAGCATGATTGCTTGTAGAAACTGTAGACGCAACATCTGTAATGCCTTCTCAATGCCCATGGACTTCCCAATACATTTCTAGAAACATTACAAGAGTTGATATGTCATAAGATTGCCAAGTTTTGTGAGATTTCAGGGTTCTAATGGAAGTTCATATGGGTTTTTAATGCTCCTATCCAAGATCCCTTCAGATTTCAAGGAGACATGGTTGAAATTCCTAAAATCTGAACATTTAATGAGATTTTAAATAATTCTTTTTAAAAATATTATATCCTGGAGACGGCACCAGACCTACTGCACAAGGCTATCTGATGATACACAGCACTTTAAGATAGCAATATTGCAATAAATGTTCAGAGACGTGAGATGAGAACAACACTACTATGCTTGTGTTATTGCTATATTAGTATCTTCATCAGCCCTTATCACAATCTGCAGTGGAAAGGAGGAGGGTTTTTTTTTACTGATACATGATGGATGAAAAGAATGCATTAAGAGACTGCTGAGATATGGAATGGGAAGCTGAATGGCTGAATCACCTAGTATTGATCTTCTTTTATGGACCAAGATTTTGTTTGTCAAACATCTACAGAGCAGGCACAACTCTACAGCTGAAACTTTTACTGGCAGGAAGATACAAAAATGGGAGACGCTCCAACTGTTGATTTTTTCCCCCGATCACAGGTAGCTATTGAAGTCTCAGAGCTTCTGTCTATTAACAGATGGTAGTTCTATATTTCAGCAGATATATATTTAGGATACTCACTGAAGCAGAGCCCATTCTTATAACTTTATCAGTCTGTGAGTTTATATCATACTACCCAGCCATCACTGTAGCAATGTGAAGTCTCTCTTGATTTGTGTCGTATATTGTCACAGAGACGGCTGGATGTCACTATCAATCCCTAGTGCAGAAATGATCTTAAGACATGATACAACTAAGGCAGTTTGAAATGCCTCAAAACAAGCTTTGTTCATCCCACAAAACAAACTATATGAATTAAACAACAAAGACTGAAGTGCCATCTACTGGAGTTACAAGCATTTGCACAAAGTTGGAACTCTTCTCAGATTTCTTTTATCATGATATGTCATTGGTTGGATGGAAAAGTGGGATATAATGGGTATGTAAAGCATGGCTTGTTAGCATCTTTTCTGCAGCTTCCACAATCCCATCATTCTGGATGAGACCTGATTTTCAGCCTTATTTTTTTTTCCTTTTTCCTTTTCTTCTTTTCCTTTTCTTTTCTTTCTTTCTTTCTTTTTGGTGCAGGGGGATATTTGCTTATTTTAGAGTTTGCTGAGGACTAAGAGAATAGGGCAGACCCTCACAAACATGAGTTATGGAGTTCCTTGCTATGCCATTTATAAGTATGTTGTCCTGAAATTAATAGAAGTTGTGCAGTCCCACAGTAAAATTAAAAACAGCCTGTATGATTCTTAAAGTATAGAGTATTGTAAGAATTTATACAGTTTGTAAAGCAGGAATTAATGAATTTCACTAGAAGTTAGCTGTCCATTCATATTAAGGATTAGGTTGGGTTAAAATTTTAACTCTTAGCATTTTAATGTTTATAGTGTTTTATGTTTTAATGCTTTATTGTACACTACCAAGAGCCACTCTTTGAGGAATATGGGCAGTTCATAAATGTGAGGGAGGGAAGGAAGGAAGGAAGGAAGGAAGGAAGGAAGGAAGGAAGGAAGGAAGGAAGGAAGGAAGGAAGGAAGGAAGTGTTAAGTTTGCATGAAGAGTCAGATGCAAAGAGCTTCAGTGAAGAGTTTATTTAGTGACTACAGCTCAAATGGACCCAACTTGGCTGGGCTACGGCTGCTACTTATAGCCAGCAGCCGTAGTTGCCAGCCAATCAGAGTGCAGGGTTTTCCCGCACTTTTTAAACCAATCATATTTGACATTTTACAAGAACAATTCAAACTAAACCAATAACATTCAAACCTACATACATAACAGGAAGGAAGGAAGGAAGGAAGGAAGGAAGGAAGGAAGGAAGGAAGGAAGGAAGGAAGGAAGGAAGGAAGGAAGGAAGGAAGGAAGGAAGGAAAAAGAAGAAAAGAAGAAACTCAAATATAGTTTGAGACAAAGAACATGCAGTTCTATACAACCTCAAAAAGATTTTTAACTTTAAGTTCCCAGTTTTTGATACAGGTTCCTATGTTAGGAAAATAGCTGATTTAAGTATCACCATAAATAATCAAAACATAAATATTTAATCCACTGGCATTAAAATTTGGTCAAAGGAATAAATGAAAGAGGAGAAAAAAATATACACATACACACATACACACACACATATGTAACTATGACCTGATTGTGTGTTCTGGATACCTGTACTTCCTACAGGGGATGAAGCCCATGTCTGTTGCATTTTATGCTTTCCTTATACTTCTTACTGAGGCAAAGTAAGGGTAAAGGTAAAGGTTCCCGCACACATACGTGCTAGTCTTTTCTGGTTCTAGGGGCAATGCTCATCTCCATTTCTAAGCCAAAAAGCCAGTGCTGTCCGAAGACATCTCCGTGGTCATGTGGTGGCATGACTAAGTGCTGAAGGCACATGGACCACTGATAACTTCTCACCAAGGTGGTCCCTATTTTTCTACTTGCATTTTGTATGTGCTTTCCAACTGCTACACTGGCAGAAGCTGGGACATAAGCTTACTCCATTACACAGCGCTAGGGATTCGAACCACTGAACTGTCGACCTTCAGTGTCTTAGCCTCTGAGCCACCGCATCCCAATGAGGCAAAGTAGCTAAGTCTATAAACTTAATATTCTATAAAGTTGAAATAGGTGGAATTTACACACTCACTGGTTTGTACATTCATGCCTCCCTAAGAAAGACTAATTATTTTGATAGCAGATTTTATTTGGGGGTAGTAATGCCCCCCCAAATCCCATTTGAGGCTCTTAGCATTCATGGATGGTGACAGCAAAATGATTTTTCCAACTATAAAAATGAAAGTAGAAGTTACACTTGGAGGCACTCTCATTTCCATGTAGAAAACAATTCATCATGACATATGCTCATTGCATCAGATGTCAGGAAACAAATATGTATAGCTGCAGTTTGCATTGTGACATGATCACACATATATGACCATGTTTCCATCATTGTGCCTTATTATGGATATCTATGCATTCCTACCTTTTCATTTCCTCAAAATAGTCCGCTGGATATTTTTTTTTTAACAATGGAAAATGAGAATGGTTTAGAGTGTCCCTAAAACTCAGGAAAAAAATGGCGTAAATATTAGACATTTCAATAATATTACCTCTGTTTCAGTGGTAATCAATGGAGTGTGTTTCAGCTCCTGTCCTTAGGATACTTATCCAATGATATTACAAGTATCCGGGACAAATTCTAACATAATTCTGTATCTCTCTGTAGTGCCCTGCAAACTGCTAGTCTTTTGCAAATGGTTGTAATAATGAATCCAGCCTAGACTGTGCAATTAAAAAAGCTTAAGCAAGATTTATAGCGGGATTATATCTGCAGGGTATTGTCAATGTCTAACATTTGGACACTATGTGGTCCTTAAAAATAAGCAATTACAAGAAGCTTGATGTGCTGTATAAACATATAAACACAGACGCTTTTGCACAAAATTGGAAAATATACCTCTTCTGATTAATATAGCAGATGGAGAGAGAGGAGCAAACCACATGCACAAATATCTATCAACAAAGCTTTTTAAAGAATCAATCATACAGGTGAAACTCAAAAAAATAGACTCTCGTGCAATAGTTCATTTATTTCAGAAACACAACTTAAAAGGTGAAACTAATATATTACATGCAAAGCAAGATAGTTCAAGCCATGATTTGTCATAATTGTGATGATTATGGCTTACAGCTCATGAAAACCTCAAATCCACAATCGCAGAAAATTAGAATATTGTGAAAAGGTGCAATATTCTAGGCTCAAAGTGTCCCACTCTAATCAGCTAATTAAGCCATAACACCTGCAAAGGGTTCCTGAGCCTTTAAATGGACTCTCAGTCTGGTTCAGCAGGAATCACAATCATGGGAAAGACTGCTGACCTGACAGTTGTGCAGAAAACCATCATTGACACCCTCCATAAGGAGGGAAAGCCTCAAAAGTTAATTGCAAAAGAAGTTGGATGTTCCCAAAGTGCTGTATCAAAGCACATTAATAGAAAGTTATGTGGAAGGGGAAAGTGTGGAAGAAAAAGGTGCACAAGCAGCAGGGATGACCACAGGATTGTCAGGAAAAGGCCATTCAAAAGTGTTGGGGACTTTCACAAGGAGTGGACTGAGGCTGGAGTCAGTGCATCAAGAGCCACCACACACAGACAGATCCTGGACATGGGCTTCAAATGTTGTATTCCTCTTGTCAAGCCACTCCTGAACAACAAACAATGTCAGAAGTATCTTACCTGGGCTAAAGAAAAACAGACCTGGTCTGTTGCTCAGTGGTCCAAAGTCCTCTTTTCTGATGAAAGCGACTTTTGTATCTCATTTAGAAACCAAGGACCCAGAGTCTGAAGGAAGAATGGAGAGGCACATTGCAAGATGCTTTAAGTCCAGTGTGAAGTTTCCATGGTCTGTGTTGATTTGGGGAGCCATGTCATCTGCAGGGTTAACGCAGCCAGGAGATTTTGGAGCACTTCATGTTTCCTTCCGTAGATGAGCTTTATGGGGATGCTGACTTCATTTGGCACCTGCCCACACTGCCAAAAGCACCAAAACCTGGTTCAATGACCTTGGGATTATTGTGCTTGATTGGCCAGCAAACTCGCCTGACCTGAACCCCATAGAGAATCTATGGGGCATTGCCAAGAGAAAGATGAAAGACATGAGACCAAACAATGCAGAAGAGCTGAAGGCTGCTATTGAAGCATCCTGATCTTCCATAACACCTCAGCAGTGCCACAGGGTGATAGCTTCCATGCCATGCCACATTGAGGCAATAATTGCTGCAAAAGGGGCCCAAACCAAGTACTGAGTACATATGCATGCTTATACTTTTCAGAGGTCCGATATTGTTCTATGTACAATCCTTGTTTTATTGATTGCACGTCATATTCTAATTTTCTGAGATTGTGGATTTGAGGTTTTCATGAGCTGTAAGCCATAATCATCACAATTATGACAAATCACGGCTTGAACTATCTTGCTTTGCATGTAATGAGTCTATCTCATATATTAGTTTCACCTTTTAAGTTGTATTACTGAAATAAATGAACTTTTGCACAATATTCTAATTTTTTGAGTTTCACCTGTATTTGGCAATGAATCTCTGGAAGCTGAAAGGCAATTCTGCAGGTTTTCCCAACCATATATCTATATCTATGGCTGAATTGTCATATTTTTGTATCAGCTCTATTTTGATGCTTTAAGTGGCAAACTGACCTAAAGAAATTTAGTAGACTAAGCTGTTTCTGTCAAAGAGATACTGTAAGAAAATAATTTTACCTGCTAATGTGTATGCCCTTACGCAGCTCTTAAAGACTCAAGAATATAGATAATAAAAATAGGATAACAATTCTGTCTTATGCAGGTTATGTTTTACAACAAATTTATTCAAGTTTACATATACAAAGATTAAAAGTTTAGATTAAAAATCCATATTAACTAATAAAACAAAAAGAAAAGAAAAAATGCAGAGAAAAAGGAAAAAATAAAAGGAATAGGTAAAGAAAAAAGATATATATGGAGAAATGATTTCTCATTTCATCAAGACAAATGTAATTTCAATAACTTATTGCTTTCTCTGGTATTACAACAAAAAATCCTTTCCTACCATATCTTATATATAAACAAATTTTAAAGCCTTATCATTCAGTCATAGTCAGCAAATGTCCATTAAAAGTTAACAGGAATAACATATCTATTTTAACCTTAATCAAATAAACCACTTTTATATTTCTTTACTTTTAAGACAATAGCTTATCACTTTCTCTAAAAATACAAAAGATAGCTTCTTCTTATATCTTATCTCTTATCTATGAACAAATCTTTAAAGCCTGTCATTCAATCCTGATCAAGAAAAATCCACTAAGAGCTAACAGAAATCACAACACATAGATTTTAACCTTGATCAAATAAGTGGACTGAAGATAGCTCCATGGAGAACAGATTCAACTATTTGATAGGATCCATCAAAAGAATCAGCTCCTTGGAATTCCTCTCCAGAATAAGGAGAAGACCCAAGATTGTCCACTCAATGATTTTGGAAAGTTATAAAGTTATAAATGGATTAAGAGTCCATATGGATTTGTAATAAGATTTTGAAATTAATTACAAGAACCCTTCCTGTGGGTTGTTTAAATTCTTTAAAAAAATATTAAGATTTTGAAACTAAGTGTAACTACCCTTCCTTTGGGAAAATGTTTTTGATTAGGGGGGAAATGATAATAGGGAACTTTGAAAGTTGGACACTAGAGGGAACCAAAAAGAATTAAAGATTATAATTAATCTTTAACTAATATAGAATGGAGCAAAGTATTCTAATTTGGGGAGAATTCAATGATATTTGGGAACAATGCACTCAGAAATTACTTTTAAGATTATCTGCCATCGTTAAAAATGGATTTAAAAGCTATGATAGAGAACAAGATTGATATTGAGGCTGTTTTAATATGGAATTAAAAATGACATCTTACAAGTATAAAATGGAAAAAGCTGTACACTAAAAGAGAATATACATAGCTCAGGGTTGAACTATGAACTATGGAGTGGTGTTCTCTGAACTTGACTGTTTGCTTGCAGACATTTCATAACCCAGTTAGGTAACATCTTCAGTATTAGGGAGTGTGGGGTTTGTTCCTTGTTTATATGCAGTAGCTTACTCTACCAGTGTTGATGGGATTTGGTTTTCTGGCACACATGCCCCAAAGTAACATGGTTGGCATTTTGCATGTGCATAGGAGATCATAGGGTGCAGCAGGTTTATTATGCTTTCAGAAGAACAATAAATCTTTCTAGATTGATAAAGAGCCTGCATAAGACCTGAAAAGCATCAATCAGGTTTTATGGAATAAGAAGCCTGCAAGAAATCCAAATGTTCATTGTTTCTTCAACCCAAGTCAAACTGGCTAAGGAGGACAGTAACCAGTAAGTAGAAGGGAAGGAGTATGTTCACATCAACCTGAAGTAACCAATAGTATCTGACCAGAACCATCTCATCAACTGCATTATCAGTGATATACATCAGTGAAGAGGGAAACATTGTTGTAAATTTGGAACAACTAAGGATGATTTTAAATTGCCCCAGACATGGGTTGGGGATGAGAGAAAGCCAAATAAAGTAGTTATTGTGACCATTTTAGTGTAATCACTTTTCTATTCGCAGAGCAATAAAAAGTTTTAAAAAGTCAGCATGTACCCATAAAGGAGAACTTCCATTTAATAGAACATGTCCAGTTGAATTATGACATGAAATAGAATGTATACCCAATTGTTAGACAGTCTGTGGGTAATAATAATAATAATTATTATTATTATTATTATTATTATTTATTTATTTATTTATTTATTTATTTATTTATTTATTAGACTTGCATGCTGCCCTACTCCTTAAGGACTCAGGGCAGCAAACATTAAAAAATATCATACAATTACAATAAAAATATATTAAACAAATACAAGTCTAAACAGTCAGTTAAAAATTAAAACAATTAAAAAATAACCCACCAACCCCCCGGGTCAGTCCAGACCAGCCTGTTGAAACAGCCAGGTCTTCAGGTCCCGGCGGAAGGAGCGGAGATCAGGGGCCAAACGGAGATCCATGGGGAGCTGGTTCCACAGGGCGGGCGCTCCCACAGAAAAGGCCCTAACCCTGGGGACCGCCAGCCGACAATGCCTAACCGATGGTATCCCAAGGAGGCCCCTCCTATGGGAGCGTACAGGGCGATTGGAATTTGATGCTGGCTGGAGGCGCTTCCGCAAGTACCCTGGCCCCAAGCCATTTAGGGCTTTATAAGTTGTTACTAGCACCTTGAAACTAACCCGGAAGGCAACCGGGTTATCACCATTTTAAATATCTTAAGACAGCAATTTGGTTGCATTTCAAGAAATATAAGACTTCTAAAGATCCTTCTGAGCAACCCAATTTATAACAATAACTTCCTTGTCTCCTTCATACATTATCATTTTTTTTCAATATATCTAATGGGAACCAATTATTCATTCAATTAATACTTTCAACACAGTGTCTGTAAATGCATTATCCTGAAGCTTTGTAATGACATTCTGTGACTTCCAAGTCTGGCATTTAAAGATAATTCCATTAATCTATGTCAAGATGTTCTATTATCCATATAGCCCATCTTTATACGGATATAAATTTACATACCATTCTCCCTGGATTTCTGGATGAAGGCTTCTACTCCACTTTCACCATAGCTCCCTTCAGAAGCTAAAGTTGAAACATAATTCCACTTGAATGCTTTAACAATGTCTACCATAGCCTGGGCTTGGTAAGTATCAGAGGGGACAACGCGGGAAAAGAAGTCATATCTACTGTTGTCACTCAGGTCAGGGGCTGTAGAAGCATAGCTTATCTGAGGAATCTGTGAAAATAAAAGGACAAATCACAACATTAAACAGTAGAATAAGACTTAGACATCCCTAAATCATATCCTACTTTTCTAATGGATTAGAAACACAAATAGACAATGAATCTTAATAACATTTCAGAGCAAAGACAGACAGATTAACAACTGTATTGGATTTGAGGAGTTCCCTATATTCCACCTGATTTAAGTCATAATTTGTTGTCATAACATCTGACAACATCAATCACTCCCTTATACTGAGGAAGAAAATTAGACCAGGAATAAGCAACCCAGCACCATCTACACATGTTAGACTACAATGTTTATAGTACAATCCACTCCCATTTGTCCAGTTAGCTGAAATAAATGAGAGCCAATATTTATTTATTTATTGAATTTATACCTATTAACCCATGGTGACTCGAGGCAACTTACATATTGAAAACAAAAAAACAATAAAAACTAACAAAAAGTACAATAGAACAAAATCTGGAGAAAAAAATAAATAAAAAATCACCCCCCAACTCCCACCTCCCACCCTGATGACAGCAGATTACACAAGCTCCATCCCGCTTTCGGTTCCCCAGGCCCACTGGCCTTCAGTGCTTTCTGGAAGAGTATTAGAGAGGGGGCCATTCTAATCTCTGGGAGAATGATGTTCCAGAGAGAGGGAGCCACCACAGAGAAGGCCCTTCTTCTGGGTCCCACCAGGTGTATCTCCCTCAGGGATGGGACCCACAGCATTCCCTGCCTCCCCACTTCGATGGATCGGGTAGATGTGACCAGCAAGAGACGGTCCCTTAGATAACCTAATATCCTAAGGATGAATTGGATTTTTTTCCTCCAGTTGAATTTCTTCTTTTTAAGGTGCATAATCAGGTTTTTGTATGTTTGTAGGTAGAGAAGATTAACCAATTTCTGGAGGTTCAATCAAAAGGGGCTCCATGGGCTGCACAAAATGAGAGGTTTGGAGCCTGCATGTGGCCTGGGTCTCCAGATGCCTCTTTTATAAAAGTCAACTGGCAGATAACCAGTTTCCTGCTTGCATGAATGCCACCTTATATATCCTTCTCTGTCCCTCATGTTATTATGGTTGTTAATAAGGATACTGGAAGGCTCCATTGATTATCACTCAGTAGCTTGCAGCCTCTTCCAGATTCTGCACTTTTATAAGTCAGCTCTGATACCAATTACAATGCTTAGAAAAGTTTGCTGACAGTGGTTAGAAAAGTTTTTAAAGCTCAGTAAAGAAAGTGTTTTTCCCCATAGTAGCTTTATTACAGACTAGAAATCTACCTCAATTTATGATGGGAGTAACTAGACAATTGTTTTGCTGTCACAAAAATTAGAAACCATGCCCTCTGAGTTTCAACTTTAGAAACTCTGATTTGTTGATCTCAACAGTGAGATCGACTCAGCCCACTGTCTTGGCTACTTTTTGCTTGTTTGTTTTGCTGTTGACATTTTTTTCCAAAAAGGCAGAAGGGAATCATGACATTTCTGCGTATACAATCTCTACTTCTATATTGACCTACATTAAAGGAAACTCAGACTAATACTATTAGCTTCCTTTTAGTTTCTAAAAGTCTTATTGATCTGAAATAACTATCTGATGTTTCGTATTTCTTATTCAAGCTTCTGAACAAACAAAAAAACCCAAAATATAACTTGACTTTTTCAATCTGAGATCCTCTTAATTGCTACAGTTGAACAGTTTGTACTTTAATTATCATATCAAAAAACCTGCCAACCAGTAAATATTTATTGCCATTATATGTTTTTTATCAAACACTGCCTAGGAAAAAAATTACATACTAAATAGTATCTAATATTAATACAAGAACATTTCCATAATCAAATATTATCAAATATGATATAGCAATGGGCATCTTTCAAAGAACTCTGAGTTCTTTGCAAGCTATTGAGAATCCCTCCCCTCCACCATACACACACACTTTTTTCCCTTAGAGATGGAGTTTTTACATCCCTCACTACTAATATCCTGTGCCAATACATAGCAACATCTAAATGTAACGTGTGTTCCAGGACATTCTGAATACACAACTGAAAATGTTGTGCCTAAAATTGTGCCTGTAAGAATTGGAGTCATTCCATAAAATACATCCTAGAATCTTTTGTGGAGATGTAGCAGTATGAAACATGAGGAGATAAAGAGCATAATATAGGTTTTCCAAATATTTTTAAATATTAAGAATCACTGAATGTCAATTCAGTGCATCAGCTGTCAACTACTGCAAAATACTAACAAATAGTCAACTGTTGAAAACCAAATATAATTGAATGTCAGATATGCAGAAAGCCTAAAGAAATTTTCAGCAGGGAACAAAACCTGAAGAACATTTACCATCAAAATTCACAGGGAGAATTTTGAAAGAAATTTTTAGGAAAAAGCCCTGAGTTTGTATGAATTTGTATGCTTAGAGACCACATAGTCAATTAATTATGAAGCATAATAACATTTATAACCAACACTTCATTTCCCAGCAGTTATTCCAATGTACATTATTATTGACAATATTTAGATTGATGCTCCAACCTAAATCTTTATATTTCTGAGTAGGTAATATCTTTTTTCATTGACTGAGATAGATTGCTCCTATTTCATTTTACTCATGCAAAGTTATTGCTTAAGTGATTAACCCCAAATTATCAAATGACCTTCAAAATCCAGACTAAGGGCCATTGCAGAAAATCCTCAGGTTATGTCCATTCATTCAGCAACCATTCATAGTTACAAGGGTACTGACTAAGGTGGACTTAAAACCAGCCCTTAGAATCTCAGCCATTGCATCACCCCTGTAATAAAGTGATCAAAATCTGGGTATTTGTTGCCCAGCTTACAATTATGACATTGCTGTGGTCATGTGACTAGGATTTCCAATATTCCCTAATGGTTTCCCATTATCAATGGGGAAGCCAACAGGACAAAAAAATCATGGTCACGTGAGGTCTTCACTTAACAATCCATGTAGTCTTCACTTAACGATGGCAACCAGAACTGCCTTTACTAAGCAATATTGTCACATGATATTACACGTTATGACCATGTTGTTTAGAAATGACAACTCTAGTCCCAATTGCCAAAGTCTACCTGTATTATAATTGGTCAATCAAACTATTGAATAAAATTAATTTAGATTAATTCAGTTAGCAAAATCAATTATGGTTGGCAAGTGTTTATGTTAAACAAGATAGGTAGTTGGCATTTCTCAATGGGATATTTTGGAAATGATTGGAGATCTTTCTTCAGTATTCTGAATAGCAAAACTATTCAACACAAAAATATTCTAAAAATTGGTGTTTAACAGATGATACAATTAGGTTGTGAGGTAACAGAGTGTTAATATTATGTCAGTGCTGCTACACATAGATACAGGTGAAACTTGAAAAATTAGAATATCGTGCAAAAGAGGGGGGTAATATAGGAGAATCGGGAGACTCCCATCACCACCCGCGTGGCCGCATTCTGCACCAGCTGCAATCTCCGGATGGTATGCAAGGGCAGTCCTAGATAGAGAGCATTGCAGTAGTCGAGTCTGGAGCTGACAAGGGCATGAGTGACTGTGCGCACGGCATCTCGGTCCAGAAATGGGCGAAGTTGACAACAAGGCGGAGCTGGGCAAAGCCCCCCCTGGCGACGGCCCCCATCTGCTCCTCCAACTGGAGCTGTACATCCAGGAGGACCCCCAGATTCCACGCCCTATCCACAGGGGGTCTCTATGGCCAAAGCATGTTCCCGTTCATCCAAATGCATCCAGACAATGGGTCATCAGGGAGAGGGCATCACTGATCTGGTTTGGGGTGGAGATGTACAGCTGGGTGTCATCCACGTGCTGATGGTATCTCACCCCAAAACCACAGATAATCTCACCCTGCAGCTTCATGTAGATGTTAAATAAAAGAGGGGAGAGGACCAACCCCTGAGGGACCCCACAAAAGAGTGGCGTTGGGGTCGACCTCTGCCCCCCTACCAGCACTGATTGCGACCACCCCAAGAGGTAGGAGGTGAACCACCAAGAACAGTGCCCCCCACTCCCAACCCCTCAAGGTGTCGCAAAAGGATACCATGGTCGATGGTATCGAAAGCCGCTGAGAGGTCTAATAGGACCAGGACAGAGGAAAAACCCCTGTCCCGGGCCCTCCAGAGATCATCCATCAGTGCGACTAATGCCGTCTCCATGCTGAAACTGGGTCGGAAGCCCAATTGGTACGGATCCAGGTAGTCTGCTTCATCCAGGAAGAGTGGAATCTGCCGAGCCACCACACTCTCAACAACCTTCGCCAAAAAGTGAAGGTTGGAGACTGGACGGAAGTTGTCTAACACGGTCGGGTCCAGGGCAGGCTTCTTCAGGAGGGGCCTCACCACCACCTCCTTCAAGGCAGAGGGAAAAACACCCTCTCTCAGTGAAGCATTGACAACTGCCTGGAGCCAACCGCAGGTGGCCTCCCTGGAGGCATACGCCAGCCAGGAAGGACATGGGTCCAACAAACATGTGGTGGAACTCAGGCGCCGCATAGTCCTGTCCACTTCATCCTCGGAAACAGGATCGAACTCAACCCAGATTACATTAGCCAGACTGCTTGCACCCTGTTCCTCAGACCACTGCAAGTCGGAGGACAATCCGCTCCGAATCCGGACAATCTTGTCCAACAGATATTGACCAAATTCCTCAGCCCTTCCCCGCAATGGGTCCGCCACCTCCCCCATACAAAGGAGAGAGCGGGTGGCCCAAAACAGCGGGTGGCTGGGCGGTTATCTGCAGACGCTATGAGGGCGGAGAGATAAGACCTCCTCGCCGCCCTCATAGCTACCAGGTAAGTCCTAATATGGGCTCTTAGCTGGGCTCGATCAGATTGGGAGCGGGTGGACCTCCACCTGCTCTCTAAACCCCTCCGATGACGCTTCATCTCCCGGAGCTCCTCGGTATACCAGGGAGCCATCCGGGATCCACGGTGCATGAGGGGACGCATGGGGATAACTCTGTCAAGGGCATCTGCTGCGGCCTGTTGCCAAGCGGCCGCCAGATCCTCGGCAGAGTTGTGGGCAAGGGAAGAGGGAAAGAACCCCAGTTCCACCTGGAACCTCTCAGGGTCCATCAGGTGTCTGGGGCGGAACCATCTAAGTGGCTCTTCATCCCAGCAGTGGGGGGGTGGCCTGTTGGAAGACCAGCCATAGGAGATAGTGATCAGACCATGGAACAGGCAATGCCGTAAAAGTGGCTTGCCCTCTGTCACTACGCCACTGTTCAGAGACAAAAACTAGGTCGAGAGTGTTTCCCCCCTCATGAGTCAGGCCTTGAATCAATTGGGTCAGGCCCATGGCGTCCATAGAAGTCATGAATTTTCATGAGCTATACGCCATAATCATCACAATTATGACAAATCACGGCTTGAACTATCTTGCTTTGCATGTAATGAGTCTATCTCATATATTAGTTTCACCTTGTAAGTTGCATTACTGAAATAAATGAACTTTTGCACGATATTCTAATTTTTCGAGTTTCATCTGTATGTATTTGTAGAACAGAACAAGTTGAATCAGTTTATATCACACATCACTTACTATACAGCCCAGTTTATGAAAATATCATGCTTGAAACAGTTAACTTTCATACTTGTTGATTTTAAGGCAGTTTTTGAAATAATTGAATTGGCTTAGTTCTATTAATGCACAAACTAAGGACCAAATTTTAACCTACTGGGAGACAACCAAGAAATCCCAGGTTAGAAACAAAATCCTAATAGAAGGCTATTACAGATCATTTCAATATTGTTGTTAAAGAAAATTATGTGATTATATCTGTGAAGTCACCAGGAGCAGAGCTTAACTTGAGGAAGTCTTTAGATATTAATTATGTGAAAAACAGTAAAATTCATTTTAACAAAATGGCAGAGAACAACAATAACAATAAATACAATGAAATTAAGATAGGAGAAACACTGTTATTTGTTCTCCTATCCCAGTTTGGGTCTAGTTCCATTTGTGCTGGTTTATGACCACAATAAATCTTTGATTAAAGTACAAACACTTTTGAATATCACCAATCATCATATAGATAATGGCACAGCAAATCCAGATAATGTTGTCACCAAACATGTGCTACCTTATGTTCAGTGTTAGATTTGCATGAAGAGTCAGACGCGGAGTGCTTCAGTGAAGAGTTTATTAGTGACTACAGCTCATAACAGACCCAATTTGGCTGGTCTGCGGCTGCTACTTATAGCCAGCAGTTGCAGTTGCCAGCCAATCAGAGTGCAGGGTTTTCCCGCACTTTTTAAACCAATCATTTCTGACATTTTACAAGAACAGTTCAAACTTAACCAATGACATTCAAACCTGCATACATAACATTCAGAAAATACATAACTGAAAGGGGAAGAGTGAATTTTAAAAAGGCTCTGGGAAGATGAAGATCGAACAGCACATGAAGAAACTGGATGAGGAAGTGCTCTTGAAGAAGATAAGATCTAGCAACACCCCGCTGGGGACAGTACCTTTGCTACAGGTGAAACAGAAAGCCCAGAAGATGCCATACATTGTGCTCAGTGGCAGTGGGAAGAGCATGAACACAAACACCATCACGAAGTGAAGCACCAGCTTCCTGTCACCAGTGGGAATGCTTTGGATGCAGTTCTCCTTGCAGGATGCACAAGGACCGTCTCCATCCCGTGCTTCTGGTGGGAATCTTGTTCACGGGGCCTGCGCTCACTGATCTTCTGTGTATATAGTTGTTGGGCTGAGTTTTTAAGCAACTTTTTTTATTGCTGTGTGAAACCAAATTGCTGTAATAAAAATAAGCTGAGACCTCAAAAAAAAAAAAACAGCCAGCATGACAGGAATAGAAGGGAAAGTCTAAGTGTTTCCACAAAAAGTGAAAATGAAAAAGAGCTGGGCCAATCAAGTAGAGGAGAAGTCAGGGCAACATCAGTTTCTTATATCTCTTGTTCAGTATTCACAAGAGATATTGGTTTGCCAGGTGAAAATGACATAAAAGGGCAGCCTAATAAAACAGGAAAGCAGTGATGGCAATGGAACCATAGATCAGAACAGATGACAATGGCCTACCCAGTTGCATGGGGAAGACTTACATTTCTCCACTAGCAACTTATAACATTCTTTCAAGTCAACCAATCATTGCTGTGTCCAAAATAACAGTAATGAAGACAGCCTTTATATCACTTCAGCAATGGCTAGGTGCTGAAGTGATATAAAGAAATTTATATCTAGGGAAAGCTACAAGCTTTCAGTGGGGAAATGTCTTAGCCTAAAGCTTGCTGATGCACTGTCTTGGAATGGAAGCTCAGTACACTATTAAAAGCTCTTATCAATGAAGCAGTAAATAGCTCTCTTAAATTAATCACAGTTGTCTCACACTGAATTGTGAATTAGAATGATTTAGCACCAGAGGGGATTTACGTCACTTAGCATTTATAGTGCACTTTACATTGGCAGTACATTCGGCAGGCATTCATGAATCTCAGTGATGGAAAAGACTTATTCAGTCACCAAAACTTTCCTCTTGGATGCTATGGAAGGTGTTAAAACAACATCCATTTCTCACTTCATTTTTTTCTATTTTTACGATATATTTTCCATTCAAGAAGATGACTATGGTTCTTCATGGAATGTCCTACAATGTGTCAGCCAATGGTCCAAATATAATCAGTTATAAGCCGAACATAAATGAAGTAGGGAGTCCCCAGACCAAATGCAGAATATCTCAAAATTTGAAACAAATTGCAGAATACGTGTGACCAATCAAAGAAAGAGAGCTAAAAGGGTATTAAGTGCGGATTCTAAAATTCTTTAGACATACTGCAGTCTTTCTTAGAGAAATAAAGTAATAGATTAAGTTTATATTTTAAGCAAAAGATTTGAAGAATACTCTCCAACAGAACCTCTTTTATCCTGAAATATAAACAGGACATTCTCTTTGCAAAAGATAAAATGTAGAGGTCACAGCAGTTTCTAAAAAATAGAGGGCTCACCTTTTTTCTTTGTTTTGTTTATAAAATGCAACTGTAAAGATTGCAATCTGAAATGGAAGAGTATACTTAACCCTTTCACCTCAAGCTGTTTCCTATTAGAAACCTGTTTGGGGAAAAATAGAAATACACATATATTTTCTTTTGCAAGAAGAAAAGTAGCTGAGGGTAATATCTCCATTATACCATTCTTCCACTTCACATAGCAGTCTTTGTGATTACAAAACCCCAATTATAAGAAAAATGCGACATGTGGTTTAGATATAAAGAAAGTAAAATCCATAGCCATAACCGCTATTCTCCTTTGGTGTCTGCACCAAGGTTCATATTTTTTTTAACAACCTCCCATTCTTCTGAGTTGATGAAGATTGTTTGCAGATAAGTGGGACACAAATAAACTAGCAGAGGCTGTGCCTAACTTGATCAATATTTGTAAACCACATCAAAGAAGCAGCCCATTGAAAGGAAGAATGACATACAAGTGAGAGTAGATGATGATGATGATGATGATGATGATGATGATGATGATGATGATGATCATCATCATCATCATCATCATCATCATCATCATCATCATCATCCATTCAGTCATATCTGACTCTTGGCAATTCTATGGGTCAGGTCTCTCCACATCTTCTGATCTTGCACTATTCCTTTAGTTATTCTATACTCTGGCTTGTCAACTTTGATGGTGTCCAGCCACCATGTTCTTTAGAGACCTGGTTCCAAATGAACTCTTCCAAACATAATTGATTTCTCTAGTGAATTCTCCTTCATGACATAGCCAAAATAAGTGAGGTGCTGTTTTGTTATTTTTCTTTCCAGTGACATGTTTGGTGTTATGCACTCCAGTGGAAAAAGAGATTTGCCTCATGACAGTGTTGTGTTAGGTTGGGCTCAAAGTTATTTTCTCATAGCCATGCTACCAGCCCCAGCTAATTATACTTTCTTTTGATTATGTTTATTTATATAAGACTTGACTGTTGCTCGAAATATTATAGTAACTAGCTCAAATGCAACCATACACAATGTATCTCAGTCTCTACATTTTGAAAACAGCAAGCACAAAGGCACCTTCGAGATTAGACAATTGTTGTCAGGTGCATCAAATAAGCTGCAAAGGAAGCCTTGCACGTTGTGTGGCACTGGTTGATTGGATGATGCCTGGCACCCTGAATCTAAGGAAGAAATCCTTTTCCATTCTTGGACAACATCCAAGAACAGCTAGAATCTGTACAGAAGCCCACACTATTTCTAAAAGGAGTGAGACACTAAAGCCTAATGTTTTCTTGTATGTTACATCATCTTTGAAAACTGAATAAGAGTGGTTTGATGGTTGAATTATAAACAGTGAAAAGAAAGCATCAAAGAAACTGCAAGGCCAGAAGAGAGGAATACTGGCTCTGTCTTGTATAAGTGGCAAAATCCCTCCATGGTCTCATCTTATCCTGAGCATCTAAAATGGCAATTCTAGATGCTCAGGATAAGGAAAAAATAGAGGTATTTGGCCATTGGCTTTTCCCCATCTTAGCCCCTTCCTGTCTGCAGTAGTTTTCTCTAACTACATTGCTGCTTCATAGGCACTGAAAAGAGGAGGAAGAGGCAGAAGATAAAATCCATGTGACTAACTAATACAGAAGCAGAAAAATTAGCACAATGTGCACAGGATATGATCAAAACAGTCAAGATGAAAGCTCTGCCTATTTTGTATTTGTGCTGCATGTGTTACATATGAAAAGCAGGTGAAGCATCCATCTTACCGCCAAAGTCAACCTCTTGATGATTTTTACCCTACACTGCAGATGCCCCTGAATCCAGCCATCATCCCTTGCTCCATCTTCAAGGAAAAAAGAGTAATGGCTCTACAGAGATGGTGGCAAAATGACCATTTCCAAATGAAGAAGATGGAGAAGGAAGGTTGAAATACTATCTGCCCAATTATCCTGCAGCTCTTCAAAAAAATATTTAGATGTAGAGACCAAAGAAATGCAAAAAGGTTGGGGGGGTTGCACAAAATGTGGTAGAAAGCATTCTACATTTGTTTGCTTTTTACTTCTGATGGAAATAATTGGAAATCAGAAATAGGACAAATCATATTTGGAGTATTCAAATTATGAATTTGTTTTCTGTTTGTTCAATATAGAAAAGCAAAAGATAAAAATGATAATAATCAGATATGTCAAATGAGAGAAAACTATCTTAGATTTCAAGTTGGGGTTCTACAAAGGTTTTCATCAAGGTAGAAAGTAAATAAAGCAGAAGAGAGAGGCTGGCTAGTGTTGAAGCTGAGAATACTGTATTTACAGGTGAAACTCGAAAAATTAGAATATCGTGCAAAAGTTCATTTATTTCAGTAATGCAACTTAAAAGGTGAAACTAATATATGAGATAGACTCATTACATGCAAAACAAGATAGGTCAAGCCGTGATTTGTCATAATTGTGATGATTATGGCTTACAGCTCATGAAAACCGTAAAATCCACAATCTCAGAAAATTAGAATATTGTGAAAAGGTGCAATATTCTACGCTCAAAGTGTCCCACTCTAATCAGCTAATTAAGCCATAACACCTGCTAAGGGTTCCTGAGCCTTTAAATGGTCTCTCAGTCTGGTTCAGTAGGAATCACAATCATGGGAAAGACTGCTGACCTGCTGAGTTGTGCAGAAAACCATCATTGACACCCTCCATAAGGAGGGAAAGCCTCAAAAGGTAATTGCAAAAGAAGTTGGATGTTCCCAAAGTGCTGTATCAAAGCACATTAATAGAAAGTTATGTGGAAGGGAAAAGTGTGGAAGAAAAAGGTGCATAAGCAGCAGGGATGATCGCAGCCTGGAGAGGATTGTCAGGAAAAGGCCATTCAAAAGTGTTGGGGACTTTCACAAGGAGTGGACTGAGGCTGGAGTCAGTGCATCAAGCATTGACCACACACAGATGGATCCTGGACATGGGCCAATGTTGTCAGAAGCGTCTTACCTGGGCTGAAGAAAAATAGACCTGGTCTGTTGCTTGGTGGTCCAAAGTCCTCTTTTCTGATGAAAACAACTTTTGCATCTCATTTGGAAACCAAGACCCAGAGTCTGGAGGAAGAATGGAGAGGCACAGACTGCAAGATGCTTGAACTCCAGTGTGAAGTTTCCACAGTCTGTGTTTTTTTTCCTTGCAATATGCATTTTTTTAATTTTCCTTATTAAACAAGTAAACAAAACACAAAGACACACAATTTATGATAAAAAATGTTGCCCACAGTCTGTGTTGATTTGGGGAGCCATGTCATCTGCTGGTGTTGGTCCACTGTGCTTCATTAAGTCCAGGGTCAACGCAGCCGTTAACCAGGAGATTTTGGAGCACTTCATGCTTCCTTCCACAGATGAGCTTTATGAGGATGCTGACTACATTTTCCAGCAGGACTTGGCACCTGCCCACACTGCCAAAAGCACCAAAATCTGGTTCAATGACCGTGGGATTACTGTGCTTGATTGGCCAGCAAACTTGCCTGACCTGAACCCCATAGAGAATCTATGAGGCATTGCCAAGAGAAAGATGAGAGACATGAGACCAAACAATGCAGAAGAGCCGAAGGCTGCTATTGAAGCATCCTGGTCTTTCATAACACCTCAGCAGTGCCACAGGCTGATAGCTTCCGTGCCACGTTGCATTGAGGCAGTAATTGCTGCAAAAGGGGCCCAAACCAAGTACTGAGTCCATATGCATGCTTATACTTTTCAGAGGTCCAATATTGTTCTATGTACAATCCTTGTTTTATTGATTGCATGTCATATTCTAATTTTCTGAGATTGTGGATTTGGGGTTTTCATGAGCTGTAAGCCATAATCATCACAATTATGACAAATCATGGCTTGAACTATCTTGTTTTGCATTTAATGAGTCTATCTCATATATTATTTTCACCTTTTAAGTTGCATTACAGAAATAAATGAACTTTTGCACAATATTCTGATTTTTTGAGTTTCACCTGTAGTTGCATTCTGAAGAAGGAATGTGGAGGGAAAGGTTTATGTCTGGAATCTGTTAGAAACATAGTACAGGTATTCCTCATTTACCAACTGCCTCTAATGACCATTCAAAATTTTGATGGTGTAAAAATCACTTTTGCAACCAATCTTTGCACGTATGACTTCTCAGCATCTCATGGTCATGTGATTGCCATTTGTGGTTCGCAACCAGCTTCTAACTAGTAGAGTTAATTCAGGAACAGAAGTAAAATTGCAAGTCATGGTCATTGATAGTTTACTAAATGGTCAAATGTGAAGTGACGTAATTAGCCTATTAAGATCACATGATTTTTCAACTTAGCAACTGCAGGGCTTAACGATAGAGTTGTTGGTACCAATTGTGATTACTTAGTGAAGACTACTTGACTCTGTTAGATATCCTGAAGGTTTTAGACAGGACTATTGTGGGAATTAAGGGCAGCCTTTCTAGATTCAGCATCAGGCAGCCATATTTGTTCACCCCATCACCACCACCACAGTTCATTGTACATCTGGTATGATGGAATCTTGTGCTCTATTTATTCCACATGTGTAAATATATTAGCATGTTGTAAGAAAAAGGAAAAAAGAGTCATATGTCCTTTAAAAATTAACACATTTTAATATGGCAACAAAGCTTATGCCTTCATAAATTTGGTATTTGAGGTATCTAGAGAAAACTTTTCTTTTTAACATTCTGACTGGGTTAATAAAGCTCCCGTGGAAATAATAAATATTTAAACTTTAATTAAGTCATTGTGATGTTATCTTCCAACAACTGCACAGAGAGTGCACAGTTCTGTCCCTTCGAAAAATTCCAAATTAGGAAACCTAACAGATCAAGACTCCTGTGTGTATTCCATCCTCTATCATAGTAGTTCTCCTGTAGAAGAAAGTCTTTGGTTTTCCCTTTTCATTACTTTATTTAAGCTGATGCTTTGTCTCTCTGCTCTCCAACTGAATATTTTTCAAAAATATTTTTCCATTGCTGCTTAACTCCCTTTTCTTATTTATTTCCCTCTTTTCATTCCATCTCCCACTCTTTCCCTATTAAATGTGATGCCAGCATTGTAAGTGGAGAACTGCACCTGAATGCTAAAAGAATCTTGTAGACTTTTCTAACTACCTGCAGAGAAAGAAAGGGAGGGAGGAGGGGGAGAACCTTTATCAAAGCACAATTGGGATTATTATATGTGACAATCTGCTTTGTGCTCTATTCCAAGAGGCTGTGATCTGCTTATTAGGTATCTGTGACCAAGACTATTTAATGTGATGCTTGATTAAAGCTCTGCTCAGACAATAAAGCTCTGATGTGTTAACGATTTCTTTGGAGACGGGGCAGCTTGCTTTCTCCTTCTCTCTTCTCTCCTGCTTCATCCATCCTTTTCTACAGAATCTGAAGTAATGGGGTTTATCCAAGCTAAAACACTGCATTATGCAGACATTTGAAAGGAATGGTCATGGATTACAAGCAATTATTAATCATTACTAATCAAGCATTGCAATGGATGTGAGGACCCAAAGCTGGAACATGCTTTGGAGCAGGTATGCTGAACTTATGCTGCACCTTCTTAAAGAAATTGCGTGCTTTCTTTACTTCTATAATAGACATAAAATGGTAAAGGTAAAAGAGTCCCTGCAGATTTTACTCCGTTAGTTCAGAGGTTCTGAACAGCAGGTTCTGACCAGTTCTGGCGGAAATTTTGAGTAGTGGCGGAAATTTTGAGTAGTTCAGAGAACCAGCAAATACCTCCTCTGACTGGAGATTTTACAGTATCCTTTCCCTGCCATGTCCACCAAGCCACGCCCACAGAACCAGTATTTAAAAAAAATTGAATCCCACCACTGCACTAGTTGTTGCTAACTCTAGGGGGAAGTGCTGATCTCCATTTCAAGGCCATTCAGCCAGGACTGTCTGAAGACATTTCTGCAGCAAGATGTCATAGAATGATATTACCTTCCCACCAAAGTATTACTATTAATTTGCTTGCATTTTCATGCTTTTGAACTGGCAGGAGCTGGAGTGAGGACCAGATCTCACCCCATTGTGTGGAGCTCCGATCTCAAACCTGAGCTGCAGTGGTGGGATTCAAATTTTTTTACTACTGGCTCTGTGGGCATAGCTAAGTGGATGTGGCTAGGTGATATTTTCTGCCTTTTGCAGCACCCCGCCCCCTGTGCCTTGTTTTTTGCCTACTGAGCCTCAAGGAAGCCTTCTGGAAGCAAAAACTGGGTGCTGGGGGGCACGCAGCACCACCCGCATCCCATTTTTTGCCTACTGGGCCTCAGGAAAGCCTCCTTGCAAGGTAAGTACAACAGCGAGGGGAGGATCAGCTATGCCGCACGATTTAGATTAGTTAGAAAGCAGGACATTTGATAGCATTCAGCCAAACTGGTAGCATTTTTTTTTACTACCAGTTCAGCCAAACCAGTAGAATACCACCACTGCTGAGCTGCCAACTTTTCAGCCAACAAGTCCAGCATCTTAACCACTGAGCCACCACACCACCCTCATTAGCCACAAAAGCCCAGAATATATATATGTATGTATGTATGTATGTATGTATGTATGTATGTATGTATGTATATTTGAATTAAGAGGCGTCACCACCACATCCGTTCCTGAGTTTTGTCACACCTTATCAGGAAGGGAAAAAATCTTGTTCTTTGCACTCTCTACTCTGCTTTCAGTGTGCCAGTGTGGGACATATCCATAACTGTACAGGAAATGTTGGTACAGTTAGAAAGCAGATGAGACTAATATAGTCCTTTAAAGGGGGGAAACGGAAGAGTAATACTTTATTAGATCCTGCAGGTATTCCGTATAATAACTCCAGAAGCATACAGGACCAACTATGAATGAGAATGCTTTGTATGTGAATGCATATATTAGTGGGAAAGTAGTACAGATACCATATTATACATTGCAAGCATGGATTTATTGAAGGGAGAAAAGTTATAAATACCTCTTTATCACTTTAGTTGTAGAAAAACTTGGTACATTAAGGAATCAGACATGAGAAAATGGAGAGGTCAAAAAGACAATGGTAGATAAAGATACAATTAGCATTCTATCACCTGCTTGGTTCGTTCTATAATATAATTGGTTTCAAATCTATTTTGCCAATGCTTTTACTTCTGTAAAGCACAAGACTGAAGCAGATTCGGCAGATTTAACTAATCTGAAGGAATTAACAACTATACCAGAAGGATTTAATTTCTTTTTATCACATTTATTCCCAAGCAATCAAAAATCATGAAGAGGAAAGAGGCCATTTAAGCCATATGTTCAACCTCCTGTTCATATCAGGAATTAAAATTAAAGCATACAGACCAATGCATCTCCTGAACATATCCAATGAACTCACCACTGCATAGGAAGTGACATGTTTGTTTTTTAGCTGACATAAGGTAGACCAAATCAAGAAACAGACATTACAATAAATACTAAAACTCTATTTATAGACTACAGTAACAGAATATTGAAAGCCTGACAGGTTTCTCTTTAATTTACCATCTTATACCCAAGAGAGTCAAGACAGGGAAATCTTAAGTTTCTTCCTTGCCCGTTCCTGGGTTTCCAGGATAAGATTATAGTTTTCTGAAAGCTACTACATATTTTCTTCAAAGCAATCTTGTTATGTATGCAGGTTTGAATGTCATTGGTTAAGTTTGAACTGTTCTTGTAAAATGTCAGAAATGATTGGTTTAAAAGTGCGGGAAAACTCTGCACTCTGATTGGCTGGCAACTGCGGCTGCTGGCTATAAGTAGCAGCCACAGACCAGCCAAATCGGGTCTCTTATGAGCTGTAGTCACTAATAAACTCTTCACTGAAGCACTCCGCATCTGACTCTTCATGCAAATCTAACAAATCTCTGTACTAATCTCTTACTACCAAATGTATAAAGAAGGCAGTCAAATTGACATGATATATCAAAAGAGGCCCTTATTAAAAAGCCATCTAGCACTCAAGAAGTCTCTGCCACATCATCACTGTTATTTGCCAAAATATCTCACATATAATATGACAAATGTACAACTCCAGACATTGACAATTTCATTTATGAGCTGTAGTTGAGAAGAATGTCCCATCGTAAAGTTGTGACCTTAGAAAACTGCTAACAAGGCATTTTGAGACAAAATTAGAGGAACAGGAGCTTGTGCCCATAATCTTAATATGTGCTGAGAATTATAAATAACTGGATCCCCTGTATACATTCAGTAATTCAATAGGGAATTTAAATTTAATGTCCAAGTTACAGGGAATTAGGCAAGCCCCACACAGCTGGAGGGCATCAAGTTGGAAAAGTGGTTTATGTCCTCTGTAACCATGCAAGAAGCAGCAAGAATAAATTGAGCTGATTTTGGGAATGGAGGGAATCAGATTCACTTCTGGGCACTTTGAATTCCCATGATGCTTATGTTTTTATGTATTTAAAAGCTAGCCATTTTCATTTAGCAGATGGTATAATAATTCTTTTTGCTTTCTTTTTGCTAAAAAAATGGTACGCTAAGCATCCTTCACCAATCTGAGCTTTAGATTTCAAGATAGCTCTCTATATTTCCAGACTGTCTGTATTCCCCTATTCAGCTGTCTCTCTTTCCAAGTGAAATGTCAAAAAGAAAACATGACCAATCACAGAATGTACAGAAGGAAGGAAGGAAGGAAGGAAGGAAGGAAGGAAGGAAGGAAGGAAGGAAGGAAGGAAGGAAGGAAGGAAGGAATTTACTTTCTAGAAGCACATGAAAGCTAACTAAACTTGTTTCAAGCTATTGATCATCTCACTATGAATCCATTGTAAAGAAATCCCTAATTTACTGCCACCATCACCCTATATACTTATTTAATTCCTACCTATTCTAGGGAAATCACTTTGTAGCCCTATATATGATCTCTGGCACATCATCTGTCCTTTGGCGTCTTACCAATGCACATATATAGTCAAGTTTTGTTCTCTTAAGAATGCTTCCTACTTGGTTGTGTCTTCCTATTTGTTCTTTAAAAATCATTTTAAATTAACTGCCAGAAGTTGAGTTTTTACCATTTTGTCCAATTCATTATAAATTAACATGGAAATCATTGGGGAACCATTTAAGAAACTACAGAAGTATTTTCTCATCACATCCATTTGATTATATATGATATTTATGATATAAAAAGTTCCACCAGCAAAGCTAACACAACCATTAACATACACACCACTCTATTTACATTCTTTACAGTTTCACCTTGCTATCAACTTTTGATTGCTGCAGATTTCCACTCTTCTTCTTACCAGGCAGAATCAGAAAGGCTTGTATCCCATCTTTGCTTCCCAGTTTTTCCCCTAGTCATCAATGCCATTCCAACACAAGCCCACCTACCCTCTTTATACAGTATATTAAGAAAGTCTCCAAATCCATCTTAGGATCAGAAATGTTCAGGGTAATAAAGATGGCACTTTCTTAGAACCAAGACTTGATTTTGAAAAAGCTCTGTCTACCATTCCTTTAAAAAAACACTAAATCAAGACTTCTAAAATATAAGAACTTAACAGATCAGTTCGCTGGTTTAAATAGATATGTCTGCAGATTCAGCATTATGAGGGATCCTGCCTTGATTTGATTTACAGCTTTCCTTCAGTGCAACCCTGTGATAAATTGCAGAAATCCATATCTGCTTCCAGAAAGACACTAACAAAGCAGAGCTGACCAATAAGTGCAGCAAAACTCTATTAAACAGTCCATAAAAAGCTAATTTTGACCTAGCTTCTTATTAGACATCTAATAATCTGCATTAGATGGATAAGAAGGTCAATACAACTATAGCATAAAGTAACAGGGCTACCATGAGAGATTATACACATTGCATCCTCTGTTTAATAGATATATCAGTATACCAGCTTTTTATGAAGAAAACAACAGTCAGCTTTGCAACAGTTTAGAATATTGTATAAACTCAGTTTAGAAATCCTGCTGATTTGAAAGTACTAGTCTTTGAGCTGTGAAGTGGGTATCCCCCCCCGCCTCTATTCTGCATTGTGTAGAGCATGAATGCTGGGCTTTACAGACTCTTCCCATCATCATCCTGTGCCTTTTTGATCTTGCACTCTGCAATAACTTTATTCCCAACTTCAGATACTTTCACAGATAAAAGATTTCAAAAATGCTTTTAGGAACATGAAAGCCTTTGTAACATGGGAATTGAAGATTTTTATAAAGGGGATAGAGGAAACAGATAACTGCCAGATTTAAAGCTCAGGAATCAGAATTAACTCTGAATTTTCTCTCTGTAAAAGTGGTCGGGTTATTTCTGCTACTTGCTGCATTGAATGACTGAAAGTGGCACATTGTGGTTTCCTCTAACTTGATGTCCTCCAAAAGTGTTGGATATAGTTGGCCCATTGCAAGGAAGTTTATGAATATCAACTCCCTCCTGAATTTCTGCAATGCCAATTACTTAAAACACACAAGCATCTGCTATTCATACCTGGCTCTCCATGGGCATTCACAGGCTGAAATAAATCTTACCAGATCCTACTTTGCAAGCCTTCCACTGGAGCCTGCCACAATAGCATTTTAACCTCCTATACTTGCTCCCATTAGGCAAAGCATTAAGTAGTATACAGAGAACGCTTTGCTAGGAGGCTGCTATCACTATTAAATGCACTTCACTTATCATCAACTGAGCAAAGCATATGGCACTCATAGGATCATAGTTACAGAATGTAAGAGTTGGAAGGTAACTTTAAGATCATCTAGTTCAGGGGTGTCAAACTCACAGTCTGTGGGATAGATGTGTCATGTGCTGGCCACGTCCATGTCCATTTTAGCAAAGGGGGGAAAAGTTGGGATATGTCATGTGACAATGCAAATTTGACACCCCTGATCTAGTCCATACCTTGTCCAATACATGAATCCATTTTAGTATCCCTTACAAATGGCTATTCAGGCACTATCTACGCACCCCCATTTCAAAAGTATTCATGTCAGATTGGGGAGATAGAACTGTAAACATTGTAAACAAAAAAATCAGAACCCTTTACTTCATATAACTGAATCTTGTTCAACTATAGTTTTTTTATTTTTGTTTTCAAATTACAGTATATATTAATATTATATAAAAATACATTAGTATAATAGTATATATCAAAAGACATAAGTGTGATGTTCAACTACAGTTTTAAAACATGGAATTGTGATTACATTAAGAGTTTTGGCTTTCTAAACCTGGAGTACAACAAAGAGGATGATTTTACATAACAGCAAAGAAATATGAATTTGCTATCTATTTCTGAAAAGTTTTGATATCCAGAATGAAATGATGAAGTGATATATTTCTATATATCCTAGATTTAATGATTAGCTAAGGATTGAATTATTTTATATTAATACTAAATCAACCTTATAATTAACCTTATACTAATATAATACTACATGGACATTATAAGAATTTTCTCTTTTAATTAGATTTTCTCTTTTTTATATTTAGCTTATTTTAATTACACTTTTTGCTATATATAACACAGAGAGAATATGCACACAAGTGTACTGTTCTTGTAATTAACTCTATTCCACCATCTTCTAAAGCAGTCTTTTAAATTTCTGAATAGGTTTTATCAAAGTTTTCCCAATGAAATACATTTTCGTCATTTAAAACCACTGTTGACTTCTGGAACAACTCTGAACAATTCTGTCCCTTTTTCTACATGACAATTTCTTCAGATGGTTGAAATCACTGTCGTTCCTTTCTGCAGTCTCCCTTTCTCTGTATACCATGACACCAACCATTTGACTCAAGCTTTTCCTTCCAGATACCTCATCATCTTGTTTACTTTCCATCAAACAAACTGTAGTTTATTAAGAGCCATAGTGGCACAGTGGTTAGAATGCCATACTGCAGGCTACTTCTGCTGACTGCTGGTTGCCAGCAGTTCGGCAGTTTGATTCTCACCTGCTCAAGGTTGACTCAACCTTCCATCCTTCTGAGGTTGGTAAAATGAGGACCCAGATTGTTGGGGAGGGGGATATTCTGACTCTGTAAACCGCTTTGAGAGGCCTGTAAAGCACTGTGAAGCAGTATATAAGTCTAAGTGCTATCAATATCATTCCTAAAATGTGCTCCCAAAATGGAAGCAATATTTTAGGTACTATCTGACCAATACAAAATAGAGAGAAACAATAGCTTTTTGTAATGTTCATAGTATTTCTCTGTTGATGCAGCACAGAAATACAATATCGTTGTTGTTGTTGTTGAAACTGCATTATATCTTTGGCTCATCTTTGGTTTGTAAGGTGCTCCTCCTATCTTCTGCTCCAATGGTTTCAATTTTTTTCAGGCCATAGAACATGTTAGTTAAAATAATTTCCACAAGTCCCCTTATGATCAAGAGCAAAAGTTCTAATAATCCAAAATGTACTGTGTTTAAATAAACTTTTTTATTCCTTTAGCCTCTCACAGAACCGCAAGTTTTCTTGGACAATAAAAGTTCTGTGTTGGAACATTGCTCTTTGCTGTTTGGTTTCCTCCACATCCATGACATTTGCAGATTTAATAATTTATTTTCATCCATTATGTATAAATATGTTGACCAGCACAATATGAAAGTCCAACTGATCAGACTGTGTTTATCTGGGTCCTCAATTATAGGAATAAAATTTGCTCTTTCCCTTTTTGACAACAGGAACAACATTAGTTTTTTTTCAATTCTTCTGGCACTCTGCCTATCCTTCAAAGTTTCTCAAAAGGTTGATACACAAGATCAAGATTTTCTGATGAATAAATCTGATTTTAAAATTGAGGGAAAAGGTTAAATATTTGAGTGCTATTTTGACTAATCTAAATTGTCTGTTGTTTCAAAATAATGTCAAGGTATGGAACAAAATTTAAAAAGGTATGCTGAGATGAAAACAATTACAGTTGTCATTGTTGGGAAGAATTTCTGTTATTAAAAATGAACATTTTATCTAGCATGTAATTTTTATTGCAAACAATACCCATATTGAATTGGATTGGATTGGATTGAATTGAACTTTATTTGGCCAAGTGTAATTCGACACACAAGGGATTTGTCTGTGGTACAGAAGCACTTAGTGTACATGCAAGGCAACAGAATCATCATCATCATCATCATAAAATAAAAGGGGAAGCAAAGAAGATAAGAAGGATAAATAATACTACAACCACACTACATGGGTAAATATACATAGACATTACACAGCACTGTAAGAATTAGGTGTTCAGCAGAGTGATGGCATGGGAGGAAAAAAAACTGTCCCTGTGTCTAGTTGCTTTGGTACAGTCATCCCGAGCTGAGGAGTTGAAATTTATCATGTTTTATAAAAACTAATCTTACAAAATGTTTTTAATAGGAGTGAGATATGGGAAGGTGAGGGGGAAAAACATGCATGTATAGCTAAGAATCACTTCAATTAAAGAGGTGTGTCTGGTCACAGTTAAGCAGGAAGGTGATTAGATAAATTATATTATTAAGTGTTGTACCTTATGATTCTAGACTCTTGATGAATGTATCTTTTCTTTTATGTATACAGAGAGCATTTGCACTGACAAATTCCTTGTGTGTCTAATCACACTTGGCCAATAAAAGAATTCTAATTCTAATTCTGAATGTGGAAATGCTAAGTTCTCAAAAGAAGTCAATAAGTTACTGGAAAGAACAAACCCACTTTCCACAATCTTGTGATTTCAGAAGTGTAGGACTTTAGTTCCCATAATTCCTAAGCAAAGAGGCAAGTTTGTTGACCCTAGAAGGACTTGGTTCAGCACATATGGAAGGTCTGAAGCTGAGATATCATATGACAGATTTTTCTCACTCCAGAAAAAGGGTGGAGGGGAAGCAGATTGCTTTCAGTCAGGTTTGAAAGTCAGGCAAAAAATGCATGGCACGTTCCATGTGATCATTCACATAAATTTAATAAATGGCTTTGGGCAGGTTTTTTTTTGGCAGAAAACCTCCAGATGTGAAGCAGATTAAAAGAAGACACTGGATGTGATTGGGAGGAAGAAGAGAATTTTGTCTGAGGCCAAGTCCTAAAGAAGGCATTTACGGTAACTTTTAAACCACATTTCTGACACTTTGCCCTTCTCCACAACAGAAAATATAAAGCAATACATGTTATACTTCTCTTATTTTCTAACTGCTATTTTAAGTATTGTGGCATATTTAGGACAGGGGGAGGGTGCTTTTTAATATATTTCCCATCTTGTGTGCTATCTTCTATGAGATAACAAGTATGTTTTTTTCCTTTTTCCTCCACACCGAATTGCAGAAACATTCTGTGCACTGTGCTTTGTCTCCAGGTTTATGAACCATTGCAAAGTTTTCTTTAATATCAATAGAAGACACTAATTTATATGAATCACTTTCAGATTGGACAGAATTATAAAAATTACAGCAATTTTGTGTTTTCCACCAATTGTGGCACACAGGATGAAATTTCTAAACTTAAACTATCAATTTAAGGCTCAGCATGATTAGCTATAGCAGCCAATATGTGACCATTTTAAGAAGTGAGAGAGTTTCAAGGAGAAGCTGTAACAATTCATGCTTGCTAGCTGGGTCTATGGGGATATAATTTGGACAAAAAGAGTGACTCTGTACCACTGCATCCAAATGATGAGCAATGGTCAAGCAATCTCTAGTTGTCACTTCCTTTTTTTGGATGACTGTGTATCTCCATTTCTTGAAGTCACGAGCTTCTCAGATCAATAATGCATCTGGCAGATCCTCAAAACCTTAGCTGAAGAACCCAAGGGCATCTTTCTTGTTTTCTAAACAGCTGTTCTCAAAATATCTGTTCACTAAATTGAAGGCACATAAAGAAAACTGCTCTCAAATACCTAAATAGCCCTGTCAATAAAAACAATAAGAAGCTATTGTTCACTCAAATTTCAACTATAAATTCAAAAAAGCAATGTGCAACGGAATAAAATATTCTTGCCACTTGAAAGACTTCCCTTCTAAGTTCTGCTTCTATTTATTTATTTCTTGCCTTTATTATTTATGTAAATAATTAAGACAGTGAACATCCTAATACTTCTTCCTCCTTCTATTTTCTCCACAACAACAACCCTGTGAGGTTGCATTGAGTTAAGAGACAGTAACTGTCATCTGTCAACTGTCATCTCAAAGTCATCCAGTGGGCTTTTATGCCTAAAATGGGACTAGACTCCTGGTTTCTACGCTAGACTACTGCACTAAATAGGCTATGAAGTATCAATCTGACAAATGTTTATAGTTCTAGAGGTGAGGTAATATTTGTGATTTCTAATAACCAAAAATTAGATTGGAAATGATTCATCATTCTAGACTTGCAAATTAAAGGATGAAAAAATCCTGGATAGTTTATTATTGACCAAGAAGCTTTAAACTCATTTTTTTTTACCAAAAGCCTAATCTGAAGAGTAAGAACAAGATGATTAGGTAAGTACAGTATAAGGAATGTGGCATAATGCTATCATGGCTCCATGGAGTAAAAAGAGGAAAGTATAAGCTGTGTTCCTCCAAAACCTCATCTTTTTTTGATGTGCAGCTCATGACATGCCACTCAAAGTTCAAGTGTGACCTTCAATTTGACAAAGATTCTGAAATTTCTTTCATATTTTCTAGAAGAGCACTCTACTAGCTTACAACTTAGTGTACATGCTATAGCAATGCTTTGATGACAGCTTTCCAAAATGTAACAGTTATCAATAGATACAAGATATTTTACCATCAGTATGTAAATAATATTCAGTTCTATTTCATCTTAATATTTGATACATGACATTCTGACAAGTTAAATGGGTGCTAAGAGGCAAAAATGGATGGATAAAGGCCAACAAACTGAATGCAACAAGGGAAAGGTTCTTTGAGGGCAATTCTCAATCCCAGGAATTATTCAGAAGTTTCTTCCACTTGGGTCTAGACTCCCTTTGAAGAGGCAGGTATATGATATTATATGAGAGTGATCCAGTTTTGTCACTGTATGTAGTCACGAACTCAATTACACTGAGTATATTTGCTCCAGCTATAACTGTTCTTGGATTGACAGTTAACCATACTGAGTCACATGCTGGTTATTACAATATACTAGGGGTGCTAAACTCGCAGCGTCATGGCAGCATCACATGACGTATCAGGACTTTTCCCCCTTTGCTAAACCAGGCAGGCACGGGGCCATCATGTGACACATCCAGCCCACGGCCCATGAGTTTGACACCCCTGCAATATACTATAAGAAGCTTCCCATAAACTTGATCTAAAAACAGAAACTGCCAAGATGTTAATCAGGGATAATATAACTCCTGAATAAATTCTGCAATGGCTACTTATTTATTTCTAAGCCAAATTTCAGTCTGTTCTCTAGATCCAAACAATATCAGGTAATTCAAACAGATTTTAATTTCCACAAACTGAACTGCCTTGTTATTGCATGACTAATGATTAGATCAAATTCACAAGTCCTTGTGTTGCACTGGTCATGATCAATGTTTGATGGGCTGTATAGTTATTTTCTTTTTTGCTATTGGATATACACACACCTGCCTACTAGTGATTTTTTAGATTGATGTTACCTGTCTAGAAATGCTTTTTCAAAGGGCAGATTGCATCTGAAAATAGCTAAACAAATAAAGGTATCCTTGGTTTGCTACTCCCCTAAGTTATAGTAATAATTTTTATTTATGGCCCAAATGCCTGAATAATATTACTCTAAATTTTGGAAATCATTCTTTGCTATTTCTGTTTCTGTTTGTTGTAGATATTACAAAGCTCTGCATTATTTTTAAGTTAAATGAGATGGGAGGAGAGTATATTTATAACAGATATGGCTCTGGAAACAGCTGGTTGCAAAACAATTATTAATTTCATGCTTTATTTTATGCAAACCTTGAGTTCACATCGAAGTTGAGATTGATTTAATTAGAATTTGTATCATCAAGCCATTTGGATTTGAGCTTTTAATTAGGGTAGCATAAAAAAACTGTAGAGGCTGCCAGAACATGATTATGTGTGTGTGTATCTCTATGTCTAGGTTTGAAATGGATGCCTGCTGACTTTCTAATCAGTACTATCAGGGAGACAAGATATCTTTCCATACACATTTTCCCTTTCCCAAAAGATTATCGACAAGTAGCAACAAATGGATGGATATAAAGCTAGTTCACTCCTATCTGCACTGTAATTGCATTCACAAATCTTCTATTTACTCTGTAATACGCAGGGATTCAGATATACTTGCTTTCATGATCATAAACAAAAGTCTCCATATTTCAGTTATGGACAGATATATACAAGAAAAACAAGTGTGATAGCTACATGTTTTGTTGGGCCATTATTATTTCATTCATTTAAAGGTATCCATGCTGCCTAGCACAATATTCCATAAGCAATGCCGCCACAACATCCATTATCTACATCAAATGGTGTAAACCAAATGGCTCTAATGTTATGCAAAATGTATCATATGCAACTACCATCATCTGAATCAGAAACAAGCCACTAAGACCTTGACAAATCACTACTAGCCTGACAGAAATGCACTACACTGGTCCAAAGAGATATACTAGATTTTCTTGGATTTATACTAGTACAGGTAGTCCTTGACTTACAACCACAATTGAGCCCAGAATGTCTGTTGTTAAATCAAAACATTGCTAAGTGAATTTTGCCCCATTTTATGAGTTTTCTTACCACAGTTGTTAAGTGAATCATTGTAGTTGTTAAGCTAGCAACATGGTTCTTGAGTGAATCTGGCTTCCTCATTGACATTGCTTGTTAGAAGATCACAAAAAGATGATCACATGATCCCAAGACACTGCAACCGTCATAAATATGAGTCAGTTGCCAAGTGTCTGAATTTTGATCACATGACCAAGGGGATGCTGCAATGGTCATGTGAAAAATAGTCCTCACTTTTTTCAGTGCCATTGGAACTTCAAACAGTGATTAAATGAACTGTTGTAAGTCGAGGACTACCTTAAGTAGCATTATAGGGTTTAGCACTAAAAAGACACGTTCCACCCTTATTTCTCTGTGTCCTTGAATACAGTCTAGTAAAACTTTCCCCAACTTGGAGCGTGTTTCCCACATGGAGAGAAGAGAAAGAGCCATCTGGAGATATATGCTAGGCCTTCCCCCAAAAAATCCTTATCTGTTGCATTTTATTTCACTAGTAACTAGAACTCAGAACAGCTATATGCCTGTGAAGAAAATTGTTAGCAAGCACTAAGAAGATTGGGCCAGAAATTAGTTTGTCCTCTCTCCCCAAGTATTAAGGACTAAATGTGATCTGAGTGTAATCTCTACAGGGGAAAAAGTGGTGGGATGTGTTTGGCCATATGTGTTTTCAGGAGTAGAGGAAAAAGAGTAATCAATGTAAAGAAACAAAAAAAAAGCCAGGTTGGCAATTCAAAATGCTAACAAAGGATTGGAGTATTTTGATGCTGGCTCAGAGGAATTACTAAAGATAAGAGAAGCAGAAATCAAGAGAGGAAAAGGAAAAAGAAACTTCAAGGAGGGATACAAAAGAGAAACAAGATTTTCAAATCAGCACTTGTCCTATTTTATAAGCAAAATGTAGATCAATACATTACATTCACTTTTTGAGAGTTAACATGCTGACTCCCTAACCTTGTCAAGAACAATATATCAACCAAGAAAGCAAGATGCTGTCCGGGAAAATAACTATAATTTGAGAAGAAACACATCAGAAGAAGAAAGAAGAAAGAAAATTTCCCCCTTAGGATAGACTGTTTGGCAATTCATCACTTATCTTAACTGCTTGCTATTACTTAAATTATATTTGTGGTCTTTTTATGACATCTCATATTCCATATTCCCCTAACAGAAAGGAATATTCAGCTGTTTCTCCTAGGAATATAAAGAATTTAGGAAAAGTTCCCAAAGGAAAGTGAACGAAGAATACCAATCTGGAAAAATGGGGGTGTACTTGAATCAGTGAGACTGACAGAGTGCCCCAAGATATTTTGTATCTGAGGTGAAAAACAAAGAGGAATTCCATTTAAGAAAGCTAATCAGATGACAGTTGTGTCATACTTCAACATTACAAACATTACCCCTGAGGGTCACAATTTGTTCAGGGCAGAAGACACACCACAGGGCATGTGAGATGACTATCTCAGATATTTGCTGTCTGGGAAATAAGTGAAGACTAATGTTTTCTTGTAGTTTGATCACTATTGATTTCTTTCATTTCACTAGAACTGTTCTATCTGCCTCTTTGAATTCTCATAAAATCATGCTTGTATCATCAGTAATAATATCTAGATCAGTTTGTCTTTAATTTTTCAAAGTTTTCTCAAATGGATTTTGCCTTTGGATTATGGGCCCAAATAATTTACAGCAGTCACGCTTAGGCTTAGATACCACTTCACAGTTCTTTAAAGCACTCTTCTAAGGAGTTTACAGAGTCAGCATATTGCCCCCAACAATCTGGGTCCTCATTTTACCAATCTCAGAAGGATAAAAGGCTGAATCAACCTTGAACCAGTCACAATCGAACTCCTGGAAGTGAGCAGAGTCAGCCAACAATACTGCATTCTAATCACATTGCCATCATGGTTCTTTGCTTTGTTCTCTTATTCTTATGTTTCATTACTAGAGCTACTAATAAGCAATTGGTTGTTCTTTATCAAATGTAGAATGATTTGTTCTTCTTAGATCCAAGGAATTTGCAAGTTTTCTCCAGCACCCCCAATGCAGGGTTTGGGGGTTTTTTCTTCATTCATCCTTTTCTGGTGGTCCAGTTTTCATAGCTATGTGCTACAGCTGGAAAGATCATGTCCTTCATCATAGATACCTATGCTGTTAAATGTGATGTCTCTGAACTTTAACATTTTGTCTGTCACAGTCTTAATCCCAGGCAGCAGACACATCTTTCTTTAATGGCTACACCATTTCTTTGAATTTATGACCTCAAGATCCCAAGTCTATTAATACTTCAACTTCTCTGTACTGTATTGCTGTTATCTGGCAACTTAAAAATTAGGGTAAATGGCTACAATGTTTTGACTCTGCTCCATTTCTTAAGCCTCCTCTGAAATCTTAAATAGATTTCCGATAGCTTGGAGAAGCATGCATGCATAAACACCTAAACATAAAAGGAATCAGAAGCCTGTAAACCTACAAAGGTACTCATTCAGTGTGCATGTGCCAAAAAGCAGACTGATAGAAAACCCATTTACATGCATTGCATTTAATTTCTGCTCCCAAGCTGGATATGCTGGGTAAATGTAGATTTATCTTTATCCTCATATGATAATCAGTACTAATCACTACTGACAATCAGTAATAAACGCACCAGCATCCACAATAAATAAAGCAGTTGATATTATATTATTTGGGAACACAACTTCATTGATCAATATATTAACATGAATGCAAAAGTTAGATCACACACACACCCCATCATTTACCTATTTTATTCTAAGTGGAAGGGTGAAAAAAAAATCTCAGTCACCTGAGATCAAGAAGTATTCAACACATCTAACACTTAATGGATGAAAGCTAGGCAAGAATAAATATTAGAATATTTGATGTTTTAAAAATGAGATTCAACAAATTACATTGTTAGAAAGCAATGTTGGGGCTGGAAACATATTTTTAATTATTTCAAAGAGAATTTGTTAATGTTGCACAGAAATAGGACAATAACAAATGCAGGTGAAACTCGAAAAATTAGAATATCGTGCAAAAGTTCATTTATTTCAGTAACGCAACTTAAAAGGTGAACCTTATATATGAGATAGACTCATTACATGCAAAGCAAGGTAGTTCAAGCTGTGATTTGTCATAATTGTGATGATTATGGCTTACAGCTCATGAAAACCGTAAAATCCACAATCTCAGAAAATTAGAATATTGTGAAAAGGTGCAATATTCTACGCTCAAAGTGTCCCACTCTAATCAGCCATAATACCTGCAAAGGGTTCCTGAGCCTTTAAATGGTCTCTCAGTCTGGTTCAGCAGGAATCACAATCATGGGAAAGACTGCTGACCTGACAGTTGTGCAGAAAACCATCATTGACACCCTCCATAAGGAGGGAAAGCCTCAAAAGTTAATTGCAAAAGAAGTTGGATGTTCCCAAAGTGCTGTATCAAAGCACATTAATAGAAAGTTATGTGGAAGGGAAAAGTGTGGAAGAAAAAGGTGCACAAGCAGCAGGGATGACCGCAGCCTGGAGAGGATTGTCAGGAAAAGGCCATTCAAAAGTGTTGGGGACTTTCACAAGGAGTGGACTGAGGCTGGAGTCAGTGCCTCAAGAGCCACCACACACAGATGGATCCTGGACATGGGCTTCAAATGTCGTGTTCCTCTTGTCAAGCCACTCCTGAACAACAAACAATGTCAGAAGCATCTTAGCTGGGCTAAAGAAAAACAGACCTGGTCTGTGGTTCAGTGGTCCAAAGTCCTCTTTTCTGATGAGAGCAACTTTTGCATCTCATTTAGAAACTAAGGACCCAGAGTCTGGAGGAAGAATGGAGAGGCACACATTGCAAGATGCTTGAAGTCCAGTGTGAAGTTTCCACAGTCTGTGTTGATTTGGGGAGCCATGTCATCTGCTGGTGTTGGTCCACTGTGCTTCATTAAGTCCAGGGTCAATGCAGCCATCTACCAGGAGATTTTGGAGCATTTCATGCTTCCTTCCACAGACAAGCTTTATAGGGATGCTGACTTCATTTGGCACCTGCCCACACTGCCAAAAGCACTAAAACCTGGTTCAATGACCGTGGGATTACTGTGCTTGATTGGCCAGCAAGCTCACCTGACCTGAACCCCTCTTGGCATATGGGGCATTGCCAAGAGAAAGATGAGAGACATGAGACCGAACAGTGCAGAAGAGCTGAAGGCTGCTATTGAAGCATCCTGGTCTTCCATAACACAGCAGTGCCACAGGCTGATAGCTTCCATGCCACGCCGCATTGAGGCAGTAATTGCTGCAAAAGGGGCCAAAACCAAGTACTGAGTACATATGCATGCTTATACTTTTCAGAGGTCCGATATTGTTCTATGTACAATCCTTGTTTTATTGATTGCATGTAATATTCTAATTTTCTGAGAGGGTAGATTTGGGGTTTTCTTGAACTGTAAGCCATAATCATCACAATTATGACAAATCACAGCTTGAACTATCTTGCTTTGCATGTAATGAGTCTATCTCATATATTAGTTTCACCTTTTAAGTTGCATTACTGAAATAAATGAACTTTTGCACGATATTCTAATTTTTTGAGCTTCACCTGTATATGAAGCTTCCTAAGTAGCTATGACAAATAGACAAAGGATTGGCAGTAAACTAAATTAAAAAGACACAAATGATCAGAACTATAGGAATTGTCATAAGAAAAACATACAAGTACTTGTTTATATGCTTCAGAAATAAAGGAGGAGAGAGAATCTGCATTTTATATCAAACCACCAATTAAATTGCTAAGAGAAAAATGTAAGAAAAATTCAAACATTAAATAGATGGGACAAAGATCTGGCAAAACCAGCAAAAATATTCTATATTGTTGCAGATGCAAATCAAATTCTGAGGAGGATACAAAATACTTATGCTCCAACACAGATAATTATTATGGGTCATCATACCAGTAGGTATGAATTTAATTTTTCTGCTACAGAATAATGCCACTAATAATAAGGATTTTCCACATTCTTGAATATGCTAGCATCTCCCTGCTGATGCATTCAATCAGCAATAAGTTATACTTTTTTCTACTATGTAGAGAGAATGTAATAAGGATAATAGGGTAATTATTATCTAGCTACTTTTACTTGATTAAATAATAAAGTTGTTTGCAAACTGAGTGAATCTAAGGTATTTGGTTTTTTAATGACAGGTTTGTGATAAGCATGCACTGGTACCAAAAAAAACCCCTCCTGTTCTTTCTAGCGTTTATTTAAATGCAAATAAAATATGGTATTTTATTATAATAAAATTATATTAATCAGACTTCTTACAGGATTACATCATTTACCATAGCAAACTGCAATCATGTTTATTTATGTATTTATTTATTAAACTCAATTTGGTCACCACTCAATTCCAACTGACTCTATTATTATTATTATTATTATTTATTGAACTTGTATGCCACCCCATCTCCAAAGACTCGGGGCGGCTCACAACTAAAAACATACATTCATAATAAATAAATAGTTAAAAAAGAATTAAACCGAAACAAGCAAGTTCACAAACAGTAACATAAAATCCAATTCCAACCCAAAACAAAACAGCATCCTGACACATTATATGAACAGAAAAATACCAGGCACACCTAAGGGGCCATAACCATCTCAATCCAAGACCTGGGAATGCAACCAGATCTTCAAGGCTTTATGGAATGCCAACAGGGTGACATCCAGATGTAATTCAGGGGTAGATTACATTCTGATGGACAAATATCACAACACAAAAGGTACTCTTCTTTTCTTTGCATTGGACTGATGGTTGTTCAATGAAAACAAGGGACAAAATTACCCACCATCTCCTTTTCCTTGTTATTTCTAACTTGTGTAAATTATTAATAGAGGTTGTTGTTCTGCATCATGGATCAGGCCAAGCCTAGATTTGCTTGCCAAGAGACTGAGGAAATGGATGCATAAGAAAGACTACACACTTTTTTTCTACAATTTATTCTGCAGACAGTGACCCAATTTTCTTAAAGGTGCCTTAAGGCCACTGTGTTGTTGCTTTCTTGCCTCTCACAAGAAAACTGAAATCCTGAATTTCAACTGATTTAAAGCCATTGACTTCAACAGAGCTACTTCAGTTGGCTACCTGAGGGTCTGAAAATCACTGAATTATATAGGAGTTATTCACAGAATAAAATACCAAACAATTATAACTGTCACAGTTATTTTCAGCCACTGGCATACCTGCAGCATGGCATCCAGCCATCTGCTGGGCCCAGCTTATGCTCATAGCCTCAATTGCAAAAGTGCATTTTCTGGCAATAATTTAAAAAAAAAACAGATGAAAAGCTAGTACAAACAACTATATGGAGGAAATCAAATTGCAATGCCCAAAGGATCATATTTGTCTCTCCATTTGGTGATGACCAGCTCATAAGCAAAAGAGTTTAATTGGTCAGATTTCAATAAAGCAACCATTCCTTAGGAACCAGAAGACATGTTTGATTCTCAAAGTCCTGGACATTTATTGTAATCTTCTATTGCTACTTTTTCAAGCATAACAGCTGAGTGAGGCCAAGAAAGATGTTAATCTGGAACAAAATGTGTTGATTTTTCTTATTTCTTGGGCTACTTGCACCCTTCTCCAAAATATTGTCTATTAATTCAAGAATGCTAAGACTAACCAGGAAAGAAGAGAGAAAGAAAGGAATGTTAAGGTGAGATCTCCTAAACTGCAGCTGTATATACAATGCACTGATTCATCCCAAACTTTTAAGAAATCATGCAAAGTCATGAGGGGGAGAACAAAAAGGATCCAAGTCAAGAGAATTGGTACACAGAATTTTTGTTGGAAGGCAAATGAAGTGAAATACTCTACTCAGAGCTCCACATGAGGCATTGATCAGGAACAGTACAGAGAAATAAGACAAAGACGAAGTGTATCTTCTCAGCCATCTACTGTGTCTTCAGTCTTTTGTCTGTACAAATCAAACATCCTGATCAGTTGGTCTTCCAAAGTGTCCTTTCAATTTTCTCTTCAATTTACTGTGTACCAGTGCTTCACTGCTAGTCTGTGGAGGCCCAATTTTGATGTGTTCTGATCTATAATTAAGAGCTAAGCTAATTGAAAACTGTAGTCAGTCTATTATTCCTTTGCCAATAGTTCAGAAAACACTCAGGGGTTCTTCCTTTCTTGGAAGAAAGTTTGAGATCAGATTGCTTTTCATTTTATCTCTCCTGTTTTTCAAAATCCCTTTTGTTTAATTTCAATGTTTCAAACTTTTAAATAGATGTTATCATTAGTAGCTCTGAAAAGAAATGGATGTCATCTTATGGCAATACGTAGACTATAGTTTCTGGGTTGGATCCAAATATCTTGGGCAGATCCCAAAGACTTTCTCTCTTTTTTATTATAATTGTTTAAAGAAATGTTCTGGTTTTCCTAACTTAAAAGAAATATGATCCATAAGAGTAAAATAAAGCTATACAAAATGTAACACTAAAAAGAGTAAATGATATCAGAATGCAACAAAATTATAAGTAATATGGTATAATTGTACATTTTAAACCAATTCATATATTAGGAACATGTCAAACAGTTGTTCCCATTAGAAGGGCAATGGGCCTATTAATGGGCCTTGGTGGCTCAGGCTGTTAAATGCCTGCACTTAAGTTCCAGCTGCCTACAATTACTGTAGGCTCGAATCCCACCAGGCTCAAGGTTGACTCAGCCTTCCATCCTCTCAGGGTAGGTAAACTGAGGACTCAAGATTGTTGGGGGCAATAAGCTGACTTTGTAAAAATGCCGCTTAGTAATAATGGAATTGTAAGCCGCCCTGAGTCTTCGGAGAAGGGCGGCATATAAATGTAATTTATATATATATATATATATATATATATATATATATATATAAAGGCTACTGCTGTATATATATATATACATATATGTTTTCGTAGATTTTCACGGGTAAAGGTGTAGGTCTTGGTGTATTCGGTCTTGTCCCGTGTAAGGTTGAGAATACCTTGGCAACATTTCGACGAAATCTCATCCGTCATCTTCAGGCTGGTGTCTTCAGCTTGGTTCTCCTGGGAGAAGTGCGTGATCGTGGCTGTTTTTCCCTTTTAAACTCCAGAGTTGGCTGTGTTGTTACTTCTTGATTGGTTGATGGAGTTGATGTATGCAGATTGGATGGCTTTTTCCTGAGACCCTTTGTGGCTGAGGTGCTGGCTGTGTGTCTCTCAGCCTTTTGTGTTGTATCGACCTGGGTAGATTTTCACGGGTAAAGGTATGTAGGTCTTGGTGTATTCGGGTCTTGTCCCGTGTAAGATTGAGAATACCTTGGCAACGTTTCGACGAAATCTCATCCGTCATCTTCAGGCTGGTGTCTTCAGCTTCGTTCTTCTGGGACGAAGGTCATCACACAGCCCATTACTCAGGTCGTTACAACACAAAAGGCTGAGAGACACACAGCCAGGACCTCAGCCACACAGGGTCTCAGGAAAAAGCCATCCAATCTGCATACATCAACTTCACAAACCAATCAAGAAGTAACAACACAGCCAACTCTAGAGTTTAAAAGGGAAAAACAGCCACGATCACACACTTCTCCCAGGAGAACGAAGCTGAAGACACCAGCCTGAAGATGACGGATGAGATTTCGTCGAAACGCTGCCAAGGTATTCTCAATCTTACACGAGACAAGACCGAATACACCATACTATATATATATATATATATATATATATATATATATATATATATATATACACACAGCAGTAGCCTTTATATTTCTTTTACTACTCAACTTAAAACTACATTTGAAGCTATGCATAGTTAGATTTTAAAAATTCATACAAGTCAATCAAGAAAGGTTCTAAGTCTCTAATTTTATTACCTATCTTAGGAACTAATATGCTTCCAATTCTTGTTTATTTGATTGGGAGCTGCCAAAAGTTGGTTATAAGATGTCTAGCTGTATAAATGCTTAAAAAAAATAAATACATTTCCATCGATATTTTGCTCTTTATCACTAAGTATTCTCATCTGGAATACACAAAAAGGTATTTGACATATATTTTCTTAAAACTGAACATGAAATATAGATTTTTTTTTTTAATTCCATTCTCATACAGTGAAGGCAATGATTCTGAACATCCTGCCTCAGGAACACATACCTATGCATTAAGTATTAGCAATCCCCAGAGTTCTTCAGTATACATTTAATATCAGCTACAAAATAACAAGTTCCCCATTTTCAATTGGTTTCGCTTACCTACATTACCCCCATATAACCCTCTACTCACCCAACTATAGTACCTTTCTGATGCTTCAGGGATAGTAGAAGGAGAGACATTTCTCACTACTCTTTGTATTTGCCACATTGATCCTTGTGCTGGGTTTGCAGTAACCTATAAAAAGGTTCCTTCCATTCTTTCAGGTCAAGACTCATCCATATTGCTTGCTTGCCAGCAATATGGAATTGGTTTGCCACTGTCTTATTCCAAGATACTTACCAAACATTCCTAGAGGTCTCCATTCCAAGTCCTAGCCAGGCCTGACCTTACTTAGCCTCCAAGCCTAAACATGGCTGGCTAAGCCATCCTTTCTGCTGAGATGCAGTCCTAATATAAAGGAATAAATAGCATTTTCAATGGTACTCTTGGCATTGGGATCACAGGTAATACCAGGAGGCCAGACACAAAACCATTGTCACCAATCTGACTGAGAAAAGTAAAATATAGAAGCTGAGAGCTAAGTAGGAGAAAGGGATGGAAACTGGGGATGAGAGGAAATAGGTCTCCTTTTCATAAAGGTGTATATAATTGACAGTGAATTAAATATATTCAAAATAATTAAAGTAGTTTAATTTAGTTTGAGTCCAGTTCCAGATGGAATAGGAAAGTGCCCCATCAGAGACTGTTTGGAGAAATACTGCACTGAACAAGGAAAAGGAGGATTAATAGTCTGGCTATGGATTTCTGGTTTCCAAATATAGTAACTTTCCAATGAAGATTCAGCACTAATTAAGATCAGCTTTCCATCAACCTTTCTTAAACAAACTACCCCCTGTCTGTGGCTTCTAGTGATATGTCAATCACAGGGGTGGGATCTGACAGGGTTAACTACCAGTTCGGTGATTTACGAGGTTCAGTGATTTACGATGTGCTTCCCTGCATGCTGCGCGCCCGCCTGTAAATTGTCATCAGCCTGGTGCCTAGACACCTGAGCAGCGCTGCGTGTGGAGAAGCAGCCTTTGAAAAAGCACTTTTTTCCTGCTTTTTTAACTGCAGCTGTGCCTCACATGGCAGCTGAAGTTGAAAAAGCAGGAAATAAAGGTCAGGTAAGAGCCCGGGCAGGTGGGTGGGCAAAAACTTCAGCAGACATAGAACCAGTTCTATGTCTGCTGCTCTTCAGAGCTACCGATTCTACAGAGGTGGGCAGAACCAGTAGAAACCCACCCCTGTCAATCATCCAAAACTCTAGAACAGCTTGAGAATTTAACTGATGCTATGTGAAATACGCTTTCAGAGGCCATAGCCTACATGATCAAATGCACAACTGAGTTAAGAAAATTAACAATATATATGCATACATGTACTAAACTATCCTGCTGACAAAAACCAAGTAAACAATGTGAAGATTTCAGGATAAGAGAAATATAGCAAACTTTCTGATGGCTTGGTTTCAAAGTACGAATGCATATCATATAGCATCACTGTTTAATGTTAAACTATATGAGAGTGTAATGCTGCCCTCTTTCTTTTGGAAATTTCCCTTCTGGGGGTGTTCTAAAGCAGCAGAGCACCTGGTCCATCCAGGCAGGTGTAAACCAAAAGACATGAATCAGGATACTATATCCACTTGCTTTGTTCATTAGCTAATCAAGCCTTTATTCTTCTTTTCTGATTATCCCCCACAGGATCTCAAGTGGAATAGAAGATATGGGAGGCTTCTTGCAGGCAAATGGGTGCTTTTCAAAAATATACAGCTGATTTTGTTTGTCAGAAAGTGGTTGGAATAAGAGAAGAAAACAAAAGCAAAGCAGAGTGGCAAGTAAGCTGTTTGAGATTGGAGGAGAAAAAGAAACTGTGATTCCTGATTTAGTTCCTGGGCAAAATGCAGTTTTCATGCCCAGGAAATTGCCAGAAAATTAACAAGTGAAAACAGAGTTAGAAATTAATGAAAGTTTTCCCAGTGCAATTGCTACCTCCCCATCCTAATGAAGGTTATTTATTCACTGAGTGGTAAAATGTGGAATCAAATTAAGTTATTTTGATCTGCTTTACACCACTCAGGCCAAGTGTCTGGTTGGATTATCTATCTCTTTATAAAATGTCAGGAATATGTGATCTTGAGCTTTTGATACCACAGAAACAACTCAATATGGTCTTGACATTTATATGAATGTTTAAAATAACCCAAACTATAATAAATTAAAATACCTTGCATTTTTATGGATATTTAGATTCTGGTGGAAATTAATTTGAATAATATTTTTGAGATATCAGTAAAAGGCAATCAAGTGTTTGATTAAAGATAACAAAATATTTTAATAAAATGTATTAGATTTAGACACTGCCCATCAATTATCCAGTCTAATGCTCAGATAAATTGTGAAAAGTCAAAGAAGTCTCACAGTTGTATTCTTAATGTATATCAAGGTCCTCGTGTTTTGGGAAGGTTTCTCTGAAAGCAACATGATGTTCTCATTATTGCTGTTGGCATCATATAAATAAGTGCCTATATAGGAAAGGCCCATATAAGTAAGTAGACTCTTTAAATTTTAAGACTATGTAGATTGGTGGTAATCCAGTTAGGAAAATAGTTTCAGTCCAGCTCATCAAAATCCTTCAGCTGGCTACTTTGATGCACAGAAAAACAGATTGACAGTTCTAATCCTCTGCTTCAATACAGAAATCCATTCAAAGGAGTGATTCAATTGAACCTTCACCAAATCAAAGTGCTTTCCCAAAGCTCCACACAGCAATAACAGAGAGATCAATATTATAAGATTTCCTGCATTCCAATTCTTTAATACAACTATCACCAAAACCCTCCCAAAGAAGTGAAAATACTTACACTATGCCATAATTTGGTCTTCCTAAGAATGGCTAATCCCCAATCACAATCTTTCAGGAAGAAAAAAATAATATTCAGAGAAAGATAGGAAGCATAGATTATCAATTGTCTGTTCTTCTGGTAATTTTTTTTATCAAAATAGCAAAATATGTAATTGTAGAAGCAAAGAGTTGTTTTAATAAATAGTTTATTCAACAACAGTTGTTTAATAGATTGATACTGGAAAATATCTCAATCAGACTTGATTCCTGTGTTGCTCACATATAGAAAACTAAACTTTTGACACCCCAAAAAACCATAAAGACTTAAATTAATTATATGCAGAATCAACTAGTTAGTTTACTGTGGCAATGTAAGTCAATCATGCAATATCCGTAACATCATACATCAACATTAATTGATGATAAAGCAAACTGTGGTTTATACACATGCCCACACACTAATTTCCTTTTCTATTTTAAATAGATCTATTGACCAACCTCCAGAGATGACAAGCACATATATGTCTGAAATGAGCACTGAATTAGTATTTATCTATTCATTAGACTAAAATGCCAATCCTAGTAATTCATCTTCCAATTTTTCCCCATAACTCAAAAAATAGATTGGCTTGTAGCCACTCTACAAGGTAGGTTGGCCCATAGCCATTCAGTAGTCAGTGTGAATTTTAGGCGTAATGAAGTCATGAAGGGAAAATAGGGATAATGTGTTAACTGACCCAGCCAATTAACCCTGACTGGGTTAGTTTTAGTTGCATGTACACCCAGGTTTGTCTGGGGCTAAACTAATTATTCCCTCCCAGGTCAATTGGCTCTAGATGAACCACCTACCTGAGGGTTAACTGTGTTCTCCAATGTCTTTAAACAAAAAAAAATTAAGAGAGGATTCATGAATATAGGAATTATATAAGTATGCCATTACAGTTTTGACCCTATCCTTGGCAGCATTGACCCCAACTGTACCATTATTGATTCTTTTTATCAGCAGCTCAGTCATCACTTAAGCTATGTTGGTTGAACAGGGCAAATGAGTTTCCATGTCCAAAGGTGGAGTAGAATTTCTATCTCTCTTAATCTGGGCAGGCTATTATATAACCACATCAGATAATGGAACATAATTATATTCCTTTATTTATATTTGATTCTTAATCTCCATTATTTCCAGAGCAAAACTGAACTGAAAAATGGGAGGAAATATGTCTCCCTTTGTGTGTAATTGGTTTGGCTAAAGTAGCTAGCTATTAGGTTATGCCATCTACTCACTTTGCATCACCTGCAATTATTTAACATCAGTGAAACTCTAGCATTCCCGAGGACAATACTCTTAACCCAGATACTATCCTTACTGCTTTTTTATTATAACTGTAGTCAAATAAATCTTCATCAATATGGTTTTTATGTGAATTTATCCCTGAGAATACCAACAGCAAGCAAATACCTCAATTAACTGAATTATTTATTCTATACATTGTTAGCATGCTAAAGATAGCAACAGTATCTCTAGGCCTCAATTAAAACATCAAGAGTGCTATTTGTCTAACATATTTTTTCCAGATTCTCATTCTACTCCCACATGAGTTGTTCTGGACATTCATGGATCTCTGCCCTCTTCCAGCTGGGCTGACAGTCCTCCAGTTTGCATCTGTTCCTTATGACAGTGGTAACAGGCGAACAGAAGCTATTTCAGGACCATGGCCAGTGTCTTTCTTAAGCTTCGCAATCCAGGAAACTACGTACACATTGCTATTTCAGGGTTACATTAACAGCTGTGGATGCCAACAGAAAAATTGGAATCAGGCTTGCCTCTTTCCTCTACAGAGAGATTCTGAATTGCAGCCTATATCGTACAAAAATAAGCAGAAAAGACTACACATACACATGCACACAACTGCAAAAAAGAAAATAATACCTTCAAAGTGTGGCATACAATGGAAGAAATATAAGACACTCTCCCATAGTACACCAAACTAGATGTAGTCATATATGTCTCTATTTAAATGTCTCTTTAAAAAAGCTTCAAAAATTTGAAGATGTAGGTAAATAAGCAGGTAGCTAGGTAGATTCAATTTTCTCAGTGAATAGAAGTTCCATGTAAGATATTGCTTGAATTTATTTTTTATTATATATTATTTATTAATTTATTGAAAATGGATAATGGGAGGGTTCAGTAGCTCACATAGATAAATACATGCACAAACCCAATTCCTCTATTTAGTCAAACATTGAAAGTTACTGTAGTTGTGGGTAAAGCATTTATCTAGAATAGTTTCTGCTTTGTCCTCCACTTTTAGGTAGATCAAAATATTGCTACCACTTGTCCTCCATTTACCTGAATATGTTAAGCTGCCTGTGTACAAATAGTCAGCAGAATGATGGATTTTTCATTTCAAAAACATCACATACATTAGTGCATAGTTTCAATTGAAAAATAACTTTTTCAAAGGTTTAGCATATACAGAAATATCCATACGACACCAAAATGTGCTAAAATACAGCTCTCGTCATCACTCACCAGTGGCTGTACTAATGGGAACTGTGGCTTAGCTATATGTGGAGGATCATTTACTGTCTATGCTTAACTATAGTAAGTAAGAACGTAAGTAAGTAATTTATTGAATAAGTCACCAAACTATTTCAAGTACACTATGGATAACATTAAATTTTAAATCTAAACAATTATAACATTAAAATAGTTTAATCTTTATAACATAAGGATTTAAAATGGTTAACAAAGTAGAGAAGGAACTTTACTACACCTAGTCAAATTCCTAGGAAACTATTCCTTTCTCCCTGGCTGCCTCAACTGCTATCTTTGGTCACAAACTGCATGATATCTTGTAGGAGAAAATTCAAATTTCTTTCACTGTTGCATTAAGGAAAGGGAATAAATGATTATCTCTGTGTTTAACATACAACTAGCATTCCAATATGTCATGTGTCAGATCTTCTCTTTCCCCTACCCCGCATAGAGTCTATATAATCTAGTAGTGATACCTAGGAACCTGCATCATTACTGCATCATTGTTGTACCATTTGTTTATACAGAAACAGTAAAAGCTACACAATAATCTGTTTCCCATTGGGAAGAGCAGGTTTTTTTCTGAACTAGATTTAATTCTTGCTAGCCATTTCATAGATTTCATAAGCAAAAGAGCTGCTATGTCCATCTGTCTTTTAACATCTAATATCCTTTGATGGAAGACATTTTTTTATATTGGTATTACATACATTTAAAGCCTCCATGCTAAAACCATACTGAATTGCCAGTTTTGAAAAATTGCACAACCAGGACTTGTCAGGGATTTTAACCATCTGTTCATTTAGACAAATCATGGGAAGCCTATCTTCACTCATTTGGATTAATTTGATCTAGTAATTAAACAGCCAAAAACAGAAACTTTTTTCCTACTGTGCAAGCAATCCAAGTTCAGCTCAGAAGCTTTGTGCTGGGAAAGCTCTGGACATTCCCAAAATGAAATAAAGAAAACAGTTCTAGGTGCTCTCACTTGTCTTAGTTATAGCCAACCCTCATATTCCTACACTGAAAATCAGTAGAGGCAATATCTGTATAAACTTTCATGACAGCTGTAACTTAACCTTGGATATCTATAGCTGAGCAGCCCATTCAAAAAATGAGTATGTGCATTTCCTTTCAATTTGTTTCTCAATATCTGAGGAATCCAGGTTCCTGCAGCTGAAAAACAAACTATCCAGATAAAGAAAAGATCTAACTTGCTCAATTCTGTGAGAATTTAAAAATCACTTATTTAATTGCAGTATCCTGTTAACCATGCATTAGTCATTGTCTACTATATGTACTAGTAAAAGCTAAGTATAGGCTTTCCAGCTACTATAGCAGATCCCAATAAATGTGTACATATACTTTTTAAAGATGAGTGCTCTATATTGAAAGACTGTGATGGAAAGGACCTAAAGTCCTTAAGGAGAGGGAGATCTAGTAAGGCAGCTCATAAGGTAAAATGGCTATAAAGCAAAAAACAAAAACAAAACAGATACCATTGAAGCAAACACCAGTTTCCTGGACCTGTACTTACGTCCAAAATTAGACCAATTCATCTAATAAGAAAGAAAGTTGGTTGAGAGAACTTACTATAACCAGCTGAAAGACAAGCAAAGAGAACTTGCCTTTTACCTTTTAGCATTTAGTTGTAAGAGGACTTGTGTGATTGCAGTATGAATGTTATGTATATAAAGAAGGATGTTCCTTAAGGAATTCTAGATGCTGCAAGACAGAGACTTATGAAAACTTTAACCCTGTACAAGCATCATCAACAATATTCATCTTCTCCAACCTACCCTTAAAACATAGTCACCCTTATGTTTTCTTTTGTGGTTTTGTTTTGGGGTGTGGTGGAAATAAATTAAGAGATGGTAAGAAAGAGGGTAGGAACTGAAATGTGCTTTAGAATATAAGAAGCCCAGAGATCAGCTTAAATTATTAAGGCCAGAGTTCAACTTAAATCATTTCAAGGAAGTACACTCATCAGTTATACCATACAACCCATTAGATATATTACTTAGTAAGGCTGTGCATGCCTCAAAAATAATTCAGAAGAAGTGCTTCAGACTTTATTCAAGCACAGCACCTCTCAGGCATTCATGAAAGCAGTCTGACTTTTTGCAGGCTTTTTATTCTAGTCTGAAACAATGGTGCTGTACTTTAAGGAATCCATTCATCAAAGTTAATGCAACTCTTAAAAGTTCCATGGAAATATGAAAGCCTGCTTTAGTAAACAGCATAGAGTTGCTATGCTCCAAAGCATTTTTCCCTGAATCATTTTCAAGCATGTATGCTATTATTCAGTATCCAAGCCAAAACATATAAAGCAGAGTAAATACAATATAAAAAGATAGGCACATCACATTTCCCTAAGGTCAATTGGGCTTTATCACTTGAATTCATCCTTTTGTTTCATTAGTTTCAGCTCATACTAAGTCAAAGGCACTTTTCTGTACCAGTGTAAAGCATCCCTGCTTGGACGTTAGATCAATGTCTGTAATAAAGTGGAGGAAATCTGTTCTCTTCTGGAGTCATGAGATGTTACAGAGCAATAGTGGTAGGGAGTTTATTGCCTTCCTAGTCAAGCTAGTGAGTTTCCTAAATACAATTTGTAGGCCACTGTATGTCATCGGGCTAGATAGACTCAGTGCTGGAGTAATCAGATGGGATAATCAAAGCTCTAGCCCTAATCCAGCAAGAGTTCTAATTCTTTTTTTCTTTCTTTGGCTACCTGATTACATCACACACAAAAAATGTCCTAATTTGGACTGTGATACAAAAAGCATTGTTCTCACAGTCCCATAATTTTTTTCCAGCCACCTTTAACAAATTTACTAGATGTATGGCATTGTAATATTACCATGTTCTTTATATGATTGAGATAACTGCAAGAAAAAGAAAATGTTATTTTTGGATTCTGAGTATAGAAACCCTGTTCCTATGTTTAGGAAGACAATTACATATGGAGAGATCAGAATTGTATGCCTCCCCCACCCCATCTCCAATATTGTGTTCTGTTCTTAGCTAAGTTTATGTGCAAATCAATTTCATATCAAAATACTTTTTTCACAGGCACCACATCTAGAAGCTAAAGACAGGGCCAGTAGGCACAATAGTGATAACACTTTGACTTATATGTAATCCCTTCTAAGCAGTTTACAGAGTCAGCATATTGCCCCCAACAATCTGGGTCTTCATTTTATGATCTTGGAAGGATGGAAGGCTGAGTCAACCTTTAGCCAGTGAGAATGAAACTGCTAGCAGTTGGCAGAATTAGTGTCAGCTTTGGAAGCCATATTAGCACCAGAAGCTTCCACGCTGCGTATTTGGTTAGACATAATAGCATTCTTCTTTAAAGTCAAGGTCATGTTATTCCTGCACCTGGCTGAGGAGTAGTAGAGAGGATGTCTCAAGTTGGAATGGATGGTGATTGGGGCATGTGATGGAATGATGGGTGCAGGGGGTGGATTTGTAATTTTTACGTATTAGAGGAAAACCCAGAACTTTCAGATTTGGGTTTTCCCAGATGTGCCAGTATAACTACTCTAATAAAAGGAAACTTTGAGAAAATGCCTGTCTCTGAATTTTTAATTGGAGTTGGGTTTTTCTGGAACGTTGACAATTAGCCTGTAATACTGCATTCTAACCACTGTGGCATCATGGCTCCTAATCTCTTTATTCCATGTATAGAAGAGGAAGATCCAAAAAATAGCATCAGATATATGATGATCATACAAAACATAATATAATTAGTTTCAGAGAGAGAATGCTATACACAAGCTAAAAAGAAAGCAAACATTCGCCTAAGAGAAGGCAATGCCTAAAACAAGACTGCCCCAACAGCAAAGAATCATTGATATACAACTTTAATTAGTTGTGCCATGCAATAAAGAGCACTCTATACTGCAGCAAGTTGACAAAATGCACTATGGATAGTAGAGGTCTTTTCAATGAATTTTAAAAACATAACACTTGAAGGAAAGTTGTTTCTATTTTGTTTGGACCTGGTTCAGTTTAGCTCTGATCATTATACTAAATGGGATAACCAAAGATCAAACAAGCCATTTAATTGGCAGAAATAGGAACACACATTTTGCATTAGCAATATAATGTAAGTTACAAATAAGAGAAACTGGAAATGTGTTGTGCAAAACTGGCAGAGATAGAGGCAAAAGAATTTGCCTCAATAATCTCTCTCAAATGGGGTTGTGTTCAGTCTGTCCTACAGCCAAGAGTAAACAAGAAGCTGGTTAGAAAATATTATGCAGTTCAAGTCTGCTGAATATGAAGTCTTATCTCCATGATGCTGAAAGAGCTCATTATTTCACAGACACTGACTGCAACCTTTGAGAATTTCTGGAGGGTGAAGTCTTGAGGTGGAGAAATATTATCTCCTTTTAAAAAGAAGGGAATGTTCTTCTATCATCTTCAGTTAACACCTCAACACCATTAGTCATGTTAAAACTAAATGTGGTATTTCCAAAGATGACTGGCCAAGCCAATTGGCATGGAATAACTTGGTACCTTTTGTACAAATATGTGTAGGCACTGCAGTTGTTGCACTATTTATTTAGGTTTGTGTCATTCACATTTAACATTGTGCTTCAGCAGTGCACTTTCTTTCGTAGCTTAGAAATGACAAGTCTTATGGATTCTCATAATATCACACAAGGTAGGGAGGTTTTGTTCCAGCATTTCCCAAGTGGTTGGGTCTATGTCAAATGACTTCAGGGAGGCCTTTAATGTGTCTTTGTAGTGTTTTTTCTGCCCTACACGTGAGTGTTTTCCATCAGAGAATTCCTTGAAAGGAGTTGCTTGGCTACCTGCTCATCCAGCATACAGATGACATGACCTGCCCTCCAGGTCTGTGCTCTCATCATGGACTGATGTAGTCATTCTCTAGAGAGAACTTCAGTGTCTGGTATTTTATCTAGCCACCTGATACCTAATATTCTGCAAAGACAAGTCATGTGGAAATGATTGAGCTGTCTTAACATGCCTTTGGTACATGGTCCATGTTTCACAGACAGACTGAAGGGTAGGGAGTAACATGACTCTGTAGACCTTCAATTTTCTGGGTGGACTAATTCTTAGCAATTCCTACACAATGAAACAGTCTGCTGAAAGCAGAACTTGCCTTTGCTATTCTGCTGTTAACTTCTGTATCAATGGTCACTGCTTGAAAGAGAGCGCTGCCAAGGTAATTGAATTTATTTTTATTTATTTTTATTTATTTGATTTGTCAATCGCTTACAAGATAATAGGTATAAGTATAAACATAGTTATGAATACATGAAATGAATACATATAAGAAAAATAAAAAGAAACAATAGGAGAGGGATGGTAGGCACGTTTGTGCGCTTATGCACGCCCCCTACAGACCTCATAGGGAAGAGGTGAGGTCAATAGTAGACAATCTAAGGTTGAAGCTTTTGGGGTTTGGGGAAGAAACCACAGAGTCAGGTAGAGTATTCCAGACATTAACCACTCTGTTGATGAAGTTGTATTTCCTGCAATCAAGTTTGGTGCAGTTAATCTTGAGTTTGTATCTATTGTGTACTCTTGTATTGTTATGGTTGAAGCTGAAGTATTAATTGACAGGCAGGACATTGCAATGTATGATTTTACTTAGATCGGACCGAAGGTGGCATAGTTCTAGGTTTTCTAGGTCTAGAATTTCAAGTCTGATGGCGTAAGGTATTCTGCAATGAGTAGAGGAGTATAGAACTCTTCTTGTGAAATATTTCTGGACTTTCTCTACTGTAATCAGATATCAGATACGTAATATCAGATACGTAATGTGGGTTCCAGACTGATGAGCTGTATTCAAGTATTGGTCTAGCAAATGTTTTGTATGCTCTAGTTAGTAGTGTGATATTAGCAGAGAAAAAGCTACATAGGATTAGGTTAACAACTCTTTATGCCTTTTTGGCTATGTAGTTACAGTGGGCTCTAGCACTTAGATCATTAGAGACGAGTACTCCAAGGTCCTTGACAGATTTGGATCATCAACAAGGTCTTGACTATTCAGCTTGTATTTTATTTTTGGCCCACTGCCTGTAGTTTCTGTCCTTTCACTGTGATTTTGGACACTATATTTGGTACATGAGGACCAAGCTGGTGCATAACTTTAGTCTTTTGAATATTGATGGTAAGTCCAAAGTTGTCATAAATCATAGATATTTGCCCTGGAGAAAATGACTCCTGGTGGCACAGTGTTAAAGTGTGGTATTGCAGCCTAGAGTTCGATCCTGCTGGGGCTCAAGACTTAGTCTTCCATCCTTCTAAGATTGGTAAAATGAGGACCCAGATTGTTGGGGTAAATATGCAAATAATGTTTCTACATTGCAAATCACTCGGAATGCTGTGGAATATATAAGCCTAAATACTATTGCTCTTGTTATTGCTATTTATCCATACTAACTTGCATCTCTGGGTCAGAACCAGCATTAAAAGTGCAGTCATTGGCAAAAATGGAAAGCTCCCAGAGCAGGTTTCTTTACTTTGGAAAAGCTTGAAGCCTATTCAGGTTGAAGAACTTCCCAACCACTCTATATTTAAGGTTAATTCCAGCAGCAGTGTCCTGAAAGGCATAATTCAGCATGGCAATAAACATCATGCTGAACAATGTGGGTCCCAGCACACAGCCCTATTTAGTCCTATTGGTGACTGGTAATGCCTTAAAGGATTCTCCTCCATCCAACGCTCTAGCCATCATTCCAATCTGAAGCTGCCATACCATCTGAATGAATTTATTGGGGCAACTGAACTTTTACATGATCCTCCATAGGTTTTCATCAGGTCAACAAAGATTGTATAGAATTTATGATTTTGCACCTGACACTACTAAAGTTGGCAAATGGCAAATGTCATGTCAATAGACTCACAACTTTTGCAGAAGCCACGCTGACAACAGGCTCAGCTCCTGGATGAATGACAACATGATGTACCGTAGCAGAATTCTTGCAATAATTTTTCCTTTGATGGAAAGTAGCAAGATTATTCAGTTGTTGCTGCATACTTGTTGATTATTCTTCTTCTTTCAACGATTAATAATGGGTGCATCATAGGAATGGATACATGCATCTGAAAAACTAGAATAACTTGGTGAGTTTCTCTGTATATACCAGATCATTGTAGATTACTGCAGATTTGATGTCTGCCCTTGGGGCTTTGCTGTTGGATAGCTTTCATGATTTTAGCTACTACTAGTAAAATGTCTGATTCAGATATTAATTGGACTTAGGTCAAATCCTGAAGGCCAGGAATATCTTGGAAAATATTGATGAAAACCATTCACTTTAGACAAACGTTTAAGCCTATGAATACTTTCAGCAGAAGGGGGAAGGGGCTTACTTTTTTAAAATTACTTTGTTGTACTTTCTAATTGATTTTGTGCCTGTATCACTTACTGGGATGCGTTATCATCATCTCAAATAACCTCTTAAGCAATTTAAAATAATCAAAGTACTTAGGCCACTTAACATTTTCTAACCTTTCAAATACTGCACAAAAGCAACCTTCGTTGTTTTCAGACTGGGAGATAATAAGTGTACTTTCTTAGGAATGTAGTGTGCAAGACATCATATTTTGTTGTAGAAATATTAAACATTTCTCACATTAATTTGCTTGCTTTCATCTCTTCCACTTATTAGGAATTTCCACTATTTCTATCAACTCTTAAAACTCTGCTTTTCCTTACACAATGACCAGTAATTATTATTAAACCTCTGTTTATTTCTGAATTACCACTCCAAATATAGCCCCATTATTAATCTCCAAGAAAGCAAAAGGTGACATGTCCTATGGCAATAAAGCTAATATTATGTGCCATGCATGAGGTTTAGGTTCTCCCTCTTCTTTCCTTTCTCCTCAGTCTTCATTTTGATAAAGTTCTAAGTTTTAGGCAAACAAAGATTACCTGTATAATTTGGCTTTGTGAGTTGCTCTGCATTGACTATGTCAATACATGCAGTGAATGGAATGGAATGGAATGGAATGGAATGGAATAGAATAGAATAGAATAGAATAGAATAGAATAGAATAGAATAGAATTCTTTATTGGCCAAGAGTGATTGGATACACAAGGAATTAGCCTCTGGTGCCTACAAGCAACAAAGTGATAAATCATAAATAATAATTCTTGATTCTTGACGAATGTATCTTTTCTTTTATGTATACTGAGAGTATTTGCACCAAGACAAATTCCTTGTGTGTCCAACCATACTTGGCCAATAAAGAATTCTATTCTATTCTATAAGATACAATCAGCAAAGAGATAGTCATAAGATACCAATAGGAATAGGTAATAGGAAAGATAGAAGGATAATAGTAACACAGTCCTACTACGTGGTTAGATATCTATCCTCTGGCACTGATACACTCTCATCAAATGACCAGCAAGTAAAGGATCACTGAATGGTCCAATTCACTTGGACCAGGAGAGACTGTTCTATTTTAGCTGAAGTCCCAAGATCTCTATCTTAACAACAGATGGCTATGACTATCTTATATCAATGAAACTGGTCATTGCTCACTTGTGCATGTTGGACAGATTAGCCAATTTTTAATTGATGTTACTTTCATGTATGAAAATTCTAGAACCATTCTGTTCAGTTTCTACATTAATCTGTGGTTTTTAATTAAAAATATAGAAATTAAATATTCCCCAAACCCCCAAAACTTTAACCTCAGACTGTCTACTATTGACCTCATCCCTTTCCTAAGAGGTCTGTAGGGGGCATGTATAAGTGCACAAAAGTGCCTACCGTCCCTGTCCTATTGTTTCTTTTATTTTCTTATATGTATCCATGTATTTATAACTATGTTTATACTAATACCTATTATCTTATAAGCAATTGACTAATCAAATAAATAAGTGAAATAAAATAAAATAAATTTTCAATATGTATGATACAAAATGCACATGGACTGGTATCATTGTCTCCCAAAGTATGCATTTCTGAATGTATTGCTTTCCCAAGCAGAATTGCTGAGTTTAGCTCAGAGAAAGGTGAAATCCAAAGCATAATCATTTTTCACCCTGCACACTAATTTAGCTGATATGGATCAATTCATAGAACATTTGACAAAGAACACATTTCTCAAGCATGCTATTAAAAATACTACCTGATCATCACCCAGTGGAAATATTCTTCAAAGTAGGAACTCTTTTCATTAGAGTGGGCAGAAAGAAGAAAATCAGAGTACAACTTCACAGCTAGCAATCCATAAAACAGGGATGAAGATCTTCTGGCTTACATGTTTCAAGTGGCCCGCCAGCTGGCACTTCTGAAGCAAAACACTCCCTTCTCTCCCATTGCTTTTTTCTCTTCTCATAATGGCTCTCCTTTATTCACTCTACTTGCTTACCCTCCAAAACTGACTGAAGTCACTCCTGCCCATGTTCCTGTGGGGACATCAGAAGGATTCATTTTATTTTGGCTGTGCTGCTACTTCCTTTCTCAAAGGGGAAGATCAAGAAATGGGCAAAGCATAGCAATGGTGGAATGATGACGGGAATAGAGTGAGGTCTGGCCCATTGGAATGCGCATATTGACTGGATTTGGCCCATCACCTGGACCATTTTGGTACCCATTTTGTCACTCAGTGCTGGCATGGGAGACAATTTCTCCACAACACTTCCCCTTAAATATAGAATGCATCTTGCAAAATGAGGAGCTGCAAAAGGGATTGCATGAAATTCCCCTCCAGCCCAAGCACTGAAATCCTGACAAAGAGTGTTCAGAGATACATTCTCTCTGCAAGTAAGCCCATTACGAGATATTCATAACTTTGCCCATGACGATTAATGCAGTCTTAATAAGACTCTTATCAGTATGACTCAGTGAATAACTAACAAGAGATGAATCTGCTTTAATTGGTGTCTCATTTCCCCTAAAAATTTGTCCTTCGGTAGGCATTAAGAACCTGACCCCAGGCGCTCCACAGTGCAAGCAAGCTGTTCACTGTTCTTCTCCTGCCTGCTTTTTACTCCAGGGGAACTATAGCATTGCCTAATGCTAAACCCACATTCTTTCAGTTTTCAGTCAAACAGCAATGCCACTTCCACAGAGTAGTATCTCCACACTGACACATTCACTACAGTTTCTCAATTTTTATGACATCATTTGTCAAGTACAAATATATTAACCCAAACTCATCCTTAATAATAATAATTCCTTTTATGATCATTAGAATTAGGCCAGATTGGGCCTTATGCAGTCTAGTCCTTAGAAACCAGGATCTGCCACACTCAAGAGCATTGACCTCCCACTGAGATGCGAAACATAACCCATTGTTTCCTTCCGCCACCAGTTGGGTGCCCACTAAAATATCTTCGTTTTCTCTGCTCAAAATTCCAGCAATATATGTATTGTAATTTGTACATGTACATTGACAACAAGGTTTAGCTGGAGTCTGGTGTGGTAATTCAGTAAATAGTCTGCTTCTCCTTTGCCCAAATATGTGGCAACCTATTTCAACTTGGAGCTCAAGTCATTCAGATTCAGAATTTTTTTAAAGGGTAACTCCAATTAATTAGAAATAACTGGGATTTTTTTCCCATAAAAGGGGATGATGTTTGCAACCAAAGCGGCAGAGGTGAATCCTGCCTGACAAGAGCAGAGAAACTGGATCTAAGCTGCTTTAAATTCAGATTTCTGGAGGGGAAAAGGAGAACACTTTTAACTTTTTTCTGGGGACAGGATTTACAAAAATCATTTCCTTTCTGTAGAAATAAATCTTTCTACAGATTTATAAAAATAAGTTTTTAAGATATAGTCTTTATGAATTTGGGATGGTGTAAAAATAAAATCTTAAGCCTGTCTTTTTTGTTTAATGGGCAATGCCAGAGAAACAGCCAACAGTGTAGAGATGTTCTTTAATAGGAAAATCCCAAATTAGAGAAGATTAAGCTCAGAGGTTTTAAAGCAGGACCAATTTGCATTCAGGTACATTTTTTTAAAATGACTAGAATATGCTACAACTTTTTTGTCTGTAGAGAGAGTTAGATTATAATTTTAAACAAGAATCCCTTCCAGAAAGGATTGTGATAGATAGATAGGACCTGATTAACCATTCCCTCTGATCTGACAGGCATTCCACACAAATACACACACACACACACACACACATACACACTGATGATATATCTCCACTGTTTCCGAGTGATAAAATGTAGGAAAGGATCCACTCACAAAAAATGCATTATGTTCTCCAAAGGAGGCCCACTGAGATAATATCTCCCACTACTAGTATATGGGATTATTCAACCAGCTGTGAAAACAAAACTGTTTCTGACAGGAAATCTTGTAATGTTTTTTTTAAAACTCATACCATTTCTGGTAGATTTTAATATCTGATTAGTTTAGTTCCTTTCCTTGTTCTTTCCTTCACAACAGCCATTAAGAACATCATAAATGCATCCTGGGTGTTTTGACACATATACATATCAAATATATCATCCAACAGCTAAACAGAAAAGAATCCAAGATTAGTCAAGCAGCAGGTTACAGAGAAAGTGCAAGGTGATATTTTGAAAAGCTAATGGTAAATCCATTCTCTAGACCTGGTTACAAGAAATTGTAGCCTACCTGTCCACTCTGTAAGATTACTCATGCAATTGCGACTGCACATTCATGCATATTAATCTATATACAATTTTTAATAGGGGAGGATAGAATGTGATAGGTGGCAAATGTGTCACTAGCCAAATATACCACACAGCACATTATGCATCACATCAATGCCCTCAGAACAGTTGCTGATAATAGCAGCACATGATTCGTCCTGTGACTTTAGAGAGGAAGAAAAAGGAACAGGGAGGGGGAAGAGGAAGGGAGAAGAAGAGAGGGGGAGAGAGGCAAGAGTGAACATTTTATTTCCTATTATTTCAAAGTGTAAAATGAAGCTCTAAGCCTCATCACCACAGCTTAAAGGTCAATGGCAGCATGAAGTGAAATTTGCATTCTTTTCATTTTTAACATGCTAGGGGATAAATCAGCTGCTGTAATCGCTATTGCAAAAATGGAGCGAGTTGTTTCTCCCCTACTCCCAGAAATAATGCCAACTCTTCAGGTGGTAAAAGAATAGGTTTTTTTTCTGATCACACTTTAATTCTCCAGTTATGCGAGAACAAAATACTTTAATTAACATCATGTAGTAGTCCAAGGAATTGTAGAAATTAAAGAACTCTTACAATAATTTAGCATCTAATCCAGGAACCTTATCCCTGCTACCTGAAAAGAGCCCTCACTTGTGCTAACAAAACTTGGGATGAAAATACTTATTTATGAAAAGCCCTTTTTAAATTTAGAAACAAGAGTTCAATTCAAAAAGGGCCTTGGTGGTGCAGGCTGTTAAATGCCTAGCACTTAAGTTCCAGCTGTCTGCAATTACTGCAGGCTCGAATCCCACCAGGCTCAAGGTTGACTCAGCCTTCCATCCTCTCGGGGTAGGTAAATTGAGGACCCAAGATTGTTGGGGGCAATAAGCTGACTTTGTAAAAATGCCGCTTAGTAATAAGCAGGCATATACAATGGAATGAAGGCTATTGCTGAGCACATTGGGTTGTATCCCAAAGATTGTAAGCCACCCTGAGTCTTCGGAGAAGGGCGGCATATAAATGTAATTTTAAAAAAAATTAAATTGTCCAGCCATCCCATCAAGAACTGCAAATGGAAGGCAATATTTTCAGCCCAAAGCAACATTTGGTATCCAACCAATAACTGGAAACCTCATGAACACATAACTCCCTATCTCCCAGTAAGGTATCTCCCCTCCCAGTGAACCATTGGCACCTCAAAACTTTGCTCTTCATATTGAGAGTGGGGAATCAACAAGCCTCCCTCATTAGGAATGTTGCTGAAGATTACTATTTTCCTGCTGCCAAAGGCAATGGGGAAGCAGCCATGGGTCTATGACAGTTTGCCATGGCCAATTCACCACGGCCAACTTGCCACAGCCATCTTGCCACAAGACAACTCACTGCAGGATAAGAGTTACACTAATATCAAAGGTGGAATCATTAAATAAAGGATGCAAAAGGAGGGACAGAATGAAATGTGAATGGCAAAAAATTAAAATATATTATGTTATTTTAAAAATTAAATAGAATGTTTAATTGTCCCACAACAAGTTGTCTTACAGTGAGTTGACTGTGGCGAGTTGGCTGTGGCAAGTTGGCCATAGTGAGTTTGCCACAGCAAGTTGGTTATGGCAAGTTGTCCCATTCCCAGCAGTCATCTTGAAAATGTATTTTATTTATGTATGAAAATTTGAATGCAGTATTGCAGGCTAATTCTGCTGACTGCCAGAAGTTCAAACTGACCAGCTCAAGGATGACTCAGCTTTCCATCCTTCTGAGGTCAGTAAAATGAAGACCCAAATTTTGGGGGGCAATATGCTGACTCTATAAACTGCTTAAAGAGGCTGTAAAGCACTGCGAAGCGATATATAAACCTAAGTGCTATTGTTATTTCTATACAGCCACTCGGTTCACTCTTAGTGATCCCAGGAATCTTAGAAGGACAAAACTCAAATACAAAAACAATAACCCACTCCATCCTATCCCCCCCAGCAACAACAATCAGATAAGCTACTTGATGGGCTCTATATCACTCTAGAGTCCCTAGGCCTATTAGCAGAATCATGTTTTCAGGACCTTGTGAAAGACTGTCAAAGTGGAGGGCAATCTTATCTCTATAGGGATGATGTTCCATGGATACCCCCCCCAAAGCAGAAGATAAGGGCCAGACTTCTCACTTCCTATCAACACTGAATATGACCACAGAGGAAGGAAGTGAACCAGGCAACACAGTGCCCCTCATTCCCAACCCCCAAGTTGCTCCAGAAGGATATCATGGTCAATGGTAGTGAAGGCTACAGAGAGTTCAAGTAGAACAAGGATGGATGCACTACCCCCATCCTCCTGCCATCAGAATTATCAAAAAGTGTGACCATATGCAGGTCTTAACTCTGAAGGGTCCAGATAATCCATTTCATCTAGGAAGCTCTGGAACTACCTTTTCAACTATCTTCCCCATGAAAGAAAAATTGGAGATAGGATGAAAATTATCCAATAGGATGGTGTCTAGTGATTGCCTCTTAAGAAGGTAGACCACAGCTTCTTTAAAAGGCTTCCCTCTTTCCCAGGGAAAATTGATGACCCCCAGAACTCACTTGCCTGCCATCTCCTGGGAAACTTCCCAAGCCAGGAGAGGCATGGATCTAAAGCATGGGTGCTTGTACTCATAATCCCTAGGTTCAGTCCACTTCCTCAGGTGCAAAGTGTCATACCCTTCCAAGATAGCTAAGGCAAGAACCTGACCCAGATACCTCCACCAGACCCGAAAGCATGCTGACATCTAATTGGGAATGAATCTAAGTTATTTTGTCTTCCATGAAAATCAGTGAAATTCTCAGCACAACTTTTAGGTAGACCTTTCTATCTATTTGAACAGGAGAAGATGGCTCACATTAAAGGAGGGTCACTGACTGATTATCTACAGGTGCAATTAGTACAAAGAATTACTTACACTTCATCACCCAAATCACCACAATATAGGCTTTAATAGCAGCTCTTATCCATGTTTTGATCAAGTCCATTCTTTGTCTTCCACCAGTGGCACTCTGATGTCTCTTCATGTGTTTCATCCCTCTCAATTACTCATATACCACAGGAGATGATGAAGTGTACAGGTTAGGAAAAGTTGCATAGGCACAATCCTATCCAGAGCCCCAGTCACTTTCCTATTTCAAGTGGCAACTAGGAGCACAGCAGGACTATCTTGCTGAAAGGGGGTGGCTCTAGAGAAACTCATAATCACTGTGATCTGACCATGACAGGGAACCAAAATATAGGTCCACCAATTCCAGATCACATGTGCACTGCTCTGACAAGAACATAAAGTTGGATGTGTGAACACTATTCCTAGTCAGGCCCTGGATGATCTGGAGCAGGCCCACAGAAGTCATAGTTTCCATGAAACGCTGAACTACCTCTGACCCCACCACCAGGGATGGCAGATTGAAGTCCCCCAAAACTGTAAGCCTGGGAAAATCCACTGACAGCCCTCCAGCAAGGACTAGTCACCTGGGTAGGGTGACTGGTACAGCAGAAGCAATCCCACCTGATCTCTCAAGCCTAAGAAAAGATGACATCTCACAATCAGGCACTTATGGAGCCATGCCTCTGGAAACTGTCAGGAATTCTCTGATTCTCAGACAATCTGGCCCAGCTCTGTACTCTAAGCTGATTCCATACTCGATAACCAGCTGAACACATTTGTGAGAGAGCAATGTCTCTCAAATGTGCTCTGGGCCCTGCCAGGTCTCAGTGATACAAATCAGATCATTCTTCTTTGCAAGAATCAAATCAGTAATGCCTAAAGAGGAGCTGAGAAGGCACAGAGAAAGCTCTCAGACACCCCTTCCTAGGAACTTTAAAAATTGCTTTTTTATGACTTCCACAAAAGGAAAGCAGAGTTGCGCAGTGGTGCCACTTTAATTGGTTCCCATATCATAAGAAATCAAAATATAGTTTTCGTTGTAGCATAACAAGTTGTTGAGCCCTGCTATCATGCTTTATTCTTTTTTAAATCACAATTAAGCAAATGAGCTGAGTTCAACTTGGGATCACAGTCTATTACCACCTACTGTAATAGTCCTCTCCCCAACAATTCCCCATGCCTAATCAATCTTAAACAGAAATGTAGAACACCTGTGATCTAGCATTTCCAAACCCTCTTTGCTCAACATCCCAGCAGATGTTTAAAAGAAGAAAACAATTGCAGAAGAGTTTCTACTTTGTTGCTCCTTCTCTGCTCATCCCAAAACTATCATTCAAAGGTAGACTTTGTCATGTGTCCTCAAAGAGGAGAAGTACGGAGAAAATCAAGGGATTCAAGATCTTGAGTTTTGATCTAGGCCTACCAAAACACTGGAAACTCTGATCCAAACCTAGTGAAAAATTAGGAATTATAAACTTGGCCTAGCAATTTTGGTTCCAGGTATCTATATCCCAACCTTCAAAAGATATCACTGTCCTCAAAAATGTATCCTATGAAATTAGACATGTTAGAAAGGTCCAGAAGGATAGAGAGCAGAAAGGTAAAGAGAGAGAGAGGGATTTAAACTGGATAGAGAAGGGGGACAGCGGGATAAAAGAGAGGAGAAGGAACAAGAAACAAGAACAAAAGATAGAGAGACATGGGAATTACATAATGAAGAAAGAAACTTGTTTGCATAGAGATAACGGCTAATCTATTAAAAGGGGGTTCTGCATGAAGAAATGGTAATAAGAATATATTGTAATTATAAAAGTGTAAAACAATAGGGTTACTGACAATCTTTACTGGTAAAAGGTCACATTTTTATTTCTTATTTACAAAAGAAAGGTAAATGATGATTGGATAAATTGAATTAATTGAAATGATTTTAGAAAATGTCTAAAAATGAGATTTGTCAATAACCAAGATTAGTTATTTTTATTATTATCTTGGCACCATAAATAAACCTTAGGGGGATATGTGTTGCAGAACCCGATCGATTAGAGATATATTGTAAGGTAGCTTTTCTTTCTCTTTTTTCTTTTTCTTTTTCTCTATCTTTTGTTTTAAAGGGAATGATTATGATTATGCTACTATATTAACCACTGAGGTGTCACTTTCAAAGTAGTAAAAGGGGGCAAGTCTAGGTTTTTTTTCTCATTCTCTTTAGTGTCAAAATCTGTACGGATTTAGAATTATGGAGAGAATATGTGATGAAAGGGCAAATCTGATGGACAAAAGAATTCTGTAAATGATAAAAGAGTATTAACAATGTGAAGATAATTAAAGGATAGATATGGATGAACTTTATCTTTAATATGATGGGCAAATATATTGTTATTTGTAAGATTTATAAATGATGTTTTTAATATATATATATATATGTTTGCAATTAACTTGAAATGAACTGGGGGGTTATATAGATTGAGATTAAGATTTGAGATTAGGATTAACTTCTTTGACCCTTTGACTGTTAAAATGGAATAGAAGTGAAGTTAAATGCTTAAAATGGATATAGACCTACTGTCATATTTGCATGTAAAAGTGACGACCCAGGAACATGCTGTCTACTGAAAAGAGCTGTTTTAAAAAATGGTTAAAAATTGAATAAAATTTGTTTTAAAAAAAAGTATCCTTGATATTCACCTGCACATATATGTAGATTTATTTTTTTCAATCCTTCTGTCACCTAGAACAAGACAGGGAAAAGTTTGATAACCCATTCTGTTAGATTTGCATGAAGAGTCAGACGCGGAGTGCTTCAGTGAAGAGTTTATTAATGACTACAGCTCATAAGAGACCCGATTTGGCTGGTCTGCGCTGCTACTTATAGCCAGCAGCCGCAGTTGCCAGCCAATCAGAGTGCAGGGTTTTCCCGCACTTTTTAAACCAATCATTTCTGACATTTTACAAGAACAGTTCAAACTTAACCAATGACATTCAAACCTGCATACATAACACCCCTCCCCACTAGGTTCAGTCCATACTCAAACCCCAACCTATCTAATGTATTCTTTTAAATAGGTGGGGCTCTTACGTGTACGTTGAGACCTTCATGGGAGGGGAAATGTGTCTATTGACATTTCCCTAGTTGGACTTCCTGTGAAAGAAGACCCTGTTTGATTGTTAGAATCTGGTCTCTCCTCCCAACCCATCTCCAGCCCAATGTCAGCACCCAAGTCAGGTAGTGATGTGCAATCTTCCACTTGTAAGGATGGATTTTGGCATTGTGACAGGTTTTAGGATGGTTCCTGTCACAATGCCAAAATCCATCCTTACAAGGAAACACTCTTGACCTAGTTTTTGTCTCTGAACAGTGGCGGAGTGACAGAGGGCAGGTCACTATTACGACTCTGCCTGTTCCATGGTCTGATCACTATCTCCTACGGCTGGTCTTCCAACAGGCCGTCCCCCACTGCTGGGATGAGGAGCCACCTAGATGGTTCCGCCCCAGGCCTAATGGACCCTGAGAGGTTCCAGGCAGAACTGGGGTTTTTCCTTCTTCCCTTGCTCACAGCTCTGCCGAGGATCTGGCAGTAGCCTGGCATCGGGCTGCATCGGAGGCCCTCGACAGAGTTGTCCCCATGCGTCCCCTTGTGCGCCGTGGATCCCGGATGGCTCCTTGGTATACTGAGGAGCTCCGGGGATGAAGCCGTCGAAGGGGTTTAGAGAGCAGGTGGAGGTCTACCCGTTCCCAATCCGACCGAGCCCAGTTGAGAACCTTTATTAGGACTTACCTGGTAGCTATGAGAGAGGCGAGAAGATCTTATCTCTCCGCTCTCATAGCGTCCGCAGATAATCGCCCGGCCGCCCTGTTTCGGGTTACTCGCTCCCTCCTGCAGTTGGGGGGGGATCGGACCCGTTGCGGGGTAAGGCTGAGGAATTTGTGCAATATCTGTCGGATAAGATTGCTCGTATTCGGGACGGGTTGTCCTCTGATTTGCAGTGGTCTGAGGAAGGGGGTGCAGGGAGTCTGGCTATTGTTATCTGGGATGAGTTCGATCCGGTTTCCGAGGATGAAGTGGACAGGATTATGCGGCGAATGAGTTCCACCACCTGTTTGTTGGACCGTGTCCTCCTGGCTGGCTTATGCCGCCAGGGAGGCCCCTGCGGTTGGCTCCGGCAGTTATCAACGCTTCTTTAAGGGAGGGTGTCTTTCCACCGCCTTGAAAGAGGCGGTGGTGAGACCCTCCTGAAGAAGCCTGCCTTGGACCCGACTGTGTTAGACAACTTTCGTCCAGTCTCCAACCTTCGTTTTTTGGCGAAGGTTGTTGAGAGTGTGGTGGCTCAACAGGTTCCGCTTTTCCTGGATGAAGCGGACTACCTAGATCCGTATCAATCGGGCTTCCGACCGGGTACAGCACGGAGACGGCATTGGTCGCGCTGATGGATGATCTCTGGAGGGCTCGGATAGGGGCTTTTCCTCTGTCCTGGTCCTATTAGACCTCTCAGCGGCTTTCGATACCATCGACCATGGTATCCTTTTGCGTCGCCTTGAGGGGTTGGGAGTGGGAGGCACCGTTCTTCAGTGGTTCTCCTCCTACCTCTCGGCGGTCGCAATCGGTGTTGGCGGGGGGGTCAGGTCGCCCCTAGATCCTCTCTTGTGGGGTCCCTCAGGGGTCGGTCCTTTCCCCTTTTATTTAACATCTACATGAAGCCGCTGGGTGAGATCATCCGTGGTTTTGGGGTGAAATTCCATCAGTACGCTGATGATACTCAGCTGTACATTTCCACCCCAGGCCAGATCAGTGATGCCCTCTCCCTGATGACTCGGTGTTTGGATGCGGTACGGAACTGGATGAGCGGGAACATGCTTCGACTCAACCCGCCAAGACTGAGTGGCTGTGCATACCGGCGTCCGCCCAGTCAAGATTATCCATCTTTGGCCATAGGGGAGAGTGTTGCCCCTGTGGAGGGCGCGGAAGGTCCTCCTGGATGTACGGCTCCGGTTGGAGGAGCAGGTGGGGCTGCCTTTGCCCAGCTCCGCCGGTTGCCAGCTTTTCTGGACCAGGACGCCCTGCATGGTCACTCATGCCCTTGTTACCCCAGGCTTGACTACTGCAATGCTCTCTATTTGGGACTGCCCTTGCATACCGAGATTGCAGCTTGCAGAATGCAGCGGCGCGGGTGGTGACAGTTACCCGGTTCTCCCATGTGACCCCCTCCGCCTGCATTGGTTGCCGCTCGGGTATTCAAACTGTTAACATACAAAGTCCTTACGACATGGGTCCTCAGTATTTAAGGGAGCGTCTTCTTGTGTCGTGACCTGTGGCTCATAGGCAAGGACTCTCCCAGTGGAAATGCCGCCTGGCGGTTCCCGTTGGAGCCTTCTGTGCGGCCCTGTTTGAATTGTTGGATCTGGCCTCCTCCGCAACCATTAGCCCAATGTCCCAAGTCAGGAGTTGATGTGCATTTAATTTAATTGATGTATTTTTGCTTGTTTTTAGTTGACAGAGTTTGGAGATGGCCATATAAGTTCAAATAATGGCTCATTACACATGGGGTTGATTCTTGTTTGCTGATTATCCTCATGTTCCTCCCCCTCCCCCCTAGAAAAAGCATTAGGTATGGGAACTAGAGAGGAACAATTGCGATGTTCCTGAGGTAACCTGGATCTAAGCTGATCAATGTGCCTGCTCCAGAGGACTCCATCCTCTGTTTGTACCCTGTAAGAACGAGGGCCTGTGATTTGAGTTATTTCAGCAGGAATCCATGAAGGCTCACCCATAAGGTTCTTAGCATAAACAGAATCACCCACACTGAACGTGCGAACTTTGCTAGTGGAATCCAGTGGTGCGTTGGGTGCGTAAGTGGGATGAAGGCGGTCAAGGGAAGACCTAAGTTTCCTACCCATCAACAACTCTGCTGGGGATAAGTTAGCTGATGGGTTAGGAGTGATGTGCTGAACACTAAGAAGTTTTTCAACTTTCTCAGTGATGTCCCCAGGACCCAATTGCTGAAGCTTTTCCTTGGTAAAAAGTACCATTCGTTCAGCCCGGCCGTTAGCCGGGCTGAACGATACCCTGTTGTGCTAAATAGGATTCAAAAGGGTTGGATGTAAATTGAGGGCCATTGTCAGAGACAAGAACATCAGGTAACCCGTGGGTTACAAAAAGCTTTTTAAGCTGCTTGATGACAGCATCAGTTGTGGTGGATGCCATAGGGATTACCTCTAGCCATTTGGAATATGCATCTACTATAATAAGGAAGGTGTGTCCTCTGGTAGGGCCAGCGAAATCAGTGTGAATCCTAGACCAGTGGCCCCTAGGACATTCCCATTCCTGTTTGGGGGCGAGAGGTGGGGCAGGCCTGACTACCTGACAGTTGGGACAAGATGCAACCCAGTTTTCAACCATTTTGTCAATACCTGGCCACCATACATAACTCCTGGCCAATCTCTTCATCCTTACAATACCAGGATGACCCTCATGTAACATTTCCAAAACCTCTCTTTGCAGTTTTGCAGGAATAACCACCCTGTTACCCCACAAAATACATCCTCTTAATACAGATAATTCAGTTTGCCTGGACTTAAAAGGTTGGGCAAGGTGAGGTAGATCTTGAAGAGGCCAACCTTTCTTAATCCAGCCTATAATAGGAGCCAATAAAGTGTCTTTGGCAGTCTCTCTGGCAATTTCAGCAGCGTGTACTGGAAGCTTGGCAACAGTTTCTAGGAAAAAGGTGTGTGCCACAGGTTCAAAGTCCTCCTTGTGACAAGGAAGTGGGCAACGACTCAAGGCATCAGCATGTCCAATGTCCTTGCCAGGCTTGTGGATAAGGTTGTATGAATAAGCAGCAAGAATAAGCAGCATTCTTGGTGACAGGATAATGGGTGTAGGTTTGTCTCCTGCCACAATGCCTAACAAAGGTTTGTGATCTGTGACAATGGTAAATGTTCTCCCATATAAATACTCATGAAATTTCTTGATAGCTGCAACAATTGCCAATGCTTCCTTGTCCAATTGGCTGTAATTCCTCTCTGCTTTGGTCAAGGTGTGAGAGTAAAATGCAATAGGGGCTTCCCTCCCACTGGGAAGCCTGTGGCTCAACCCCCCCCACTCCAAAGGGGGATGCATCACAAGTCAGTACAACAGGTAAATTCTCAGAGAACTGTATGAGTACAGCATCAGACGTGATTAGTCTTTTAATACTGTTAAATGCTGATTGTTCTTTCCTGCCCCAGACCCAAACAGACTTTTTGTCAAGCAATCTGTGTAATGGTTCTGCAATGGTTGCCTTCTGAGGTAGGAACATGTGATAAAAGTTAATAAGTCCAAGGAAGGCTTGCAAATCTGTTTTGCATTTTGGTCTAGGGGCTTCTTTGATTGCTTGAACCTTGGCATCTGTAGGGTGGATGCCATGCTTGTCAATCATATAGCCCAAGAACTCAACCTTGTCAGTTCTAAGAGTGCATTTTTCTTCCTTGACTTTTAACCCCGCTTCTTGAATCTGGTAAGGACTTCACTGAGTCTCTCTTGTAATTGAGTATCATTTTCAGCAGAGATTAACACATCATCAAAGTAAGGCACTACCCCTGGCAGTCCTTGGAGCATCCTTTCCATAAGGCTTTGGAAAATGCCTGGTGCCACGCTACTCCAAACTGTAACCTTTTACATTTGAAGGCACCTCTATGAGTCACAATGGTTTGGGCCTCTGCAGTGGCATCATCAACTGTTAGTTGTTGATATGCCTGGGCCAGATCCAATTTGGCAAAGACTGTACCCCTGCCAATTGAAGTGATGTAATACCAAATGAGCACACTGGAACTCTGTTGAAGTGCATGGTTCAATGTCCCCTTTATGATGTGGAACCCTCTGTTGAACAGATGTCCTCTCACAGACCCATCAGTCTTGACTGGTGTGACTATGGGTGTCTCCCATCTGGAGTGGTGGTGGGCTCTAAAACTCCTTGAGCTATTAGTTTACCTAATTGTGCATCAATTTTTTCCTTTAAGGCAAATGGGCTTTAAACGAATTGGGGGCACCTTGGGATCTAGGTTGAAAGTGATAGGGGTCCCCATGTACTTGCCCAATCCATCGCTGAAGACCTCTGGAAACTCAGACTTCAGGGCCTCCTCCCATTCAGTGTTGCTCACGTGATTGATGCCAGTCACCTCGATGCCTAGTGGATTGAACCACTCAAGTCCCAGCAAGCTTGGGCGATCCTTGTCCACGATGGTCAGGGGCAAACTTCACGATGAATTCTCTTGTTCCAACTACTGGAATCTTGTTCCCTTGGTAGTCTTTAAGAGTCAGTGCTTGCTTCTGGAAATGCTTCTTCTGAATGTTGGGAAGTAGCCTGTGAATAGTGTCCCATGACACCATAGATAAATAGGAGCTTGAGTCCACTTCCATTTGGCAAGGCCTTCCTTCAATTAGTACCTTCACATGTACTTTTCTGCTTCTTAAGGGTGAAGAATGACCAATGGTGACTGTTTGATGAGTTTCATTCTTCCCATTTGCTTCTGTATTGCCCCATTTTCTCACTGAAGTTGTTAGGCTTGAAATCTTTGTCAGGAAACTTCTTTCTGCTTGGTGGAGTTCTGGATGATTTGCAGACTCTTGCTAGGTGACCTCTTTTTCACAACGGAGACAGATGGTATCAAAAACTTGCATTCAGTGTGGGGTGGCCCTCCCACAACCTCTGCAATAAAAGTCTTGCCTCTTTCTTCCAAGGTCTTTCCTTTTCTTCTCCATTCTGAGTCTATAAATTCCTTCCTCCACCTCACTACAGTCTGAATCAGAATCTAATTGCTCGCAATGGGTTGTTGTGGATTTTTCCACATCAGGATGGCTTGCAGCCTTGTTAATTTTCTTCATGGCTGCTGCTGAGGACTTGGTAGCTTCCACTGAAGAAGCTTCTTCTATGGCCTCCTTAAATGTGATCTTAGGTTTCATTAATAATTTGCTCTGCAAAACCTTGTCTTTTAGGCCTAGAACAAATCGATCATGCATGGCCTCTTCTAAGTTGATAAATTCACATGCACCCCAATGTCTCTTAAACTTGTCACGAAGTCGTTAACGTTTTCGCTTTCCCCTTGATCCGATGGTAGAATTTGTGTCTCTTAATGAGGCACGATACTTGTGGCGTAATGGGCTCTTAATAACTTTTCTAAATCGGGCCAGTCCACCTTCACGTCTGCAGCTCCCGCCAATGCCTTCACCATCTTGAAAACATGGCCGGACCGCAGTGGGTGAGAAAGACCGCCTCTTCCGCTTTCAGAAATGTCGGCAGATCGTTTCCCTCCAAATACATTTGGAAACGATCTGCATAGTCCCAGTCGGATCGAACGGGCTGGGGGTGTTCAGCACAGCCATCTCTCTCGGCTTCTTCTCCATTGTCTTCTCTTCGGAAGGATCCCACCTTCGTCGCCAGTGTTAGATTTGCATGAAGAGTCAGATGCGGAATGCTTCAGTGAAGAGTTTATTAGTGACTACAGCTCATAACAGACCCGATTTGGCTGGTTTGCGCTGCTACTTATAGCCAGCAGCCGCAGTTGCCAGCCAATCAGAGTGCAGGATTTTCCCGCACTTTTTAAACCAATCATTTCTGACATTTTACAAGAACAGTTCAAACTTAACCAATGACATTCAAACCTGCGTACATAACACCTACAATCTGAGCTGCCTGGAATCTAAATTTAAACCCATATATTCTAATTCCAATATAGACACCTTGAGCCAGACCTTTTTCACAAATGGAACAACATAAGTTGGGCCAAATGGGCTGAAACAGAAGATGTGACTGCAGTCTCCTCTGTAGGATATTCAATTTGCCATCAAAGAAGCATGCAACATTGCTTCTAAACTAAATGAGGAAGATGATGAAAGCCAGGACAACACATTAAAATGCCAATACCATCTCCCTGCCTGAAATGGAAACACAGCTAAGTCTCATGCAAAGGAAACAATACCATCCTAATGGATAGTAAAAACAAGGCACATAGGTAGCATTAAGTGGCATGTTCTACCTGAAGCTCACAGGTTATTGTGCAAGATTAGAGGATCTAAAATAACAGTGTCTGGAAGATGAAACTTAACAGATCTGGCAAGCTGCAATGTGGAACCAGACAAAGTTTCCAATCCACAATATTTGGTGAGGAGATGCTTTCAGATATAATTTGGTGACTTACATTTAAGAAGCCCTATAGTTGCATAGGAATGATAGGAATTCTACTTCTTCACCATTATTTGTTTAACATTTATGAACCTATACAAACAAGAAGAGATTCCAGAAGAACTTATTAATCAATATATTAAGGAAAAAACTTGCCAGAAATAACAGATGAAGAAAAAAATATTCTAAACAATAAAATATCTTTAGAAGAAATAAGAAAAGCAATTGGAGCACAAAAAGCAAATAAGACTCCCGGCCCAGATGGTATTCCATCAGAATTTTATAATGAGTTTCAAGAGCTATTAGAGGAGCTAATGATGGATCTCTACAATGAAGCTTTGGAAAATGCTACTGTTCCAGAATCATGGATGGAAGCATATATAACTCTCATCCATAAAGAGCAGACGGACCCACAAAAAATCCAGAACTATAGGCCAATATCTCTTTTAAATGTAGATTATAAGATATTGGCCACAATATAGGCAGAAAGGTTAAAAAGGATATTAAGCAGAATTATTCATACAGACCAGAATGGGTTTCTTCCCCATAGACAAATGAAGACAAACACGAGGATTATTATGGATGTTTTAGAATTTTATGAAATACATACAAACAGACCAATGGCATTGATGTTTATAGATGCCCAGAAAGCTTTTGACAATTTGAATTGGAATTTTTTTATCAAACAATTGATTGGCATGAAATTCGGCGAAAAATTCCTGGGACTTATTAAGACAATATATAGAATACAAATGGCAAAAATATTAATAAACAGGGAAAATTCAGACAATATAAGGATAAGTAAGGGAGTAAGGTAAGGGTGCCCATTAGCCCTGCTATTGTACATATTAGCAGAAAAAATATTACTAACACAGTTAGTAAAAAAACGACAAAACCAAGAAATCGGGGGATTAAAAATTTAAAAAGAGGAGTACAAGCTCCAAGCCTTTGCCAATGATATGGCTTTTATACTGGAGGATCCGACAGAAACGAGCCCCATTTTAATGAAGGAAATAGAAGAATTTGGAAAAATGGCAGGGCTGAAGATTAATAAGGAAAAAAAATTAATAACAAAAAACGGTACAAAAAGCAACAGGAAGAATTAGTAAATAAATTAGGTATTCAAGTAGTTAATAAAGTAAAATATTTAGGGATCTGGTTGACAGCCAGATGCTCAACAATCAAAAAAGATAACTATGACAAATTAATAACTCAATTATGGAAAGACTTAGATAATTGGGCTAAACTACAACTATCTCTACTGGGCCGTATCACGACAATAAAGATGAATGTCTTGCCAAAACTGTTGTTCCTATTTCAGACAGTGCCAGTCAAGTTGGAGAAAAGTTTTTTCAAGGAATTAGACAAACATATTTCTAAATTTATATGGCAGAAGAGAAAAGCCAGAGTAAAATATAACTTATTCCAAGATGCTAGAATGAAAGGAGGCTTCGGCCTCCCACATTTCGAATTATATTATCATGCTGCAATAGCTACCTGGCTTAAAGATTGGATCAATCTGACTGTCAGAGTTCCAGAAATTGTCCGTTTCAATCAGTAACTCCGAGACAAGCATATTCTCAAAGTGCTTTATTTAAAACAGAAACTTGGCACGTCTATGGAATTCCAGAGCTAAGGTTCCTTCCAGACTTCCCACAATAGTCAATCAACACCCACCCCTTTTATGTCACATCATAAATCACGTGAACCAATCACCCTTCAACTATAATTCTTGCTTCACCATAGAAAATGATCTTGACAGTCTTACGTATCTATTATATCTACTGAAAATTACTCAAATAACAACAACCCCCCTCCCCTTCTTCATAGCTGTGTTGCAGCTTTTAATAGGGATTCCAAATTTGACATTGACAAATAGAAGAATCTTAACACTAGAGGGCTTTGATCTCCAACTCGGCTGGCACGCGTTTATGTGGGATGGTAAAGTAAACATCACTCGTGTTTTCTAAGACATTGGATGAGCAAAGTTCTGCTAAACACCTGGGAAAAGATTTTTAAAAATCATTATTCTAAGGTTCCACTGTGGTTATCAACAATGGAAGCAGTTGTACATCCAAATGTTTTGGATTGTGATAATATTGTGAGATATAAAGATTTACTAGATAAAAAAGGAGAACTAAAAAGCAGGAACCAATTACAACTACAAGGAAAGGAGATAGAATGGTGTCCCTATGTACAAATACAAACACATTATAAAAAAGATAGAGAACAATTTGGCTTTAATATGACCCAGCAGGAATTAGACAAGATATGGCATGGAGAAGAAAGAAACATGATTATTATTTATTTATTTATTTATTTATTTATTTATTTATTTATTTTGTTTATTTATTTATTTATTTATTTATTTATTTATTTATTTATTTATTTATTTATTTATTTAATGGGATTTCTATGCCGCCCTATCTCCCAAAGGACTCAGGGCAGCTTACAATAATAAAAGAATATAATACAAATATTAAAAAAACATTAGATTTGAAATCCCACTAACCAATAAAATTAATAAAAACAATTTCTAAAATCCCATCCCCTCCGTCAGTCCAGGTTGGCAAGTTGGAAAAGCCATGTTTTTAGGCCATGACGGAAGAACCAGGGGTCAGGGACCACCCCAAGCTCCAGGGGCAGCTGATTCCATAGGGTGGGTGCTCCCACAAAGAAGGCCCTACCCCTGGGGGTCACCAGCCGACATTGTCTGGTGACAGCACCCCAAGGAGGCCCTGCCTATGGGAGTGCATGGGACGTTGGGAAGCTGTTACTGGCAGCAGGGTCTCCCGCAAGTACCCCAGTCCTAAGCCGTGTAGGGCTTTATAGGTCAATACCAGCACCTTGAATCTCACCCGGAGGACAACCGGTAACCAATGCAGCTCATGCAAGAGGGGTGTAACATGGGAGTATCGGGACACTCCCATCACAACCCACGCCACTGCATTCTGGACAAGTTGAAGCCTCTGAGTGGTCCTCAAGGGCAGCCCCATGTAAAGACCATTGCAGTAGTCCAGACGGGAGGTAACGAGCACATGAGTGACCATACGTAGGGCATCTCGGTCCAGATAGGGGCGCAACTGACACACCAGGTGAACCTGGGCAAATGCCCCCCTGGCCACGGCTCCTTCCTGCTCCTCCAAACTGAGCCGCACATCCAGGAGGACACCCAAGTTGTGGGCCCTATCTATGGGGGACAACACCTCTCCCCCCATAGTTAAAGATGGAACATCCTGGATAACTCAAGATGCCGGTACATACAGCCACTCAGTCTTAGCTGGGTTGAGCCTGTTCCTCCCATCCTGACCTGTACCACCTCCAGGCACCTGGACATCACGTTGAGGGCATCACTGGGTTGGTTTGGGGTGGAGATAAAAATCTGGGTATCATCAGCATACTGATGATACCTCACCCCAAAACCACGGATGATCTCACCCAGCGGCTTCATATAGATGTTGAACAGGAAGGGCCAAAGAACCAACCCCTGAGGCACCCCACAAAGGAGGGGCCTCGGGGCAGATCTCTGCCCCCCCACCAACACCACCTGTGTATGACCCAAGAGGTAGAAGGAAAACCACTGTAAAACGGTGCCCCCCACCCCCAACCCCTCGAGGCACTGCAGTAGGATACCATGGTCGATGGTATCAAAAGCCACTGAGAGGTCTAACAGGACCAGGACAGAGGAATGACCCCATGCCCTCCAGAGATCCTCCACCAGTGCGACCAACGCCGTCTCCGTGCCGTCTACTAAATTAGTAGAATTTATAAATATTTATTAGATTACAAACTAAAAAAAGAAACAGTTAAGGAGTGTATGATAATTTGGGCTAAGAATGTGGGCCACAATATTAATTTAGACCAGTGGGAACGCATCTGGCAGACAAACTATGTCAGTCTCACATAAAGAAAACTTATATAAAATGGTTTACCGCTGGCATTTACCTCCTGCGAGACTGGCAAAGATGTTCCCCAATTTGCCACCAAATTGCTGGAAGTATAACCACGCCCAAGGAACATATTTCCACATGTGGTGGACTTGCCCATATGCACCAAAATTCTGGCGAACCATTAGAAATTGGATATTAGACATAATGAAACAAAATTTAAAATTTGAACCAGAAGTTTTTTTATTAGACATGATAAACTCGAAAATGGAAAAGAAACATCAACACTTAATTATTCATATTATAACAGCAGCCAAAATAAGCTTTCCCCAAAACTGGAAATCGCCCATCATCCCCCCAGAAGATGTGGTTATTAAAAAAAATACACAAGTGTGCTGAGATGAATAGTCTGACCAAATTATTAAAAAATAATCAAGACAGCGATTATTACAAAGTATGGAACATCTGGTATGATTGGTTAAAAGAAAAGGTAATATCTGATAATTGGTAGTGAAAATAACAGAGATGTGAGACTAATCATAAATTGTATAGAGAATTATAAACATTAAAAGGACGAAGGAATTATTGTAATAAGGTAAAACACGTCAATGATAAGAAAAAACAAATGTAACCATTGCTCAATAAGCACTGTAAAATGTATATATGTATATATATGTGTGTAATTGTTTGTTTTTAATTGCATAAATGTTAAATAAAATTTAAAAAAAAAACAAAAAACAAAATTATCTAGAAACCCAAACAGAACTGCAAATGTTACAGAAGCCAGCAATAATAACATGCATTACTGAATTACTTTGAACATGCATCCCAAGGAAGAACCGAAAGAAATGAATAATACAGCATAAGGCATATGGAAAGTAATCTACCCATTTAGGTGATTTGAAATTAGAGAGAGGATGACATGGAGTTGTCAGCATAAGAACAATGTCTGGAATACTCTGCCTGACTCTGTGGTTTCTTCCCCAAACCACAAAAACTTTAACCTTAGACTTTCTACTATTGACCTCACCCCTTTCCTAAGAGATCTATCTGAAGGGGGCATGCATAAGCGCACCAACGTGCCTACCATCCCTGTCCTATTGTTTCTTTTATGTTTCTTATATGTATTCATTTCATGCATTCATAACTATGTTTACCCTTATACTTATTATCTTGTAAGCAATTGACAAATCAAATAAATAAATAAATAAAATACTACTCCTTATCAAAAAAGTTATAGGATTTGCTTTGCTTGAAATATCTCTAGGTGTCACCACATTTACAGCCATTGGTTGCCAACCTGCTCATCATGTATTCCTAATAAAGAAAATAACACTCCAAGTCTTGCACATTAAACATTATAATGTGGATTCTTTAAAAAGACTTTCAAAATTAAGGAGAATAGATTGTGCCTCTCCAATATGTTCCAATATACAGTAAATCTATCCTCCTTACTTAACTATGTTCTTTGATTTATTTATTAATTTGCTACATTCATTATGGCCACCCACTCCAAAAGACTGTGAGTAGCTTACTCAATCAAAGTATAAAATTAAACAATTAAAAATATAACAACAATGCATAACAGACTGGGTTAAAAAGCAGCCATAACAATAAAAAAAGCATGACAGACACGCCACAAACACAATATTCCTAAGCCTAACAGAGTGAGATCTTAAAGGCCTTCACAAACCCAGGAAAGTGGGCACCACACATATTTCTGGAGATATCCTATTCCAGAAAATATTGGCAGTTACAGAGAAGGTTTGCTTTTTTGATTCCACAAAATGAGAACAATAAATTAAAGGGACCTGGAGTTTACCCACTCTGTCCAAATGTACCAAGCAGGCAGAAACAATTGGACAGAAGAGATACCTAAGATCGTATATAATTTATATATTCCTATAAAATGCAAGTGTTCTTGCATAATAACATATCTGACTGTGTGTTTGTGTTTATTTGTTCATTTTCATAGTTGATGAATATTAATAAAGAGATCATGTGATGATAAATTTTGCATAATCTTATATTTTCAGTGTTCTTTCCAAGACATGGGGAAGAATCATACATTAAGAAAAATACAACTACATTAAAAGAAATGCATTCAAACAAAATTGTCAGCTATTTTGGTGGACAGTTAAAGAAAATAAAAATAAAAAACAATAAAACCTAACAAAAAGAATCAAATAAATTAATAAAATACAATACAACAAAATCTGGAAAAAAATTTTAAAAAATCAACTCCCAACTCCCATCTCCTGCCCTGACAACAGCAGATCATACTAGCCATTTGATGGGTTTCATCCCACTCTGCGTTCCCAGGCCTGCTGGCAAAACCAGGTCTTCAGTGCCTTCCAAAAGAGTGCTAGAGTGGGGGCCATTCTAATCTCTGGGGGAATGATATTCCAGAGGAAGGGAGCCACCACAGAGAAGGCCCTTCTTCTGAGTCCCACCAGGTGTATCTCCCTCGGGGATGGGACCCACAACATTCCCTGCCTCCCCACTCTAATGGGTTGGGTAGATGTGACTGGCAAGAGACGCTCCCTCAGATAACCAGGTCCCAAGCCATGAAGGGCTTTAAAGGTGACAACCAGCACCTTGAATTGCACCAGGAAGCAAATCAGCAACCAATGCAGCTCCTACAGAAGAGGTGACACGTGTGCAACCACAGTCTGCACAAAACCATGCAAGCCGCTGCATTTTGCACCAACTGGAGCTTCTGGATGCTCTTCAAGGGCAGCCCCATGTAGAGGGCGTTGCAATAATCAAGACGGGAAGTGACTAGGGCATGAAGTGAGTAGAGACCATTGCTCCAGGAAAGGGTGTAACTGGTGCACAACCTGCAGTTGAGCAGAAGTCATGAGTCCAGGAAAACCCCTAGATTAGGCACATGGTTTGTTTGGGGTAGTGCCACCCCATCCAAGATGAAAGGTGTCAATTCTCCCTCAGCCAATGAACCCCAACCCAGAGCCACTCAGTCTTGCAAGGGTTTAGTTTCAACCCATTGCTCCCCATCCAGCCCCTAACAGCCTCCAGGCACTGCAAGAGGGAGGACACAGCAACACTTAACTCAGCACAGGCCGAGACAGATAGCTGAGTATCATCAGCATATTGATGATACCTCAGTCCATGGTGATGCATGATCTCACCCAGCAGCTTCATATAAATGTTGAACAGGAGTGGAGAGAGTACCAAGCGCTGTGGAATCACGTAAAGCAGTGGGCAAGGGCTGAATCTCTCCCCTCCTATCAACACTGACTGAGAGTGGCCACAGAGGAAGGAAGTGAACCAAGATAGCACAAGACCTCCCACTCCCATCCCCTGAAGCCACCCCATGGTCAATGGTATCAAAAGCTGATGAGAGGTCAAGTAGAGCAAGTATCTCATTCCCACCAGAGATCATCCAGAAGTGCGAACAATGCCCTTTCTGTCCCAAATCCAGGCCTGAATCCTGACTGGTAGGGGTTGAGATAATCCGTTTCATCCAGAAACTTCTGGAGGTGCTGTGCGACTACCTTCAACAACCTTCCCCCAAAAGGGAAGATTGGAGACAGGTCGGAAATTATCCAACCAGGTGGATAATTATCCAGTGATGGCTTCTTAAGAAGATGGTGTACTGCAGCCTCCTTAAAGTTTTGGGACACCGTCCTCTCCTATAGAGAAGCATTAATCACTGCCAGAGTCCCTCGCCTGTCACCTCCTGGGAAGCTTTCACAAGCCAGGAGGGACATGGGTCTAAAACACAGGTGCTTGTGCGCATATTCCCTAGGATCCTGTCCACTTCCTCAGGAGCAATAGGGTCAAACTGTTTCCAGATAACAGGGCAAGAACCTGCCTCAGGAGCTTCCACCGGACCAGCAACCATGCCGGCATCTAACTGGGAACAAATCGAGCAATTTTGACTTCCAGAAAATCTGCAAATTCCTCAGCGTGCCCCTTCAGGTGGACCTCAATCTCCTCCTTCCCTAGGAGGAGATGGCTCACCTTAAAGAGGGTCGCTGGGTGATTATCTGCAGATGCAATTAGTGTGGAGAAGTAATTACACTTCACCACATTAATCACCACAAGGTAGGCCTTAGTAGCAGCTCTTACCTGTGTTCAATCAAGTTCATCTCCTGTCTTCCGTCAGCAGCACTCTAGACACCTCCTCATGTGTTTCATCCCTCTCAGTTCCTCTGTATACCATGGGGTTTATGGTTGAGGAAAGGTCACAAGGATGCAATCCTATCCAGAGCCTATCAAGAGCAATTCCAAATAGTGACTTAGAGCTCAGCTGGACTGCATAATAGATTTGCAGTTATAACCCCCAGCTCCTTCTGGAACCCATCTGCATCCATTAGTCAATGGGGGCAGACCAATCTAATAGTTCCTGCCTCCCTGTGGGGGGGTACAGCTTTTGAGGAACTCATTGCCACCAGACTGTGATCTGACCATGACAAGGGGACCAAGGACAGGTCCACAAAATCCAGGTCACATAGACACTGCTCCGACAAGAATACCAAATCGGGAGTGTGACCACTATTATTAGTCGGGCTCTGGATAATCTGGGACAGGCCCAAGGAAGTCATGGTTTCCATGAAATCTTGGGCTACCTCCACCCCACCCCCAAGAAGGCAGGTTGAAATCCCCCAGAACTATAAGCCTGGGGAATTCCACCGCCAGTCCTGCGGTGAGGTCCAGGAGCCCAGGTAGGGAAGCTGCCATGCAGCAGGGAGGCTGGTACAGCAGCAGCAATCCCACCTGATCCCTTGAGCCCAATCTAAGAAAAAGGGACTCACAGCCGGGCACTTGTTGAACAGTGCCTCTGGAAGCTACTAGAGATTCTCTGATAACAGCCATACCTCCTCCCTGGCCCTGAGGTCTAGACTGGTGCCATGCTTGATAACTCACTAGACACATTTTTACAAGGGGAATGTCTTCCTCTGGACCCAGCCAGGTCTCAGTAATACAAGCCAGATCAGCCTTCTCTTTGAGGATCGAATCAGCAATAAGGCTAGCCTTATTGCAGGCTGATCTCACATTTAAAAGCAGCATCTAAGACTTAAATGGGATTTGACACCCGTTATTTGCTAGACACTCAATATGGATTCCATTAACATCAGAAATTGTTTTCTATCCTTCTATTTCAATGCCAAGAAATATCACTATAAAAATCCAACCAAACTCCCATACCATGGAAGGATAAAAGAGGAATATTTTCCCTACTATTAATCTAGTCTGCAATGCTCTGTTTTCAAAAATTGTGAAGAGAAAGATTGGGGAGGTAACATCACTGACACCAAATTGTAGGAAGATAATTTGACAGATAAATACTATTCAAGCAGCATTATGCAATACAAGTTGAGCTTCATAAAATATATTTCTATGTTACCTGCTATTGACATCATAAGTGTCAAGTGGGACTCCATTGGGCTTCATGCTTAGGCCAGTGCTATTCCATACCTTTTAAAATGTCCTACAAGATTGAATGCAGGATGCTTATCAAATAGATCTAGCTCACTTGAGGTTTTCAGAATATTCCAGGAACAAGCAAAAAGATTAGACGGCCTATATTATCTCCTTCCACTCACATTTTATTATTTATTTCAGTTGTATTTGCTGTAAAGTAACCTAATTTTGGAACCAAAGAAGTTCTCTGTACAGAAAGTGCTAGACCTTTCTTCCATTATCTACAATGTACTTCTTCCAATGTCAAGCTCTGATTCCAGAAGAAAGCTCTTCAAAAAGAAAAGTACTCAAGAGTTATATTGTAGGTATAATAAGAGTATGAGGAAGGTTCAGCTCCCCTTACATCCATCATTTGTTCTCAAACCTATCTCCCCTCCAAGCAAAGTCTAGTCTAAACAAATGACTTTGCTGCCTTCTTGTGGATTTTGAGCATCAGACTCTCGCCCCAATTTTACCTGCCTCTCAAAAGCTTCAACCTGTTTTTCAGAAGGCAGAGGTTCAGTTATTATTCATCTAAGATAATGTTCTGTGATGAAATTTGATGCTGAAGCCAAGCAGTGAAGATAAATAAAGTGACCAAGTTATCATACTTGTAAAACAGGAATACAGTTTACTTAGCATGGTGCATTTCATTTCATTGCTTAATTTCCATCTGCTGGGGGATTGGGCAGTGAAACAACCAACAGGACAAAAAAAGGAAACACTCATAGTTGCATAAAACCTGACCAATAATCCACAAAGCTCCACAGGCTGTCCCTATTACACCAGTGTAGACAAATATCACATCATATCAATAGAGACAAATATGACATCAACACATTAACAATAAAAGTGCCAGATGCTAACTTCCAACTTCTTTGAAAAAAATGTAGCATTGTACCATATTATTTCAAAATGTGGCAGTTGCTTTGCTAGATTTGGGCTCATGTTGATAAGGGCCCTTAACTCCTGCCTCAAATTCCTCCCTTGAACATTGATTAAGAATAAGGAAAAAATATATCCAGAGTTTTACACTTGTGCATAGAAGTGTAGCTTTATAATTTTGATAAAAGCCACTTATCAAATCAAGACAGGAAAAGGACTGATTTGGGCCAAGAGTTGATTGGTTGATCTTTGAGGAAATTACAGTAGATCTACAATGGATTCTGACTTTTAAGCATAGGAACTGCAAGTTTAAAAACAAATGCATTGGCAATCTAAGATTAATTTATTCCTTTGCTTTTGACCTTCTCAGTTTACATGTAACATTGATTGATTGTCATTACTAGGTGTTTGCATAGGTCTACTAGCATGTTTAATGTTTGGTGTTTTTAATGTTTTTAAGACGTTTGAGGGTTCAGACTGAAGAAGTCCATTTCAGTCTTGTGCTTCTCAAGTCATTGACTCATAAGTAGGAATATGTGGAGAAAATCAAGAATGTTGAAAGGACTTTTGGAATTATATTCACTAGCTTGAGTGAAAAAAAATCAATCTAGCTGATCATTTGAAATATTGAACTATTGGAAAAGCCTCCCTGTTTATGAGAACTAGAGCAATTGCTTCTCCTTATCAACCCCCCCCAAAAGCCTTGCCAATATTAATGAAACTATTAAAATACAAGCTCCAGCTACAAGCTTTCGCTGTCTAAATTTGGCATTTAATATGTTAATTAAGATGAATCAGGTAAATGTTTATGCAAAAAGAAAACAGGCTAGAGTCTAGTACAGAAAATCAAATGCAATATGCTTTTTTTTAGGATGGAGTGATACAAAAAGGCATTGTCTCATAAGAAGATAACAAAAGAAAAATTGGGTCAGCCCAACATGTAGGGTTATAAGGCTGCTTCTAAAACCATCAAAAATAATTTGCTATACAGCTCAGGAAGGTTGTCATTTAAGTGACATCAAAAGGAAAGATGGGCAAAACTAGAGCTAGATCTTCTGGCAGATCTCTAGCTAATAATCAGTAAACCAGCACTAGGCTTATGACTCAAATTACTTAAAAGAAGCAGCAATAAAATAATTGCCCCAACTCTAAATTGCACTGACAAAATGAGGGGTTAGGAATAATAATTAGAGTTCTATTTTTCTATTGAAAGATTATGAGTTTTCTCACAGTTCTTTCAAAACAGTCAGCTTTTAGAGACTATAATTCTGACAAGATGTCTTTACTAATATTTTTACTATTAATTCAGTTTAGAAGGCCACCGATTAAAGCCACAACTCAAGAAGGTGTACAATAAAATTTTAAAATATCATAAAAAGACAAGATCAATGCAATATAAACACTGTGTTGGGAAATAAGCAGGATTTAAATATGGTCATTCACAAATTATATGCCCCAAGATGTGAAAAGAAAAAAAACCCAAATGTCCAAATGATGGTTTTTAATTAAATCATAACCAAAAATGCTTCTTGGAATGAAAGAAGTTGCCTCTTTAGGAATGGCTTTTTAAATTTAACCATAAAACTGTATTTTTGTTGATTGAATTTTACAGCTCAATTTAGAAGCACATTTTCCCAGGTACTCCTTTCTATTTTACTTTTAAGTCAATAGCTTCTTAGACCAATTTCTCCATCTGCATCAATGGCCCTTTTATCATCACAGGCTGAACGGATATGGACGATGCAAGCAAACATTAGCTCCCTCCCAGTGGATTCCTTCCCTTTGTTTATTTCTTTTCTGCCAACACTTTCTTTGGAAAGCATCTCAGCAGGCGAGGGGAGGGAGGCAGCCTTCGAGACCAGATATACCTTGGCAAACTTTTGAATCTTGAAGCAACCAAGAGATTCAGCTACTAGGAGGCCTAAAAATAAGGAATGAAATATATGTAGATACATAGATACTGTAGTGTATATAGTTCTAATGCCATTGCATCTGTCCCATTTTATTGAGACAGTCTCAACTCTACTCACTGTATGCAAGGCAGTAACTCTTATAAATGCATTTATGCCCTCCTAACTCAGAGAACTACTGTCTTGCATAAGTGAGTTGAGACCTTATTGTAACAGAAACATCTTATACTAAAAGGCAAGACTTAGTCTTAGATAAGACTAAAGTTGTGTCCCAACTTGTACCCTAACTATGACACAAATATGTCCTGGTAGCATTTCCTCACATCCTTTCTTTTGTCCCCAACCCACAAGCAAGACAGGCTCAAGCTGATCACAGTAGTACTAACATTAAGGTAATATTTCCCCCTTTATTCCAACACCATTGAAGAACAGTTTCAAGGTATGTAAAATCTTGTAATTTTGAGCAGTCCTTGGTGCTCTCTGAGCTTGATTGTTTTCTTGCAGACATTTCATTATCCAGACTAGGTAACTTAGCATTAATAATGTTACCTAGTTTGGGTAATGAAATATCTGCAAGAAAACAATCATGCTCAGAGAGCACAAAGGACCCGTCATTTCAACCCTGGGCTACAAATATTCTCTATCTGGTAACTTTTTCATCCATTACCTTGAAGGGAAATCAGATGAGTACAATGACCAAAAATAGTGACACTATAGGTAAGATAGGGATTGGCAATGGGAAGGGCAAATTTCATGCAAGCATAGCTTCCTGTCAATTCAATATGAGTGGGTATCAATAATAATAAAAAAGCACTAGTAATAAAGAAAAGGTCTTGTGAAAATGTGGAAATAACAGCAAAGTATTTAGTAAAAGAGCAGCAAAACAGTGAAGACAACTTTGTCAATCTCTTTGTGCTTAAAAAGCATGAACTTGAAATATGAACTTGTTTCCTATTTAAAAGATCTTAATTTTCCCAAGATAACTAATCAGTCACCCAAAGAAGCTAACATTTCAGCACCTGCTCATCAGAATGAAACTTAGAATCCAACTCCATAGATCAAGAATGTTGGTAAGTCTTTTCTACTTTTCAGAGGTACCATCAGCCTTGTACGTTCATACATGTACCCAGACAAACACACTTGCACAAATAGCAAGTAGCAAGATCCATCGGTGTTGACTAGGTTCCCAAGTGTCCAATAAGTATCCACAGCATCAACAGGAACACATTCAGCCACTTACCCAATGTTGCACTAGATGCATTTTGTTATGGCTGGGAATTGTAGCAAAGTTTTCCTGAAGGATTGCCTTAGGAAAGGATTGCAATACATGAAAGTAGGAGTGCAGGATAAAAAAGCTTTGGATGACTATTCACTTTCAAACAATAAAAGCAGTATCATAAAGAATAACAACCTTATGATACTCAGGTTCCTCTTTCTTGTGTAACTGAACTCATATCCTACGATAACTTATATGTGCATTTACCCATGCACAGCAATGGGAGCCTGATGCTGAATGGGATTATGAAAGTCTCAAGGCACTCATAAGAAACTCAAGGCCCTGGTGTTGTAGAAATAGAAAAGAGGGAATGAACTGATGTTTTAGGGCAGCGATATCTTACAAGCTGCCTTACCTAGAGATCTGGAGGACAGAAATTAAGAGTAATTGCCCAGCAATGCCAAAAATATTGGATACTAGAAGTGCCTGATCATTGGCAACAAATCAGATTCATAGCAATATAGGGTAACTTTTTATGTCCTCAAATAAGAAAAAAATACTCTCCATGGTCTACATTTTGAATAGAGAGGACCATTAGTTTGAAAGAGGGGTAAAAGAATCCATCTATGTTAGAATTGAACAACCCTTCCTCAGTAGAGAGGGGAGGAATAAGACACCACCTATCTCTATTCTACAACATAGCCCTTTTAGCAGTTCCAAGAAGATTCTAAAACCAACTACACCCTGATTCAGGTGACCCTGAGGGCATAGATAAACCCCCCAAGTGGCCTCAACAGCTATCAGAGAGAGTTCTAACAACCATATGATGTCCGTTTCCTACCCGCATCATCCTGTCAGAACCTATCCTTCCATCTCCCCACCATCAGAACTCATAAAGCTTCTTGGATGAGGTAAATTTTTTTCTTTTCTTCAGTCCTGTTGTCTTTTGAAAAAGCACCTTTGAGACAACTATGACCTGGTGACTGAGAATTTCTATAGACATTTCTCCATAAAACACAAAGGTTCCACCTATGTAAGACTGTAGCTCAAGTATTTGTTACAATTTTCATGAGTGCTTTATATACAAGTAGAAAACAGGAATTATAATTCCAATTCAAATTGAATCCCTTTTTTTCAAGTAATTTCCACGCAACTACGTTGACATATCTCATCATCTCATGCTTTCATACTTTCATGATGTTCCCCATCACATCCCCTGGTGAAGCCAACATACTTAATCTTTTTTGGTCTCAGCAAGTGGCTTTTAAGTTCCTCTTGTTTGCTCTAATTTATATTATTTTAATTATTGAATAGGCCTCTCACTCATTGCCTGGAACATTAGCGCATTTTTAAAAGGGACCAGGAAAATCAAACTCCATCAGTGATCTGTTTTTCTGTCTCAGCTAACAGCTTTCAGCTCTCCCAGGAGACCAGGAGTTTTGCTGCTGCTTGCTGGGTAAAGGAATTGAGAAAGGGAGGGGAAAGAGATCATCAGGGGATGTGAGGAAATGAAATTCAAAATGCCATGGAAATGATGAAATACCATTTGCTAAGCTGAAATGGTCTACCTTTGGCAAAGAACACAAACGTGCTTCATAGATTTTACATTGCAGCTGCTTCATCCTTCACATTTATTTATGATGTCTCCCTGTGTGTGTTGCTGCCGATGGGCTTCTTTGTTCAAACAAACTTTTCAGCCTACAGAGGTTCCCCTCTATAAACAGGTACTCAGCAGGAAAATATGCTAATTATAAAATCTTCTGATTTGTGTTCAGCCTGGGTAGAAATGGGAGCCAAAACTGAAACAGATTTTTCTTCAGAGCACAATTCACAAAGATGGATATTTGGCTCAAACAACTGTAATTCTGCTATTTCTGAACCCGACTCAAAGTCCACCATTGCTGTCTTCAATAAAGTAAAATGTATGCCGATGGAAGGGAGGCATAGCTATGCATTCCAATTCTACCTTTCCAGTACTAACTTCTTTGCACTGACAGAAATGTTTAACCAGAAGCTGTGATTTGCATAATTACAATACCAGCACAATCATATTGTAGGGATGTGTATTACAATCAGATCAAAAGCAGCAAATGTGCTTTTGGATATGGGCATGCTTCTGGCAACTGCTGATGCCTCCTTAAAGAACTTATGTCTTTTCTTCAGCTTATATAGAAGTCACACAGTATCAGAAAAATACACAGGTTGTACCAAAAGTTAGAACCCACAGATAATTTAGCAATGATTTAACATTATATTAAATGTTCAAATTGGCCACATTTTCTTCTAAATACTTCCTTCTTTTGAACATTCCTAAATATAGTGAGATTTTCTCTGAAAAAAATATTAAAGAAACATACTGTGATTGGCTTATGGGACCTGACTTATGGAACACTCTGTATATTTGAGTTAAAGAAACATTAGGGAGATGGCATTAGGATGTTATGACATTGTCACATCTTGTCAATACCTCCTTAATTCAAGTGTCTGTTTTCCTGGGATTGTGTATCTATTGTTCAAGACCAAGAAAAATGCAGCTTCTTTGAAAAGGTTGTAATAAGTATAGGAATTAAAGCCATATCCTTTTCTATTTTGGATCAGAACAGCTATGCAGGAAATGCAAAACATTTCCAAACAAAACAACCCCACTCAGAATATTCCACTGGAACAGAACTTTGCCTTTATTCCAGTGGAGCAAAAGTCAAAAAGTTTCAGGTGTACTGGCTACAGGAACTTATGACATGTTGTTTGCTCCTTTGTTTTTCACCCTAGAGCACCTAGAGTAGAGAAGATATAACTACTACCAGATATCCAACTTACATTTAAAAAATGTTCAATGGCACATTTTTAATTAAAAAAAAATAAAAAATCCTCCATAGACTAGCACTGATACAAGTGAATCTGTTATTAGAAAAGATGTACTGTATTAAGTTCTAAACAGAAAATGTTTTTGCTCATTAAATAACCTCCATGAAGTATGCAGTCAAACATTAACCTAGGACAAAGAAAACTAATCTCTCATCAGTTAGAATTTAGTAGATATAAGTAAGCAGCTGCAGGTTCAGTATGCCTTTTCCTGTAAAGGACAAGCAGAAGCAGCTAGTCAAACTGTGCACTTTGCTTTGATTTTCTTTGTACTGCAAAGAGGTCTTACATTTTTAATGTATCCCAAAGGTCAACATCAGCAAGACACAGAAGCAAGCACAGAGCACACACCTACATCAAAGCTCAACAAATCAATCAAATCAACAATGTGGTTACACAGAGTACATGCCTACATCAAAGCTCAACAAATCAACCAAACCAACAATGTATCAAGATTCCTTGCATTTAACAACTTCAACAGCAATACTTGTGTGTAATATTCACATCTTCATAATACCTCAATTTCTTAAATAGATTGTAACACACGTACAACCCACCCACTCACCCTCGGGAATTCTAACTTTCCCATAGGAAAACCATTTATAGCAACTCATCAGACACTGTAACTGGAAAGACCTGCAAACAGTTGTTTGCTTCTGATTGTCCATGTTCTTAGGATATGTTCTTTTCCATCAGCACCTTATACATCACCCTATTCAGGCTAAACCAAGAGCTAAGTTGAGAAAAAAAGTCTGAACAAACAATCTAATCATAAGCCAAAAAACAAGAGTCCAATTACAGCACTTGGAACATCACTACTTAAAAGAAACCAATTTTGTTATAACAATTCTAAAACCAGATGTGTTTTACTGGGGATTCATTACACTTGATATAGCTTAAGGAAGAAATGCTTGTTACAGTTCTCCATAGCCAAGATTCCCATTTGTAGAAATTACTGTAACTTCATTCAGCTGACAGCAGTTCTACCATCAGTAATAAAAGATAAGGAGTGGAGGTTTTGTGGTTAATTTCAGGAAAGATCTTGAAGGAAGCTATTGTTTTAGTGGATTTGCTTACAGATCCAAGATGTATTAACAAGCTTGATAGTTTTCCAATAACTGCACATTCCCGTAATTTATATTTTTGGGCTGGCTAGCAATCTTATTTCTTTTAATATACAAAACATACACTGTTACAAGATTTCCAACTGTTTCATTCCCAGGTTGGGGAAAGCTTTGTTAAACTAGCCTCCCCCAAACTGGTTCATGCAGGCTGGGGATGATAGGAATGATAGTCTGACACATTTAGAGGAGATCATGTTAAACCTTTAACTCTCAGTCTAAGAAAATGTCCTATACAAAAATAACCTTTAAGACATGGAATTTCTACATATAGGAGGTCCCCTGAGCCACTTCGAATCATTTTTTACATGGCTGGTGCCTTACTAGGTCCCTTCCAATCTGTTGGCAAATCAAGCCCAATTTAACTATTGATTACAATGCATAAAATAATGTTGTTTTGCAATTTCATATCTGAGTTTCCTGAAAACTTTAGGATGACTAACAAGTACTCCCGATGACCTCATATCCCTGTTCATTTTATCAATTTCTCTAAAACCTGACATATACATTGGGGCAATCCTTAAATTTATCATTTCAGAAGACTACCTCAGATGTGTTTCTCATCCATGACTTTTGCAGCAAAAGCTGAAGCTAAAAAATAATTTATTTTCTCTGCAGTGTTCCCATCATCACCAAATGCACATTTTACTCCCTGATTATCACAGTTACATAGCTCTCCTGCAGCTTTCAGTCATTTTGCTTATATCAGATTATGTCCTACAAATTCCATCCTGATCAAAATTATATGAAAAATCTTTATTTCAGAAATGTTTGCATTCCTTGCTGTTTTCCTGAGCTCAGAATTCTTTTAATATTTCATTATTTAGTCTACTATTTAGCCATGAGTTCTTTGGTTTAGAATATGTGTGTCTACTGACTGCCCATTATTTGACAGTATTTATGTGTTGCACAAAGAACTTATGGGAGATCAGGTACTTCTTGTTCTCCACTTATCATTTAAGCTGCATATTATCTTGTTGCGCCTTTTAGTTTAACCAAGATTGGAAAGTATTTAGGATTTCCTAAGTTTGTTACCTTTTCCACATTTCTCTGTATAGGGACACACACACACACACCCCACATTGTCAATTCAACTGTGCATACATGCTGGTGCCATATCTGCCCAACACATGAGCCTTTGACTAGACTTACTATTGTTTAAAACTCAGATCACCATCATAATTGTTATTTTTTCTATGTTCCTTGGACTCTAACACTATTTATCTAATATTACACATGAAATAGAGTTACTTTTGGTGTGAAGAAGGAGTAAAAGCAAAACACTAAGGGAGTTAGGGAGAGGCTTGAACTTCTACTACCTCTGTGTGGTTATGCCAAACATTTCTATTTATCATGGCGCGTCTTTACATTTTAAAAAATGTCAGAAAAGAAAACAAACAAATGCCATGAGTAGCGCTTCTCACATCTACCCTCTTAAGATGGATGATTAGCTCCAGTAAGCCTCACAAGCCCTGGACAGTAAGTACCAAGATCAATTTTTGCAAGGTTGTATCCCAGTATAGTCTTCTCTGGCTAATATTATTTTTCCAGGAACTCTTCCCATAGCTCACTCTCTGATCCTTTAACCTAAGAAGCCTCAGACTGAACTTTGAAGTTTCGACTTGAGACATATATTCTGTGCCTGTGAGTTACAATAAGCATTTCCTTTTGTTAGGGAAAAATTGAGCAATTGCAGGCTCTCTTTGATCCATGCAATATTCCTTATCTCCTCCCAGTTTATTAAGCTTTCATTCTGGGAAATTCTAATACAATTTATGTCTGGAGTTTTCAAATACAAAGTTATGCCACTGCATCATATAGCAGCACAACAGTCAACTATCCAAATGTTTGGGAGAAGAGACACTATCTTTTTAAAATCCTCAGAATAATTAGTCTTGTTGCTGTGCTAAAATTCTACCCTATGAAATAAATCAAGTGTCACTTATTGTATTAGATTTCTACCTTACTCTTTCAACTTAAACTGAATGGGTTTTCCTGAGGGGACAGAGCTATCCTTGATTCTCCGCACTCCTAGTCTACTTATTTCATCAGCACTGATTTGCCCAAAGTTTTAAAAGATGATGACCACTTTTAATGGGTCTGACTTTTATCCTAAATTGCATCAATCAACCCATGCTATGAATTCTTTGACAATGTGAACTATATGACATGATACATGACAAGCACATGTTTAAAGCCTTAGAAACCAATGATCAATTAAGATCCATAAAAGAACTGTCATTTTAACAATAGACCCTTACCATGATTACTGAGAAGGAAATTGCCTGTGTTCTAAATGATAAATCTAAAAGCTATGGCAATTATTCAGCCCCTAGGAAGTGAACAAAAAGACTACTTTACATTTTGAATATATAATCCACAAGCCCATTATTCAACCCTTTACAATAATCTGATGTCAGAATGATAAATATTAATGTAGTTTCATTTACTATGTATTAACCTTTGTAAAATAGACAAATGAGAGCATTACCCAAAACATAATAGCCAAGGTAAAGCTTCTGAACGTATCTTAAAGTTATCTCAGAAGTGAATGATAGCTGAGATTTATCATCAGGGTACAGTTTCTGAAAAAGTCACTATTCACCATTGGTAGTGAACAAAGAGTTTAAAACAGTGGACAATTGGCTACTAGATTGTTTAAATGGCTGAACCACTCTGTAAGACAAACCCTTGAAAGTTATTCTAATCACAACAGTATATCTGGTCCCTCTTCAACCTGTAAAATGTATTATTGAACATTTATTATGCATCTGATATTGAATTGACATAACCACCCTGACACAATTCTACTCCAGACTCTTACTGTATAGCCGCATTTGCAGTACAGATAGTCTTCATTTAATGACAGTAATTGGGACTATCACTAAGCCATGGAATCCTAAAGCACAAAGGCATATGGTCAAGCTGACCTATGATGGCATTGCAGGAGTTCTATCATTAATCAAAATCCATGTGGTCATTACATGCAATGTCACATATCTGCCGTTGTGACCTCCTGTCAGCTTCCCAATTGATTTTACTTGTCAGAAGCAAAGTGAAGGTTATTTATTTATTTTATTTATTTATTTTATTGGACTAGAAATAGAGATCACATGACTGGGGGATGCTGCAACCATTGTAATTGCAAATTGATCAAATGATAAGCACATGTTGAAAGTCTTAGAAACCAATGATCAACTAAGATCTATAAAAGAACTGTCATTTTAACAATGGGCCCATACCATAATTATTGAGAAAAAAATTACTTCTGTTCTAAAGATAAACCTGTCAAGCTATGGTAATCACTAGGAAGTGAAAGAAGATATAATTTTGAATATATAATCCACAGTCTAATTATTCAATCCTTTACAATATCTGACGTCAATGATAAATATTAATGTAATTTCATTTACTATCTATTAAGCATTGTAAAGCAGACAAGTGAGAGCAACTACTACAACCAGTTATAAGTCTCTTCATTTAGCAATATTGCAACTTTGAACAGTCATTAAACAAGTAATCATTAAATGAGGACTACCTGTAGAAATATTCACATCTACTGAAAGCAGAAGTCTTCTTCTGACACTTAATACCTGTAACCATGGACAAAAGATAATAATATACAGCAGGGGTCCTCAGACTATGACCTGCAGGCAGGATATGGCCCGCCAAAGCAATTAATCCAGCCTGCACGGGACCATGAGGCTGCACCATGACTACTAGCCACACCTACCCAGCCAGTCATTAGGCAGATCAAACTATAGTCCACCCCTCCAACAGTCTGAGGGACCATTAATTGGCCCCCTGTTTTAAAAGTTTGAGGATCCCTGATATACAGCATGCTAGAGCCCAGTGGTGGTATTCTACTTGTTTGGACCGATTTGTCCGAGCCAGTAGCGCCAATGAGCAGTGAAGACCGAACTGGTTCTTTTCATCGCTCTGCTGTTGGGCCCACCCACCCAGCCAGGCTCCCATAATAACCTTTGTTCCCTTCCTTTGAAGCACAGTTGCTTTGCGCGGCACAGCAGATTGTCACGCATCAGCTGGTGAAGAGACAGGGAGAGTGCAGGATTGCAGGAGGTGAGTTGGAAAGCCGCTGCACCTGTGCGCCCACCAAGCCATGCCTACCACACTGGTGGTAAAAAGTTTTGAAATGCACTACTGCTAGAGCCTTACCCATCTCTGGCAGCCCTGTGTTTTTTTTGTATCTCTTTGTACCCATTTAATAGTTATCTGGACTTTTCCAATACATGTATGGTAGTTCTAATGTACTTGTCCATGGACATCAAGCTATAGGGAAGAAGAATCAGCCCCAGAACTGAGGCTCTTCCATGATGCTGATGATCTAATACTAATGCACTATGTGAATTTCAAAACCAATTCAGAAGAACTGGGCTTCAGACTTCATACAAGTAAAATACCTCTCTTAAGTATCCTGATTTTTCAGACTTCTTTATAAGCTCACAAGTTTCAAGTCTGAACAAAATCACTGCTGCTTTAAGAAATTCATTTCTTAAGGCAACTCTTAAAGCAGCCACAACTTTTTGTCAGAATTTTCATAAAAGTTGAGTCACTTTGATGAATACAGAGAAGTAATGCTTTCATATCAAGTTCAAAGTAGTTCTTCCAACTGAATTTCACAGCTTGCACAACCTCAAGGGCTAGTCTAATCTATGAAACTGAGCAGATGTCAAAGACCAGGAATGTTCATTCAAGTTCACAAAGACTATTGAAAATCTGAAAAATAATTGTGAGTTCTATCAAATAAATAACATCTTCATAATCATCTCAAGTAAGTAGAAATTCCCTTATTCCTGAAGCAAAAACAAAAAACACAACTATCCACTGCAAAACCATTCGGACTAGAAATTCTAGAAGTTACAGATCTAGTATCTCTTGAGGTAGCTAACTGGAGGAAGTTGCATTAAATCAATTATAATAGTGATTCTAGTTGTATATACTCAGTTAACTCTACATGCCACATCCTCAGAACTTCTAGAATATATGGTCCTATACTGATACAAAGATTTTTTCTACAAGTTCATTACCATTTTTTGGATGAGTCAGAATTAAGGAAATCAGTTGCATGCAAAGCAGAAAACCATACTATTGAATTTCTATGGTGTTATCCATCATTCACAATATAAAAGCCAGCAGGAATCAATAGATCAATTAATTAGATTTAAGGGCTGCCCAACTTCATGAGACTCTGAGCAGATATTGAATGGCAATAAAACAGTAAAATACTCAAAATACAAATTATGCATGTCTGAAAAAAACTGATCTTCAATCAGATAGAATTCTACAGAGGGCAGGTATCACTTTTAACCCAAGACCTGGGGGAACAGCTGTATTTTCCAGAGACTTCTTGAATATAATTAGGATGTGATACTTATAAATACCAGAAGGTTCATACTGATTACCAGTTTCTAATGAGATCCAAGTTCTGCTTCCAAATTGCAGCATTTTTGTATTTCATGGGTATCATCCAACTCAAGTTAAGTACATTTGGGTTTCATTATGTTTCCTGTTTTTCATTCGTCTTGCAGTGGAGATCAAGGTGTTAGGGTTGTAGGATGTGTAGAAGTCTAATTTCTAACAAGTACAACATATTGAAGAAATTAATCTGTACAATACTTTATCTGCCTAGTTCAAAATGTAAAGTAATCCACTGAACACAAGATTCTGCTCATGTTGTCCTTAGTTTGTTCTTCCCTATAATATATATCAGGTCTTGTTCCCATCTTTAATTCCAGAACATATCAAAGGGCAATAAGTCTATAATTTTGCAACATCTTACCTGGTAGTAAGCTTCATTGTTGAACTCAGTGTAATTTAACTTTAATTAAACACGACTAAGAAATATACAGGAACTCTATTTAAATGGAATTTTTAATCAGAGAATGAGCACTATAAATGTAACTATTAACATCTCGCACAACTGGCCATTCTGTTCACTGGGAGATGTAGTTCCTTATCAAGGGGTGCTACATTATGATTATCAAGTATCACTGCATTCTCCTTTGTTCCTTTGCCCCTGTGTAATTCCTTAAATATATGGAACCAGTATCCAAATCAATTCTTACACATTTTCATTCTTATTGTTTGGGTCAGGAGCCTTCCATGTGGAAAAATAGCATTCTCCAAGTGTCTTTGAGTGTCTTTCTGCCAAATTTTGGGGAAAAAATACCTTTACTCACAATTTTCACTATAAAAAATCCCCACTGTTACTCTTGCTTGAAAGAACAGTTTCAGTTTCTTTCAGAAATACAAATCTCTACAAATTACACACAGCACTTTTTTAAAAATATCATCCTTTCTCCTATTGCTTAGGTTCACCTGTGACCATGTCCTATAAAAGCTTCATTCATCTTTACATTTTGTAAAGCTTTCTGTGAAGAAAGCTGATTTTGTTTAGCATTAAACCTGAATTTGAAAGAGCTACCACTTATAGCCCAGGGGCCATGTAACCATGACTTCCAGTTTGAGTACATGTCTGTATGAAGATTCTGCATATGTTCAAAGGTTCTGGACTTCTACAGCCCTACACCATCAACTGTGTTTAAGAGTTGGGCTGGTTTAGTTCTAGCTCGGTTATACAAATGGTAAAATTACTTTTTTAGCATATTTGCAGCAATGTTTACCTCTCATCTCCATTGCCTGACTTTCAACTGACCTAGCAGTTCCTTCAGAGAAAAAGGTGACTTTACAATTTTACAGCTGTCCATCACAAATGGGTTGGATTCTTCTTAGTTTATCATTGGACTGAGATAGTATACATGGCAACATGATGAAGAACATAAACAAGGACAAATTATACACTTTAATTTTCTGCATTATTATTATAGTTGCTCATATAGTCAGCCAGATGTTTAGACTGGATTTGGCATTTTTATCCACCAACTGAGTGCTTCCCAAGAACCTTTAATAGGCAAGTGTGTTGTTTGATGATTTTAAAGATATATTGCAGAATTTAAGCTGTTCCAAGTAAAGTTGCCTTTCGTAATTGATTGATTGTGATTTTGTCCGTGCTGATGGTGTCAATTGATGCTCCAGAAGTTTTCGAATTGCACCCATGGGGCCTATTACTCTTGGTACTATGTTTAATTTCTTTTGCATAGTCATTGTATTTCTATTTTCAGGTCTATATATTTTGTGATGTCCTCCAGTTCTTTCTCTTATTCAGCTGTCTCCAGGTGTTCCAATGCCCACTATCTAGATTTGGTCTTTCTTATTAAAGATTGTTAAACCATTGTGTGAAAAATGCCTGCCTATTTGAATTCTAAACTCTCAGAAAACTTTAACATCTTCATTTTCTACTACTTTATCTATTTGTAATCCCACCCATAGATGGTATTCAGCCGGTTCGAACCAGTTTGGGCATACTGGTAGCGGAAATTTTGAGTAGTTCGGAAAACCAGCAAATACTACCTCTGGCTGGCCCTGCCCACCTGCCCCTGCCTCACCCTTTCCTGCCCTAAATTCCCTTGTTTTTTAGCTCAGCTGATTCGCATGGCAGAGCAAATTGCCATGCCTCAGCTGAGCTAAAAAAACCAGCTCATCTCATCAGCACTGACACCAAGGGCAGTCTGAGTGCTGCTCTGCACGAAGTGTGCTCTCATAGAATCAATCACACCACTGGCTAGCCCCAGCCAACCTGCCCTGCCCCACCCTCTCCACCTGCCCCGCCCTATATATCTTGCCTTTGCCATGCAGCCCAGCTAATCACTGTGCCTCGCCTCGCCTTCATGCCTTGCCTCCTCTGCTCACCAAAGGTAAGCAATGCATGCTGCCCACTCACCATTCACGTCGACCGGGTTGGGGAACATGTCATTCCCTGACTCCAGCCTTACCCCGGAGTCTTCACCTGCTTGTCATTCGTGTTGGCCAGGTTGGGGAATGCACCATTCCCTGTCTCCAGCCTTGCTTTGTATCCTCTGCCCATTCACCGTTTGCCTCTGCCAGGTCAGGAAATGCACCATTCCCCAGCTTTGGCCTTGCCCTGGGCCTCTGCCCACATGCCGCCACCCCCTTCTGGCCTCAAACTATGGCCCCATGGGCCAAAGCAATTTATTCAGCCTGTGGCCTGCCACGCAAGGCTGAAGAGCCGTGGAGGGCAGAGTGGGCACAGGAGGGCCAAAGCTGTTTGGGAATGGACCAGATGGTTCTTCTTACCTTTAAGAAGTTCATCCAGAAAGCATTACAGCGGAGATCTTGCAGCCGCTTCTTCTGTCCCTGGCCACTGAGGCTTCGCTCAAGGAGACACTCCATGTGCTTTCCAGGTTTGCAGCTGCTTCTCTCTGCTGCTGCTCTTGCTGGGAGAGCAGACTGCAATTTAGCAGCTGTCAGCCACTGTTTTGGGTCCTCTAAGTCCCATCCAAAAAGCTTTGTGGCTGAGAGAAACAGGATTCAACACAGCTGCTGCTTCTCTGTGCTGCAGCACTTTCCAGATAGGACTTAGAGGACCCAAAGCGTCAACTGACAGCTGCTAAATTGCAGTCTGCTCTCCCAGCAAGAGCAGCAGTGGAGAGAAACAGCCGCTACCCCAGAGAGCAGAGATGGAGGGGAGCAGGCCCCGAAATGCTGCTCTGTTGAGTCTTACCACATAATGAAAGCCGCGCATGTGCGGAAGCCATGACTGTGCACACATGCATGCTCGCTCACATTTTCAGTGAACTAGTGGTGGGTTACTTTGAAACACACCATTGATCCCACCAGTTCTTGCTTGCAGGCAACATCTTGTAAATATTCCAATGCACCACTGCTATCACTTTGTCATGCTGTTGTTTATAGTCAGTCCATGTGATGTTGTTGCAGCAGCTATCTGGGTAGTGGGTAGTCCACTATTTCTTCAGCTCCTTATATAGATGGCCTTTGCTGTCTGTTATTATGGTCTTCTCAATTCCTGCTTTATATGCATTTGTTCTTAAGACTCTCTCTTGTGCAGTCAGAATTAGCTCCTGTCTCTTTCTTTAATTTTTCTGCTAATATATATATATTATTAGCCATAGAATACTTTACCTTGACATGGTTCTTTTCTATTCATCATTTGGTCTTTCTTATAGGCCAGTTTGGTCTCTTTGGTATTCAGTAAGCCTTCGTGGTGTACTAGCTTCAGTGCATCTTCTTCATTATCCTTCAGATATTCTTCCAATGCCCTTTTCTTCTTCTTCAACTGGTGTACTTGCAACATTCCATGCCCATCCATGCCCCTTGGTAAACAGAGTCTGTCAAAGTCAGTACATGGATGAAGATGATCATTATTATTATTATCTGTTCACAACACTGTGAAGTCACTGCTGCAATTTCTTTAGCTGGTGCTGGCCTTCACATGCATCAAATTCTTCTGAAGAACCTAGGATGTCATAATGTTTCAATGTATTATTATGATTTGTTATAAATTCACTCAGTCTTAAATACAGCTGGTGGTATATAGTTGTACAAGCCCAGAACTTTTAAATGTGCAGAATTCTCATATAGAAATGTACTCAAAGTGTAAGATACGGTTACAACATGAGGTGAAATCAATTATGGATCATCTTCAGAATGCTTTTCTGGGATAGCAGTGTGGAAACAGCAACAGTAGGACAGTGCTTTGAGATAAGTGATCCGGGCTGCATTTGAAAGTTCTCTGATCTTTCCTACCAAACAGAATAGCTATAGCAATAGCACTTAGACTTATATACAATTTTACAGTGCTTTACAACCATCTCTAAGTTGTTTACAGAGTCAGCATATCACCCCTAACAATTTGTGTCCTTGTTTTACCCACCTCAGAAGGATGGAAGGCTGAGTCAACCCTGACCCTGGTGAGATTTGAAATGCCAAATTGCAGGCAGCCAGCAGTCAGCAGAGGTAGCTTGCAGTAATGCATTCTAACCACTGCACCACCATGGCTTATAGAATGCTGGGCCTCTTCCCCAAAGTCTTGTTCAGATGCTACTGCATTGTAGAAAGGAAGCAAAACTGCAATTTAATATATTCAGGTATGAGTTCTGATATGAATCACAGGCAGTTCTGATGCATCATACCCAATGCCTACAAGTCATGTGAGATTGATGTCCAACTTCATGAAGGTGTTCCTTTCCAGCATTGTCCTAACCCTCAAGAAAAGCAACATCCAGTTGTACAGTAATCTGTTGTGTTGCTTTCTTTGGCATGATGGCTGCAACACAAAGCTGACCTGGACAGGTCTATTATAACAGTGGAATAATCTTTTATGTTGTTTGGAAAGATTTCATATGCACTTGCTCTCCCTCCCACAAAGGGTCACAGATTTTACAAAGTATCCCCATCTGCCAAACAATTCTGAGAACACAATGAAAAGGGATGTTTTATTCAACAGTGGCAATGACCTTCACAGAATTAATGCATTACTAAAAATTGAATCAATGAAAACTCTATTGCTCAACAAAACTCTTTCAAATGCTTTGAACAATCCATTATGCCAAAGCCATCTGGATTTATCCTACTTTGCGTGTTTGGAAGAAGCACTATCACAATGATTACAAGGGTATCCGGATCCAAAAAAGCAGCATGACTTATATGTCTCCTTTACAAACAGCTTCCTTGAGGAAACAACATATTGTCCAGATATGGCAGATAGTCAAAATATAACAATTTTGCTGTCATGTCAATACACATAGCAAGTAAAAGAAATAGATGACTCACACAATTCATTACCTCTAATAGTGCTTCTATGACAACAGGATTTTCAAAACTCTTATAATGTTGTTGCTTAAAAAAAGCAAAGGAACAACCCCTTCCAAACCAAAATAGCTCAACCCAAGTCTAACTACATTCATTTAACTCAGAATATTAATTGTCAGAAGGCAAACAGCAAAAAGTAAACTTCTTACCTGATGCTATGCTAAGAAGGTATATTTGTTTACCTTACAGAGGTATATTTGTTTATAGATTCAAACATCTTGGCATAGTCCTCACCATATTTCTGAGTTCATCCTTTGATTATCAGTTTTGATTCATGACACTGGACATTCTTTTCTGCTTTTTACTTTGTCTTGAAAACTCACTTGCATGAAGTGGTTTTCTTCCCTGTCTTTAGTCTGACAAAGTTTCAAATATCATTCTTGTGGAGCATTTCAATCTCCTCTTCTACATCTTTCTCCATTTGACTCTTTCAGTGGCTGACATTTTTTTCAATGTCCTTCCATGTGTGAGGTTCTTCCACTTGTTTCTTCTTGCTACTTTAGGATATCCTTCTCAATGGAACTCCTTTGTTGGATTCTCCTGCAGTCACTGGAATGAGGTTCCTCAGTTTTAATTTCTGCAAATGCAGTCAATTGAGCACATGATGAGGATGCCCTTTGAAGCTTGCAGACTCTGCTCCCTTGACATCGGAAACACAGGCTCATATCTCATAGTTATTTTCTTTTTCAGCATGATAAGCAATGGTGCATACTGTAATGATTTGTGAGGCAGGATCTAGAATTCTATACTTGCAGTATTAAGAAGTGTCATCTGATGAAAGCAAGGAGGACAACCTTTTCTACTGCAGCATCTGCCCTTTTGAACATCATCCTCTCAGAGGTTGGATTGACCTTGACCTTGCTTGTCTTCTGAAAGGCTCTAAAGACATGGCTCTGTCAACATGACATTGTCATTGTGTCCAGTCACTGACTGTCATTGACTGTCAACATGACTGGAGAACTGGCTATGATTTGAAGCCTACAGTACAGCTAGATGGCTGTACTGATTGATCCATAATTTCCATTGATTCATTATTTGCACTTGCCTACTTTTTATGTTTTCTGTTTTTAATTCCAGTATTTAGTGTGTATTTAAATGGGTTTTAAAGGATTTTTTGGTTTTTACTGATGTTTGTATTTCATTTATTCGTTGTGTTGTTTGGTTGTTTTAACCATGTGAGCTGCCCAGAGTCATAAATGTCAGATGAATGGCTATATAAGTTGAATCAATCAATCAATCAATCAATCAGTACAACCATTAATCTTCACATATATCTGCAGTTCAGCTTGGTTCTTTTTCCTTTTGATATGCACACATACCCTTTAGAACAGTGGTCGCCAACCGGTGGGCCAAGGACCACTGGTGGTCTGTGAGAAAATGTTAGTGGTCCACAGAGAAATGTCCCCCCCAAAGCGCTCTCCCCAAAGCAACTAATCCAGGCTGGGCAGGAACACAAAGCTGTGTCGCCCACATGGCCCGCTCACCCACTGGCCCCCACCCTTCAGCCAAGTGCAAACCTTACCTTGAGTAGAGCCATGTGAGCTGTAACTGGAAGGTAAGACCAATGGCAGGGGAGGGAAATCCATCCCGGGGTGGCTTGCTGACATTGATGGGAAAGTCGGTCCCATATTCCAGAGCTGCAGTAGTCACAAGACTGGCCCTTTGGTCATTCTGGAGCATCTCCTCCAGTCCATGGCAGGGTGGAGGAGCAGCTGCTCCAGGATGACCAAAGGGCCAGTCCTGTGACTACTGCAGCTCTGGAATATGGGACCAACTTTCTCACCAACATCAGCAAGCCACTGTCAGTCAAAATTCATATTAATGGTCTGCAGGATTAAAATTATGAGTTTGGTGGTGTCCGAGATCCAAAAGGTTGGCAATCCCTGCTTCAGAACCAAACACTTTCATGTGCCATGAGCTAAGCTTTCTTCTGGGTCATAGCTCATATATTAGGATATTGTAATAAAACCTTAAAAACTTTAAAAGTCTGCCTTTATTTCAATTTCTATCTCACAAATCAAGGCAAAATTATTTTCTTTCTCATCTATTTATATACTACTAAAACTGTTTGATAGTTTGCAACCTTTAATTGAGCAAAACAGTACATCATAGAGCAACAGTTTTTGAATCAATGCACCTCAAATGGGCTAATTTACAGAATGTGACTGAAATCTGGGACCTGTGACTAGGAATGAAATTTGGCCATGTTCTGACCATTTCAGTGCTTCTGTGTCCCAGTGCCACTGCACTTCTCCAGTCAGCCACAGTCATGTCTCCAGGACTTTCTGCTGGGTTCCTATAAGGAAAGCCAGTGAGAAGGCCAGGAAGAAGTCTCTCCCACTTCCACTGCTTTTTGCCTGCCCGTGGTCATTTTGTTCCTCTATTCAAGCAATGAAATGATAATCCAACGAGTCACAGGTTGTTTAGTGTTTTCTAATTTTTCAGGACTCAAATATTATTTCTGTAACAGCTCAACATTGGCTTCCTCCTTCTCTGAGTCAAACCCATATCCTATCACATATTTGCAAGTAGCTAGCTGTGTTAATGGCTTCTCCCCAGTATTTAGCTAACAGTTTTGCATTTTGCAGCCTGCATTTTATCTTGTCAGTCAAAATTCAATGTTCCCCCTCTCTGCTATACCATTCTTTTCTGTAGTATAAGCCACTGTGGTTTCATGGATGGTCCCTTTTCTTCCAGATACATTTCCATATTGTTGGCTGTATATTCAGTTCAATTGTTTATGTGCATTTTTAAGGCTTTCTTCTAGTACTGCATACCAAAGTCACATACTCCTAAAAGTTCTTCAATAGTTGACTCTTCACTGAGCAAGAAGTAAAATGTGCACCTTATGTAATCACTAATATACTATATGGGTAATTAATATACTATATGGGTAACTACATGGGTAATGAAACATCTGCAAGAAAACCACCAAGCTCAGAGAGCACCAATGACTCCACAATAGTGTATGAAAAGGAGGATATGTTTTCGCCTTGGAATAGGCATTGGTCTAGGAATGTCATCATGCACTAAGTCTAGATGGTTTTCTTGTTTTATTATATTTCTACATTTGTTGGCTTAGAAACTTTGGCCTTTATCCAACATACACACCTCGACCAAGTCACTCTTGGCTGCAACTTCAGTTCTATGTCTGATTTCTCTAATTTACAAACAACACCTGACCTTGTATTATTTTTTTCAAATAAATTGTAGGTATATTCTCATTTAGTTCGATGAGCTTCAGTTTATAACATAGAATAACAGAAGGTGCAGAAGACTCAGAAGAGATATCCTCCAATGGCCCATTTGTTCTTTTATACCAAGGGTCTTCAAACTTGGCAAGTTTAAGACTTGTGAACTTCAACTCCCAGAATTCCTGAGCTAACATGACTGGAGGAGGAATTCTGGGAGTTGAAGTCCACAAGTCTTAAAGCTGTCAAGTTTGAAGACCCCTGTTCTATACATTCATCTGTCTCCTTTCTTATGCTGGACTGAGGTCTATCATTAGAACATAGTTGAACAAGGTTTGTCTTCTTTCCTAGGATAATTTGTCTGCAAATGACCCAAATCATTGCAAATTAATGAAGCATTTATTTTCCTTTCATCTGACCTTACAAGCCAATTCTTGATTGAGAACTGCATCTGACTCTTGAGATTTATTCAGATTACAGTTTTGCAAGTAATTTATTACAAATTAAATTGTTTCCTTTTTCATTTCTTTGCATGTACCATGGCTTTATAGTCTCTATGTAATGAATTTTAAATGAAGACAACCAATATTTTTATAGACATGTACTGTCTTTCAAGATAACTTGCAATAACCTTTATTTGATTTATAGTGGATTTAGTATTTATATATCCCCACGCATGCATACTTAGTAACACACTGATGATTGTTATAACTTTCTGAAAAGATGTGATCTGGAGACTGCAAAAATTTTCTTCTATAATCTTTAAGACTTCTTCTATATTTCTCAAATGTGAATAATAAATGAATCCCTCACTATCAGGTAGATCATCTCAGTAACTCTGTCATTTGCCTCATTCCATGCTGCCCTGCTTTTGTGCACAATGGCAATTCTTTGAGACTCAAGGAACATCTTCATCTTGAATTACCAGAGGGAGAATTCTGGTCTTTTTATTTTCTGGATTTCTGAAAGATTTTCTTTTTCTTCTCTAATCTTTCCTTCAGCTGCTCAGGAGAATCATATTTTCTTTCTCTTTATAAAATCTATTTGCACATTTGCTTAGCTGCTGGAGTCTATAACAGTGTTGGAGGTTGCAGCATTTTGTGCATTCATGAAAGCACTCCTGGGAGTAAGAATCTAACCTGAGGAAGGTAGGAGTTCCAATTAGCAATCTTTGAGTCAAGGAGAAGATGGAAAATAAATCCTTAACTTTGTAACTGTACCTATCTGCACCCTTGTGGGGTAATAAGTCAGGAGATGCTGAAGTTACAGTGCCTGTGGATTTGAATCTCCAACAAAGTGTAAAACATACTTTGAATTATTTCCATGTGAATAATGGAAATGGAGGTGATTATCAAAAAATAAACATGAGCTGTAGCAGAGCGAGCAAAGGAAGGAAGGAAGGAGCTGCCATCTCAATCTCTTCTGAGTCAGGCATTACCCCAGCCAGCAGGGACAATGAGAAGCAAGTGATAAAATGTGCATCATGATACTAAGATACAAAAACCAAGTCTTATGGATCTGTATCACATTTGAAAATCAAGTACAGAGGGAGGAATTTGCATCATGATAATATTTCCATGCAACCTTGTTTGCTATGGAAGTCTATGTTCCTGAGTTCTATATACCAGCAGTCGCCAACCAGTGGGCCGCAGCCCAGTGATGGTTCACGAGAAAATTTTGGTAGTCCACAGAAAAATGCCACCCCAAAGCACCCCCCCCAAAGCAATTATTCCAGGCTGCAGGGGAACACAAGGCTGCACCGCCCACATGGCCTGGCAACACAAGGCTTGCATCGCTTGCATTAGGAACAACACGAGGTAGTGAGGGGAGGGGGAAAGGGGGGAAGGGGGAACTTGCCTGGCCACCGGGTTGCTTCTTTTGTCTTCTGCTTTTGGCTACATGCAAGGAAAGCAGCAAAAGTCTTTCTTTCTATCCCCCAAACTCTGCCAGAAATGAGTCTTTGGGACCCTGCAAGGCATCCTGCTCCAAGCGGCTGCAAAGACTCATTTCTGGCGGAGTTTGGGGGAGAGATAGAAAGGCTTCTGCTGCTTTCCTTGCGTGCAACATGAGAACATAACTCAAAGCAGGCTAGGAATGGGGCTGCCTTGGAGGGGGGTGTGAGGGATCTGTGTGTGTGTGTGAGAGAGCAATCCATCACTGCTGGGGAATTAAATTCACAGGGGGGGGAATTTGCATGTCTCTGTGTCTTTTCTTTCCAGACTCAAGGTGGGGGAGAGGGTGGAAGGAAGAGAGAGAGAGGGAGGGAGGAGGGGGCGATCCATTGCTGCTGGGGAATTAAATTCACGGGGGAGGAATTTGCATGGCTTGACTGCTACAGAGTGACCTATATCAGAAAAATGTTAGATAGTACTATGCATTCAAATGTTTGTCCTGGAATGACTGGAATGAAAATGGAGTGGAAATGGGTATTTCATGCATGCTGACAAACTTTCATGAGTGTGAAAGTATAGGGAAAAAAATACTAGTTACACATTACTCTTAACAAAGACAAAACACCAGGACTTTGGATCCCCCCAAACCCAAAGGATGACAGAAGTCCTTCCTTTCCCTTCACTCTGCCCCACAATTCCCATTTATGTTTATGTTTAATATAAAAAAATAAAAATTTTATATTAAATATATTATCTTTTTTAAAAAATTCATATTAGTGGGCCTCGGGATTTAAAAGTATGAGTTTGGTGGTCCCTGAGGTCCTAAAGGTTGGAGACCCCTGCTATATAATGTTTTAGAGCCTTTCTAAGATGCTTTGAAACCATGTTTTGGAGCTTGGGCTCAAGGAGCTCTCTTTACATCCTTGTCAGAATGTACAGTATTTTCAATTTCATTGCATTCCTATAATTAACATAAATGTACTTCTTCTCTCCAAAACATAAAGGGTTAAAATGAGATATAGTTAATCTAACTCTGTTCAATCAACATGCAGGCATCCTGCAAGAAGAAATTGCCCAGGACATACAGCAAAGGTCAGGGGCTTCCTAGACCAGGAAGGGGCAAAACATGGGCACATCATGTATCCTGAATCTATTCTAAATAAGAGTATGAGACAGAGGAATGAGCAAATTTATGGCTCATGAGCAGATCCTACAAAAAGAGAATATCTTGGATTATAAAGCTGTGAAAACTGCATTGTTTCCTGGCTAATCCCATGGAATTAAAAGCAAATGTCATTTTGTCCCCATTTATTTGTTCCTATTTCCTGTATTCTTACTCATGTTTATGTTTATACCTGTTATCTTGTAAGTGATTGACAGATAAAATAAATAAATAAAATAAATAAATAAATAAAATAGGTAGAGTTAGAGCCCAAATTGGGGGAACCATTCCCACTCTTCCACTCTCTGTTTCTGTACATTTTGCCAGCCCATTTCTGAAGCAGCAACCAGGACTCTTTGTTGTATTATGTATTCCAGCATCTTTCTCCCAATTCCACATACATTTTCTCTCTTTCTTTTTTTCCCTCTTGGCTTGTTTGCTTCCTTCTTCAAACAAAAGGCCACATGCCCTTAAGCACCCCAGAATGCCTCTTGCCTTTTAAACCTTTAAGACAAAATAAACATTTTGTGCTTTAATGATAGCACCAAGTTTGCTCATGTTATTGCAAAGAATTAAGGTTGAAATCCTCTCTCTAAATATCCAGGAAAGTCAGTGTCTCACTGTATCAATAGGAATTACTTCAAAGTGTTTACTTTTTATTTATTAAATTTATACCTTGCTTTCCTACATAATAAGCATTCAGGGTGACACAAATAGATGTTCTCTGTTAGCATACTTGCCTTCTGGGTGAACATGCAAATGCTTTAAAAACTTTTGGGTTGCAAGTTGCAACCAGAGAATACACTAATAACACTAATGGAAAGGAAAAGAATATTCAGCAGAGGGTTACCATCCACAGCTTCAGAAACTGATTAAGATCCCCATCCTTAGAATCTCATAGAGGAATAAAATTGTCAGATGTCTGATTAATTATTTGAACCACTGTACTATGCCCCATAATTTTTTCAGAAAAGTTCATTTGGGGAGGGAATAGGAAAAGTGACAGCTGCTGATATTTGCAGTCAGAGGAAAGCATCTGAGAAAATTGTTAACACTGGAGAATTGGCCTAGAGTTTTTTTTAATAGAAATTGCTATTACAGCAAGGAGCTTCCAGGCCATCTTTCAAACCTTATCCCATTGATGAAATATAGTATAGTCCAGGAGAACCTGGCTTGATTTTTTTTTCAATATGGTAGTAGCAATTTTCTCCAGCGGTAGGAATAGCAGTAACTTCGGGACTTACTTTTTTACATAAAGAATCCTTGTTTTTCTAAAAGCTTCACTCTGTTCCCTCCCTGTCTCTTTTAGATTTATGTATTTACATAATTCTCTTCTGTTGTTTTTATTTAATAGTTTTTTTTATCCTGCCTTTATTATTATGTGTAAATAACTCATACCTAATAGCTAATAGTAATTCTTTCTCCTATTTTCTCCACAACAACAACCTAGTTAGGTGAATTGGACTCAGAGAAAAAGTCACCTGTTTTTGTTTTGTGTTTTTTTTAATGCATAAGGCAGGACTAGAACTAGCAATCCTCTGGTTTCTAAGTAACTCCTAGTTTTATTCTGATGATTTATTCTGTAGGTATTGCTTTTACATTATACTATTAGGTGTTTTTTTTTGTGAATTGCCCAACAATTTGCCAGTAGTTGAGATATATTAAGCATTCAAAATAAATAGCTATAAATAGAAACATTGTTAGGTCTACCATACATTTCTAATAAATTACCAAGTTCTCCTTCTCATGTAAAAAATCCTAACACATAAGGTCCAATCAAGCTTGTTATGGCTACCTTAGTATTTGGGAAGGTGGGCTAGGATTCCAAAGTGGTGAGCAAAGATTGACCTTTAAAAAAAAAGGAACTGCTTTGTCAAAAAATAAAAATAAAAACATATCCGCATAAAATTACTATGCACAGAGGCAAATTTGGAAATATCCACTTTTATTTCACTAGAATTAAAATAATTCTAGTGAATTATTTGTAATTGTCAACCCTGTACAATCCATACTAGCTGATCTCACAAGCTAAGTATGTTTTGTCTTGTTTAGTACTTGCAGAGGGGGACACACAAGAATCCCAGGGTTAGGGAGGGAGGGAGGGAGGGAGGGAGGGAGGGAGGGAGGGAGGAGGAAGGAAGGAAGGAAGGAAGGAAGGAAGGAAGGAAGGAAGGAAGGAAGGAAGGAAAGAGAAATCACTTCCATATCAATGCGAGCACTGTATAGTGCAATCACCAGGATTTGAAATTCACTTTTATTTATTTTCTCCAAGGCATAGGGCTTCTTTTTCCTTTTTCTGGTACCTGGTTCCTTGGATACCATCACAAGACATCATTTCCATTCCCCAATCCCTTGACAGTATTTTGAAGCTAACCATGTGAACCACTCCTGATTACCTTGGAATGCTGAGAAAGGGCATGAAATACTATGATCCAATCAATGCTGCCTCCAGCAAACTTAATGAAAAATAAAATAAGTTGCAAACATTTCCACCTACGCTGTGTTTTCACTTTATATTACATGACACTTCTCTGACCCTCTTGCAAAAAGACTAAGATGCTGGTATCTGGCCCACTGAAAGAAAATGTCAGATAAAGACAAAGGGGTTAATGATAGGGCTATAATTTTGCAACCAGAACCTTTTCCAGCAGTTGCAACCACTTGAGCCCAGCTCCAGAGGCTAGAAGGGCACAGCAAAGAATTGTTCAACATGTGCCACTGGCAGAAGCAGAGACTATCAAATAAGACAGGTTTTTCTTTGGTTTGTTTTAATGAAAACATGAAACTGACTAAAAATGGATGATATCACCCTTATCAGGTAGATCAGACAGGAAACATGGCCAGATAAGTTCACTTTACTTTATTATAAAGCTATGTTAATAGAATCTTGCAAATTTGAAACCACAATTCTCCTGCCATCACTGTTGCAGCCCGAGAACTTAGGGAATGTCCCTTTCTAAGCATTTTGCTCTATCCAGTATTGGCTGTGGGGAGGGGTGGGATTCCACCAGTATAACAACTGGTTTGGTGATCACCTGCTTCACACACACATGCTTTGCATTTTAAAAAGCTCCAATACTTACCTTCTACTGCAGTCCCTGTGAATAAAAGAGCTGAGGTGTGGCAAACCGCTCTGCCGTGTGAATCAGCTGTGCTCTTTAAAAAAGAAAATAAAGCACAGGAAAGAGCAGGGGCGAATGGCAGGCCCACATCCTTATTGCAGCGAACCGGTTCACTGCCAGCTGATCTTTGGAGCAAGGGGTTCACACAAACTGGTCCGAACCAGTAGAATCCCACCCCTGGCTGTGGGCTATTCTGTCTCTTATCTGGCTGTTTCCTTGGCAGCATCTCTTCACTCTGCCTCTTCAGGTCATTCCCACATACTGTTACATCTAGAACATTTAAGATCTCTGGAGAGAGACTAAAAATTTCTATGGAATGAAATGGAGTGAATCAGAAAATGGCTCACGCTATACCAAATTGGGCGGGGGTGTTTCTTTCTGAGCTACACCTTGGTCTGTCACAAAATGTTGTCATCTGTTCAAGGTGAAAAAGAACATGGGATCATGGGAGGATGGCGCCAATGAAGGATTGGCACCAATGCCCCTAGGGATATTGTTTATAAACACTCCAAAAATAACAGAACGTGCGTTCTTTCTAAAAGGTAGAATTTGGGTCAACCCCAAAGGCATCTGATTACAAGACACAGAAAAGAGAGTTCAGCACAGAACAGACGCAAGACTAGGAGAAATCAACAATAAGTAAGTAGATATTTCACTGGGAAGATGAAGTGTTTTCTTTTCTGAATAATTACCTGTGAATTGGAAATGGAGAGCATTCACCTCACATTCTCTGAGAAGAATGGAAGCACCTGCATGAATGGGTGGAGAGGCAGATGACCACAGGGACTATTGTTCAAAGACTGGATGTGTCGAAGATTAGGAGATCCTAGACATGGTCTGTTTTCCTTATATAGGTAAACCTTCCACAATGCTTAAACAGAGCTAATGTCCATGCTTTCTCTTCATTAAGAAGAGACTGGACAGCCACTTGTCTGGAATGGCATAGAGTCCCCTGCTTGTTGGACTAGAAGACCTCCAAGATTCCTTCCAATTCTGTTATTCTCTGTTATCCATTTTGTTTTGTGGGTTTCCTCACCCCCTTCTTTTTTGCAGGGCCTTCATGAAGAAAGAAGATGGGTTGTGTGAGGAAAGACAATAGCTTACATCAATGTGGAATAACTAATACTTGCATTGGTGTGCTTTATTTTATGGTCAATTGATATTAATCAGTTATTTTAGGCAGACAGATAATGCATATTCTGGACCTGCCCTTTTGCGGGGGGGGAGTATGGATTCTGGTGTGACACAGAAATGTGTTAGTTCTCCAAGATGAGTTTCAAATGGAATTGGCTCTTACTTGTTAAGATGGGGGAGCCAGGTATTGCAAAGGATAGTCCTGTTAGGAGAGCTCTCCTAAATTCAGAGTCATTTTTCTTCCCTTCCTATAATATTACAGGCAATAATGTATCTCAGCTCAACTAAATATCCATCTACCACAGGAAAAGGTTAATAGTGCTATGTCTTTAAAGTGAACGCATCAGAAGTCAGATCCTGAAAAGTACCTATATAATGCTTGAGATAGCGTAGCAATGTGGAAATTTAACCTACTTAAAGCAACCTTCCTTGTCCTAATCCAGCTATGTTGGACTTTGTCTACCAAAATCTGCAGGCACCATGGCTGAATGCTGGTCTAAATCCAAAGCTGTGGGACTTTAATCTAAAAATAGGCATAACAGTGCTGAAACCATTAGCTTTAAAATTAAAAGCACACCAGCGATGTTAAGTATATTATTGTATAACAAGTCTATCACATGAGAATAAGAGACTGTACTGTATTGCGCTAGCATCCATTCAGCATAAATGTTTTCTCCTCTATTCTTTAGAAATCTGCACTGAGGTATTTTTAACAATGTAGTATGAAAGCCTGCCATTGTCAAACATGCACCACAAACAACTTGCTCTGTCCTTGCTATAATTAGCAATGCTAAAAGGCAATGTGTGAAAATTCTTCAGAATATTTTAACACCAAAAGATAAATCAAGCAAGCCGGGTGTCCTTGCCTGCCCTTAGGGCTGACTGAGCTCCCAAGGTTTGGAAATGTCAGGTGCACCTTAAAAAAGGTCTTCTCCCTCTTGCTGGTTTATAAATGGCTTGGTAGCATAGATCCATCATTCATATTCTCTCATCCTCAGATAGCATCTTCTGAGGTACAACCGACATGAATATTCTACTTGAGAGTAAAACAAAACATGAAATTCTCAAGTGGTCTCGACACTGGAAATCTGGTCAATATCTTATAGGATTAGAATCAGTTTTCCTTGCAAAAGTGGTAAACAGAGATATTTCCCTACCTGAACAGAAGGGTCAAATTCCCCATGGAAGACCAAGAGCTCTTTAAACATCCCCAGAACACAAAGGAATGTTTGATTTCCTCCTTTCCTCATCACATAGCAAGAACTTAGTTTTCCATTATTATTGTTAAAACCACTTTAACGTTTTCCCCCCACTTAACAGTCACTGGCAGCTATTATAACACCTGCAGATTGAATTGCAAATTACCTTGCACAGCTAGGAGAGGAGAGAAGAAGAGGAAAAAGAAGCAAATAGACTGCAATCTTACCTTAAAAAGGCGTAAAATGTTGGCCACCATAATGGAAACAGAGCTGCCAGATGCACCAATTACTCCAACCACGCGTTCTGGCTTTGTGATGATAGGGGGGCCCCCATTAACACAACGCACCTCAGTACTGTCCTTCTCGATTAGGGCCTGAACAAAGGTGAGGGACTGCTCCAAAGCATGAGTGTCTCGAGAACAGGTATCCAGGATGCGAGCCCCCAAAGTGATATTTGGAAGTAGTTCAGGGTCATTGTTGATTCGATCCAGAGCAAAAAGCATGGCCTCCAGACGATGAATCCCCTTCTCCTTCTTTAGCTCTCCACAGGCCTTTCCCTCAGAGCCCCGTCCATGGACAGGGAAGAGGCCTCCTAAAGTGATATCCCCATCAAGGCGAATGGAGTTCATGTGGGGGTGCCCTTGGCCTTTGGGTTTGGCTGTGCTGACTGGCTGATACCACCAGCCACAGCAGACGCTCATGAACAAACAGAAGGAGAGTTGCTCCATGCACACAGATCCCCCCTTCTTCCCAGTCATTGCCAAATCCTACTTGAAACTCAATCCCATCAGCCTAAAGATCCAAACCAACAATTCTATTACTGAAATCTTTAATTCAGATGGCTTGGAAATAGCTTCTCCCAATGTTTCAAAGGGCTGAGACTAAAATGGCCCTCTGAAGTGCTCAGAGCATGGTTTCCTTTCCCCTTAATTATCTATCACTTTCTGTCAAGATTTCCAATCAATTCCAGTATCCATTTCAATGTAGGTGTTGAAGAAAAGAGAGGTAGCTGCTTCTGGAAATGAGTTCACAAGATCCCTTTCCAAGCCCTCTGAAGGACCATAGCAGTGCAGCTAATGAAGAGCACCAGGTTTTGCATAATTCTGTGGAAGGAGAAGTGGGCAAAAAGAACCTCTTTTCTTCCTTTTTTTCCTTCTGTCCCTGAAAGGAAGAAAGAAAGGGCATTCATTATTCAATTTTTTTTTCTCAGAAAGGCATTAAGTTGTAGCACAAAAAGCTTCAGGATTTACTTGATCAGAGTTTTTGTTATGCTTTGAGAAAGGCAATGTTGGGTCAAAAGCAACACACGGGGGAGAAGGGAGAAACTACGTCTGAAGATACCTAAGCTCCATATCTTATTTATGGGTTTGAAGTGGGCCTTCCATCAGTGGAAGCTTACTGGGCCATGAGGAATATCTAGTCTTTTAAAAGTCAACCCAGATTCTTCCTTGAGTGGAAGGAGGAAAATTAATGCATTCACTTTACTTTATAGGTGCTTGGTACCACTGCATTATTTAAAAGAATTGAGGAAGGGGAAAAGGAAAAGAATATTTGCCTGCTTTGTAAAAGTCAGAGCAGCTATTCACTCTGTTGGGAATTCAATATCAAAATGACCACACATTGGATTTGCAAGAAATGATACAACCTCAACAAATCAATACATTCACCTTTAAGATGCAAGATAAGTGTATCAGAGAAAAATAGGAAAGTGTATTCTGTGCTGTTTAAAAACACAGTTAACCCAGTGCAAACTTGCATTGAATGCAGGGTTTCAGGCAGGTTTATTTCTTTATTTTTTGCATCAAATAACAAAACAAGTCGTTGTTTTTATCCTTCTGTTTAATCACCACAGTGGATAATAAACATTGGAACCAATATATATATATATATATATATATATATATATATATATATATATATATATATATATATATGAACACCCTTTGAACAACTGACTGAAAGGGGAAGGAAATGTTCCTTGGCCTCCTTGAGAAGTGTATTCATCCCTAATAGGAAAAAATAATGAAGTAGCACTTAAAAACACCCATCAAATCTTACAACATCTCCATATTTTTATCAAACAATTCTAAAGAAATTTTCCTTGGAGAATAATCCAAGTCCCGTCTTGCCTTAGGCATAAAAGCTGACTGGTGACTTTGGGCCAATCATTCTCTCTCAGCCTAATCCACCTCACAAGCTTGTTGTTGCTGTGCGGAAAACAGGACAAGGAAGGAGTATTAGGTAGGTTCACCATCTTGAATTATTAATAAAAAATAATAGCTAGATAAGTAAATGGTAGAAGAAGGTGAGTATATAGTATGATAATATATACATTATATGGACCTGAACTTGCATGTGTATGATGCTTAAATAGGGAAAAAGCTTTTTAAAGTGCTGAAAGTTTGTTATGTTTGTGGCTTCTGGGAACAGAGGAAAACAGGCACCCCTTGGATGGTGAAGCTTTGCTTTCCCTAATAAGACCCTTAATAAATATTAACATTTAATGAGCAATATTAATCAAGCAGACTTAGTTTGCAGTTACAGACACAAACTGAGAACAGGTTTCTAGGATTTCAGAGACTTTTTCTCTCTCGTCTGAAAATACAACTTGGGATCTTTTCATGGACAGGCATTTGCTATAGCTTATGTTATATACCTATAACAGTAGATATTTTAAAAAGGAAGTACGCCTAGCAGATATGTTTAACAGACCACTGGAGGATAGGTGAACCATTGATATTTAATGATGAATTAAACTCTTCAGACTCTTGTGAGCTATGTAGAATTGGAATCAGAGCTCAGATTTAGCATGTCATAACATAAAAGAAGGCCATTCTTTGTACGTTTTAGCTTGTCCCAGAGGTATCAGTCACACTTGTTTTATCAAAAGAGATTTTCTACCAATGACGTTGGAACAGATTTTGTTATTCACAGATTAGATACTAATACTGTATACAATGTGATCGTCATTAACCACAGTAGTCTTAGATCAGCCATCTGTGGGGATTTTGCTGAAACCAATCTTTTTAAACCACATCAAGAAGTCACCCTGAGACCTCACAAACCCTGAGCCATTTTTTTTCCATTATGCTGGACACAACCACATTTCCCTACTGCTATGTATATCTTTATCCTTTATCCTATGCAATAGAGTACCGTCTAAGTGAAGTCCAGACTCAACTCTTCATGTCATTCTGGCCATTTCCACCTCACCTTTTATGGTGAGTTTTTCTAGCTTCTGAACTTCTTCAAGGAAGGTCTTGTGCACTGGATATATATAAGGGGAGTGGCTACCCTGTCATCCGCTTGTTCCTTCTAGAATAGTCACATATAAACACAAGCTTGGCTCTTCTCATCCTCCTTGGCCACCATCCAAGTACAATGAAGTTTACTTGTGGCTGGTTGGCTAGATGTGTCACAGACAGCTCTGTTGGGAGAAGCCCCTAGCTGGGCTGGTAGGGTAGACAGTCATCCTAGCCTCATGAAACATTTTGCTGCTGCTGCATTATGAATTTTCTTTGAATGGGCACCATAAAAATGCCAAGAGACATAATGAATGAATGGTTACATTCTGAAAAAGGAAAGTACCATACACGAGACTTATAACATGACCTGCATTAGCCTGCTGCCTTCAAGAGTACTAAAAAATGCCATCTTGTCCCAAATGTTAAAATTAGACTCAACTACTTTGAGGGGTGGGTTTTTTCCTTTGCTTTGAACAGTGACCACCTTTGGGGTAGCTCTACTTCATATTTTTCCCATTTCACTTAATTTTGTCTACCACCAATATCCTGTGTGAACTTGGACCACTCATTTTGCTTCAGCTGTTTTCCCTCCCATTGATAGAATGAGCTAATAGCAATTGCCTACCTTAGTAAAAAATTAAAATACTCACTTAAGCTCCATTGTTTAAGAGTCCTAGTTTCATGGCCCTGATATTGCTACATTAATCTTTATAATGTGATGACCTTCCAGAAAATAATATTCCCCTCTTACTATCAAAACACAGGCAACAAATTATAATAAAGGGCCACGGGGAAAAATGCAGGAAAAGAAACAGAATCATTATTCAGTCTGAATCCATCTGTCTGTGCATAAATAATCTTGCTCAGGGAAAGATGATTGTTAACAGTTGACTGCAGTCCTTACGTTACAACATTGTAGCCTCCTTCCTCAAGAGAATGATAGCGCCCAGAAGCTGTTTGGATGTACACTGGGTTGCATCCCCAAAAATTGTAAGCCGCCCTGAGTCTCCGGAGAAGGGCGGCATATAAATGTAATTTAAAAAAAAAAAACTTCAAGATTTTTCTTTTAAGAAGTGATACCACAAGAATTGACATTACACAGGCAAGAATATCCAGAGTAAGATCTCACTCAAAATTCTTGATTTAGATTGTGTAAATAGAATATGTGAAGTCAAAACCAAACAAACCACATTATGGCTTTGCATATCATATGATCTCAGAACTGCAATCTATACATTACGAATTATATCTTAAGCACAATATGTGAACCCATCATAAGGAGGAGGAAATTACAGTATGAAGCGCTGAATCATCCTAGACCTTGGCTATTTCAAAGTAGTAATGGTGTCATCACTGTGTGGGATTTGCAGGCCTTCAAGATATTGATCTGGATGTATCAGGCTGGATTCCAAATTTGGATAGCCTAAAATTTAATCCAGAATAGATTTATAGAGCTTTGGCAGCCTTTTAGTCACAAATCATAAAATATTATGTCTAAGGGTGGGAATCAAAAACCATTTTGCATTGTTTCAGACATGCAGATGATTCTGCTATAAAGCTGATTTCATGGTTTCAGACCCAGCAGCCCTTATCTCCTTACTTGATATCAATATACAAAGTTCACACACCTTAAAGTCAAAAGTGTCCTCTCATGCAGACAAGCTATTTTTCTTTACTTTTCTAAATGAGACGTAATTGGCTTCCTTCATCACAAGGACTGTTGTGAGGATTAATTGTGCATTGTATAAAACTCACTTTTGAAAATGAAAAACCTGCATTAAATCTGAACTACCAAACAAATAACTTTTCAGCACTACCCAGTCAAATGTCAAGATTATTTTGCAAAACAGAGTTGAATGAAAAGGCTGCCAATAGATGTATTTCGGACTCCATAGAGCACCACGAATCCAGCCAAGATTTTCTTGGTTATCTATTTACCCAGCAGTACTTCAATACTTTCTTAGAGTTATCTATTTTTCTTTATATTTATTTCCCCCTTTGAATGTTGAGGCACTTCAATGGCTGATGCTTGCAGAATCACCGGCACTGTTTGTGATACAGGCTCAAAAACTGCACTGTAATGTTGAAGTAGTTATGTGATCTATGCATTCAAAATCCAACCTGAGTTTTATATGTCACCAATTAGCCATTGGTTTTAGCAAAATGTTTGATATCATAGACTTTGAAAATAATTTCTGTAGCTAATTCCCTAGTAGCAGACATTCCTCCCCCACTCCCAGGCATAAGAATTATGAGAATTGCTGTTTTTTTTATTAATTACAGATAGATCAGACACCAATAACCATTGGCCCACAGATCTAATCAACTTCTGGCCTGATTCACTAGACATGTTTGGAATTGGGTGTATTGTTTATGGATGTAGAAAAAATAAGGAAAAATGTATTGTGACATACAGCATATCTCTATTTGTTTTTATATAGTGATTCCAACCTACAGCATGCAATCTCCAATATGCAATCCCAAAATTAATTCAAGCCTCAGTTCAAAATAATTTCCTTATCTCTATTGTAGGTTCAGTCTTTCCTCAGTGGTGGTCAAGGCAGTATCCTTTCTCATAAAACCTACACAACAATGCTGTGACACAGTGTAGCCTAATAGAAAGAGTGAGTTGACCAATGTCAATGATTGAACTTTATAGCTGATTAGGAATTTGAAGCTGGCTCTTCCCCTAGTCTAATAGCCCAATCACTATACCTCATTTGCCATTTTGTGTGAGTGGGGTCAAGGCATATTCGAATGTGAAATAAAAGGGAAGAAAAAAGATCCAGAATAATCAAGACCTTTTATCTTTCTTTTGTCTGTTATTTCCTTATAATTAAACACATACACATATAAAACATTTCCAAATAGCAAGTGAACAAAATGCAGGGTCATAATGAAACATCTTCCTTCATTTTGCTGCACACCTGTGGTGATCTTTCATTATCTGGGAATCACTGGACTTTTGTGTCTGATGAATGAAAGCCATTTGCTTTCCTTTCAAAGGTACGGCCTATGTGCTTCTAATAGAAACGTCTGCTGCCATAGCTTTTCTCTACTGTTGCTACATGAACCATGTCACCATGGGACATCTCTCCCATTATTTCAAGATCAGGATCATCTTTCAGTCACACATCAGTGATGTGATTGTTAATTTGCAATAACAAACCAATGTTAACAGCCTTTGAATCAACACTGGAACCCTGAATGTGAGAACAAGTCCTTGGCAATGATGCTAGGAAGGCCTGGGAGCTTTAATTAAGGGTCAGCAGATAGGTAGGTCTAGGAGTGATCATGTATAAGCAGATAGGCCATAATGTTAAATGGAAGGGAAAACAAATTGCTCAATGGTATGGAAACAGATTCATAAAATTCGGAAACAAACTGAAAGAAGTCATAAAAATTCTCATAAACCATATTGGAGCTGCCTTGGATGCTGAGTAACATCAGAATACTGTTATTGCTGGATTATGTGAACAAATCAGATATTAGAATATAAAGGGTGATTTAGGGAATACAAACCATTGTATAAATATGCCAGAGTAAAAGCTGCTAAGAAAGCCGGCCAATGTTTGTCCATCAGGGTCTAATTTAGGACTCTTTCTCATACTGTACCTAAGTTAAAATTCCTATCCACCAGTCTTTGAACTGGCAGTAAACTATACCATTATAGCATGAGTGACGCCCATCCCATTCCAACAATGATGCTCAGAAATGGTTTATAATTATTTTCTGTGGACAGGGCAAATTGAGCAAAGGAATGGGTAGATTCTCCCACCTTTTTTCTCTCCCTCATTTGAATTTCATCAACCATCGCTCCTTCTATGGATTGGGAAAGTTTGGGGAGGAGGTGAGTTTTGACCAAAAGCTTGACCAAAAGCTAGAGCAGCAAGTTTGGTGTAACTGCTTTGCATGGAACAGTTCAAAGAAGGACTTTATAAGCTGATATTTGCTAATCGTTGAACTTCTTTGGATATGAGTAAAGCCACGAGTCCAGATTATATGGTATAAGGAACAGATGAAGACAATATCATGAGGTCATGAGGTCACAGTAGAAGAAGAAAAGGTGGAATATCTGGGAGCTGCAGTTAGATGCAAAAAAAGAAAAATGATTTGCCCATAGACCTACAATTCATTTAATTCAAGTTATATCAACTGAGGCCTCCGTGCAAGAAAGTTGCTTAAAATATTCAATAAAGGGGAAACTTTAGTGTAAAAAAGGGGCTGTTTGAAATAGTTACAGCTATGCTGCAAGGATAAGAGGGGGGAAAGGCAGTTAGGTAAAATATCTGCCTGGCCAGAAATACTGAAAGAGAACTGTCAGATGCAAACAGCTGGAAGAGGGCCATCAGGCCTGAAAAACAGGCAACCTGGAATAGGAACAGATAAAGGAAGGTCTTGTTAGGAGAAGGGCTAGTAGAGTACTTATCTCATTTCATTGATTCTGCTCCCAGGAAAGAAATAGAGTAAATGAACTTGGGAATGCTATTAGCATTCCAGGCAGAGATAGGGTTGGAAGAATGGGAAGGGGGGAGATACTTAAATTGGACACAGTTTAGCAGCACCAGTTGATCCCCTGAAGAGCAGCAATTAAAGAGCAGTTTAGTGCTGAAAAGTGACACTCTGAATATGGAAACACGAGGTCTACATTCATTAACTTCTCGGTGATCACAAAGCATTTTTACTCCATTTCAAAGGCCAAAACAAAAGTTCCCCTGCCAGTTCCCATCTGCATATTTTGCTACAGGAGACAGTAAGGATTTAAGAATGTAATAATTCAATACTATCCTGCAGCATATGAGCTGCTAGAGCCAGGATCTTTAACAGGCAGAGATCCTACTCTTCAACCATGGGAGAAAGGAGAACTAACTAAGTCACAGTGCATATTAGCATATCTTTCTGTTAATGACTGTACAAAAGAGAGAATTTCAACTTGCATTAATAGCAGGGGTGGGATTCTACCAGTAGAACTGGTTGTTATGGTTCCTGGTAGTTCTGAGAAACAGTAAATTGGGCCCCTGGCTGGCCGTACCCCTCTCTGCCCGCTTCTCCACTCCCTGCCCAGTCAGTCCTTATTGTGCATGCATGATATTGCATGCATGCGCAACAATCACTGACTGAATTCTTCCCCCACCTGCCCCACCCTGCTCCTCCTTATTTTGGCCATGCACTATCACTGCCTGCAGCCTGTCTTCGCCAACCCGCCTGCCTGCCAACCATTGCTGTCTGCCTTCCACCATCATGATCTCCCTAGGTGAGTGAGGCTCTGCAAGCCCTAGTCACATACATGCTGCTGCCACTGCCAGCCCCAGTTGAGTCCCAACTCCTGGGCTGGCCTAGGCTCCACCGCCATGCCACCGCCACCCTCAGCACTCGTGGCCTAGCTAGCTTCCCCCTCAACCATTCCTGTCTGGCTTGCTTAGCTGCCAGTGCTGCTGCTCCATCCCATGCGGCACTCGTGGCCTAGCAAGCTCTTCCACCTCCAACTGTCCTGGCTGTCTGGCTTGCCTAGCTGCCAGTGCCGCAGTATGCAGCACTCGTAGCCTAGCAAGCTTCCCTCCCACATTGTCCCCAGCCTCCAGCTTACCTGGCTTGCTGGTGGCAGAGAGGAAGGCAAGCCAGGGCTGACCCATTGCCGCTCAGGTCCCCACCAGCCTGCATATTGCCCCCTGCATGGATTCTCTGCAGCTACTGGGCCTTGCCTGCTAGGGGCGGGGATGGGGCGCAACCAGGGAGCATGACACTATGCCACCCAGTCCGCATCAGTCCTTTGCCTGCTGCCCCTTCCCTCTGCCATGGGTCATGCAGGAAACATAGACTCGTGCTTCCTGGTTGCCTCCGCACTCAGCTAAAACACTTGGCCAGCAAGGGAGGGGTGGCTGGCAGAGGGGCATAGCCTTATGCTTCTTGGTTGCCTCCTACACCACTACTCCTGGGCAGCCACGAGCCCCAGCAGCTGTGGAGAATCTGAACAGGGGATAAGATGTGGGCTGGCGGGGAGCCAAGTGGCGACGGGTCTGCCCTGGCTGGCTCATCTTTCCCTCTGCCACCATCTGCAGAAGGAAGGTAAGTTTGCAGGCAGTCAGGAAAGTCCAAACCACTGCCTAGCCCAGAGCTGCCAGCGGGGTGGGCACTGCTGCAGCAAAGTGGCTGATGGTAGAGGATGAGCAACTTGTTGGAAGTGTGTGTGTGTTTGTTTGTTTGTTTGTTTGTTTGTTTCAGGTGGGTCTCCTAGCTTTAGAAGGAAAGAGGGAAGGAGGAAAGGAAGGGAGAGAGAGAGAGAGGGGGAAGAGAGAGGGGGAAAGAGAGAAAAGAAAGAAAAAGAAAGAAAAGAGAGAGAAAGAGAGAAAGAGAGAGAAAGAAAGTGGAGAGAGGAGATTGAGGGGAAAAAAGGAAAAGAAGAGGAAGAAAAAAAGAGGGGGGAAAGAGGAAGAGAAAGACGAGGAGAGGGAGATGGAGAGAGGGGAAGAGAAGGAGGGAAGGAAGAAAGAGAGGAAAGATGTCGCAGCGAGACAGGAAGAGAGGAAAAGCGAGAAGGGAGAGAGAAAGAAAGAAAAGGTAGGAAGGAGGAACGAGGAGAGGAAAGAAGGAAAGAAAGAAAGAAAGAAAGAAAGAAAGAAGAAAGAAAGAACAGAGGAACAAGAGGCGAGAGGAAAAGACAGGCAAAGGAGGAGGAGAGGAGAGAGAGAGAAGGAAGAGCGACCGAAAGAAAAGAAAAAGGGAAAGAAAGAAAAAGGGAGAGAGAAAGGAAGAGAAAGAAAGAAAAGGAGTAGACAAAGAAGGAGATGAGAGGAAAGCAAAGAAAGGAAAGAGAGATACGAGAGAAAGAAGAAAAGAAAGAAAGAAAGAAAAGAAAAAAGAAAGAGAGAGAGAGGAGAAAGTGAATGGGATATATGGAGAGGGGGAGAGAGAGAGGGAAAGTGATAGAGAAAAACAGAGAAAGAGAGAGAGAGAGAGAAGGAAGCAGCAAGAAAGAAAAGAAAAGAAAGAAAGGGAGAAAGAAATAAGGGTGAAGAGAAAGGAGAGACCAGGAAGGACAAAGGGATAACAAAAGAAGAGGGAGTGGAAGGAAGGGACAGAAAGAAAGAGGAAAGAAGGAAGGAAGGAAGGAAGGAAGGAAGGAAGGAAGGAAGGAAGGAAGGAAGGAGGGAGGAGAAAGTGAATGAGATATATGAATGGATAGATATATGGAGGGAGGGAGGGAGGGAAAAAATGGAGAGGAAGGAAGGACACAAACTCTGGCTTCAGAAGACTCTTTGAAACAGCACAGCAATCTAGGACTGGCCTGCAAGGGATCTCAGAGGTCATCTTCTAGTACAACCCCCTGTTCCAGCAGGGTTAGAAGGGAGTGTGTCTGTGTGTCTGTGTGTGTGCATGGCTCTCAAAACTCCAAAAACAGGTTAAGTAGCTCTGGGGAGGTCAGTCATAAATTAGAACACTTGCTAAACAACCGGCCGTTAAGCGAGGACCACTTGTATTTGGTTTGCCAGTCACATGACCACCAAGCCACACTCAGCCAGTCACATGACCACCAAGCCATGCCCAGCCAGTCACATGACCACCAAGCCACACCCACAAATTAAACTATGCTTTAATTAATTAATTAATTAATTTAATGCTTTATTTATTTATTTTGTCAAACGCTTACAATATGATAGAAATAAGAGTAAACATAAGTTTAAATACAAAAAATAGGAACTAATAATTGGGGATAATAGGAAAGGGGTGCTAGGCACAATTATGCGCTTATGCATGGCCCTTACAGACCTCTTAGGAATGGGGTGAGGTCAATAGAGGTTAGTTTGAGGGTAAAGGAGTGGGGGTTTGAGCAGGTAACAACAGAATCAGGTAGTAAATTCCCGGCATTGACCACTCTGTTGCAGAAATCGTACTTCCTGCAATCAAGTTTGGAGTGGTTTACATTAAGTTTATATCTGTTGTGTGATCTTTTGTTGTTGTGGTTAAAGCTGAAATATTCATTAACTGGTAAGACATTGTAATGTATGATTTTATGTACTATGCTTAAGTCCAATCTTAGCTGGCATAGTTCAAGGTTTTCTAAGCCTAGAATCTCAAGTCTGGTGGTGTAGGGTATTCTGTTGCAAACAGAGAAGTGTAGTACTCTTCTGGTAAAATACCTCTGGACTCTTGTATTAATGTCTGATATACAGTGTGGATTCCAGACAGCAGAGCTGTATTCAAGTATTAGTCTAGCAAAGGTTTTGTATGCCCTAGTTTGCAAATCAGTATTACCAGAGGAGAAGCTTTGTAAGATTAGATTTACAACTCTTAAAGCCTTTTTGGCAATGCTGTTGCAGTGAGCTCTGGCGCTTAGATCATTCAATATGAGAATTCCAAGATCTTTAACAGAGTGAGGGTCGTCAACAAGGTCATATCTGCCTAGCTTGTCTGTATGCACAGCAAAATGTAGAACGTAAGAAGTAAGGTCCCAAAATTTTCCAACCCAAGATTTGAGAAAAGACAGCGGACTTCATAAATGGGGGAAGAGGAGTCAGCAATTATAAACACATAATAAAAGTATGACTCTTCAGGCAACATTATCTTTGAATAACCGGAGGAAGAAATAAGAGCTACTGTAATTAAGAAACACAAAACACTGCCTGAGCCTAAAGTTACTAATTATACTCTCAGTTTTTCATAGTTTGCTCTTCTTATTTAGTGACAGAGATAAAGGGGTTTACGTGTAATATTTCTTTGTAAAGTATCTGTAATAAACTATTGATAAGGCATACTCCTGCAAATTGCCCCACTTATGGGAATCCAGAAGTAGGCATCCTACTGTACTTATGTGGAAATGAAATAGCTATAACCGTTGCGAACCTTTTCACACTTTTAGCAGATACATCTCTTTCCTATAAGTTTCCTTTCCAGAGGAAATTAAGTTTCTGAGAATATCTGATCCACGGAATGAAACCTTTAGTGGTATTAGTTATCCACCCTAATACCAAGGCATACACCTGTTGCTTAATGTTTGTTGTGTCTATCCAATATTCTTCCATGATGTGCAAGCTCCAACATACTTCTCATTACACATAATATTTCTACTTCATGAGCTGTATAGGTTCCCAATAACTTTCTAGTTATAAATAAGTGTGCTGGTTATCATCTATAAATCTCTTATGGTATAAAACCAGGTCATCTGCAGGACTGCCTGTTCCCCAAACAGAAAGGGACAGGAACAGCATTTCATTGAAACAATATAATCTCACTGTTCACCACATGAACAATGTGGTGACCTCCTTCCCCTTGGAGTGACCTTTCCCTTCCTTTTGTCTCAATCCTACAGTCTTTAGAAAGCTGGTTTAGACCTACTTGGGCTTTGTGGTCAGCTTTAACTAGGTCTCTGTGAGTCTGTAGAACTTCTCAGTTCTGTTCAACATTTTATAGTTTGGTATCTTTTAATGGGCTATGCTATTTAATATTAATCAGTTATGGGGGAATTTTCTTTTTGTATGCTTACTTTAAGTGGGTGGCCATATAAATGCATAAATAAATAAACAAAGAAACATATTTGATTATGACATTTTTCTTCTCTGAAGGAATTACACTGCAAGCAATCCAGTACAAAGCAATTATAGTCCATCCATCAGAAGTCCATCAATTAATGCCAAAAGATGATGTTTTCTGGCACTGATCAGTTCAACCAACTGGTAAGATGATACAACAATGATTTTAAACGTTTCCTTTCATTTTTCCAAACCAAAGGCTCCAGGAAACATCTGGAGGTTAACTTGTCTCTTAAAATGTCCCCAATGGCTTCCCATATTCTCTTTCCCGCTCTGACACATTGAATCTAGGCTACAGTGTAGTTTTCAAATCATGTCCAAGCATGACTGCCCTGCATTTACTTTTCTGTTATGACCATGAGCTACTCTCTTTTTTCTCTCTCTCTCCTTCCATTGTAATTTCAAGCTCTGTAAGATCTGCTATAATTTTTCTCGCTACACAATTCACCAATCTCAGATTAGAAAGATACGAAAAAGGATATTTCTTCCTTCAGTCCTTCTTCATCTTGCAAAATACTTCCTTGCCTGAATCAGCTGCAGCAGCAGCAACAGCAACAACAACAACAACAACAATTCCTATGTCATGCTTTGTACCATACGAGTGGACATCAGTATGATCCCAAACTTCCAAGCAGACATCCTGCTGCCCTGGAAATTTGTTTCTTATAGGACAAGACAGGGAAAAGAGAAAGCACTCTACAAACCAGGGGTCAAACTTTCAGTTTCATCTGTGTTCCCTTTCTCAAAAGGTCCCACAGTCCCTTAGGCAGTCTTTTAAAATAGGAATGGAAACTACTTATAGATGAATGATTTCCTTGAAACTCTGTCTGCTTGCCCACAAATACATAGAAGTAAGGGGTATAATAAGGAATATCCTGGGGAGCTAGAAGAGTGTTAGGGCAACATTCAACAGTTTGCCTTCTGGAAAAACAATATTTGGCATAAGCCACAGCTATCACAATAGACATTTTGTGGTTAGGCAATATCCCAGAAACAACTCTAACAAATTTCTCCTACCAGATCTTTTTCTATCATTTCAATTTATAAACTCCATCCCACCCACTGGCCATGTGTGATGACCTGGGGCATGGCACAAAGGCAACACAGTCAGGTAATCAATAAGATTAACTTTATTAGCTCCAACTTTACCCCCAATGTTCTGGTTACCTTCTGGCTGGAGAAAAACTCTCCCAGGAACAGCCTTTGGCTGCAGAGAATCAAGTCCAAAACATGGTCAACAAAAACTGTAACTATAAGTCCAATTAAGGCAAAATGAAGTAATTAGTCCAACAGGGCAGGAGCAAGAATTTCAGATGTGAAGGCACGGTAATAACTCAACATGGTTGGGAAGATACCAGGAACACAGATAAGCAAAGTCAACACAAGATAAACTCATGTTTGCTCCCAGAAGCTGTCGCACTCGGCATGCATTTCTTTTAAACTCTTTTCACAGCTATGGCTAATGAAGGGAATCAGGGCTCTTTCCTCCCCCATAAACCACACAACCCACATTGCTGTCTTCTCCATTCCTCCCTGCGTGCCCTAGGATGAAGAGGGGGTGGACCTGGGTCTTCCTCTGAACTCCCTCTCCCTTGTTCTACCTCTCCCCTGCTCTGCCCAGCCAGACTTTGCCCTTCCCCAGTTTCCTCCACAGCCAACAGAGCCACACTCCCATTCCCTGTCAGCTGTTCGTCTTCCTCCTCAGATTCAGACTCCGACAGGAGCATGACACCATGCTGAGTTCATCTTCAAATTAGGGAAGACTTCATTAACTTAACAAAAGCAGGCCAGGATTTTTATTTTATTTTTTGTTGTTGTTATTTTGGTTTGGTTCATTGCAAAGTCAGACAGATGTTTAGATCTAGCATTTTTATTCACCTATTGAGTACTACCAAAGACTTTGGACAGGCAGTTGTTGTTTGATGGTGTTAAAGGTATAATTGTAGGATGTAAGATGTTCCAAATAAAGCTGCCTTTTGCAATTAACTGGTGGTGATTTTGTCAATGCTGTTGATGTTCAAGTTGTGTGTTACATGTTTTGGATTTCACCCAAAGCTCATATTACTACTGAAACGATCTTTGCTTTCCTTTGCCACACTTTTTCCTATTTTCAGATCTTTGTATTTTGTGATTTTCTTTTGTTGTGTCCGCTCTATTCTGCTATGTGCAGATATTGAAATGTCCACTATCCAGACTGTATCTCTCTTATCAACAGTTATTAAGTCTGAGATGTTGTGTGACAGATGCTTTTCTATTTGAATTCTAAAGTCCCAGAGCACTTATTACTTCATCTATTTTGTGGCCACATCAGTACTTACTTGCAAGCAATTTCTTGCAGATATTCCAATACACCATGGTCATGGCATTGTTTGTAGTCAGTCTGTGTGATCTTGTAGCAGCTAACTAGGTAATCTACTATTACTTCAGCTTCTTTGCAGAGATGGCATTTGCTCTCTCTTGTTTCTTTCTTCTCAATGATGGCTTTATACTGTATGCATTTGTCCTTGTGCAGCCAGAATTTACCCTTCTATCTCTTCCTTCAACTTTCCTGCTTTGAGGCATTGCTAGGTCTTGTTGTTATCTGCTTTGCTTCCAATGTTTCCATTTGTTTTAGAGGGTTTCTAAATTTTATTGAATTTTTAACTCTTAGGCTTATATTTGGTTTAATTTCTTTTTACTGTAAATTTGTAATGAGTTTTATATTGTTAGCCGCCCTGAGTCCTTAGGGAGAGAGGGCGGCATAAATTATTATTATTATTATTATTATTATTATTATTATTATTATTATTATTATTATTATTATTATTATTATACTGACCATGTAATACTTTGCCTTGCTGTGTCTCTTTTCTATTCTTCATTTGGTCTTTCTTGTAAGCCAGTTTGGTCTCTCTCAGTAAGCCTTCACAGTACATTAGCTTCAGTGCATCTTCTTCACTGTTTTCAGATATTCTTCCAATGCCCTTCTTTCTTCTACGTACTGTCTGATGTACTTGCAACATTCCACAGTCATTTATTTCCCTTGGTAAGTAGAATCTGTCAACATTGCTGCATGGATAAAGGGAATTAAAAAACTCATTGTCATTACTGAGATTTGGAGAAACTATGACAGACTTCCCCTTAAATTCTATAGTCTTCTTCAAACATCATTGAACAATGTTACATAATATACAATAGTATGCTTGCCCTATACTAAAAATGAATATTTCCATCTTTTTAATTATATATCAGTTCAGATGATACTAGATTCTTTCAGCAGAGCTCCATTTAGAAAGGTGTAGGTCTCTCACAATCTTATTTTAGTTGCTTTTCAAGTAGAGGTCACACATATAAATGCAGCAAAACCGCTTTTCAAATTTACAATGTCATGCTTCACAATGTGTCAAGTTACACCAGAAAATCCATTCATTTATTTTACAGTGCTTATAAACAATCCCAGTCTAAATTATCCTGGTCAATAGATAGAAGAAATAAAAATAAATAAATATCTCCATGCATTGTCTCAGTCCTAAAACAGAAATGGAGTATCCTTTTCTTCCAAAAGCTACCCTTAATGTTTTCATTTAGGATGGGTGGACAGTGATGCAATGATGTCATTGGAATAAGAGGAGGAGGCTTTTTTTATTTCTTTCTTCTGAATGGTTTGGGGTAGATTATAAAAGATGGGTGTATTTAGCCTCCTAATAGATTCAAATGTGTCTGTTTTATGACTTCGATTGCTTGAAAAAATGCAAGCCTTTACTATTGAAAATTGCTGTTTTCCAGCCAGCCTTTAATAGCATGATCCTGAAACCTTTTTTTAACTGAAAAGTGACTCTACAGTGAACAATTGCCCACACTAGTTTCTATGTCTTGCATACGGTAGATACCTGTATTCCTCCCCTCTTAGAAACAATTGCAACTTTGATCTGCAAAAAGACTGGGACAAAGGTTTAGACTTCATATCTCTTGCTTTTTATATAATCAAGCTGGCTGCCTTCCTTCTGGATACATTTTTTCAGAGAGCATGCTAAGATCTCTCACCTAGGTATGGTACAGGTTACACATCAGGAGTGCATTCATAAAGGGCATTTTTGTATGTAATTTGCTTCATTATAGGAATGAATGCCCAATCGGTGTTTAGCTTTTCCTTCTTATGAATTCTTTAGAGTGAACAAATACTATTGCATCCTTGGGCACCTTGTTGATTGCACGTAATTTGATAAATGCTCTTTTCAACAAATGAAGGTGTTGCTATTTCAGTCTTATTTCATATATTTATTTATTCACTCATTAGGCTTGTAGGCCACTTCAATCATAACTGACTCTAAGCAATGAACATTCCACTTTTTGGCTTGAAGACGTACATCCAAATATACATATGTTCTCTGCATGTTGCATGAGAAGGAAATTAAAAACACATTAAATCCCATCATTGAATTGTAAAAAAATCTCTAAGTCATCGTGTCCACTTCCTACTGATGCAGAAAATTCACTGTTATAGTATATATATTTAGATGTATTTAGCCATCTAATGTCTAAAACCCTTAAAAGGAAGAGAATCTACTGGTGGCACACAATTTGTATGGTCAGGAAGTTCTTCATATTTTTTTAGTCAAAGACTTCATTTTCCTGCCATTTGAACTAGTTGATTTGAATCCTATCATCTGAAGCAAAAAGAACAAAATTACCTCAACATGTCATCAAAGTGATGATGTGACATCATTTAACAAAATGAGCACTATTAATCCAAGATCCACTTCCTCAGACCAAACATGACCAAATGCTAAAATTATTGAGAATAGAAAACTAAATACAACATTCTACAGGTTTAGTCCATATGCTCATTAAGATTTTATTTCTAAGCATATTTAGTTCCAGATGTCTACTTTTCTGCTCTTCCTGTCTCCCTATGTAAATATCATTCTAACTATTCAAATGGATTTTTTTCTCTTTAATACAGTCAACCGAAGTATCAATTGTTTTTCCAACAGTACAAAATATAGAAGAATCTTGTATTGGTGTTCTCAAGTTTACCATGGAAAATAAGTCAGAAATGATATGCTGGTGTGAAGAGTGAAGCATGAAATTACTTAGGGAACCAGTCTGAGTAACTCATCAGAATATCTTTTGATAAAAAAGAATTCTAAGACAAGGAGTAGCAAGTAGTCATATTTCAACACCTTCTTTTTCCATAGCCACACACATTTTCTGTAGTTTAGATTTCCCAAAGGGTAAGTACATTCCTCCATGATACGCTACATATATCAAAACATGGTACCAACCTCAAATCATACTTTGCTCCCTAAACCCCATGGCTATTAATCATTTCATACTCACATGGCTCCAAACCACTGAGCTGTCAACTCTGCAGCAATTTCCTAATAGTTTAGCTGCTGGTGTGGCCAGTTCAAAGGTAGGTACATATCACAAAACCTAGAGGAAATGGTTAAAACTGGCTATGGTCAAAGCTAGATAAGATGATGTAAACTCAGGGCTAGTCTACTTGCTTATGTTATACTTCAGTAGAACACAGAACTAGCTCTACTTTTCAGAACCTTTTCATCCCCTGTTCCAGGTGCTCAGTACAGGACCTCTTTAATAAGTCTCCCCATCATAATCAAGCAGAAGTTGCTGTGCCTTTCAAATGTAATCAGTCAAGTGGATTTCAGTGGCATAAGTCTGTTTTTTGTTGGTGTCGTTGTTTATTTTGAGGTCTCTTTTAAGAAATACTAAGTTTACTAAGAGCTATTGATGAGATCAATCTATTGTCAAATGATTTTTAAAAATTCAAATATCCAATAATGGTAAGGTTGTCTCCATACACATGTCTATTGACACTCAGAAACACTTGTAGAAGATGCTCAGATAGAATTTCCTTTTAAAGAATCTATAAAGATTCTTTGTCAGTGAAGTTTGTGTGTCTAATAGTTTTTTTTCCCTTTAGAATTATTTCCACCAATTTGTCTGGGGCACATGTTAACCTGACAAGTTCATAATTTCTCAGATCTCCACTGGTTGTTCATTTAAGACAAGCAAACTGGTGTCACAAAGTCACTGACCTCTTTGCCATACACCAGAGGCACTTAATGCACCTCCCAGCCTTCTTTATTTCCCTTAGCTCTTCTGCATACCATGAGCTCTGGGATCCATGGGCGCAGACAGACTGCTCAGATACAATCTGGTTCAAAGTCACAGCCACTCTCTCATTCCAGGTAGATATCAAGGCTTCCACCAGACCATGTAGCAAACCTTCAAGAACAACCCAAAGCTTCCTCTGTAACCCAATCAGTTCCATCAATCATCTGGGATGGGGCAACCTAATAGGCTCCCCTATGATCTGGCTATGACAGAGGAGAAATCAGTATCTCCCCCATTTTCATAACATCCTGCCACTGCTCTGACAGAAAAACCAGGCCAAGTATATGATCACTATTGTGCTTCAAGCCCTGGATGGCTTGGGATAGGCCCATGGCTATCATAGTGGCCATGAACTCCCAACTGCTTCAGCTACTTCCCCCAAGGAAGGTAAGTTGAAGTTCCTCAAGTTCATAAGCCCGGGAACTTCACTACCATCCTGACCATGCAGTCAGGAAGCTCATATAGGAAGGTCATTACACAGCAGGGAGGTTGATATAATAGTAACATTCCCATCTGATTCCTCTCAGAGTCTAACCCAATAAATAGGGTCTCATACCCATCAATCTGAGGAGCAGTGTGCCTAGATTCCTCCCATGAATGTTTCACTATCCCTAACCTTGAGGTCTTGACTGGTGTCACATTCACAACAACTGGGCATATCTCAGAAAAAGAAAACTGACACACACACACACCCCTCCCAGATAGATCTTGGAATATATGCCAGGTCAGCCTTCTCATCCACAATCAAGTCATGAATACGTGGCCTTATTAGAGACTGTACTGGCATTCAGGAGCAGCAGCTGACAGTCCAGGCCATGGAACGTCTGCCATCTAAGGCTTGGGAACAGATTTCAGGGGTTGAATGTGCCATAGGAAAAATACTTCTCTAGCACAGGCCCTGTGACTAGTCCCCCTATATCTCCATACCCATCACCACTGAGATTTTATAGCCTGCCCTCATCCCTTTCCCCTATCCCCTGTCCAAATTGGCCCATGACCAAAGGTATAGTTCTCCCCCTACCCATATATATATATATACATATCCAATTGCCACCTGTTCCAGGACCATCAACCAAGGATGCTTCTATTTAGCAGTCAGAATCCCCAGCTTATAGCAGTCAGAACACTCTACCCAATGCTCTCATCCCACCATCATCAATCTAATCCCTCTAGCCTGGAGCTCTTACAGGGAACATCAGATATTAAGAGGGTGAATCAGCCAGTCCCCTTTGGCTCTTATCCATAGCAAAGGAAGCAAGCTCAATTCAGGGAAGAAACACTCTCTCTTACCACTAACCCCAGTCCATGGATTTGCATGAAACTCTATTTGGGAAAAAGGCAAAATAGCTACACAGGTAAATGGAGGGAATCACAGTAACAAAAAGAAAGCCCAAAACCCATCCATTCACATCCATTGCAGCCTACTTTAAATCACCCCAGATCTTTCAATTTTAATTTCTCCTCCACTGCCTTCTTTGTCATACACCAGATTGTCCCAGTCCCCAAGAAAATAGCAATTAACTGTCTAAATGACTACAGACCTATCACATTAACATCAGTAGTGATGAAATGCTTTGAAAGACTGGTTGTCCAACACCTTAGGACATGCCTCCCATCAGACTTTGACAAACATCAGTTTGCCTACAGGGGAAACAGGTCAACAGTCAACGCCATAGCTACTGCCTTACATACTGTAGCGAGCCATCTGGAGAAACCCAGAAACTGTGTCAGGATGCTTTTCATTGATTACAGCCTGGCCTTCAATATTATCCTGCTGAGCATCCTTATTGAAAAGCTGACTGACTTGGATTTTCCCTCTTCCATCTGCGACTGGATCAAAGACTTTCTGAGGGACCGACCACAAACAGTGAGGCCTGGGTCTGTCACATCCACCTCCCTGAAGCTTAGCACTGGCTCTCCACAGGGCTGTGTGCTCAGTCCCTACCTGTACTCACTGTACACACATGACTGTGTATCATCTGACCCATCCACTGTGATCATTAAGTTTGCAGATGGTACTACCATATTGGGTCTCATTACAGGTGGAGACAAAACAGCGTACAGGGGAGAGGTTCAGAAAGTATCCTCATGGTGCCTTGAAAACAACCTGCACCTAAACATCAGCAAGACAAAGGAGATGGTGTTAGACTTCTGGAAGAAGAGAGAGGAACCTGCCCCACTTTACATTGAAGGGGGCTGTGTGGAGAGAGTTTCCTCCTTTAAATTCCTGGGAGTCTACCTCAGTGAAGATCTTACCTGGAAAATCAACACAACCCAGGTGGCCAGAAAGGCCCAGCAAAGACTCCATTTACTTAGGGTCTTATGAAAGAATAAAGTGGAACAACAACTGATGACCTCCTTTTACCGGTCCACAATAGAAAGCATCCTCACATATTGCATTATGGTGTGGTATGTTGGCTTGACAGCCACAGACAGAAAGACATTACAGAGGGTGGTGAGTACAACACAAAATGTCATGGGCTGTTCCCTGATACCACTAGATGACATCACTAGGGCTCTCTGCCTTAGAAGAGTAGGAAAATTCTCAGGGATGACTCACATCCCAGTCAGCACTTCTTCACTCTCCTACCATTGGGTAAGAGATATAGAAGCATAGCCAGCTGTACCAACAGGCTGAAGAACAGTTTCTACTGGTTGTCAAGACTTCTGAATGGAAAACAACACAGACTTGCGGGGCCGGTCATCATAATTACCTGTACAGATTCAAAGAGCCTTGGTGGTGCAGGCTGTTAAACATCTAGCACTTAGCTCCAGCTGCCTGCAATTAGTGCAGGCTCAAATCCCACCAGGCTCAAGGTTGACTCAGCCTTCCATCCTCCTGGGGCAGGTAAATTGAGGACCCAAGATTGTTGGAGGCAATAAGCTGACTTTGTAAAAATGCTGCTTGGGGGAGGGGGCAAAAAGCCCTAGTAATAAGCAGGCATATACAATAGAATGAAGGCTACTGCTGAGCACATTGGGTTGTGCTGCAAAGATTGTAAGCTGCCCTGAGTCTCTGGAGAAGGCAGCATATAAATATGAATTTAAAAAAGTTGTGTTGTGGGGTGCATGAAGGGAGGCTCAGCCAATCTCATTGTACACATGTTGTACTCTGACAATAAAGGTAATAATAATTACAGAGCTCACAATTTCACACCAGTAGTGGTGGTATTCTACCAGTTCAGCTCGGTTCTGCAGAGCCGGTAGCAGCAATGAGCAGCGGAGAACAAACTAGTTCTCTCTGCTGCACTGCTGTTGGGCCTGCCTGCCCACCCGGGCTCCCATACTCACTTTATCCTCTGAATTTGAAGTGCAGTGTCTTTGCATGGCACAGAAGTGTGCCATGCGGCAGCTGCTGAAGCGACCGGGATCGTGCAGGCTTGTAGGAGATGAGTTAGAACGCCTCTGGACCTGCACAAAATGTGTGTTTGGCATGCACACAAAGCACACCCGCCAAGCCACGCCCACCGAACCAGTGGTAAAAATATTTGAATTCCACCACTGCACACCAGTGACCTAAAAGCCTCCTCTGACACTAGTGGTGCACCCCTCTCCATTGCCGCATAGCTGAACACCAGTCAGCATGTCACAGTTGATCCACATGCCGCAACTGCATGTACCCAGCAATCCAATCATCTGACTGCCAGTCCAAGAGAGATGATAGTCCAATTAATAGTCAAGCCAGGTGGCAGCCCAGATGAGAATGTGAGTTCCAGGCACCACGTGTAATTCTGGCCCAAGTAACAGCACAACCTAATGAGGGAGAGGAATCGCATGTGCTTGACAGGAAGCCGCATTCATTGAGGGAAAACCAAATCCATGGAAACACCACCATCTGTTACTCCAACTCTCCAACCCGCCAACCTGCTATAACATACTAAAACTAGCTTCTATTGGCACTCACTGTGCAACACACTGCCTTGGCACCATCTTGGGGAAAATGATTCTCTATTATTATTGTTGTTGTTGTTATTATTATTATTATTATTATTTTGCATTCCTTATTATTACCTTACTTTTTGCCAGGGTTTCTGGTCCTTTTTGTTTGCCAGAAATCATCAGGGATTTGTTTCCAATTTTGTATAATGGAAGCCATACACATGCATGCATGCGCATACTAACAATCATCATTTTGATGTGTCTGGCAAGCATTTCATCAACTCTTATCAACAGCTTGTTCTCTTTAAAACAGAAGGAAATTTGCACCCACCTTCTGCTAGACTGAAAGACTGAGTGGAAACCTTGCAAACTGAATCATAATGACAGACTGTTACCAATCCTTCATTAACAAAACTTGAGCCTTACTTGATCTCATTCTGCCTGGCTCAAGCCAAAAGATAAATGTGCAGGATTTCTAGGATTGGTATTACTGCTTGTTTCTTGGGAAATCAATAATCTAATCCAGCTTCAATCAGCAGACATAGGAATTCATACCATTGCTACATAATTTTTAAAAGCTAATTTTATACTTGCACAGTATAGGCATGGGACATACAAAAGTGTAGTTGTTGGGGGGGGGTTTGTTTCTTTATAGGGAGTCCCTGAGTTATTTAAGACCTAACTGACATAAACTCAAAGTTATGAAATTTTTGCCCATAAAAGCTGCATCCATAGGCATGCATGTAAAATAAGCATACTAAAATATGTTACATTAATTGCATTGAAACCCAAGTGATGCAAAACTTGGGTTCTATAAAGTTTTTTCAATTAAATGTAGAAATAGATTCATAATTCAGTTCTGGGTGAGTCAATTGTTTTCCAAGTAATAATCTAAGTGCCCAAGTAATAAAGTAAACTAATAATCCAAGTACCCAGGTAATAAAGTAACAAGCACCCAATAATAATCCCAGTAAAAAAATAAAGACTCAGCAGTTTCAGGGCCTTTTACCTAGTTGAGTTCTTTCTTTAAGCTTAGCAAGATCTTTCATCCACACAAGAAAACATAGAAATAATGAAGCAAGTGGTCCCTGTTATGTATGTAGGTTTGAATGTTATTGGTTTATTTGAACTGTTCTTGTAAAATGTCAAATGGTATTGGTTTAAATAGTGCGGGAAGAAACCCTGCACTCCCATTGGCTGGCAGCTACGGCTGCAGGCTATAAGAAGCAGCCGTAGCCAAGCCAGGACGGGTCCATTCGAGCTGTAGTCACTAATAAAGTCTTTGATGGAACTCCTCGCGTCTGACTCTTCATGCAAACTTAACACTGGCAACAAAGGTGGGATTTCCCTGAAGAGAAGACGACGCGACGAACAAGCAACTGAGCGAGATGGCTGCGCTGAACACCCCCAGCACTGTTCGATCTGGCGACGGAAGACTGGGAATCGTATGCGGATCGTTTCCACATGTTCCTGGAGGGGAACGATCTCGCCGGCATCCCCGAGAGACGGAAGAGGCGGTCTTTCTCACACCTGCGGTCCGGCAGTCTTCAAAATGGCGGCGTTGGCGGAGCAGCAGAGCTGAAGGTAATGGAATGGCCGATTTAGAGAAACTTTTGAGAGCCCATTACGCCCCACAAGTATCGTGCCTCATTAAGAGACACGAATTTTACCGTCGGGATCAAGGGGATAGCGAGAATGTTAATGACTTCGTGGCAAGTTTAAGGGACATTGGGGGTGCTTGTGACTTTACCAACTTAGAAGAGGCCATCGCGATCGGTTTGTTTTAGGCCTTAAAGATAAGGTCTTACAAAGCAAACTATTAATGAAACCTAAGATCATGTTTAAAGAGGCCATTGAAGAAGCTGTTTCAGCGGAAGCCACCAAGTCCTCAGCAGCGGCCATGAAAAGATTAACAAGGCCTCAAGCCAGGCCTCAAGCCATTCTGATGGGGAAAAATCCACATCTACTCATTGCGAACAAATAGACTCTGATTCTGATGGCAGTGAGGCAGAGGAGGGATTTTAAACTCAGAATGGGAGAAAAGAAAAGACTCTGGGAAGAACAGGCAAGGGTTCTATTGCAGAGGCTGGGGGGCCACCCCGCACTGATTGCAAGTTTTTGACTCCATTTGCCTACGTTGTGAGAAACGGGGTCACATAGCCAGAGTCTGCAAATCATCCAGAACTCCACCAGCTAGGAAGAAATTTCCTGATAGAGACTTTAAGCCCAACAATTTCCTTGAAAAATGGGGAAATTTAGAAGCAAATGGCAAGAATGAAACTCACCAAACAATCACTATTGGTCATTCTTCACCCTTAAAAAGCAGAAAAGTACATGTGAAGGTGTTTATTGAAGGAAGGCCTTGCCAAATGGAAGTGGACTCAGGCTCTTATTTATCTATGGTGTCATGGGACACTATCCACAGACTTTTTCCCAAAATTCAGAAAAGCATTTCCAGAAGCAAGCACTGACTCTCAAAGACTACCAAGGGAACAAGATTCCAGTAGTTGGAGCAAGAGATTTCAACGTGCAGTTTAAAGGCCACACCAAACGTTTGCCCCTGACCATCGTGGACAAGGATCGCCAAGTTTGCTGGGACTTGAGTGGTTCAAGCCACTTGGCATCGAGGTGACTGGCATCCATCACGTGAGCAGTTCTGACTGGGAAGAATCCTTGAAGTCTGAGTTTCCAGAGATCTTCAGTGAAGGACTGGGCAAGTATATGGGGACCCCTATTGCTTTCAGCCTAGACCCCAAGGTGCCCCCAATTCGTTTAAAGCCCAGGAGGGTCCCATTTGCTTTAAAGGAAAAATTGATGCACAATTAGATAAACTCATTGCTCAAGGGGTTTTAGAGCCTACTGACCACTCCAGATGGGAAACACCCATAGTCACACCAGTCAAGGCTGATGGGTCAGTGAGAATCTGTGGTGACTACAAGGGGACACTTAACCATGCGCTGCAACAGAGCGCATATCCTGTACCAGTTGTGCATCATCTGCTCCATTCCCTTGGCAGGGTACAGTATTTGCTAAACTGGATTTGGCTCAGGCATATCAACAATTAACAGTTGATGATGCCACTGCAGAGGCACAAACAATTATGACCCATAGAGGTGCCTTCAAATGTAAAAGACTACAATTTGGAGTAAGTGTGGCACCTGGCATTTTCAGAGCCTTATGGAAAGAATGTTGCAAGGACTGCCAGGGTAGTGCCTTATTTTGATGATGTATTAATCTCTGCTGAAAATGACACTCAGCTTCAAGAGAGACTCAGAGAAGTCCTTACCAGATTCAGAAAAGCGGGGTTAAAAGTCAAGGAAGACAAATGTACACTCAAAACAGACAGAGTTGAGTTCCTGGGGTATGTGATTGACAAGCATGGCATCCATCCTACTGATGCCAAGGTTAAAGCAATCAATGAAGCCCCTAAACTCGATGCAAGGCAGATTTGCAAGCCTTCCTTGGACTTATTAACTTTTACCACATGTTTCTACCTCACAAAGCATCTATTGCTGAGCCCTTACATCGCCTACTTGATAAGAATGCTGTTTGGATCTGGGGGCGGAAGGAACAGTCAGCATTTAACAGTATTAAGAGACTAATCACGTCTGATGCTGTGTTGATACAATTCTCTGAGAATTTACCTGTTGTTCTGACTTGTGATGCATCCCCTTTTGGAGTGGGGGGGTTTGAGTCACAGGCTTCCCAATGGACGGAAGCCCCAATTGCATTTTACTCTCGCACGCTGTCCAAAGCAGAGAGGAATTATAGCCAATTGGACAAGGAGGCTTTAGCAGTTGTTGCAGCTGTTAAGAAATTTCATGAATATCTGTATGGCAGGTCATTCACCATTGTTACAGATCACAAACCTTTACTAGGCATTGTGGCAGGAGACAAACCTACACCTAATATCCTGTCACCAAGAATGCTGAGGTGGACTGAATTTCTTGCAGCCTATTCCTACAAACTGATTCATAGGCCTGGCAAGGACATTGGACATGCTGATGCACTGAGTCCTACCTTGCCACAAGGAGGATTTTGAACTTGAAACTCACACCTTTTTCCTGGAGACCGTTGCTAAGCTTCCAGTCCATGCTGCTGAGATTGCCAAAGAAACTGCCAAAGATGCTGTGTTGGCACCTGTTATGGGCTGGATTAAGAAAGGTTGGCCTCTTCAAGATCTACCTCACCTTGCCCAACCTTTTAAGTCCAGGCAAACTGAATTATCTGTATTAAGAGGATGTATTTTGTGGGGTAACAGGGTGGTTATTCCTGCAAAACTGCAAAGGGAGGTTTTGGAAACGTTACATGAGGGTCATCCTGGGATTGTAAGGATGACATTGCAGGAAAAATTGTGCCCATAATTTCATGCCTGTCCTCCCAAATCCTTCCTTTATCCCTCCCAGCAAGAATTCCTCTTTTCAAAATTAATCTCTATATAATCCAACTATACTCTGCCCATCCCAAATTCTCAAAGCCAGATAGTAAATTCCTTATACCAAATACAATAATCTCTTTTAGGACATTGAAGAACACAAATGAAGGTGAATATATGTGTCCCAGAATAATGTTGCAGGATCCAGGATCTAGGGCATCCAAAGCATGGAAAGACTAAACCTCTGGTCCTGGTGACCAACTCAGATTGGATCCTGCATTGAAGAACAGTTGCTTCAAGAAGCAGTTAGCACCTCTTGCTGAAAAAGTCTAAAAGCCAATAGTCTGAAAGAGAGTAAAACAGGGATCTCTCAATTCTTAGATTTTCTCATCTCAGGTCCCTGAGGCCATGGCTCCATAGCCCTCTGCTACAGCATTTCAGTTTAATATCTTAGTAGCAACTTGAATTATTGATAGCAACATAAAATGTTTTAGCTAATGAGGTTCCTTTGGAGCCAGAAATATAGCCCTGTAAAACCAGGCCACCTTTACAGATGAACATTTATATTCCTTGGAAACAGGTGACTGAATCTCATTTCTTTTTCTTCTGGGAAGTACAAACAGAAAAAATTACCTGTACAGATTCAAAGAAGATGAATTGAGATTAAATACAGGTCTTACAAGAGGAAGATTCTCTCACTTTCAATCACAACCTTTCCTTCCTCATTAGCTCAATGCCACAAAGTGCTTTTGCCATCTAGCTCATCCCTCTTCTCTCTCTCTCTCTCTCTCTCTTCCTCTCACACATATATCCCTTTCTACCACCAATACAGTTCTAACTTCACAGAGCTTTTGCTTGCACGTGAATCTCTTCAATCTCTCTCATAGAGACCCATACTCTGTATGTATGTACAGACAGTCATGTCAATCAGTCATTTGTTTCAATACTCCTTGTAACTCCAATCTTGTAAATTTCAAGAAGTAACTATGTTAGCACTACTATACCTATACTGCAAAGGTCTGGATGCCTTTAGCTGGTAGCAAAGGCTTAGAAACATCTTTACCTTTTTGTTACTATCTACTTGTTGCCTGGATCTTTGCAGTCCAGATATGCTAGCCTTAAACTAAATTAGGTAGTGTAATTTGGCTGAACAAATTTATGAAAGCAGTTGAATTCATATGGGTTCTGCAATAATTTGCAGTATAGAATATTGTGGAGCAAGGAGAGAAGGCAGGACAACCATGAAATAACATCTGACAGCTAACTGAGCAAAGAACACAAATTATCCGTCCACACCTTTCTAAATTATGATGAAATGTATTTGTGAGACAATCTCTGTCTAATAAGCCCAGGGAATGTGAAGGGGAAAAAAAGGTTGTTGCAAAAGATACACCTCAATCTAAGGAGGAAGTACACAGACTCGGAGAAACTCCTCTTTATTCTGCTAGATATAAATTGATCTGGAAAAATGTTTTAGCAGAGTTTCAAGATTCCATTATGTTACCTTTTAACAATTAAGATATTTTCAGAAATTTAAGTCGTTCTTGTTTCCTGACTTTGCCAATTATTGTGTTCCTCAGTCTCATTTTCTCATGGTAACTTACTTAACTCATTGATCTACAATTGTAGTCATATGTTAATCTTAAGTGTTTTTGGCTATGCTTTTTTCCATTGTCCTCTTGGCTATATTAGATCAGTTAATTAGATCTAGAATGACCTTACCTGGAACTATTTCAGAGAGGTCCAACTTGAAGGCTGATTAAAATCCCTGACTTGCTTATGATACTTAACTGTACCTTAGGTCTGTTTTTGCTATGAACTGCTTTGAACATTTGCCTTCCAAATGCTACTGATAAGTACTTGCAGAAAAACTCAACATTGGGAGAAGAAGAAATATCAAAAGCAATGTAAGCATCCTTTTAATCCTTATACTTTAAAAAGAAGTCGGTTATTGGCCTCCATTCCTGGGTTGGAACACCCAGGCAGAAAGCAGTAACCTTTCTAGTTTGTGCAATCAGTCAAGAGGAACAGCAGTCTGCTGGCCTCTGCTATCCAACTCCCAGCCCAATGCCCAACAACTGATCTCAGCCTTCTTTTATTTCTCTGCTCAGGCAGAAAAGTATTAGTGCTGTGCCTGTTCTTTAAGAGTAATGGGCCTGCCATAGACAGCAATCCAACTATTGAGCACAGCAGTAGGTGAATGATGCTTGGCAGTTGGGAGTATGAGGGAGGCAAACAGTGAGATCTTCAAAATTAAGGAGGTGGAATCATCCATGTATGGGGTTTTTAAAAACTTATCTCATTAAATGCTTTATAGAATAGCTCCCCTCCCCCAGTGTAGTTTTGGTTCCCTCCAGGGTATGGTATTTCCAAATGACAGTGCAGTAAACATCCCATTGCCTAGAGCATGCAAAACGTTGACAGCCTTTAAATGAAGATCTAGGATCTGTGACTGCTTCTCTGCTCAGGGAGAGAGGACACTTCACATTAGCACAGAGCAATTTCTTACATGGGGAATCTGGAATTGCTGAGCTCACATATATAAGCTTCATTGTGCTGCAAACTGGATTATCCTCTGATATTTGCATCTCTCCTGTGAAAAGTGCTGGGGAGAAATGCAAACAAAAAAGTTTCAATCTTTCAAAGGGAAAAAGAAAGACAGGAAAAGCAAATAGTTTGGGTAAGGATACAATATGCGATTTGCACATTTTTTTGATGCCAGGTTTATGGAGTCCTTCGGCTTTTTTGGGTTTCCCCTCTTTTAAAAAAATGCAAGAATACAGCAACTATGGCTAGAACCTACAATTCTACTTTCCAATAATCTCCACAAGGAGATTATTAAAACTCTGCATGGAACAGTACTATTTGAAGTAATGCACAGTGCGTATTTTATTTAAACACAAAAAGAGTTTTCAAAAAGAGAAGCATAATGACAAAAATCACATTCAATAAGTGATTCACTTGTTCCCAAGTGGGAGACATGAAGGAGAGATGATATAACATCTTTAGTTTTACCTGCATGAAAATCTCCAGTGATGGATACTGACTATTCAATTTTCTGGAAGACTGTGGTTATTCTCTTAATATTTATACAGCAATTAAAGGATGGTTTAAAATAACTCCAATCAGAAGATACTGTATGGTGGCTACATACACAATTATAATCATTCTAATAAGAAGTCCAATATGAATTTATGACTGGGGTTAGGTTGTAGTTTTGAAGTAAAGCTCATTATGCTTTTTTTTGTCCCCCAAAAATCACTATAACATTTAGGCATATCCCACCAAGTCCAAAGATAGCAAATATACACACTTTATTCCAGTGTGGGAAGCCATCTCCCTCCCAGAAGAATGAAATATTTTGAGGAATATTAAAAAAGGCAGGATAAAATATTTCCACTAAAAGAGAAATTAAAAATCTTAAGGGAGACAGAAACCCAGCTCCTTCCCCCCAGCAGATATTTTGTGCTCATTGAGAAAGATTGGGCCAGCTATCTACAAAACAAAAGACCTTCTGCTCCAGGATGATAGGCTTAAGACATAACCCTTCAGGACATAATAGGATTAATCCACTAAGACACAGAGCTCACTACATTGCACAATCTCCTAAGAACATTGCATCACCCTCAGAAACTTCAACCAAACTGCTCAGACAACCTACAGAGCCAGCTATGACCCCTACCTAACCCCTATAGGCCCCATGGGAATCTGACTTCAGTCAATAGAATACATGTTCTTGCAAAGGAACAGGGAGTTCAAGTGCAAAGCCCAAGAAAAGGTATAGAAATCCCTCACTCTCAATTCCATGTGGTCAGCTACCCAGAATCATACATGCTTGGTGGTTCTACTTCATCAATAAATTGACCCTCTTTCCAATCAACCTCCAGCCTCCATTTTGTCTCCAGTGCCTTTCTCCTGGCTTGGAACTGAACCAAAAGGATATTTCTTCCAACACTAGCAAATAAAGCTAGCAGCCATCAGAAAGTGTCTAGATCAGTGTTTCTCAACCTTGGCAACTTTAAGATGTACGGACTTCAACTCACAGAATTCCCCAACCATTTTCTCCCTGTAACTTACTGTGCTGGCTGAGAAATTCTGGGAGTTGATGTCTATATATCTTAATGTCACCAAAATCAGCTGATAAACACTGATCTAGATCATCCTTATACTAGGTTAATCAAAACATAACCTTTCTACATCACTTTGTAAGCATTTTCAGCCCAACTATATTGGGAGACAACTTAGGGAGGAATTCTGGCCAGCCTGTTCTTACTAAGTGATTTATAATGAAGAAGCCATAAAATGGAGTGAAGGAAGACATTGTTTTCTTTTTTTAAAAAAAAAGAAGAAATGTACATTGATTGAAAGCAATCATCAGTATAGACCAATGGTGGCTAACCTTTTTGGGCTCCTATGGTGATAATTGCGCGTGCTTCCCTGCTCATGCTCACATGCCATCACTCAGAAAGCAATGCATGGGGGCATGCCTCCTGTGCATGCACGTGCAACCCACATGACCCATGGGACCTACACAACCCATGCTGCTTCTGTGCATGCGTGAATGTCACCTGTGTGGTGCCACACCCTGCGCATGCATGCCTGATACCCAAGAATCAGCTGGTGGGTGGGCGGGTGGGCGTGCATGCATGCTCAGTAGACCTTTTCTGGGTGAGTGCTTGCGTGCTGGCAGTAATGGCTCTGCGTGCCACTTCCGGCATGCGTGCCATAGGTTTGCCACCACGGGTATAGACTGTTCTCATGCTGGCACGTAGATAGGAACTTTAGCACTGCACATGGATCATTGAACCAAAATCTTTCTACCCTCCTTTAGAGAAAAATGGGAAATGGGTTTGACAAGCAGGTGACTGGATTATACTAGAATAGTTTATGAGACCTATGAGCAATTGAGCACATTTTCAAAAATGCACAGGAAAAAAATCCATAATAAATGCTGTGAGGACGCAAAAGAAATAGAAACCTGTCAGTGTAGTAGCTGAATTATATTTTCCACTTGCAAAGAATATAAGGAACATTTGGGGGTTTAACTCTTGAATAACATCACAACAGGTAAGATAACCACATATCATCAATACCACAGGTAGATAAACCCTTAAAGGATCCAAAATCAAATGTAAACAAAATTCCAAAGGTTTCTATCATACCCTTCTCCAAGTTAATCAACTATTTCACAGAATGATTTAATATCAGTGAAAAATATTTTGGGGAGGAGTATCTGTCGGAAATTAGGTGGGCAGTTGGACTAGATGACCTCAAGGTCCCTTCCAACTCTGTTATTCTGTTGTTCACCTTGAAATTCCATAGTAACCCACATAGGCCCATTTCTCATACCCCATTGAATCAAGGCAATCATGAACCATCTCAGATCTCCTTACCAAGGAGTAGTTCTGGAAGCAGGTGACTAGAAAGTGGGTTTAAAGTAACTGAGCGCACACATTTTTGGCCTCTGGATCAAGCAGCCATGACTAGTTTGGCCATAGAAAATAAAGCAGCAGGTTCCAGCAGTTCCCTTTTCCAACAACTATTCTGAATATGCAGGCAGTAATCCCAAATAACATTGAATTTATAGACGGAAGTGGGGATATAGGGGTTTCCATAATTTAGGAATGAGATCTGATAATTTGTTTTTGTTTTTCATTTGCATGAGCTGCAAGTTCATGACATGACTAACCAGGGAATAAATTCAGGCTGTTTCAGGTTGGTACCATCCAACTCTAACCCCACAGGTGATTGATGTTTAGGTGTTTTTATGGCACATTAACCCTAGTCAGGATTCCAATTAAGTGTGTCATTTGAGCACAGCCATGTGAATTATGATGACACTAGGAAAAATAGGAGGAAATGGAAGCACCATTCTTCTTCACAATTCTACAAGCTCACCCTCTTTCTCTTGGTCCCATCCAGGTATAAAAACATAATCAAGTTGAACATATCCAGAATTACTTACTACAAATCACACAGAGACCAAATAGCAATATGTAAATTTGGTATCACACTCCAATTATATATTTGAGTGTGGAGTCCTTGGTACTCTGAATTTAGTTGTTTTCTTACAATATTTAGATCCTCTAGGTCTCATGTCACAATAATTCTAATGGAGATGCATTCTTTGTTGCTAGTCTACAATCCTTGGAGACCTATGAACAATGAGTTGCTTATGTTTGCAGACTTCTGTGTAGTCTCTTTTCTTAAAGCTGTTTTAAATTGAAACTGATCACTCTATACCTTACTATGTTTTTGGCAGTGTGAAACAAGCCCATGAAAAAGATCGTCCTCAAGTCAATGGAATATTCTTGCAACCTTTCAGGTTGCAAAATCACAAGTGGCAAACAATTAGGTATGCATTAAGGAACTTCTAGATTGATTCTAGATTCTAAGCAGAGGGAACTAGATATGTCTAGCCTATCAAAGAGAAGAATCATGAGGGATGGAGTTAATTCTTCCAGTATTTGAGAACTGTGACAAAGAAGAGGGGATTGATTTATTTTCTATGGTGCCAGAGGGCTGGACAACAAATAATGGGTGGAAGTTTTTTGAAGAGAGAAGTAAGAAGTAGAAGTAGGAATAAATTTTCTGACAGTGAGAACAATTAATCAGGGGAATAGCTTGTCCCCTGGGTTGTGTGTGCTCCATCAATGGAAGTTTTCAAAAATAGACTAGACTACAATTTGGCTGGGATGGTGTAAGACTCCTACCTTGAGCAGGGGGTTGGATTAGAAAACCTCTAAGGTCCCTTCCAGCCCTATGATTCTATAAAAAGTCTTGCATCCACCTATAAATATACATTCTATGAAAGATAAAGGATTTTTAGAAAAAGAACTTGAATGACAAAGGACCAATAGGAGGGAAAGTGGCTGTGACCAGGACAAACAGGAGCCTTTTTTGTGACCTATTATATATAAACCAAAGGAAATCTTCACCACAAAATGCCTGTGGCCTCAGCCAATGAAATGTTCCTTGCAGAAATCTTATCCATAAGTATTGATCTGCACAATCCCACCCACTCTGTAGGATGAGTTTCAGTAAGTGCATCCTTGCCCCTAGCCATCTCACCCAGGCCAACTCACCATGGCACAACTCTCTGCAGGATAATTCAACATGGAATAACTCAGGAGAGGGACAAGTGAATTGCAGCTGGACTCATCTTGCTTTAGGTTTGAATCTTCTCAAAAGATTAGAAGTCCTCAAGGTTGGGGTGAGCCAGAGCATGGTGTCCCAGTGTCTATTGACCAAGCCATGAAGCAGATGCTGCACTCCCAGGTAGTCCCTGTGCAGATCCAGGTCAAGGGCATGATGCAACTGCAAGAGGAGGTCCCACTGCCGCTGCTTCCTAGCATGTCCGCTGTGAGAGCCAGATGCTCTGCTAACATCCAGGTACCAGCCCCATGCTTTGGCTTTGCCAAAGGGGAAGCAATGGGGCCCTTCGGCAGCTTCATTTTAAAAGGGGTCACAGATTTTACTTAGCCAGAAAGAATTCCTAATCAGTCCAGTGGCATTTTCCCAGCTAGTCAATGAAGGATTCCTTGGGGATTCCTGAGATCGGCCTGTTTGCTCCCATTCTGCCACAAGGAGCCAAACCCAGGAAAAAAATGGGCTGACAGCAGTGGCTTTTGAGGTGAGCACCAGAAAGTCTGTTTATTCTCTCTCCCACACACACCCTTCTCTCCAGCTCTTGGTCTCAGCTCCAAATCTTAACTTGCTTGCACAGAAAGAGAAAGGGTGGATTTAGAGCGGAGACCAAGAGATGAGAGAAGTGGGGCATGAGGGGGGAGAGAATGTAGTTAAGCAAGTTAAGGTTAAATTGCTTGCATCCTCAGGGGCTACCCGAGTGTGCCACACTTGCTTCATGGCTTGGCTGATGGGCTAATCACACAGGTCTCCAAACTTGGCAAAGCTGGCTGAGGAATTCTGGGAGTTGAAGTCCACAAGTCTTTTTTTTAAAACAAGTTTTATTCAATTTTCCACATTTTAACGTCTCTTTTCAGTAAACAGCATGATTACAGGTTTGACATATACATACAAATATGACCATAACTACACATTCAGTTTTTATATTCAATTTCTTATCTTAACAATGTTTTTATATATTTTCTATTTTATCATATTGTTCCAAATGTTTATCTCATTATTTAATTCACATATATTAACTTCATAATTATTATATTTTAATACTTTTGGCTGTCACATTTGTATATTCCTCTTAAATTCTAATTTATAACATTCCTTCTATAAATTGGTTTCCCCTGAAATAATTTAAGTGCACCACCTTTGAGTTACATATTCTTCCATTAAATATTAACATTTTATTACCTAGCACATTAAAATTACTAATCCCATTTAAGATTATATAACACATATAAGTCAGGTTCTGCATGGTTTCCTCTTTCTCATCTTAATTTCATAAAGTTTATCTAGTTTCAGAAAAAAAAGATCATGTTGATCTGCTCATTTAATAGGCCCTGATGTTAACTCCATTTCATCCCTCCTCCTATATCATTTCATTTATTTTAATATATTTAATATATTTAAGATATTTCAATGTGTTCAATAAACATATTTCATTATTTATTGCAATTATCTTTATAGGTAATAAAGAGCATAAAATTCCATTATCAATGAAATAACAATTAGTCAACTCTCATGCCAATTTCACCTTCAAATCTCCTCCTACACTATTACATTTATTATTTATTCCATTCATACTTAAATCAAGAGAAATGAAAAAGAAAGTCAGCATTCCAATCCTCAGAAGAGTCAATATATTTAATAATCATGTTCCATATGTTCATTATATTTATTTCTTATACATAAAGGAGGAGAGCTTTACCAAAAAATAACACTTCTATTATCCATCTTCTATGTCCCCTTTTCACAACTAAAAATTTATCTATATTATTCCCCTACACCTTGCAGAACCCCTCTCCCAAGGTTATTCAACCATTATCTCTGTGTAAGTTTACTCCCATTTTTTCAAATTTCCCATATTCCTTTATTCCCAGATCCTGTTTCTTCTGCCTTCCATCCCTAATATTTCCCTTTTATTATTTCACTCCAATTTTAACCCCTTCTCTCTTTTGACTATCTTCCAGCCTTCAAGTTTCTGCTGATTCTTTTCCCCTTTTTTATTTTCCAGATATTTCCCTCTTTACTCAATTTCTCAACCCTCCGGTATTTTTTCCCAATTCTTTCCCTCTTTCCCTCTGGGTTCCTTTGTTCTCGACAATAATAGTTAAAGATGGCCCCTTCTGGAATTTGCTCCACCTCTTCTTCGATACTTTGTTGTTCATACTCTGCAACTGCCTCTTCAAGAAATTTAAAAACAGGGCCAAAAGTTTCACCTTTTTCCTGCAAGGTTTTCTTAATTTTACCCAGTTCCAGTTTTAGTGCCTGAAAGGATATTTCCATTTTACAATTTTTTATTTAATCCAATTGATATCTTTAAAGTTAATTCCCAAAAAAACCCGGCTTCTGTTTCTTTCTTCTCAGCTTTTAGTCCTCAATTAGTCCAATACCAAGTCCATAACGAGATCAGCAAAATCCAGAAGTAAAGTCTACATATATCTTTCTTTACTTCAATATTTCAATTTTCAGAAACTCTTATTTTATTATGTCAGTTTTCTTTGTATTTTAGGAGACAGGTTCTTTAAAGAAAAAGTCAAGTTAAGTTTGACTCAGGTGGCTCTTTGTTCTAACAAATCCACAGCTCCTCTTTTTTTTCCTTCCCAGTTATTCAGAGCTTTTCAAGCCACACAATCCACAAAAGGATCCAATTGGTAAACATTTCCTCCTTAACAGTCTTTAGCAGTCTATAAATCAGCTTAAATTAATGCTTAAATGAAATCAAAATATACTCATCCGGAGTGGCTGTGTAATTTCTTTATGGCTTCTACCTCTCTCGGCTCGAAGCTCCGTCCTTTCACAAAGAATTCACACCTTTTTTTAAACCTCTTTCAGTTCGCAGGTGAATTCTTTCTTAAGAATGCTTTGTAGTGTTAATCCAAGGGTAATTTTCAGTTGATTATTTAGTCCCATATTTCATGCTGTCTGCTTCTTTAACTCTCTCCTGCCCAATACTTCTTCTAGTCTTATTCTCCCCTTCGGGGTGGCCATTGGACCACATTCTTCTGGCCAGCTGTGGGATGGAGCTGTGCCAGTCCAGGGAGGGATTTGTCTCCCTCCACCGCAGGCCCTAAGGGATGAGGCAGATCGGGGTCCAAAGCCAAAGCCAAAGCAAACCAAAGAACAATCGCGGAAAGGTTTGTCCTCGGGGAGGCTCAAAACCAGAAGTGAAGTCCACAAGTCTTAAAGTTGCCATGTTTGGGGACCTCTGGGCTAATGGGACTCTAAACTCTGGCTCACCTGAGTTATATACCTGAAATATACTTGTTCTATTTACAGTTTTCCTTTAACAACCAGCATTTTTTGTGGACAGTGCAATGACTGGGTTAACATATTTTACACACAATGCTCACAGTTACATACAAAAATTTTATCTTCCAACTTCTGACCTTAGTGTGCTCATTATAATTATAATATATTCTTTTACATATCAATATATATTCTACTGTTTTCCCAATTTATACTTATTTCTTTATTTTTCCCATTTGTTGGGGTTCTTCTATATTTACCTCATTATCTTTAAACAATACTATTCTCTCTTTGTGATTTTTATCACTTTCTCCATATATATGAACATCAATAACATTTCTTCATCCAGTATACTTATTAATCCCCATTAAGTCACTAATATTTTAATATTGTAGGTATCAGTCAGTATTCCACCACATTTTCAATATCTCAATTTTCTATAAGCACCAATAAAGCCAGTTATCAATGAGATTTAATCAGTTCCAAAATTATATCTCTAAATCCCCTGAATTTATAGTCCTTGAAAACTATGTTTTCCAATATGTTTTTTACATCCTGTTAATCATAATAATACATTTAGATATACCTAGTCCTAATCTACCACTTCCTAATCTTAATATATTTATGGTTATAATAAGTTCTATTATATATCTATATATGTGCTTCCCTTCCCCCAATTTAAATTTTCCACTTATTTCTATTGGTTTTCAATATAGTTACTATATTGCAGGATATTATCTTTCTATCCATCATCTCTTAGTCTTTTTAGAATTTCATCATTTATTGATTTTTTGGTGATTCTTCTATGTTTCTCTTTTGGAATCCTATATGTCTTTCTAGCATTTTTGCACAGGTTAATTATTCCTTCTACCTTGCCCTTTATCTCCTTCTGCCGCATCTTTTGAATCCATAACCCTTCCATTATTTTTGAAAAATCATCCTTTTTTTCCTGTTTTCTATTGTAGGTCTTGTCTATTTGATTTTTTGTATTTATTATTACTATCTTTTCAGTGCTTTTATCTGCTTTTAATTTATTTTTACCTTCTTGTAGTTTATTTTCCTTTTCTACCTCTGCCACTCCTTCTAAAGTCTCAGCTGTCTTTTGTCTGTTATATTCATCTTTTCCCACAATTTGTTGAGAGCCTTCTACTTTCACATCTTTATCATTAAATATTCCCATCAACTTCTTATTATTCTTTGTCATCATTTCTAACATTCCTTCATATAACTTCATTATCTCCTGCTGGATCATTTTGTAACTAATTAATATACCTCTAGTATCCCAGTATCCCAATATCTAGAAACTCCAAAAAACCCCAATTGTTAATAATGGAAATCTTGCATGATACCACTACACCAGCAACTTGTCCCTCTCTTGAGTTATCCCACACTGAATTGTCCTGCAGTGAGTTTTCTCATGGCCAGTTAACCCTGGCGAGTTGCCCAGGGTGAGACAGCCAAGGCAAGTCAGCTGGGGTGAGTCAGTCGCAGCAGAAGACTGGGGCAAGTTGGCCATGGTGAATTGTCTCATTCTGATCTTTTGCTACTTGCTGTACTTTGTCACTTCTCTTTTGTTCTGATCCTGGCTTTGGGCTATCTAAAAATCTATTAGATGTTTTATATTCAATTAGGTTGCATGATTTGTCTGAAATGATGTAGGGTTTTTCTGCCTGAGCAGGAGGTTGGACTACAAGATCTCTCAAGGTTCCTTCTAATTCTGTTGTTATGTTCTGTTATATATTTTGGTGTTTTCATATACCAAATGAAAAGCAGTTAAACCATTATGGAAATAAAGGTATTTTAAGGACATATTAAGTCAATCTAGATCTAATCATGCTAATTAGAGCAGATCCATAACTGTTGGCATTAATGGGGGAAATGGTCACAACTAAGTTAAGTTTATTCATTTCACTGAGTCTGCTCTAAGCCCATGATTCATATTGACACAGTTATGGTGCCCATGAAAAGATCCTAGATTGGAATGAACACACATGAATAAAACATGATGCACTTTGGTAGAAATGAAATAGTTGTTTAAAACTAGGTTCTGAATTGGCAGAAATGCCATATTCAATCAAAGTTCATGTTTTGTGTATTAGTTTCAGTGGCAAAGTCTATAGCAAAAGTACATCTATCAAATATTTACAAGCTCCAATAAAAAAAGATGAACAGTTAAAAAAAAACCAGAGAAAAAGGTAGAGTTTCATTAAATATTAATTGAAGTATCCTACTGGCTATATCAGGCAAGTGACAAAACAAATTGCATATTGCCCTTTTGGGAAGATAGTGCAAAAGAGACGGAGGGAGGGAGGGAGGGAGGGAGGGAGGGAGGGAGATTGCATTTTGCTCTCCACATCAAATAACTGCAACAATTGATACAATTTAGCCAGCTGAATTAGCCAGCTGTTAATTCACTCATTCATTGATACAATTTAGCCAGCTGAATTTAGCCAGCTGTTAATTCACTCATTCAGTTATACACTCTAGATTATTACAAGGAGGAAGATAAACGTTTTGTCTGGGGACATTTTTTTCCTGAAACATGTGCCATAGATCAACCTTGGTGACTCTACCGGTTTGGATGTGGGGCTTGCTCTGGAAAATCTAATCCAACTGGGTACAAGATAAGCAACATTACCAAACTGATAATCCCTTGGATCACTGAGTGCATGCTATAAGCCACAAAAAAACCTAGCTCAGTTAAAATCAGTTTCAAATATGATACAGTAATACAGTACAGCTTATGTATTCAATCATGTCCCCCTTATGGCAAATAAAAAATTAGGATTTTGCCATTTTTGAAGGGTAGGGGAATCACACATAGGGCTTTGGTTGGTCTACCCTGATTTTGCATGCATGCCATAGACTTAAAAGACAGATCTTTATCTTGGGGCTTAATCTAAGCCAGTGGGGGGGGGGGAAGAATAATATACTATTATTAATATACTATTCTGTAGGAGAGGAGAGGAGAGGAAAAAGGGGAGGAAAGGGAATATCCTATTGGGTATTTAATTATACTTAGCTTGAGACTAAAAAAATCTGACATGAATCTTCTAGGAGACAAGACCATCTAGTCATGAAAAGGGTTTTATTAGAAGTATCAACTACCTAAATATTATAAAATGTGTTGTGTTATTAAAAATCAAGATTACAAATACCTTGTAAAAGCTGTGGCTAGATATTCACAGTGACATCTCATCTCATAGATTGAACTTCTGAATGTGCTGTGTAAAGACTTTGCTGTAGAAAATAATTATTGCAGATTGACTAAATCGCTCTTTCATTAAACATGTATCTACTGAACAATTCTGAAAAATGAGACCAAACTTCATGGTCCAACTAATTACTCATAAAGAAAATATCAATATTATTTAACATATATGACACATTCCCCTGAACATTAAGATATACTTTAATAATGTTAACTAGCTATGAAATGAAATTCTTATATAAGTGAAAAATGCACTGATTTCTCCCCTATTTATTTCTCCCCTATTTATCTTTCAATGGTCAAGAAAACCATCAGGATTTGAGTTTTAGATTATTATACTGTGGAGGGGGAAACACTAAAATGAGGGAGGGAGGGAGCCACTGCAAGCATTTAGGAGTAAATTAGATACCCTTATATCATGCTTAATTAACTTTACAGTAAATAATAAGAAAATACTTCATCTAAGGATGTAGAGGAAAATCAGTTGCTACATAAAAATATATAATGAAATCAAGAAGCAATCAGATATGTTACGGATTTCTGGAAGAAGTTTATGGCTTTCCAAATTACTGTTTTCATGTTCAAATCAGTTCTCCCTTTTCAGGAGTGAAGAGAGTCAGAGAAGGAGATCTAGCTCAATAAGCCCCACCCAGTCATTGAAGAGACAAGAACTCATGTTCACTTGTGCTGAGGGACACTGTTGATCAATAGTCCTTTTGGTTGTTGGTCAACCTGATACAGCTGCATGATAGCCCCAGAGCTAGAGTAATTCCCTCCTTGACACCAATGAAAAAATATCATATCATATATATCATATCATATATATCAACTATCTTATAGAATAGTATGTATTTTTTAAAAAAAGCTTTTAAAATGTTTAAAAAGGGGGCAAAAAATTAATTCTCTCATTTCTATCTTGCCAGCAAGATGCCAAGGATATTTATTTACCTATGAATTTTCATAGAGTGTTAGGAACAGCTTGTTAATTTAACCCAGATCCAAGTTAGTCACATTGTCCAATGAAGTATTTATGCCCATTTCTGTGAATTCTTCAACAATTTAACCTACCTGACACAATTCCCAAGTTACAACAAGGTGTTTTTGTTCAAAAACAAAAAAAATAGGTTGAGATAATAAATTATCTAGCATAAAATTTGTTTTAGATAACTCTTACCCAACTTATTGATTTTATCACAGTTGCTATTCATACAGAAATCTTTTTGAAGGAATTAATCATTGATCGATCTGCACAATAGCTTTGAATATGGTTTTTCTGTATGCTGAACTGAATTTTGCTTATCAGTAAAAGATACATAAAATGACATTGTTTTGCAAAACACCTCTTAAGGAGAAAAGAGAAAGAATACATGAAGCAATTTAGTACAGAAAGATGTAACTGAGTTGAAATGCATAAAATGAAGATTGGCTATATTTATACAGGTGTGTGCTTACAGAGTTACATTGAATTTTTATGTCACAAAAACAGACTGCTGGTTGCATTTTGGGTTAAATTTGTTTTATGTGCTTAAAATAATTGCAACTATCGGCATTGGAAGTCCCCTGTTGAAGATTAGTTATTGTGCCATTCCAGGCCATCAAACAACTTTTATGCAACAAAATTAGCCCAAATTTAACTGTAATGTAGCATACAGTCACAAAGAACCATCAAATATTCTCAGTTGAACATTTTAAATGCAAAAGATGTGCCCAAATTATTCTTCCAACCCCTGCCTTAGAGCTGGTAAATGTCAAGGGAAGAGTGTGTGCAACTGCTATTATGGATACTGCTATTGTCTGTATATCATCCTATGCAAAAATATCCCCTCCATTTCAATAAACAGTAACGCCTTCCAGTCAAACACAAAATTGACTTTATAGACAAATCCATGCAGTTTTCTTGCCAAAAAGTAGTTACAGTCCCTGAATTTCCTGTGTTCTCCATCCAAGTACTTACCAGATCAGATCCTGCTTAGTTTATCAAGATTAAAGATAGGTATATACTGCCACCTAGCATGGCTTCAGTTCCTCTATACTTCTGTTTACTTGCTAATTATGTTGCCCCTTTTTCATATAAAAGAGCCAAGGGAGGATTTTAAGAAGACTGAGAAGAGATCTGTTGAACTTTTGGATCTACTTCTGTGCAGTCAGAAAATTAAATTACAACATTTGAAAAATGTGTATCTTTGTATATGATGTTAATAATTCATTTACTATAATCAGCAAAAGGAATCTCTTCAGGCATTAAACATGAAGAGACTTCTGGCAATCAATTAAGCAAAGCTGGTCTACCAATATAATGTATTATATTGTCTAATTGTCTAGCGTCATGAAAATAAGCCATATAAAAACATAATTAAACTTAAGTAAAGCATGCTGTAATCTCAATAGAAGAAGAAAAAATCAAATGTAACCAAACTTAGACATAATGATTGGCAGTTCAGCAAACACTCTGAATCCATGTGGTTTTAGAAATTACCTCAGTTCAGGAACTTCCTTGGGGTAACAGGCAAGGTCAAAAAATCAAGAGGGCAGCTGCAACTGTGCCATCTTGACATTTTGACACCATCCTGTGTGTACAACTCTGAATCAATCCAATAAATTAATAAGTTGGCACCAATTCTGTATTTTTGCCCTAATTTGGTTGGTTTATTCCAGTTTATCTTTGTATTTGAACTATGGTTGCTTTATTAAAATTATAATATGACTGGATATGTCTATATAATTAAATCAATATTTTGGTGATTATTGCATTTAACTTAAGTTGCAGTTCTCCTTCTTAACTGTTTATTTAGATAAGCCCACTAGTTCCTGCTAATGTTCTATTATTCTGTAGAATCATTATTTTGTTTCTAGAACAATTTCCATTTCCAAATTTCAGCCAAGCCATTGGCCAGTAGGAATGGCAGCACGACTAATGCAATACAGCTTATCAGACAAAATAGAAAATAACATAGGAGCATTGCTGTTTTGTGTAAAATGTATTTTTATCCACTGAACAACTATAAAAATACATTGAAAATAGATATATTAAAATGGAAACTTGTGGGGAATCTTGAGTAGATGAAGTGCTGACTTGTTATCTTTTTATGAAGCCTAGGCTGATCTAACTCCCAAAAGACATTGTGTTAAAATAGTGCATACTTTATAGAAACATATCCTTCTTTATCAATGTTAGAATTTGTCTTGAATAGATAATATGATAGAAATAGTAACAATGATGTAGCTCAGTTTCTACAACCTGACTGATTGAATCAGCTGCTTCAATGGACAGTTACTCATCCTTCCACATAAGCAGCAGATAATCAGGATGTGGTCATTTCGAAGTCTTTCCATCCACTACAAAGGAGGCTGAATGATGTTAGTTGCTTCTGGCCCGGGGCATCTCAACACATGCAAATTTAAATTAAATTTAAATTAAATCTCTCTATTGTCATTACTAACTGATGAGAACACACTAGCTGGTGGGAGCAGCATAGCACATTAACTGTCCTAAACATTAAGAATGTTACATGAATGGGACTGGTGAGTTGCATCCTCTGTCTTCATAAGATCCATAATATTGGAGAGATACAGTAAGAAGGATAGGTAAACCTACCTACTACTAATTGCACATTATTATTTAATTGAATGTAAAGAATAGTCTAAAGGTTTTTTCCATGGGAAAAAAATATTGAGCATAAAATCAGAATCAACCTGAGGAGGAGGAGGAGGAGGACAACTTTATCCACCTTTTTAATAAATAACTCAAGGTGCTAAGCATACTTTGCCTTCTATTTTCATCTTGTGAGCTGAGGAAAAAATGGCTGGCCTGAAGTCACCTATCCAGCTTCCATACCTAAGAGAGGCCTAGAACTAGTCTCCTGGTTTCTAGGCCCACACCTTCACTGCTACACCAAACACATTGAAACAGGCATTCATAAGAAAATATTTCCATATCTTCTTTCATTTCCACCATAAAGGCTCAGTTTCTCAGAGAGAATATTACAATTCATATCTCTACCTTCTTCTTTCCTATGACACCTAATGTGAAGAAATTTTGAGTCATGAGTGTCATTTGTGCAGTGCTCCCATATAGTATCAAATATAGGCTTACCATATCAAAATGTATTTGTGAAAACAGGATTAATTTAGCATGCCAGGTTGGAATTAATTAGACAAAACCTTTCTTTAACTGAAAAAAGTTCCCAGAACATATTGTGTCATGTCATGGGCAGAGGTGTAATATTCAGCACTGCAACATATAATACAGGAGTCATTGGTTCATTCTCTAGAAGAGTGTTTCTCAATCTCAGCAACTTTAAGATCCATGGACTTCAACTCCCAGAATTCCCAGAATTCAATTCCCAGAATTTCCCAACTAGACTGAAAAACACTGCTCTAGAATAGGGCTGTCAAACTCACGGGCCACGGGCTGCATGCGTCACACACTTGCCATGCCCATGCCAGGTTTAACAAAGGGGGGAAAGTCCCAATACATCACGTGACATGAATTTGACACCCCTGTTCTAGAGCATCTAGTTTTTTTAAAAACTCAGTCTCTCTCTCTCTCTCTCCCTCCTTCCCTCTCTCTCCCTCCCCCCCTTCGCTATGCCTAAATTGCTGTTAGATTCCAGGCATGGAGGTAATCCAGATCAGGATGTGCCATAGACAGAGAATTGCCAAGCCACAAAAAAGATGTCCTCCAGAGAATAAATACTCAAGCCCAGCCAAAACAAATGCAACAAAGAGCATCTATTTAAGAATCTTAGTATCAGATAACATTCCACAATCCTAGAAATATTGCTTGATTATCTCTCTAGCCTTCACTAATATTTTTTTTCTTTTTCTAGCTTCTTTGATCAAATCTTTGGAGAGGTATCTGTGCACTGATATAATTATGCAAATGCAGCATGTATTAATTCTTTTTAAAAACCTTGCCACTGAAGAAGTGGGAAACATGCCAAAGATGATTTCAGACCAGCGAGAAACTAAAAGTTAAATGAAACGGAACAAGGCTGCTGGTACAGATACAGATGGAGAGCTGTAAATAGCCTTTTCAGACTCAACCATATATTCGAATGCTCAGCCTAGATTTCTCAATATATTTTCATAAAGTTTGAACCATTTAACTTTCTTGCAGAACTAAACTGAAAGAGTGTATCAGTCTTGTAGTAGGTAGCAGAAAAACAGTTTTCTGAAATCTGCCAAATTATTGCAGCTCTTTAAGTTTCTGAATAACTACAGCATTGTATGAATACCTGTAGCATGGAATATGATACTGTAAAATGATTTGGCTTAACCTCCACTGTATATTTTTATAGACTACCTGAATATTTTCATATATTATTCATTAGCTGCGCTCAGCAATCCAGCCATGAAAGACAATAATTTGGATTGCTGTTTTCACAGGAAAAGAGAGCTATCGATCAAGCAGTAGGCACATTCTGACTGAAGCATCTTTTATCCTGGTGTTTATATACTAGTCTGGAAATTCTCTGGTGGGTTTTTCAGGTGTCAGGTGGAGTTGTGGCATATTCTGACATGTTAATGGAATGATCTGAGAAGGGGAAGAAACATTATACCATGGTGACTAGATAACCACACTGCTTTTCAGAGCACAAATCATATATTGTAAGTATAGATTGCTCCAAGAATTTCCCCTTTTCCAGCTAGAGTACCTCCCACTGAGCTCCATGTCAAAGAGCATTATATTAACCTGGTATTCTTTAAAGTGACTTCTCCAGCTACTAAAGAAAACTGGTTCTATAAAATCTAATGTTACTGAAACAGAGACAATTAAGGTAGGGCTCCCAGATCTGAGCTACAAATCACTAGCCCACTATTAAATGACAGCAAAGATTCAACAAGAAGAGGCAAAAGGAGAATCTGACAGCAAAGAGCAAAGAATTTGAATCTGACAGCAAACTCTGTGACAGTAAAGACTTAGAATTTCCTGTATCATTATGTTGTCTTCTAATGGCCATTCAGATTTTTGCACCATAAACATCTAAGGAGAAGCTCAATTGCTTCTGTTGCTACAAAGCACTGTCTCTCTCTCAGGAAAGCATCCTGAGAAACTCTGTTGCATAGTATTTTACTTAAGTTCCAGTTACATTGCATACATAGCTATTTCTTACCATTACTATGGACAAGGCCAACACTAATAGTGTAGGACTATGATAAGTAGTGCTTCATCCCCCAATCCCCCAAAAATCACTGAGTAAATTGGTCCATCACAATATTCCAGCATTACTAAGAGACTAAATGGACATTATCCATCACAGAGTTCAGCAACATCAAAAATTTGCTTTATAGGATCTCCATAGCTATACACTAAGAAGAAATGTCATCCCTTCTTATACAAAATCAAAACCATTTCTATTTATTTTGTCAGGCATTTATAAATCCCTATGGGAAAATGGAAGCTGAAGCAATGTATAATGTCATTCAACACATGTATACCAATTAAAAGTCTATTAGAGATAAGTTGTATCTAGCTACTAATATTGTTAAGTTTGCATGAAGAGTCAGACGCAAAGAGCTTCAGTGAAGAGTTTATTAAGTGACTACAGCTCGAATGGACCCGACCTGGCTAGGCTACGGCTGCTTCTTATAGCCAGCAGCCGTAGTTGCCAGCCAATGGGAGTGCAGGGTTTTTCCCGCACTATTTAAACCAATCCCAGTTGACATTTTACAAGAACAATTCAGAATAAACCAATAACATTCAAACCCACATACATAACACCCCTCCCCACTAGGTTCAGTCCATACCAAACCCCAACCTATCTAATGTATTCTTTTAAATAGGTGGGGCTCTTACGTGTACGTTGAGACCTTCGTGGTTCAGAAGTTTTAATGTTCTCACCCAGTGAGAGAGGAAATGTGTCTGCTGACATTTCCCTGCTGGGACTTCCTGTGAAAGGAGACCCTGTTAGACTGTTAGAATCTGGTCTCTCTCCCAACCCATCTCCATTCCAATGTCAGCACCCAAGTCAGGTAGTGATGTGCAATCTTCCACTTCTAAGGATGGATCTTGGCATTGTGACAGGTTTTGGGATGGTTCCTGTCGTAATGGCTCGTTACACATGGGGTTGATTCTTACTTGCTGATTTTCCTCTTGTTCCTCCCCTTCCCCTAGAAGTGACATCAGGTGAGGGAACTAGAGAGACAAGGGCGATGTTCCTGAGGGAACCTGGATCTAAGTTGATCAATTTGCCTGCTCCAGAGGAGTCCATCCTCTGTTTGTACCCTGTAAGAACGAGGGCCTGTGATCTGAGTTATTTTAGCAGGAATCCACAAAGGTTCACCTATGAGGTTCTTAGCATAAACAGAATCACCCACACTGAATGTACGAACTTTGGAAGTGGAATCCAGTGGTGCGTTGGGTGTGTAAGTGGGATGAAGGCGGTCAAGGGAAGATCTAAGTTTCCTACCCATCAACAACTCTGCTGGGGATAAGTTATTCGATGGGCTAGGAGTGATGTGCTGGATACTAAGAAGTTTTTCAACCTTCTCAGTGATGTCCCCAGGACCCAGTTGCTGGAGCTCCTCTTTGGTAAAACGTACCATGCGTTCAGCCCGGCTGTTAGCCGAAGGGTGCCCAGGGGCAGTAAGGGCATGCCTGATACCCTGTTGTGCTAGATAGGATTCAAAAATGTTAGATGTAAATTGAGGGCCATTGTCAGAGACAAGAACATCAGGTAACTCGTGGGTTACAAACAGTTTTCTGAGCTGCTTGATAACAGCATCAGTTGTGGTGGATGTCATGGGAAACACCTCGAGCCATTTGGAATATGCATCTACTATAATAAGAAAAGTGTGCCCTCTAGTAGGACCTGAAATCAATGTGGATCCTAGACCACGGGCCCTAGGACATTCCCATTCCTGTGTGGGGCGTGAGGCGGGGCAGGCCTGACTACCTGGCAATTGGGATAAGATGCAACCCAGTTTTCAACCATTTTGTCAATACCTGGCCACCATACATAACTCCTGGCCAATCCCTTCATCCTTACAATACCAGGATGACCCTCATGTAACATTTCCAAAACCTCTCTTTGCAGTTTTGCAGGAATAACCACCCTGTTACCCCACAAAATACATCCTCTTAATACAGATAATTCAGTTTGCCTGGACTTAAAAGGTTGGGCAAGGTGAGGTAGATCTTGAAGAGGCCAACCTTTCTTAATCCAGCCTATAACAGGAGCCAACACAGTGTCTTTGGCAGTCTCTCTGGCAATTTCAGCAGCATGAACTGGAAGCTTGGCAACAGTTTCTAGGAAAAAGGTGTGTGTTTCAGGTTCAAAGTCCTCCTTGTGGCAAGGAAGTGGGCAACGACTCAGTGCATCAGCATGTCCAATGTCCTTGCCAGGCTTGTGATCAGTTTGTATGAATAAGCAGCAAGAAATTCAGTCCACCTCAGCATTCTTGGTGACAGGATAGTAGGTGTAGGTTTGTTTCCTGCCACAATGCCTAACAAAGGTTTGTGATCTGTAACAATGGCAAATGTTCTGCCATACAGATATTCATGAAATTTCTTAACAGCTGCAACAACTGCCAATGCCTCTTTGTCCAATTGGCTGTAATTCCTCTCTGCTTTGGTCAAAGTCAGAGTAAAATGCAATAGGGCTTCTCTCCCACTGGGAAGCCTTTGGCTCAAACGCCCCCCCCACTCCAAAAGGGGATGCATCACAAGTCAGGACAACAGGCAAATTCTCAGAGAACTGTATCAGTACAGCATCAGACGTGATTAGTCTCTTAATACTGTTAAATGCTGATTGTTCCTTCCTGCCCCAGACCCAAACAGACTTCTTATCAAGTAATCTGTGCAATGGTTCAACAATGGTTGCCTTTTGCGGTAGAAACATGTGATAAAATTTAATAAGTCCAAGGAAAGCTTGCAAATCTGTTTTGCATTTAGGTTTAGGGGCTTCTTTGATTGCTTTAATCTTGGCATCAGTAGGGTGGATGCCATGCTCGTCAGTCATGTAGCCAACACTGTCAGTCTTAAGTGTGCATTTTTCTTCCTTGACTTTTAAACTTTCCTGAATCTGGTAAGGACTTCTCTGAGTCTTTCCTGTAGCTGAGTGTCATTTTCAGCAGAGATTAACACATCATTAAGGTACTACCCTGGCAGTCCTTGGAGCATTCTTTCCATAAAGCTTTGAAAGATGCCTGGTGCCACGCTTACTCCAAATTGTAACCTTTTACATTTGAAGGCACCTCTATGAGTCACAATGGTTTGGGCCTCTGCAGTGGCATCATCAACTGTTATATACCAAGTCCAATTTGGCAAAGACTGTACCCTGCCAAGTGAATGTAACAGATGATGCACAACTGGAACTGGATATGCTCTGCTGCAGCATGGTTCAGTGTCCCCTTATAGTCTCCACAAATTCTTACTGACCCATCAGCCTTGACTGGTGTGACTATGGGTGTCTCCCATCTGGAGTGGTCAGTGGGCTCTAAAACCCCTTGAGCAATTAACTTGTCTAATTGTGCATCAATTTTCTCCTTTAAAGCAAATGGAACCCTCCTGGGCTTTAAACTTTAAACGGGGGCACCTTGGGATCTAGGTTGAAAGTGATAGGTCCCCATATACTTGCCCAATCCTTTGCTGAAGACCTCTGGAAACTCAGACTTCAAGGCCTCCTCCCATTCAGAGTTGCTCACGTGATTGATGCCAGTCACCTCGATGCCTAGTGGATTGAACCAGCAAGCTTGGGCGGTCCTTGTCCACAATGGTCAGGGGCAAATGTTTGGTGTGGCCTTTGAACTTCACGTTGAAATCTCTTGCTTCAACTACTGGAATCTTGTTCCCTTGGTAGTCTTTAAGAGTCAGTGCTTGCTTCTGGAAATGTTTCTTCTGAATGTTGGGAAGTAGCCTGTGAATAGTGTCCCATGACACCATAGATAAATAGGAGCCTGAGTCCACTTCCATCTGGCAAGGCCTCCCTTCAATGAATACCTTCACATGTACTTTTCTGCTTCTCAAGGGTGAAGAATGACCAATGGTGATTGTTTGATGAGTTTCATTCTTTCCATTTGCTTCTGAGTTGCACCCCATCTTTTCAATGAAGTTGTTGGGCTTAAAATCCTTCTCAGGAATTTCTTCCTACTAGGTGGAGTTCTGGATGATTTGCAGACTCTTGCTAGGTGACCCTTTTCTCACAACGTAGGCAGATGGTGTCTAAAACTTGCATTCAGTGCAGGGTGCCCCTCCACAGCCTCTGCAATAAAATTCTTGCCTCTTTTTCCAGGGTCTTTCCTTTTCTTCTCCATTCTGAGTCTATAAATTCCTTCCTCCACCTCACTGCAATCTGAATCAGAGTCTATTTGCTCGCAGTGGGTTGTTGTGGATTTTCCCACATCAGAATGGCTTGAGGCCTTGTTAATCTTTTTCATGGCCGCTGCTGAGGACTTGGTGGCTTCCACTGAAACAGCTTCCTCTATGGCCTCCTTAAACGTGATCTTAGGTTTCATTAGCAGTTTGCTCTGTAAGACCTTATCTTTGAGGCTTAGAACAAACTGATCACGCATGGCCACTTCTAAGTTGGTAAAGTCACAAGCACCCCCCATGTCCCTTAAACTTGCCACAAAGTCGTTAACATTTTCGCTTTCCCCTTGATCCCGACGGTAAAACTCGTGTCTCTTAATGAGGCACGATACTTGTGGGGTGTAATGGGCTCTTAAAAGCTTTTCCAAATCAGGCCATTCCATTACCTTCAAGTCTGCAGTTCCCGCCAACGCCGCCATCTTGAAGACTGCCAGACCGAGTGCGTCGATAGAAAGTACATCGCAACCGCATCGATTCCTGTCGGATCCTGGGGTGGCACAGATCGATCAGCACAGTCTCTTCTTCGATCTTGTCGCCAGTGTTAAGTTTGCATGAAGAGTCAGACGCAAAGAGCTTCAGTGAAGAGTTCATTAGGTGACTACAGATCGAATGGACCCGACCTGGCTGGGCTACGGCTGCTTCTTATAGCCAGCAGCCATAGTTGCCAGCCAATGGGAGTGCAGGGTTTTCCCGCACTATTTAAACCAATCCCATTTGACATTTTACAAGAACAATTCAAAATAAACCAATAACATTCAAACCCACATACATAATAGATATAATTGTACTTCATGGATGCTCATACATGGCAGTGGATAACCTAGTTTTTTGGTGCAAATAAATAATATCTCCAATTAAACCATACTGTTTTGATGGCAATATGAAATGATTTACAAGGAGCATGAAGGCTATTTGAATTATGGGGACAATATTCAGGCCAGAATTTCTATCTATAGGAAGAAACAACACATTTTGCCTTGGCTTTGATTTGGAGACTTTGAACATTTTATCACACAAGATGTACCATAAATTGTGAGGCCTTGTTCCCACTGTTCCACACATAGATTTTATTGAAGTTAACACACTAACCCTAATATCAAAATTCCAAATGTTACAAGTGTGGTTCTCAGCATGAGGAGACTGAAACAAAGAACTGTATGGAAAATATTTAACTTGCAGAAAGTACCAATCCATATGAAGTAAAAATAAAAGCCTGTCTATTTTATACTTGTGTCAGTGAGGATATCGATACTGTGGTGATATTTATTTGTCACTCTCAGAACTTCTGTCACACATGCCAGATAATTTACACAGACATCATTTCCTTGTAAAAAAAATTGCATGCATCCCCCACAAACATCACTGTGTATATAGTGAATGCATGTCCATTAATGTTTCAGTATGTGAACGTGTTGCAGATTTCTACAAATTTGCTTTTGTGTGATATATGCAGTAGCAGCAATACAAGGTATATGGAAATAAACCAATTGTTCACTAGGAAACGTTTTGTGTAGAATCACCCCAGAGTCCACTACAATCCTTCAGTAATATGCTTCTCTCACATCTAATATGGAATAAATGCTAGAAATCCTATTTTTTGGACCGCATTGTAACCTACAGATTGCAATTTCTCTGCATGTTTTTTATTTCCTCTCAGAAATAAAACTTGCCAATAATGTGATTTAAATCTATTAATCTTAAATAACCTGATTTCCCATGCTGATAGTACAAATAGATGGAGCTACTACCTACATAGTATCCTACGTAGCTTTTTCTCTGGTAATATCACTCTACTAACTAGAGCATAAAAACATTTGCTAGACCAATACTTGAATACAGCTCATCAGTCTGGAACCCACATTATGTATCTGATATTAACACAGTAGAGAAAGTCCAGAAATATTTCACAAGAAGAGTTCTACACTCCTCTACTCATTGCAGAATACCTTATGCCACCAGACTTGAGGTTCTAGACCTAGAAAACCTAGAACTATGCCATCTTCAGTCCAATCTAAGTATAGTATATAAAATCATACATTGCAATGTCCTACCTGTCAATGAATACTTCAGCTTCAACCATAACAATACAAGAGTACACAATAGATACAAACTCATGGTTAACCACACCAAACTTGATTGCAGGAAATATGACTTCAGCAACAGAGTGGTCAATGTCTGGAATACTCTATCTGACTCTGTGGTTTCTTCTCCAAACTGCAAAAACTTTAACCTTAGACTGTCTACTATTGACCTCACCCCTTTTCTAAGAGGTCTGTAGGGGGCGTGCATAAGTGCACCAAAGTGCCTACCGTCCCTGTCCTATTGTTTCTTTTATTTTTCTTATATGTATCCATGTATTTATAACTATGTTTATACTTATACATATTATCTTGTAAGCAATTGACTAATCAAATAAATAAATAAAATAAATACCTCATTTATGTGGCTGCAAATTGTGAGTTGTGTCAAGGTTTGTTTTTCCTCCTTTAGATCAATACCATTTTCTCCAGGTGCACTAATCCTTGAAAGAGCTAGGATAGTCTTATCACTGCAGAATATTTCAATTTGTTTACATTGTTAGTTTCATCTCCATCACTACCGAAGTACTCCTTTGGCTAAGCTTTATTATAAAACCAGTTTGGTTCCATCAGATTGGGGGGAGGGGGGGAGGACCAATCATTCTAAGACTTTTTTTAGTATCAAATTAATTCTCCCATATGCTTATGATTCCTTGACACCTAGTTCTATAGGCATTGGCAATTGGAAAGAATATTCACATAATTATAAGCCCATAAAAGCCAGTTATTACCATTGAATGTGACATACAGTATAGTGACGCTGATCTGTTGATCAACATCTTATCGATCTGGCCTGTTGAGCCTACTGCTAATATTTGTTATGAAAATTCAAGGACTCAAGAGAACTTGTTATCAGTTGAGACTGGTAATCAATTACCTCGCAATATCAGTTTTTAAAGTGAAGTGCTCCACTGAAATCAGATGGTTTGGCTTAAAGTTCCATGTCTTTGAAGAAAATTAGGATATCTCTTGAATGGTAGCACAGATCGCAACCTCCTTTGCTTAGCTCTATGCAGTGTTCCTCCCAGCCTTCTGCCACTATTTCCTCATGCACCCCTGTTTAATTGAAAATTAAAAGCTCTGATAATTCTGCAGACATGATGGACACATCACAGGAATTCAGAGCAAGGATGACAGGCAGAGAAGCAAGAAGAGGAGTGGAATTATTCTGGCAGTGAACATGTGCTAATAAAACAAACCCATCCAATGCATCTTAGTGTCAGAAGAGGAAGCAAGAAAGAAGGTGAAAGTCAGCCTTTATTTCTGTTCTTGCCAAATGCAGTGAAGTCTTGAAATAAATTTTTTATAGCCTCTTGCTAACTAGAGCAGCACAATTTCAAATGACAGTGACACCCACCTTGCAAACAACCACCATGAAATCTCAAGTGCCCAAGGTTGTTTGTTTGTTTTTAATTAAGATGAATCTCTCTCTCCCTCTCCCTCTCCCTCCCTCCCTCCCTCCCTCCCTCCCCCCCCCTCTCTCTCTCTCTTACACACACACAAACACACATATACACAGAGAGTGGGGGGAGAGGGAGTTCTGGTTAACAACATGTTGAATATCTGGCATTCTCTTTCCAGGCTTCAGTGCTGGCAAATTTCCTGTAGAAAATATATCAAGAGAATAGTCTGGCTATGATGTGTAATGCTTGCGGATGCAGAGACATACATTTCAGAGAGAAAGCTTTCTTATTGCTATAAGCTAATCATAGGCATCATTGAGCATGCTCAAGTGACCAGCAAAAATTGTCCAGGTAGAACAAAGTATAGGCATTTATAAACAGTGATTCATTTTTCTCCAGCAGCTTTCTTTTTCATAAAATGTTGAAGGGAGGGACTGAAACAATGTTTGGGTTATTCAGAAACATATCACAAAGCTTTGCAACATTCAGGTGCCCACTTACAATGGTTCTAAGCTACTGGCAGTGGAAGAGGCCCTGAAAATTACCCTCTGATTGCCTTTCAGCATATCACTGAGCAGAAACCAGCCAAAGAATACTATACACAGATTACCTGTAAATATGCACGAATGTAGGCAGATATGTATATAGACATTTGTAGCACACCCACTTTGCACAGAGTTGTATCATATTAAAATTATGTTATACCTCTAACCATTTCAGGTAGTGACTTTGCTTCTGTACTTATTCTTCTTTTCTAGAGTCATCGCAGAGGGAGGCATCTTGCAAAATTAGCAAGATGGTAGATGGAGCCATGCAATGGAAGTTTCTTTTATACCTGTGTTGATGATTCATACACATTCAAATGATTTGGCTTTTGGCTGTGTTGGCTGGCAACATAGCACTTTGTCTGCCATCCTGCTGATTTTGACACATACACACATGGTACCACCTGCAAATGCTGCTGAGCTTTTCTATTCATCTTCTAATGTTGATGAAGCTGATCCTATCAGGAATGGAAATATGGTCTGGAGTGACCAGGTGGCCAGTACAGAATCAAAGGAGGGGGTGATCAAAGAGCTTATATTCCAGGCTCTGCTGAGACAGGAAAATAATATCTTCAGCTCTTCCTTTAAAACATCTAATGAATATACCATATTCTTAGATGGTTCCATTGTAGGTTATCTTTTACTTTTGCTATTTGGCAGGTAGGTTTTAAATTTTTAGAGGGTCTTTTCATTTTTAATAATGACTTTATATTTTTATAAATATTTAATATCATGTTTTATATATTTGTTGTTTTTACTGATTGCTGCATGCTGCCCAGAGTCATTCCTGTAAGATGTGCAGTGATATGAATGTGATAAATAAATATTCTACAATGCTTTATTCCATTGTTAAACTTCAGTGTTTATGCAAAATCAAGTTTCCTGTATACAAAATGCATTCATTTAAGGTTTTGCACTCTGCAGCAATAGATTTTACATTTCAAATATTTAAAGGTATCTATCATATCACCTCCTAGTTATCTTTGTTTACATCTGCGTCCTTCTTTATTTGTTTATTAAAAATGCTTGCCACCTTTCATAAAGTCTTCCTGGGCAACTTTCAGTGTGCTACAATCCACAAGATCTAATTTTTCTTCATTGGACTTGTTCTAAGGCTGTAAGAGTTCTGTAACCAATAATTTGTCTCCTCTGAGTCTTTCAGAGATCCGTTGAACATCTGTGATGAAATATGCATGTTATGTGCATTGAAAGGTGGAACTGAAACTTTAAGCTATCTGTGAAGACACTGGAGTCTTAAAAAAACAAAATCATCTTGATGTATTTTTCTTCTGTAACAACCCATACTCTGACTATTACCAGTAGCTTTCTGTAATCCTAACCCAGTTTAATGAATATCTACAGGGCTGCTTTCTATTGCAAGGCATCAAAACTTCCTTCTGGGAAGCAGCATTTAGGTTATATGCACTCCATTTAATGTAATAGTAGAACCGATTAAATAATACATGCTCAGATAGACCTTTTGAATTTAAGTGAGGTAGAAATTATGGCACACATGAATGTCCCTACAACATGAGGCTCGTTATCCATCAACTATGCAGAAAATGACCCAGTCTGCTATTTCTTTCAGCTCTAGCTTGCGCAAGCTTCTTTTAGCTCAATGCAAAAGATGAGTCAATACCAGCAGGAGTTTATATTTGAAATTCATGGTTACCAAAAGTTTTTAGTAATTTTACTAAATTACGGATAGCTTTTTGCTTGTGGGCTAAAATGGGCACAACTTATTACAAAACAAATAAACAAATTATCACTGAAAATTTAATTTAGAGAGAGCAACCCTGCTCCAGGAAAATACCACCATATTTTTGACTGACTCCGGCGCAGTAGCAAAGCTTTGGTCTCCTGTCCTGAGAAACCCTTTAAAAGCAGCAGCACTTTTAAAAGGCATGATTCGGTTTTTCACATGATGCTCTTAATCTTAAAACGCCATCAAGTGGAGAGGTTTGGGTTTCCCCCTCTAACACCAATTCACAATCAATGTATGTCATGCCAACTGATCCATTACGGACAGTGGTTACTTACTTCCTGCAGAGAAAACAACAGACCTTTAGACTTGCATAGCAGATACGGATAATGACAAATAGAAGTTAATCATACTTTCTTCTGGCTTAACAACAAAGAGATCTAGAAAAATCTACCCCTCAAAATTGCTGCTGGGAATAAATAGGTATCTAAGTTAGACAGCTCTGCTCATTGACTAACAGTGTAATTCTTTGCTTAAATGGTATCCTTCACCTTAACATATCATTGCCTGCTGTGAAAAGTATCCAAATTCATTTTCTTTCCATAAAAATTAAATAATTCCAGGCTGTGCTTGCTGGACAAAAGTTAAATAGATGATTTTGCTATTTAGTCACTAAAGCAAAACGGCTAAAGGTTTATCATAGCCTAGAGGTGTTTAAGAGCATTATCTTTGAGGCAACAAAACATCAGAACCATTATTTTCAATTCCAAATACAGTACATAGTAAAAGCGGTGGAAGGGGGGGAATGTAGTCTGAGGGCAAATTAGCATAAAGCTTCAAGGGAAAAGCCAGCCACAGTGCTGGGGGGGGAAATGGGGTACCAAATGCAAATTATTAATGCAATTAACTTAGAAGAGAGGTAGGGAGAACAGTTGAAATGGATCACCACCATACTGTATTACCATCTCAAAGTACTATCACATCCAAACACTGTCTGAATCTTATCGTCTTCCTATTCCCTCTCTCTTCCTCCAACGTTTTTTAACATGTATTTACCAAACAGTGAAAAGCAGCCTTCTCCATTATGCTGGTTTCATTTATTTATTTGCTTGGAAAGCAGTTTTGTTTAAGTGTCTTCCTGCTGCAGCCCAAATGGAGGCAGACTTTCTTCTCCTTGGACCCTTTTAAAGCACCAGGGTTTAAGAAAAATAATTCTATTTTAAAAAAAAAACAATTCAATGTATATGTATTGTTTTAAAAAAATACTGAATGGGCAAAAATGCAACTCTGCTTTCTTATTTGATGGAATAAGGCTTCCTTTTCTGCAGCACTCCTTCGGTCTGCCCATCTCTCTTTAAGTTATTATTAGATTGACCGCCTTATAAAGGGGATATTTTCCCACCTCTCCTTTCCACTCAACCCTGCAATCTCAGTGATTCAGTGCAAGTGATTACCGGGACCCCTGTGCTCATATTTCATTGCCTGACCAATCCCACTGGCAGTGCTGATATGTTCATTAGCATATCTGCAAACATCAAAGCCCTCAAACACAGCAAAGTTCTTCACATGTGGTGAGTCCTCCTGTCACTAAAGTCGGGAAGAAAGGGTGGGGGGAAACACGACAACAGCTCATTACAAAGATGCACAAATGCAGAACTGCACACCCCTTGCTAGCTGCAAGCCTGGTGAGCTGGTATTTTCTCAAAGAGTGGAGCATTACTAATCCTACAATACAAGAAAATCGCCAGCAGTTCAAATTTAAAGGAGACAGAAGACAGACAGGTACACAGACAGACAGATACACAGACAGACAGACAGACAGACAGACAGACAGACAGACACATATAATTCTGGGATAAGAAAGCGAATTCTCAGGCAACCTCAAGGGATTTATCCATTCACTAATACAAGGGGAAATTGAAGAACTCACCCTTAAGGATTAGGCGAAGCTCTGCAAAATTCTCTCCTCCTGGTGTTCCTCTTTAAAAAAAAAAATCCACATTACCCCAGTTCACAAAAGCTTCACTTTTCGGAGAAGCTTGGCAAGAAGCCGTTTGCAGTTCTTGTGCTGCTCAATTCCTTAAGGTTTCGCGTTCTTTAAAACTCCCTCTCCTTCTCTTTCAGTCTGAAAACCAAAAGGCTCACTTTCGTTTCTTCCTTCTGTCCAAAATCAGGACGGACATGGGTCTTGCATACTTTAAGAAGCAGTTCGTGGTGGCGGTTATACACACAGGTATATAATGTTTCATTCATTCACCTGAACGTAGCAGAATGCCCGTCCTTCTGTGTGGAACTCAGCAAGCTTTTCCTGTGGCTGTTGCAGGTCTCCTGATTTCCTCTTATACCACTTGATAATGAATGGGTATTGTTGAGGGCTTGATTTCCTGAACCCCCGAAATACGCACACACCCGCAACATACAGCACACGCAAGCTTCTCTCCCCCCCGAAGTGCCTCGCTTAGGCTAGCCCCGAGGAGCTGTCCTCGGCTTATGGTTCTGAAAGAATCTTCCGTTCTAGAGCCAGTCGCTAAGAAGCTGGGAAAGAGTGAGTGAGTTTGTGTGTGTGTGTGTGTTTGTGTGTGTGTGTGTGTGTTATCCTCTACGAATCCCGCTGAAGAAAATCTGTATTCCGAAGCCAGCAATGCTGAGGCAGGGTTTGTTTGCCGCTATACACCTTCCAGATCCAGTTGCCTTTTCCAGTTTCAAGGAAATCCTAGAATTTAACACATAAAGTAGCAGAACTCTTGCCAGCAGGGATTGAATTTGTAGTGTAAGATGAATCTCAATCTTCCTTGTCTCTCATGGGTGAAAGCCTTCAAACGGTTCCTCCTCTCAGCATTCAGGGATAGCAGCAAAAGGAGATTGGTCCTGGATGAAACGATAGACACTGGGAGAAAATGAATGATGGGGCGGGAGGGAGGGGATCGACCATCACACAAAACTAAATTCAGTCTGATAATATCTGCTGAACAGCATGCACAGCAGCCAGAAAGGAGGGAGGCATGTAAGTTTTGCAGTTGGATCTGCTGCTGAGCAAAAGGCTTTGATTTCTGCCAGCCTTTTAAAGAACTAGTACACCTTGACTAGTACAACAAGCGAAGCCCTACAAGAGCCTTTTTGAAGTCATGTCATTCCACATAGTTATTTTTCTATTCCACAGATTAGAAAGTTTGTGTGTGTGTGCACTCAACCCTGTATGATAAGAGATTTAGTCCATGGAAGCATATATAATAATGAATGTGTTAGTCTAAGATACCACAAGGCTCTTTGTTACCTGTATTGGAATGCCATTTTACAAAGGACATACACAGCCTTCCAGTACTCAAGACTCTCCTCATTTAAATTGCAAAACTTAGATGTATAAAATAAGCATTATGAATGACTTACATGAAGGCATGGTCGCTGTTTTTAGGAGCACAGATGATATTACAAATGTAGAACTATTCTATTAAAGTCAGTGATGTAAACATAGACTACAAAGTTTTTGAGGGTTTTATTATGGTAACTATGATGCAACCTTTAACTCTCTTTAATTTTTCCCATTTAGAAATGCACAGTATGGTCAGTTGTTGAGGCTCATTCAAAATATTAATCCTGGAGCCTGTTTAGGATTTAGAGATTATGGAACATGACCACACTAAAAACTATTTCTATAGTTTTATTTTACTAATTATAAAATAAAGCTATATAAGTAAACTTTCCCATCCTGTTTACCAAGTGCCAATTGAGATTACCAGAGCTGCCACCTAATATTTATGTAAGGGACCAGGTTGAAGAAAGCTAAGGGGAAAAAATATCCTGTTCTTTAGGGAACCACAAGGGCAACTTTGTTGTTCCTTCTGAAATACACACACACACACACACACACACACACACACAGAAAAAGAGCTTCAGAGACCCATATATCCCTGTTTGTCCACAATACTATCTTGCCTTATTGTAATTATAAGATTGTAAACCTCAGACTTTTACCATCAAAATTTTTGTATTTCACTACATATACCAAGAAGTTCACAGCAGAACTCTGCTGTGCATTACGTAGTCAAAGCTAAACACAACAGCAGGGTCAACAGAGCTCTCAGTTGCAACACATGTATCTTATGGTAATGAGAAAATTCACTGGCAGGCCCCAGTGGCTGTAAAATAGTCACTCTGACCTATTAATTAATCCAAAAGAGGACCCTTTAGAAATCATCATTGACAGCATTAACTACTCTAATCTATCAACATAATGACTGATACATAAATTGGTCATGAAAACCTATCCGCAGCATGTTCAACACTGTCACCTGATCAAGGGTGAGAGGCAGTTAGCAACAACTGCAGTATGCATTTTGCACAGTATAAAAAAACAAGCAGTTTCCATTTTATTTTACATTCAAAGGCAACTGAATATTTGAACACGATAATTCTAAATGACATTGGTAAGACATGTCGAGAGAAGGCCATTCTGACTTTGGGAGCAATGCATTTATCTCTCAAATCAATAGCAGAACATTGCTTGAGGAAACTGAGCTGCATCTACCAGACATGGAACAAGAGAGAAACATACGTCCAACAAGATATCAGTAGCTATTGAAAAGCAATTAGAAGACAAGGAGGAAGAAACAGGGCTGATTCCCAATCATTGTTAAATGATTATTAGCTTATAGAACAAAACCGTTTCTGCTCTTAAGAAGCCTGGAGTAATCACATTCCTTCTCCACTGACTCCTTGCTGACACAGGCCATATATTAATGGCATTGTGTCCCTACTGGATTTCTCTCACCTGTTCATATTATAGCTCTCCTGTAATGCAAAATATGGTACATCATCAAGATTGGTTATTTCAAGCCGTGATTGAAAGATAAGGAATTTCCTGGAAATTAACAACTAGCCGTGTGCAGGGAATAGAAACAGATGTGTGAGGTACATTTTGCATCATCAACATTATTAGTGTACTTATCTGTGTCAGATATGGCTCAAGCTATTTTGCTGCTTTAGATGAAAAATATTTTCCCATCCCCATATTCTATTTTATGTAGTAGGGAGAGGAAAAATTATGTTTCCTCTTCAGTGATTTCTCTGATTGTTGCAATCCTTTCATGGTTTTATGGAAGCAAATGGAGCCAAGGGAGAGGACTATCAGCCTTTTACCTATTACCAGGATGGTAATGGGAATTCCAGTAGGAAATGAGGCACAATTGAAGTACCTTTATCAACATGGATGCCTTAAAATGTTCCTCAGTCTGATATCCTCTAGATGCATTAGAATGTATACTGTCTTGGACAATTAAAAATATATAGGAGACATCAAGTTGTAGAATGATGATTGGAATTTGTTACCCCCCCCCAAGAGCTAAAACAGGGATTGTTCTTCCTTCCAGAAGATTTTGAAATGAGTTTAAAGCCTCTGGGATCAATCATGCTAAGCAGCTTGTCATACGAACTCTAGTCAGGAGTATGCATATGACTATAAATCTATTTCATTTCAATGGCACATGTTGTTTCCATCAAATCAATTTTTAAGAACTACTGAAACCTTCACAACTGAATGATTTTCTTTCTTCAATACATGGTAATATAGATGTGTTTTTATATTCTGCTTATGTAGATGCTTTTCGTATTCAAGTGTTCCAAGATTTGTTTCTATACAACTGTTCCTAATGTGTACTTTACTGAAATGTATCTACTCTGATTTACTTTTTTTCATATGCAACGTTCTCATATATAGCCTGATGTTGTGTACAACTTTCATAACTAGATATTCCATGCTGTTTTGTATTTTACCTTCACAAAGAAATATTATTTCATATATATTTATTTATTACATATATTTCATATATATATATTTTCCAGCAAAGGAGGAATGCCAGCAGACTCCATGCACTACTGATCTCCCCACTGTGATAATTAACACTCTGTGTATGAATTAGGGAATTTTCTTTTAAAATAAATCTATGTCAAAGTTCAGCATTTTATTGATGCCCAAGGAGAATTACCAAATATTAGATGTTGACTTGCCAAGCAGTGGTTTATCAAACAGCTACCAAATGATGGATTTTGTCAAATGCTAGATTTTGCCCACTAGGATTCTATTCCATCTCTTCCTTTAATAGCACTAGCAATAGCACTTAGACTTATATAGTGCTTCATAGTACTTTACAGCCCTCCCTAAGCAACTTACAGAGTCAGCATATTGTCTCCAACAATCTGGATTCTCATTTTACCGACCTCAGAAGGATGGAAGGCTGAGTCAACCTTGAGTCAGTCAAAATTGAACTCCTGTCAGTGAGCAGTGAGTTAGCCTGCAATATTGTATTCTAACCACTGCACCACTACGGCTCTGGAGGAGGGATAATGTAAAGTGCCATATATGTAAAATAGTAATGCCATCAGGAAAAAATAATGTTATATGCTAGCATGAGGGATCAGCTGATCTAAAGGTGAAAATCTGAGTTCCTGTTTGGATTCCTATGTGCCAGATCATCCTATTACCCAGAAATGGAATACTATTGGTTGAATTTGCTAAGTTATGGGCTGACTTAATATGTCATGGTCTGGCTAAGAGCCTAAACAATAGCTCATAATTTTTAAAAATGTTAGTAATTACTATTTCATTCTTTAGTTGAATTAATGAGAGAACAGAAGCGTTTTTTAAAAACCACACTCAGGTGCTGGTTCCTAGTTCCAGGTCTCAAGAGCAATTGTTTTTTCTGTAAAATGCACGATGAAATGTTTTCTGTGAAAGAACCATTATGTTAAAATACTAATGCCATTATTCTAAGAAATCAAACTTTCATACCTTTCATAGTGCTTTTTACAGAGGCAAGTTTAGACCTCTGAGTATTCTGACACAGTGTAACTATGATCAACACTTAACTGAGAAAGATGCAGAACTCCTAAATATCAGTGAACAATTCTTTGTCCAGTCCCATTATTTCTCAAAGTTACAGAAAACAACAAGCAGGACTACATTGAAATGATATGTGGGGGGGAGGATGTTGCTATTTATCTGATTGATTGATTGATTGATTGATCAGTTGATGCAGAGTGCAATCTATCACATCCTTAGTATTAATTCCAAAGCCAAGGAAATGGATGAAAAGTGAACTTCAAATGAAGTTGTTAGAATGTCCTCTTATTCACTACTTGATTGTTTACCTTATAGAGAGAAGAAAGAAAGGGTGATCCCACCTCAGATATGGAACTTTCACATTGATGTTTGGGTCTAAATGTTCCAGTTGTTTCAGTTAGGAAGAACTTTATCTTAATTATGGATTCCCTTCTTAAACAGCATAAATGATTAAAGAATTTAATTACAATTTTGATTAAAGAATTTAATCAAAAAATTCTTTTGGGCAGGATCTAGAGCCTGCTTTCCTAATAACCCTTCTCTATGGGATTTCTTGCTTCCAGAGGTGAGACAGGACTCAACTTTTCTGGCCTTCCAGAAGATTTCAAGACCTGGTTCTGCCATCTGCATGGGGATCTAAGAGTGGGATGCAATCCTGGCCATGGTTTGAAGCTTGAGGGTGTTCCCTCTACCTTTTTAACCTTTCTAAGCTTTATAACTTGTTTTTAATTCTGTTTTTAACTTTGCTGTTACCTATGTCTTTTTTTACATGGCTGGATGGCTTTTATTTGTATACTGCCCAGAGTCACTTAGATGAAATGGGTAGTATATAAATTTGATAAATACACTAAATAAATAAAATTTGCAGATGTGCTTTCAAATGATTATAATGAACATGGAGTCATCAGCTTGACTCCTGATAAAAGCATTTCCCAAATATATCTAGAATTCTGATTACAAGAATATCTAAACAAAATTGCATATATAAAATAAATACATAAATTCAGATGATTGTGGCACTTTTACAACAATGATCACCTTCAAAAAAATCTTACAAGCATAAAAAAACTAAAACCTTGCTTTACTTGCCAGTAGAAAACTGTGTTAAAATTAGGTTTTAATAATGTGCTTTTAATATACTATAGCACTGATTTCCAAAATACTGTTACAGTGGATGTTCAAGCTGGCAAACCAGTTGGCCACTTAACATCTATTGAAAGGTATTGCTCATGTTCTCACAGAAATGTCCCAAGACTGGGACTTTCTAACCAATGCAGTCACTGTTAGCAAAAGATCCTTTGGTCAGGAATCTGATAATGATCTCAGATGGGTTTGTTCATGTAGCATTTGTGGTGGTGGGGGGGAATATCAGTTGAGTTGTGACTACAAGACTGCTAGAACTTTTGTTCTGTTTTATTTTCCTATCTGTAGGAAATGAACCAACCAAGTTAACCCATCATTATGGAAGAGGTCTAACTCCTAGAGCAGTGTCAAAATGCAGGCAATCATTATGAATATTTTTAAGGCCTGTATACAAAAATGCCTCCCTTCCCATCAGAATAAACGTAGATGATTATGAGAGCCTGAGCAATAACTCCAAAGGGCAATCCATTTCAATTCACTGAAACCAGTAAAAACAAGCAAACAAAACAGCCTTGGAAAAGGCTCACTTTTCTCAATAAAACATGTCATTCCATACCAGAAATAGAGCACTACAGGTTCAGGTTATCAAGCATAACAAACATCTTTTATTTATTTGCAGCTAGGTTTCTGGCTAATGAAATTGTAAATGCATAAAAAATTTACCCAAAATGATGAAGTCATCTTCTATGTCTGGAGGGCTTTTTTTGTGAATGCATATACTTAAGCCCTACTACCAGCTTCATCAAGACTTTTGTAGAATGTTGCAATTTCCAATTTTAATTTCTTTGGCATTCCATTCATCATCCATCTAATCCTCTCTTCACGCTCCAAACACTGTCACTTGTGCATCTAGCACAAAAATGTGACATTAAATATATAGCCTCTAAATTCAAGTTCCATTTCAAGACTCTTTGGGCTTGATCTTCAGAGAACATCAAGGTGTTGCATCATTGGTCAGAACCACAGAACCACATAGATATCAGTTTAGTCTCTTAGCTTCCTAGAAACAAAGTTGTTGATGATTAAAAGACCTTGGTAAATCTTTAGCTGAATATATTGGCCTTCTTCTGTTGTTTTCTCCCAGACTCCTGGTCAGTCTGTACAATAGCTGTGGGTTATTCTTCTTTTCATGTGCCTCTCACTGTCAACCAGGAACCAGATATTATCAAAATGTGTGTCACATCCAGAACTGTCAAAATACAATTAACATTTAAAAACCCAGCTCAATCCAGCCAACGCAGTACTTTGAATGGCATTGTGCTTCCCCATCAGAGACCTGTGTGTGACAACCAAAGAGGGGATTGTATTGAGCTTCCAAAGTAACTGGCAGGGGGAAGAAAGGCGAGATTGGTTGTACAATAGAGTGCATTTGCTTCATTAGAGCCCACTCTAGCAATCTGAGTGAGATGCCTTAAAATCACATTTGTCCTTCGCTCTGCAGGCTGTGTTTGTCTCCTCCAATGTTTGCAGAAAACTGCAGATATTTATCAAATAATGCAAAAAGGCTTGCTGAAGTCAGCTGTGGAGAATCTGATTTCTTAGACAGCCAACCATGGCTGAGGTGGAGGAATGAAGGGAAGTGGGGAGAGAGACAGGATGAAATACTCAAAAATAATTCCGTCCCATCAACAAATGGCTTGCCATAAGCAGCACATAATGCAATATTTATCATTCGCAGAAATCAATACAGTTTCATCATGGACAAAGAAGAAGGATTTGAACAAATCACCTCTTGCCCTCATCACTTGAAGGACGGGAGCAGGCATAGGAAGACAAGATGATACAGGTGGGGCTGTAAATGAGTAACAGTTGCTGAATGCAATATCAAAGTACATCCAGCAACAGAGCAATGTCAGTTTCTTCTGGGTAGAAAATTTGTTTCATGAATCCAGAAAATTACATTTAATCGGAATGCTAAGCTTTTTATGAAAGTCTCCACAGCTTAAAATACTATAACATCCATAGCAACCTTGTGCTATTGGCTAAAACGTAAGGATGTTGTGTTATATATTCTCTCAGTAAAAGAAAGCCGCATGGGCATCCATCTCTCAATGCAGTCAAGAAGCAGCATGTCTCTGTACAACAGAGGCTAGGGCAGCTTCCAAATGTCTGAACTTCCATTCTCTAAGTTCTTGGTAACTGCCAAGGAACTCTGGGAACTGAAGTTTACAGATCTAGATAGTACCAAGTTGTCAAAGTCTCTACCAGAAAAAAGAAAGGGAGGGGCATCATCTTTATACCTTCCTTATAAGAAGCTAGAAGTACATTCTGGTCAGTGGTGAATTATAGATCTAAAATTGCTGAACAATTACAGTTCTCAACCACTCCAGACAAGCAATATTATATAGCTAGTCTATTTTTCGTTCTATAATGAATTACTTGTTACCTAAAACCTGAGAAGCAATGTATAGAAATGTAAGTTGATGTCATTGCCATTTGGATTTTTTCCCTGCAATGTGAAACTGAAGGATAGAGGAGTGGATAAATTAATTATTATTATTAATTAATGAGTTAATGGCCACACTTTCAGTTCAAGTCAAGCAGAACAAGAATCAGTTGCTGCACAGACTTGGCCAAATGCCCCACTGAAATTGAGTTTCTACTTCACAGAAATATCCCAAAATTCTTAGCAGTCTGCAAGGGTTCTATGATGAAAATTTAAAGAGTTCGTAAAAGAATTCAGAAGTCACCTTGAGAAAAGAATGAAAGAGCCACTATGGAAAGACTTGTGGAGGTGTCAACACAATCCAGAGACTGAAACAAGCATGAGAAAGAAACTAAAAAAAAACCTGCAACCTTGATTTTGGTTAGTAGAAGACAGAGAAACTGGAACAGGCTTTCAAGAATATGTTACTAGAAACCACAACAATAAAATAGCATTCCCGAACTCCCTCCATTACCTGTTTCTTGTCCTGGGTTCTCCCCTTTTTTTATGTTTCCCAAAGTGATCTTTAAATTCCTCTATAAATTTCCTTCTATATATATTGATAGAAGCCATCTTTTGGGAATAGAAATGGATTTTTATTTAAATCCATTTACTGGAGGTCATAGTCAAGCCAGTTCTTTCCCTAAAATGCAGTCTTGCTCATACAAAAGTACGAGAGTTTTGTTGCTTGCTTCAATCAGAAATGACACAGGGTATCTTTTCATGGAGATGATTGCATTCTAACTTGGAGTCATTTCATCTAGGCTTATTTTTTTAATAAACATGTTAGTCACCCTCTTAAAGCAATCTATTATTCTAATATCATACCAACTCTAAATAATTTTGTCCATCAGCTGAGTCACTGTTAAGAGTCATTAACCACTGATGTCTTTAATACAATGGATATTGCAAACATATCTCTAGAACAAAAATAATTGTTCAACTATCTGAAGGCACATGCATTCATTGGGAGACATGGAATGTGCCATCACAAAGCCCAGGCATGGTGTTAGATGAAGTGCTAGATCTTTTTCGACTGTTACTGATAGAATTATAAAAGGTACTTTACAAAATTGCTTTAATATAAGCTGAATTTTCTCCTTGCTAGAAGAAATATGCTGGGAATAGGCATTTCATCATATTGAAATACTGTCAAAACTTTAATATGCTGCAACATCTACAGAACCAAACCCATAAAAAGTTCAGATGGCTGAGAAGGAAAAGAACACAGGAGAATGATAAATGCACAAAAAAGTTCAGAAAGCCGCCTTTCGAAGCCTTTCCCTTTAGAATACCCTTGGAAGCAGTGGTGGGATTCAAAAACTTTTACCACTAGTTTGGTGGGCATGGCTTGGTGGGTGCAGTTTGCGTGCGTGCACACACTTTGTGTGCATGCACACACCAAACACGCACTTTGCACAGGTGCAGAGGCATTTGTGCCGGCACAGAGATGTTCCAACTCACCTCCTGCAGCCTGCACTCTCCCGGTCGCTTCAGCAGCTGCCACGCAGCACTCTTCTGTGCTGCGCAATGCAGCTGTGCTTCAAATTCAGAGGATAAAGGTGAGTATGGAAGCCCAGGTGGGCAGGTGGGCCCAACAGCAGAGCGGCGGAGACAACCGGTTTGGTCTCTGCTGCTCATCAGTGCTACTGGTTCAACAGAACCAGGCTGAACAGGTAGAATACCAGCACTGCTTGGAAGGGAGGGAGGGAGGGAGGGAGGGAGGGAGGGAGGGAAGGAAGGAAGGAAGGAAGGAAGGAAGGAAGGAAGGAAGGAAGGAAGGAAGGAAGGAAGGAAGGAAGGAAGGGTGTCAGTCTTTGGAGTATCAAAAAAGTCCATAATTATGTATTGAGGAGGTGGTGGCATTGTTTTGTTCAAAGTCTGTGTCACACAGCAATAAATAACTAAACTTTAAAAGTCCTCTTCTCAAAGAGAAGAAAGGGGGGGAAGCAAAAGAATGAAAAAGATTGCTAAAAGAAAAGAAAAAGAAACCTTGTACTCTTCTCTGTTAAATAGGAAAAATAAGAAAATGGAACTTCAATTATTACAAACCATTAAAGCTGCAACAGTTTTTACCTTTAGAAAATACATTGACATTCTCCAGCAAAATCCTCCAGCCACACCCATCAACACACATAGCTTGATCAGTTTTAAGATGGGTGCATTACCATGGCATATTCAATATTCAGTGCACTACTGTGTTCCAAGCTGCAGATAAATACAGCTATGGATAGCAAATAATAGAAGCCTAATATCACAGATCCAAATAGTAGGAAAATGTGTGTGCGTGTTTATATTTGTTTATGTGAGGCTGCACAGACACAGAAATCACTAACATGATGCTGTCAAAGAAATTTCCTCTAAAGAAAGTGCATGGAAATATCTTTCCCTTAATTTCTGCCCTTCATCAGCTCCCTGGCTCACCTGAAAAACCTGCTTTGAAAGCTGGGAATCCTTCTGAATTGAGTCAGCAGCTGCAACAAGGACAAAGGCAGAAGCTTGCCAGAAATAATGACTTTAGAATTCAATGCTGTAAAATGTTAGCCATTGACTTTGAGGGTTGTAAAAGGGATCATTTGGTTTATAATCTTGGTGGTTTATTCCTATAGGATGGGTTAGGAGGAGAACATTTAGAGCCCTATAAAAAAATGTCCTTCTCTCCCTTATATTCAGGCAGCAGTTTTCATTTACTCTATGAATCTCCCTGAGATGCCACAGTCAGGTTGCTGCTCTGTTAAGGCTCCAATACAAGGATGGAGTTAAAGTGAACTTTCTTAGGTCCAGGACTAAAGAAGATCCTTTGCTGTCAGGAGAGAAATGAAGAAGCTTCCGAAACAAATATTTTAATGGAAAGAAGATGGAAAAATGGCAGCTGTGGGCATGAAGGAATGGCTGGAGTGCAGAAGAATGGAGCAGCAACCATGCAGTTGCTCCTGCAAATCCACTCCTGGCATAGCCACAGTTGCTGAACTTCATCACACCAAAATATGGAGTGTCCAGCAACAGCTGGTTGCCAATAATAGCAAGTCAAAATGGGAAAGGACATTTCCCCAGAAGAAGTCAGAAGCTACTCCTCGGGCCTTTTATATTGTGTGTTCTTATGCTCATTAGATATTTTCCACCTAGCATTGTTCTCTGTGAAATGGCACAGAGGTGTGTAAGAAAGCATGAGCAAGAATTGCCATAACAGGCTCCTTTAAGGCAGAGACCCATTCTCTCCAGAGGTGCAACCCCATAAAGTTTTCTGCTCACATTCTGGCTATCAAGTTAAAGGGGCCACACAGAGAACTCCTGGGGGGTGCTGTTTTCATCAACTCCATAGTTTACATTCCTTTGCAAGTCACCAAAGCCCACTAAAGAATGCTGAGCCAAGGTCTACTTGAGGGGTTGCCCAGAGCCTCTTCTAAACAGCACATTCCCATTGCAGGCAAGTTTCTGGAGAATTTCATTGCAGACAGATAACCATTGAATCTGCCCTTCTCTCCTACCCAAACCCAGTTTTTGTTCAGAGAAAATATCTATCTCAGGGACATCATTTATGCTTCTTCCAGTTGGCACAATGAAATGATTAATTTCCCTGAGAAGGGAAACTAGAGAAACTGGGGGGAAAATAGAACAAATAGCTGTAGCTTCTCAAAAGATAGAATACCATTGGTGGTATTCTACTGGTTGGGCCCAGTTTGGCCAAACCAGTAGCTCTGAGGATCATCTGTGAGTGAACTGGTTCTCTCTGATGATCAGCTGCTGGGCCCTCCCTCCTACCCCGGCTCTATTCTGACCTTTATTTCCTGGTTTTGAAGCTCAGCTGCTTCTTCATTACAGCAGATTGCCACGTGTCAGCTGTTGAAGACATAGGGAGACTGTAGGATTGCAGGAGAAGGTCAGTAGCAAATATGCATGCAAAGCACACTAATCATGCCACAACCGCAGAACCGAAGGTAAAAAAAAATTGAATCCCACCACTGGATAGAGGGAATCAAAAGCCATAGGGTTGTGTGAAAATTTAAAAAAAAACCTGAGACTTGCAATAGCACCTGGTGAATAATCCTTAGCATATTTATTGATTTGGCTATGTGTGATCTTCACACATCCTCTTACTTGTTATAAAAGGACAAAGATGTGTGCCCCTGAAATCAAACCAACTCAATCTCTTCACTGGGGTAAAATGGCAAAGGTGGACAGTTATACCATATGGAGGCACATTTGCTTGGAAAGCATTTGTGATGGAAAAAAGAATGGGGAGTTTTCTGAGTGATTTTTTTTAATGGTTAATTAACCTTTAAGATGACCCAAGGCATTTTGTGGTTTATGCTACCACAGATCAAATGTGGTCACCCCTTTTGGATGCTGCTGACATGACCAGGAACCAGAATACGGGGTGGCATACTGCTAATGTGGAGGCAACAACACAGTCACAAAAAGACTCCACATGCAAAGACTGATGTAGGTAAAAATTAGAAGTGGTTGTCCGCTTTAATAAAATCACTAAATATATACCTATTCAGCATGCAGTGAGAGATCCTCATCAAATTGCTGTGTTGTTTGGGAAACTTGTGGTGAGGGCAAAGCTGCCTTTGACCTATAATAGCAGATAAACTAGCCCCAGGGCAAGGCATATAGAGACGGAAACGGCACTGTGATTCTGTCACCCTCAAGGAGAGTTTCAGCAAACAAAGACTCCCTTAACACCAGTTACACCCCAGTCATAATGACATTCATTTTGTTAATGATTGCATGTGCCCTGTCTTCTTCCTGGGAAGACAGATTGTATTCAGAGATCATTAGTTGGGTGCCATCAAGTCAAGATCAACTCGTCATCACTGCACCAACATTCGCCATCGCCGATATTCTCTACATTTACTCACAAATTTCCTCTTGATGATTTCCATTCATTGGAACGGGTATCCCAGTTTCTGCATTTATTGTAAAAGAGAGAAAAATTGTTTGTTACCCCTTTCCTTTTTTTTTCTGAAGGAGCAGAAAGAATTTCCATTTTCCAATACTCCCCTCTAGTGACAAAATTATTTATTGGAAGGGAAAAAATGCACAGTTTTTGTTTTGAATCAGATCCAGGGTCCATCTCACTCAGTCTTTAAAACCCTGATGCTTGCTGGATGTTTTGGAATTTGTCTAATAGCAACAGTAATTGCAATACATTTGGTGAGCGTTCTGGAAGTATCCAGAGAGCTGTCATCTAACAGAAAGAGAATACTATTTTGCTCTGAACTGGCAATAGAATGAGTTAAGAGAAGGTATTAAGTCAACTTGAGTACAACACAGAAGCATATAAGGGGTTTTTTTCCTTAGTTCTTCCAACAAAAAGGAGTACTTCTTCTGTACAGTGATGTTGTTAAATCTTCTTTCTAATAGAGAGGGTGGCAAAATATTGCAGCAGTCAAGGACAAACACCCTTCTGTGGGATGCTAAAAAACAATTTCTTAATATTTAGTGTTGGAGAAAGGCCTCCCAAGCAGGTATCAGAGTTCTCAGGGAGGTCCAAGTCAGCAAGATGGCAGATGGGTGTTGTAATGCAAGCCTCTCCCACTCTTTTGAACATGTCTCATTTTCAAAAAGAGACATCACATTGTCATTTTGCTATTTTGCTAATATGGATTCTCCCTGTGCAGTTGGTGCTGAAATTGAATGTTTAGAACAGAAATTGAATGTTTAGAACATGTTTAGAACAGAAATAAGAGAAGGAGCATCTGTAACCGTGTTCATATTTAGCTATTGATAAAGTAAATGTTTTCTGTTAAAAGAAATATATAAACAGTAATGCAGTGAAATCATGTTTCACTATTATGCCAGCTAATTGTATGAATAGACCTATCAGAAGCTTGCAACATTTCAAATATGGCCCCAACTCAAATGTTTGACAAGTCTAGATGTGTAGGGATTACAACATTCAGAATGTCAAACCTATCTGCAGATTGCTAGAAGACTTCTTGTCAAGCCAGCAATAAATCTCAACTCTGCAGACATTTACTGTAATCCGTATTCAGGAATTATTTTACAGCAGAAACTCACAGACAAAGCTATGTCAGTTGCTTTTTGCAGACAAGATAAAATCTATAAACACACACATGCACACATGCACACTTTGTACTCCAGACCTTCTCCTTCTACCTTTTTGAATCAGTAGAAACTTAGTCATTCATTTCTCAGTCTTGAGACTGGGGAACTCCATTGAGTGTTTATATAATAACTTAGCCTAGCCTGAGAACTATTGGATTCTGCCATTAACTTCAGTTCTTGCTGGAATGGGGGAGATTCATAGGATACATCTCCCAATTTTGATTCAGAACTGCCTTATTTATCATCTTTATGAACATATATGAATGACATAGCCTTCCTGTCTTCTATAACCCACAGCCAAGGCCAACAACTGTTTTCAATTGTCTCCCAATAAACTGATTTGTGTCACTATGATATCAGCCATGGTGATGATATGATCTCAAACTAGGATCCACCCAGCTCTTATTGGTAGTTCCTTCCCTTTCCATCTTCCCTCTATGACCAATTTTAATTGTCCTGCTGGATTAGTATGACACCAGAAGAAGAGCAGCAACCCTGAGTACCTTAGCCATTTTGCCCCAATGGGATTGGCTCATTTTATTCACTCCAGCAGAAGAGGCCTTCTTCAGATTCCACCTGGACTCCTAGGGTCCAGGAGAAGAGCCTTTTCTAGTGGGCCCCATGCCCTCTGGATTATTCTCCCGCTGGAGGTCCCAACCTCCTGGACTCACAAAAGAGCCTTAAAACCTGGCTCTGCTAGCTGGCCTGGGGCCTGGATGGGAGTGCTGTCTTCTGAGGATGGCTGATGGGGTAGAGAAATGAACCCCACCTCAGTGTCGCTTGTCCTCTTGGTTTTTAGTCTCTATTTAATCTTTCTGAGTTTTAATTGTTTGATGCCATCTTCTTGTAAGTTGCCCAGAGTCATTTCAACAGTGAAAAGGCAGCATATAAATTTAATAAATACCTAAACACCATAGTTTCCAAAGTAGGCTTCAGAAAACCAGGATCTTTCTAAAACAATAAGTCCATCAGACCCATGGAGAAATAAATTCTCCACGGGAAAGTCATTCTGCAGGAAACAACATAGCCTGACTATTGTGCTTGCAGAATGAGATGCCTGTGGTTATTAGTTTTGAGAGTGGTCTGATAAGAGATTGCTATGCAGAAGCCATCATCTATTGCTTTCTTGAGCAAAAGCAGCTGGATCAGGACCTCTCTAAATAGCTTCCTTTTATGAAGCTTGGGTGGTAAACTAATTCTCATTTTATATGGATGATGCTTGCGTCTTGCTTTCAAACTTTGCCATCACAGTGTCATTCTTTTGGCATTTTTCCCATGCAATCTATATCGTGTCAGGTGCCACGTTATTTAAAAAAATGGAACAGCTCTGTATGTAACTATCATTTCAGGCAGATGAATAATACATTAATAACCTCAAACAAAAGTGCTATCTTAACTTCAGGAGAATAGAGGAAAGAGAAAGAAATACAAAACATTTGTTAGACTGGGAAACAAACAGAATAAATAATATAGGGATACTATTTGATATAAATTCCAGTTTTTCTCCTCTTTCTGAGACTGGTAACAGTGTTATAAGATAATAACACAGTGGTGTTGCAGAATCCAGTGTGATGTGGAATCCAGGAGGTTGCATTATAAAACAGGCAAGTGCTGTTGCTTATTATAGGGACAAATTGTGACTGATGTAGGTATGCCATTTTTAGCAGCATCTTGGTATAATTTACAGCTTCTCACTCTTGAACAAAAATAAACTTTTTATTGCATGTTTAGAAGCCTATGCTATAAATCTTCCTGTGATTGTATGCTATAAAAATTCCTGTAAATGCAAAAAATATTTAGCTTCATTTGGAAAACAGTTGTTTTCTCAATGTAGAAATTGGTACATGCCCTTGGTAATTTTTGTATTATACCCCAGAAGAATACAAATCAACATTCAAACAAACAAAAAAAACCTTAACAAATGTTAAAGTTTGAAGGCACTACTGTATATTTTTTGTGTGTGTCTTTATATCCATGAATGTATGGAAGCATGGATATATTAGCTATCACCCATACATTCTAGAGCATTGTACACAGTCTAGATGAGCTAATCTGAACAAAAAGTTAAGAACTGATCATGGAAATTATCTGTCAATCTATCTATACATGTCTTTATTCATCCAAAGGAGTTCTTGCATGAAACAAATATTTGCAAAAATTGCAGCAAACTATAATATATAAACCTTCCTTCTTAAAACACATTCCAGTATCATAAGTAGTCATTTCTATGCCAGGGAGTGGGGGGCTCATAACTTTGCTTTGCCCAATGCTTCATGTGAAGTTAGACAGAAAAAGGCTTATGGAGCTTTTAAAATCCAGAGTTCTCACTATTCCTCCAAAGTTTTAAAATTAAATGCCATCACTATGCAGATGCTAGTCTTCTCTTCCCCTCACAAGATAAAGGCAGCTGAAAACTTCAAAATATGTTTGCTGTCTTTAATGGGATGAGCCCAGGATAACAAGCTGAGGCTTAATCCATACAATTTTTAAAAATCCATTTGTTCAGAAGGATAAGCCAGTCAAACAGTCTGAGCATCGTATTTTCAGGTAGTAACCCAGCCTGTTCTGGATGGGATAAAACTGCCTCTGAAAAATCAGTCAGGGTATCCAGGAGTATTTCTGGACACTACTTAGATCCTAGTAGGGCAGCAGCATCCAAGAGTCCATTTCTACTTAATGAAATGAAAAGCTGAGATTTGCAGTCTGAGAAAGGTAGATCTGGTCACACTCACACTCCATATGGGCCTATTTAAATGGTGGTTAATTTATAAGACTATTGGCATTGAAAAATTACAATTAGTTCAAAATGCTGCTGCCAGACAGCAGCATTTGGGTAGTGTCATTCAAAGCCCTAAACTTGCAATCATAGTTGCAGGGACCTGATCTATCCCTAGCTGGATTTGGACACATTATTCCAAATTAAACTTTGCAGGAAATGGAGGCCAATTATTTGGTTTCAAATTCTCTTTATCTTAACATCCAATCATTTTGTTTTCTTTATTTGTAACTCCTGCTCTTTATAGATCCAAGAAACTAGATATTTAGCAATTTTGCCAAATTCATTCATATATCAACTCTACTGCAACTAACTGGTTTATACATGTTTATCCAGGATCATTTCTGGATCAAAGAAGCCTTCCAGATTCTCAACTGGCTCCTTAAGGGAATAGGCAGCCTTATCCAGGAAAGACCTATCATCCAAATCCCTCAAACATCATCCATTCAGTTTTGCTCAGATTCTGTTCAACCCTGAGTTTTACAGGATTGGATAAATGTAATTAAATATCTTCTGTATACAGGTGATATTCAATTATATTCTAGCTCAAAACCTGTGAATAAGACTTCCCAATGGCTTAACACGTATGGGATGGAAGATGAACTAGAACAGGGCTGTCAAACTCATGGTCTGCGGGCTGGATGCGTCAAGCACTGGCCACACACATGCCCAGTATAGCAAAGGGGAAAACAGTCCCAATGCATCACATGACACTGTCTTGACAACCTGAGTTTGACACCCCTGAACTAGAACTTCGTTGGACTCCCCAAAATAAACCCCCAAAGCTCAAGCAGTGCCCTTCCTGACTATTAACTATTGGCTGCTCATTGCTCATTATCTATGATTACAGTAATGCCCATTTGTAGCCTATGTTAGTCAATGTCAGGTGGAAGGCAATTCCTAGAGAGTAAACTACAGAAGGAGTTGGGAGTGGGAGTGGGAGACCCCAAACAACATGGAGCAGATAATGCTTTTTAGTACCATTGCAAGGCATGTTCAATGGCTGCAGAGAACCAAGATTACGTGTTTGTGTCTTTGTTGAAAGAGAAGATAAACGAATTTCAGGAAAGAGTTTCCATGCTGCAACATATATAGGAGAAAAGCTCCTGATAGGACAGGTGAATTTCTCAGGATCTGGAAACATTCCGAGCAGCTAATGAAGCACAGCAACTGGCATCAGGCTCTCAGTCTAGAAGTGCATCCACTCAAATAGATTTTAGCAGCTCCTTAACTAAGTAGGAGGTTGAACTACATGACCTTCGAGGTCAAGTGAACTTTATACTTCTATTATCACCATATTTTGCTAAGACTTAAACATGTTAGAGCAAAGCTACTGCAAAAGAGCACTCCAACTATCAGCTCATGCAAATACTCCAAAAGGATCCTGTGATTAATGGCACCACTGCAGGGATTCCAAAGTATGAATGCTCACTATCATTTTGACTTTTAAAGCACTTCATGCCATAGAGCCAAGCTATCTGAGAGACCACCTCTCCTGCTTACATGTATACTGCACAAGTCAAAAAGAGGGCTGTGAAAATAATTACAGACTCGCCACATCCCAGACTTAAACTGTTTCAACTCCTTCCCTCAAAAAGACGCTATAGAGCACTGCACACCAGAACAACTAGACACAAGGACAGTTTTTTCCCGAAAGCCATCACTGTGCTAAACAAATAATTCCCTCAACACTGTTCAACTATTAAAAGTCTGCATTACTATTACTGTTAATCTTCTCATCATTCCTTATCACCCATCCCCTCCCACTTGTGACTGTATTTTTTTTATTTTTTTATTTTTATTCATATTTATATCCCGCCCTTCTCCGGAGACTCAGGGCGGCTTACAGTTTTTGGGATACAACTCAATGCGCTCAGCAATAGCCTTCATTCCATTGTATATGCCTGCTTATTACTAAGTGGCATTTTTACAAAGTCAGCTTATTGCCCCCAACAATCTTGGGTCCTCACTTTACCTACCCGAGAGGATGGAAGACTGAGTCAACCTTGAGCCTGCTGGGATTCGAGCCTGCAATAATTATAGGCAGCTGGAGCTAAGTGCTAAGTATGACTGTATCTTTGTCGCTTGTATCCTTACGATCTATATTTACTGTTTCCTAGTGTGATTTGATTGCTTATTGTAATATTACAATATTGCTTATTGATTCTTGACTCTTGATGAATGTATCTTTTCTTTTATGTATACTGAGAGCATTTGCACCAAGACAAATTCCTTGTGTGTTTGCAATCACACTTGGCCAATAAAGAACTTTATTCTACTCTATTCTATTCTATCTGGCAGAGAAGGCATACTGTGGTTCCCATTTGCCAGGGGAAATGTAACTACAAATTACATAACACTTTCTCTGCTGTGGCACTTGCCTTGTGGACTTTTCTTCTTCCCCTGGAACTGAAATCAACTCCATCCGTCTCAACATTTCACAACAAGCTCCAGCTATGTTATCAGGCCTGAAGTCCCTGGGGATTGAGGAGATTTTGCATAAGGGAGATTTGACTCTGCTATTGTGGTTAATAGACTGGTTTCCTGTTTTGGGTGCCTTTTTATAGTTATTTTTAATTATGACTATTTTGTGTATTGTTTTTAATCAAGTGTACGCCACCCAGAGTGACTTTCATGTGAGATGGACAGCTATACCAAATAAGTCAGTAGGACTTCCTCCCTGCATCATTCTTCCAGGGTAGCTCATCCATCAGGGTGGCCAAGGCTGTCTAAATCTGGGCCTGCATTTAGATTGGAAAAGGCTTAAATCAATGTTTCTCAACCTTAGCCACTTTAAGACACTATGAATTCTGGGAATTGAAGTCCACGCATCTTAAAGTGGCTAAGGACACTGCTCTAGATTACCAGCTTCCTCTAAATTTTCTGGAGCTGCAGTGCCACAGTTTATGTTGTTGGAGCACCTCGTTTTCTTTATAATATCTTTAATAAAGTCTTGCCTATTTTTAAACTGAGTGAAGGGAAAGTCAAGGGTATAACCAATTTCTGGCTAGTAAGGATCTGTGAGCATTGCAGAGAAGCTAGACAACATGGACATGGGGAGGGAAGGGAAGGGACTCCTGAAGGACATTTTGACCATGGTTGTCTGAGCCCAGGCATTTGAGGATGTGAATGGTAGATAAATATACAAATATGTCATAATCAGGGCAGTGGGTTCTTCTGACCCTCATTATGCTAGTTATTATTACCTATGATCAGTTATTCCTCACCTGCTGGAAATGTCAGTGTCTAGCACATTATTAGGGATGTGGTGACTCAGTGGCTAAGACACTGAGCTTGTTGATCAGAAAGGTTGGCGGTTCGAATCCCTAGCACCGCATAATGGAGTGAGCTCCCGTTACTTGTCCAGCTTCTGCCAACCTAGCAGTTCAAAAGCATGTAAAAATGCAAGTAGAAAAATAGAGACCACTTTGGTGGGAAAATAACAGCATTCCTTCAGCATTTAGTCATGCTGGCCACATGACCACAGAGACATCTTTGGACAGCGTTGGCTCTTTGGCTTTGTAACAGAGATGAGCACCGTCCCCTAGAGTCAGAAATGACTAGCAAGTATTGTGAGAGGAACTTTTACTTTACCCTTACCTTTAGCACATTATTGTAACTTAGGCTTCTAGCAAAAGGGATCCAGTGCAGGCTACTATCCCCGTTAAGCCAATTTGGGATGCATTGAGTTTATTTATTTGATTTGATTTTTTACCCCGTTTTTATTCTTTTATAAGTGACTCAAGGTGGTGAACCTACAGATTCCCTCTACTGCCTTGAGAATTTGGCTAGAGATTGCATACTGAAAGGGGAGTGGGGTGGTATCCAATTTCAGGTGATTGTTGTTTTTAATGGCCATACCATGACTTTACATTCTCACCCACATTTTATCCAGGTTGACATCTCTATTACCCTTCCAGTGATATACTTTTGATCCAATTTCACACTGGGCAGGATGCATGAGTTAAAGAAAAAGAGAGGCTAACATTCTACCAGCCTTTCTACTGGGAAAACAAAGATGCAGTTAGCAAAATGAGAGCATTAAAGAGGCAGCCTTGTTCTGTTCCTCCATCCTCCCTCCCCATATAGACCAGGGCTCCATTTCTGGGCTCCAGCTACATGAATAGCAGCTTAAATCACAAACCAGTCTAACCTTGGTCTTTATATCGCTACTTATCTTCATCCTTCAAGCTCCTTGTTTTGGCACTCAGGCCAAATTGCTCTGCTTTCCCAGTTTGTAATGGCTTATTGTAATCACACTATTCCCCTTCCTCTGAAATAACTTACATTAAAGATCTTAAGAGAAGTTAATAGCCATCCAAGCGAATGAGCCTTTTATGAGCCATTTCCATACTATGGAATTTTTTATCACACGGAGCTAGGATACCTGGCTTTTCTGTTACTTTTATTACTTTATTTTTTGATGTTCTTTTAAGAGGCAGGAGTGGGCTGTAATTTTTAAAATTTAGATATCATATTTTATTTAGCACATTTCTATCCATTTTCTTCTATTAAAATGCTCCTGAAACAATATTCATTATAAACAGCATTAATATTGTCTTTGGTATTATTTGGTAAAAATATTTCAAAATAAATGCATTAGCCTGGCATCGCATTCCTCAAATTGTAATACATAGGAAGCCATCGTCTGGGGAAAAGGTTAATCTAATATCATGACAACCAGTGAGAACATACAAGCAAATCAGGTTTTTTTTCCTATTGGATTTCTGGTATTTCTGGGCTCTGTGTGGATAGGTGGACTCCTGTCTCCCTCTAGTGGTTCAATCTAGTATTTATGATAATCTGATAACCTTAAAGAACTCCCTTCATTGAAATTTATATGGGTAGTCCTCAATTGATGATTGGTTGCTTGGCAACCATTTGAAGTTATGACAGACCCCTCCCCAAAAAGCTACTTATGATCTGATTTTACAATGGCCTCCCACACACCTCTCCACAGTCACACTTTGGGCACTTGGCAAAGGTTCACCTTTATCGCTGTTTGCAAATCCCACAGTCACAATATTCCACATTTTTTACCAGTTTTTAGCATTTACTTCTAGTGGGTTCACTTAATGACCATGGAATTTGCTTAACAAAAAAGTACCAAAACATCAGGTCCAGTCACAAAAACTTAAAACCATAATCCTGGACTCAGTTATGTTCAACATTGAGGACTATCTATGTGATTTGCTGTGTTTATGTATGGCAGCTTGCTCATTCAGGGCTGGTGGGATGTGGTTTTATCTTTGGTGTCTTAATCCTGGTGTTAATCCTTGCCTTATCTGGGTATTTACTGCTGGCAAGGAGGTATTCTGATCTTTTTGTTTCCCTTTTAGCTTTTTATCGTCTCTTTTGAATAGCATGTAAATGTTGTTATTCTCTATGTGCCTATCAATAGCTGATTCGTCTGAGTGCTAAGCTTCCAAGAATTCTCTAGAGTTTTTTGAATTTAGCTTAGTCTAGGATGCTCACAGTTTCACAATGGAAATTATGGTTAAGTCTTTCTATGTGTTGTGAAATTAAGGAGTTTTTAACATGTCATCTAACTGCTAGTTGATGTTCACAGGTGTATTTTGCCTAGTCTTCTGCCTATCTGTCCTACATAGTGAAGTTGTAGTTCTTGCACTGAATGTTGCATATGATACCTTTTATCATCTATTGTATGACATGAAATTGTGTCTATGAGCCATTACCATATGGGGCAGGAGGGATGGAACTAATCTGCTTTTTTTCCTAATAATTATAGCACAGTTTGTGGAAGAAGCTTTTTCATTTTCACCCATGTCATTTTCTTGGTAATGGTGGGTAATGGATTTTTTATAGTCCAGCCATTGGCAACTGATGTGCAGGAGAGGGCTTGAGAAACCATGTAAACACCTTGTTAAATTTATGGGAATTATATGAATTGCTAATTTAGACCACCCAATGTAGTCTGGAAGCTCTAGTCATATTGCAGACTATGGATTAGATCCTCTCCTATCTGGATTTGGGGTGAGGCCAGCTCAACATTGGAACTAAACTGTTTGGCTCCAGGGACAAGGAATGGGGTGGCCAAAAGTACCAGCTGCAATGACAACAAAGCCAGAGTGCACCAGCAAGGAACAGATGGCAGGGCTTTTGCTTCCATCACTACTACTAGTAGACCCTTAGTCACCAGAGTGGGACTGAAGAAAAAAAAACAGGGTTGCTGTAGGCTGTGGCTTTGATAAGGTGGTGAAAATGTATGTTCAAAAGAAAAGCAAAGTAAAGTTTGTCACCCAAGTGTTGGAAGAAATATCCTCCTGGGTTCAGTTCCAAGTGGGGAAAAAGACACTAGAAACATGGAGGCTGTTTGGAAGGTTTAATGGTGTACAGGACCACATGGCCTGGAGCTCCAGAGAAGGATGATAACATGCTTCAAGGTGAGAAGAGATCAAGAAAAAGGACTGAGGTGCTGAAAGTGCCTGGGTTTTATACCCTCTGTTGGGATTTGAATTGGAGCTTGTATTCTAATTGGTTGTCAGACTCCCATGAGGGGCAACTCTGTAGGCTGTCCTGAGTTCCAGGCTTGGTTGAGCCTTGCTGGATGATTTATGCCCTTAAAAGGGCTTTTGGCAATTGCTATAGCTTTACCTGAGATCTTTCTTATGTAAAGTATTCTGGCTCAGCCCTTAATGGCCCACCCATTAACAAAGGTGGGGGTGAGATTAACAAAGGTGGGGGTGAGCTTCTACTTCTGAGTTTCTACTCTTATTAGAGGAAATATTCTGCCTTTTTAATATATCCTAGGTTATTTCAATTTTCTAGGAGGGGGTGGGTGCTAACTTCCTACAATCCCTCATTTTTTTCAAAACACGTGAGAGTTTTGACAAAAGATTAAAAGGTGATCAGATCAGGGAGACTTGATGGGTGCTTTTAATTTTTCTGATGCAAGGAGAAAGGCATTGAAAAAGAGGCAACAGAAAAGGATTCCTTCAGTGGCTCCCAAAAGCTTTCAACCATGAAGGTCTAGCAGCCTGAGAAAACTTCTAGTTTTTTTAAACAGTATCCAATTTTTCATGCCAATTAATTTTCAGATGTTTGATGTACTTTTTGTGAGCTTACAGTCAGGTTGTAAGCACAAGCCTCTACATTCTTCACAACCTTTAAATTACAGACTGCCCATTTCCAAGGTTATGGTTACTACCGGCCTAGCTCTTAGCTTCCAGGGTTTGTGAGGCCAAATTGAGGTTAATCAGTGTGCAATCCAAGCTATTTAGTATTTTTAAAGGAAAGAGATTGCATGGTAATTCTCTTTTCTATTCCCTCCTGAATTATCTAATCCTCCACATAGCAGCAGACCCCTTTCTTACATCCCCACTCTTATATAAATTAGTCTATGAAAGTCTTGAGAGCCACTTAAGTGTGATGATTAAGAACCCAGGCCACAAACTGGGAGAGCATAAGTTCCATGACTTCGGGCCAGTTATTCTCTATCCATTATAGGAAGTAGGCAATGATCAACCACTTCTGAAAAATCTGGTTGAGAAAACTGCAGGGATTTCTCCAAGCAGTCAGTAAGAGTCAACACTGATTTGGAGACACCACAGTGGAAAGTTATAGTGGGATGGGATGTAATGAGACTTGGAATAATTTGGTGAGCTTACATCAAGGTGAGTTGATGCACATTAGTCAATGCCTCCTTTTTTCAGTGCAAATAAACTCCTTGTGAACACATTAACAGCCCTGAATTTCCAACTAGTCTTCCTCCAAAATACTAACCAGATCTGTTGCTAAGTTTCTTCTTGGTTTGGCTATTTTCTACTACTGAATTATTTTTTCTCTAGGCATAAGATTAGTGATGCATTTTGTATCCCTTTACATTTTGATACTACTCTAAAAGGAAGTAGGAGAGCTAGACTGGAAACTGTACTTGATGAACCCTTTTTTTCCACCCAAATTCTTCTTCCATTGTTGGCAAAATTGTCACTGATCATGCAATCCTCATCCTGCACAAGGATGCCTTCTGCTCGGTATCTGAACAGTCCAGAGCAGCCCTTCTTGCCATTTCATTGCAGCTCCAAACAGCTCAGTCTTTCTTTTTGGAAGAAGAAAAAGGTCCTCTTGGATAGTCCTCATGTATGTTTTCACATAGACGTTGCACAGATTCCCTCCCACTCCCTATTTTTCTATATTTGATTTTACAAACCTCTTATTTAGTTAGGTTTATGTGTGCTCCACTCATCATCTGACTCTAAGCAGATACTACTGCATGTAGAGTAGATACCACTTTGTCCATCTGATGTTTTCACATTTCATATATGATATTACCTGGGAGAATAAATCATTCTCTTCGCCTTTTTCTTCACCTCCCTGAACCAGCCTGAAATTTGTTGATTTACAGCCATTTGCAAGGTCTGGGGGATTTAGTGGATGTAACCCCCCACATTGTTTAGTGATATCACCCAGTTGCTGGACACCTTCCTGCAGCACCCTAGAAGTTTGGAAATCCCCAATCTTGTCCATCCTTCCTCTGAACAATAGCAAAGATCAATTATCAAGGATGTTCAATACTAAGTTCAGATTCACATCTGAAAAAAATCAAAGTAAGATTGCTGTTGGCTTGGAGCCACCTTTCAGGTTCCAATTCAAGCCTAGCCAGTGCTAATTCACCTGCAGCAGCCTACAGAGGTATATGACAATGGACAATCAACTCCCAAGAAGGCCATTGTGGATTCAAGGAATTCTGGCACTTATTTGTCTATGGATTTCTTAGTGCACCCTGAGCTTGGTTGTTTGCTTGCAAACATTTCATTGCCTGACTAGGTAGCATCATCAGTGCTAATGAATATGAGGTTTATGCTTTGTTTATGTATAGTAGATTGCCCTGACAGTAGATGTTACTTCTCTATTTCTGTCAATCAAACCAGCCTCATTACCTGTGCACTGATGGATTTGACAGTACAATATTTCTTCATAGTCTAGCGCTATAGGATGAAATATGGCTCAGCCATGAGGTATGTGGTGGGCTGTAGTTCTTCAGTAGTGAATTTAGAAAATCCTCATTCTATTGTTCCTTTTCGTCAGGTTAAGATTTGTATTAGGGAGTTAGAACATATAAGGTCAGATAAGAGCTTATATAGTATACTGTATTTAGGTCTGTGGAATACCATCTCACACTTTTAAAATCTTCCTATACCACTTGCTGTTTTCCAGTCAAGATTAGGAATGGAGTGTAGAAATGGAGGTCTTAAATTTTGTAACTAACTCCCTCCAAACCCTCCTATGATGCTTTCCTCTTACGCTGAAGACAGCCTTCAAGTGGTAGTGAATCTTCATAGACATATTTATCTGGTGAAAAGATGTTATATATGGCAATTATATATATATTGTAAGTTACACCTGAGAATATGAAGAACAGAAGAGATTCCATGTTTATCCAATATATGACCTTTTAAAATAATTACTGCAGTTATATAACTGTATTTAACAAACATATTCTGTTTTGTAACTTGTTATGTTTTAAAAGTAAAATGTCATGTTCTTAGCTGGAATGGGGATTTGTATTTCTTGGCTTAAAGATTAATGTAAGAGATGCTAGGTCATTCTAACCCAACAAAAACCTGTTAATGATCCATTGTGCTTAGATGGACATAACAGGAAGAAGCCATGAGTACGAGGGTAGTTTCCAAAGACAAGGAAACAGGTGTTATGCTATGGGTGTGGCATAGGAAAATACGTAGCTTGGATAGATTGTGAACCCAGGAAAGGGGCAGAGACTGTATATTTGAACCTGTATATAAACCCCAGCCTTTCTGGGAACCATGTCTTCTGCCATGAGCAGAATTCCCTTGTGCAAAAGCTTAATAATAAAGCCCTTCCATATTGCTCACTGTCTCTGGTTATTTTTGTGATGATTATCACAAAAGAGATTAAAACTTCTCAACTACCTTCACAATCCACATCATAATAAATTGTTTGTCCCTTCTCCCCAACCCCCTGGACTGGATCTATTTAACTTTTTGAAAATATTGATTGCAATCATGTAATGTGCTTCCTATTTAATTTGGCCCTTAGATGGTGCCCTTAGAATCATGAATGCAATTCATACATTAGGCAGAAATCTAGTTGTTAATAGAGACAAAAGCCAAATGCATTATGTAATCTAGCAGAGAAAGAAGGAGCCACATCCTGGCAATAAGAAAGCAATATAACATTTGGGATACTGCTATTTTATTAAGACAACCACAGCTCTTCTACTCAGGATTCCCAATTTGTAAATTAATCAGCTAAGTTACAGCACAAATCTCCATGATTTGATTTCACAAGGAAATAGGTATCAGAGAGAGAGAAAGTGAGAGGGGGAGAAGTGGAGGGAGGGAGGGAAGGAGGGAGAAAGAGAGGAAGGAGAAAGAGAGGAAGGGAGAGAAAGAGGGAGGGAGGGAGGGAGAGATAACATATTTTGCATTCTTCGGTAAGCAACTCATTGTATTCCTTTTTGTAAATGAAGTCATATGGTATTGAATAACCATTCATATATTCTAACCAAAAATTTGTTTATTCCTCTTATTAGTTGCCAATGTGAGGCTGATATTTTAAAAAAAATCCACCCAGACAGACTGTGTCTTTAGTGTGCAATTTGAAAAAATAAATAAGATTTTTCTATTTAGCACATAAAGCAGGAGAAGGACGAGACAGTTTGATGGTTTTATAATTCTTTCCAATAGATCAGTCTAAGGTACAATTTTCTTACACTGACTTCAGTTAATGATGTATATTATTGTTTTGCATGTAAAACATTTGCTATGATGGCAAAGCAATAATCCATAGTCACATTTGGTAATTTATACATTTTGCTGCTTTTGTTTGACTTCGTGTTCAGCTCAATGTGTTCAGCCTCTTCTGCTTTCTTTTAGTTCATTAAACAAAAGAACTTTGCTGACAGGTTTTTCAAATTGAAGAAGATAGTCGTGGAAATAAACTGCTGATGTTGATAGATATGAATCATGCTATGAATGCTTAGTTAGCTCCTCTAAGAAGCAGTCTTTGCCCCCAAAGCTTTACAAAAAAGGAGACTATATAAGACAGGTCAAGGAAGTATAATCATCCCATCTTAAAGATGAATGAAGAACCAATGAAAGTGATTTGCCCAAGGTCACACACAGAACCAAATGTAAAGCAAATTAAATAAGCTTGTTTGTGTCAACCTCTTGCTGAGCTTGGAATCATTTTTGTACTTGAGGCTGAAAGAGCGAAGTTGTTACAATAACATTAGGGCTTATTAAGCTCTGGAAGGAATCCTTCCAGTGTAAAGATTCCTTACGCTGCCCAACTCACAGAGCTGCCTACTAAGCAAAGAATGTTGGCCATATTAATGTCATTAATAATGGTGCATTTGTTTATAGGCTAAATATTGTACAAAGCAAAATCTGCTTTAATCCCAAATTAGAACATGCTTGCGGCTGTCACCTGGGGTATTTTTCCTGATCTTAATTTTTAAAATAATCTGTGAGACCTGCTGGTTCCTAAAATTACAAAAGCAGTTAAGCTGTTCTCTCAAAGAGGCTTCTACACAGTATGGTATACATGCAAATAGACAAATGGACTGTAGGGCTTGTTAGACAGAGGAGTACATGAATAGTCCAGCACACAACCTCAGATAAAACAAAGAATGGGCAAAACTCATTTTCAATAACAGATTAATACTGGGATCAGTTGTCACTTATTAAATATTTGATGCTGTGGGTGGGGGTGGCTGCTACTAGGGGCAGGAGGGCACAAAAATGGCTATCACAGTGCTGTTTGGGGGTGGATGGGTGGGTGGATATATGCTACAGAGTACAAGATCCCCAGGGTTTTGTACTCCAGTCTGACTCGCTGGGAGAAAAAGTGATGGGAGTGGGAATGGCTTCCCTGCCTGCTTCCCTATTGACTTTGCTTGCCTGCCTACCTGCTGCCTCCTGACAAACAGGGAAACTCACAAATACCACTTGCATGACTGAAGAACATTCCAACCAACTGTAAATATGATCCAGTTGCCAAGTGCCCAGATTGTGATCACGTGACTGCAAAGATGCTGGGGCTGGAACTTCAAGGCATTCCTCATAAGAACCACTCATTCAGCACCACCATAATTTCAAATGGTCATTAACCAAGGACTATTCATCATTCAGAGGAAGTTCATATTACCTAACACATTGTGGTTTACACAATTTTCTTTATTTCAGCTTCTTTTTCTCTTCCCAGTATTTTTGCATTTCACAGTATTGCATCATGATAATTTCAAGTCTATGCATTCATATCTTTTCTGTTGAAGAAGATATTTATTGATTTTCAGGCAGTCTGAACATTTGAATTCATTACATTAAGGCAAAAGCAATTATTTACTTTATACCTGTGTGCCACTTCTGGCACAAAAATAGAAAGAAGGACTTGATGCAGTGTGTGACAAATTCTGTGCCAAAGTGAATTATCTATCTGTACAGAGCCTACTTAGAATATTTGTAGAATAGAAGAGGCCTTTGAAATATCTTTCCAATTTCATGTTGATTCCTTTGAGTGACTTAAGTAATACAGAATCTTGTGCCATTTCTAAATCAGCATGATGCTCACCTGACAATACTATGTACAATTTTACCAGGAAAAATATAAACAAATTTAAGAAGAGTAATTGAGTGTATTCTGAGGGGAAAAAATGAAAAGGTTAAATATCATGAAATACTTTTAAGAAAACTAAAGTAAACCCATGGTTTTAATATTTGAATATTTGAGCTACAAAAAATTCAGAGAACTGTTACTGACCTTTTGATATTAACATTTTTTATATTTTATGTCTTATTAGAAGTTAATAAAGTGTTCAGTGCCTCTCGTTTTTTTAGAAAGATCTCAACTGGATGGACAATTAAGTTAAATAGTAAGATTGGGAAGATGAAATTTTATTCTATAGGGTGAGGGTTTAGTTAGTGACTGCTGCACAGTCAATGAAACTCATTAAATGGTATGTTCATAGAATAATAGTCTTTTGAGAGAAAACATTTAGTTCTTGCTTCATTGTAGAAATACAGTATTATTTTAATTAGGCAACAACTAGTTCACAAGCAAGTAAAAGGAGAAGAACACTTGCCAGCAGGACACACACCCAGAGACAGCTTTGCTGTGGTGGGGTGGGGGAGTCTCATGCTTGACTCTGATTGATAGAGGACAAGTCCACATGCTTAGTCCTTGTAGCTCCAAACTGGCTTAGCCAATATTCCTTTACCTTCTTCAATCACAGTCCACCACATCTTTTTGAAGTGTGAGTAGTAAGGCATTCCATTTGTACAGGAAGACCGATACTGCATCACAGCTATAGTTTTATATTCACAATTACGAAAGACACAAAATCACTGCTGTTCTCTGCATAGAATTTCAGGGGGGGTGGGATACACAAACCAGGATGACCTAATTGTATTACAGCCCTGCAACGGATTCTCTGCAATTAAGTTATTCCAAGGAGAGGCTTACAAAACTTCTGGCTCTGGGACCTGAAATTAACTTGTTGCATTCCTTTGCATTTCATATAATTTGGGATGAATCAAGGAATAACTGGTCTGTAAAATGACATTCAGAGAATGATTTATATCCCACATTATAAACCTTCCTTGTGGATCATTTGAATTAGACTACCATTTCAAATGAAGCTCTGAAGTCCTTTATATATTTGTAATGCCTATGTGTAAAGGAACAAATTACAGAACCAGAAAATCCCTTTTTGGTGTGTGTGTTTTGCTGCAGCCTCATCTTCTATACTACATGTAGCTGGAGGGAAAACTGGAAAGAAAACTTGCACAATGATTCCACTGATATTTTCTCTATTTCCAAACAATTATTATACAATACCAAACATGAAGATTTCTACAGGAGAAGGAAAAGGAGTTGTATTCCATTTTGAAATATGTAGAATACAGTATATCTGTTACACCAATCATAGGTTATTAGTAAGTTCTTGCTATTTTCCAACTCTTTTAGGGAAAGTGCTTGGAAGAGAAATGGTGATAACTAATACACACAGGTTTCCTTTGTTCCTGATATATTTATTAAAGGAAATAGTTTATATATTTGATAGAACAAATATGCCAAGTTGATCCTTAGAAGGTTGTGTTCCAATGCCTCGTTTAGTTTCTGTTTAAGGGCATTATTATTATTTATTATCAAATTCATTTGCCACCCATTTCATGGTTCAAGGCAACTCTGAGCAGCATGGATGGGGGAGTTAAGGAAGTAAGGTGACTGCACAGTTGAAGGTCTGCCCCTTTTTTATAAACATTGCAAAGGCATGGCCTCGATTGCACAGATGTTCATCAACTTTACTTTTCATACAATCTCACTTCCCCACCAGTGTCTATGATTCTCTTTCTTATAACTTTTAGTCAAGGTAAACCTGACCTCTCCTGTGCACTGATGATCATATTCAGAGTGGCTAAAACCAATAAATCCAACTTCTAAGCCAGGTCATTCCAAAATTGTACTTTCCAGTTCAGTTTCAAATTGTACCCTATGTATCCATCTCTGCTCAAGGGAATTGATGCAAATTATAGACAAACAGAGAGATAGACATCCCAATGTAAAAATAGTAGTTAGGATTAAATATATCTGAAAAAAAGTTTTAGTGGAGGAGGATAGCAATAGCAATAGCACTTAGACTTATATATTGCTTCATAGTGCTTTACAGCCCTCTCTAAGCAGTTTACAGAGTCAGCATATTGCCCCCAACAATTTTGGGTCCTCATTTTACCCACCTCAGAAGGATGGAAGGCTGAGTCAACCTTCAGCCTGGTGAGATTTGAACTGCCAAATTGCAGGCAGCCTACAGTCAGTAGAAGTAGCCTGCAGTACTGCACTCTAACCACTGATTGTTGACTTCTTTCCTAAAGGCAGAAAGAAAAGGGATAAAGTCCAATATTTAAGAGAACTTTCTCATCAATTAGGAGTAAGATCTCATTTATCTAACAAACCTCTTTTTTAAAAAGTCTATCGTACAGATTTTAATACCCTGGCAAATTTATAATAGAACAGGTGGATGTTCAGATAATGAAACTCAGCTCTGCTTTGAAAATAAAAAGCAATTGGCAGCTAGTCAAAACTTTCAATACGGGCAAAATATGATCCTAATACTGTGCACTAATTAGCAATGTTTCATATGAAATTGGGCTTTCATAAGACCTGATTAATTTTCATTCTGGCCTTGGGATGGTCCCAATATCTATATCAGTGCTTTTTCCCTTTTGAAAACTTTGGTGTAATTTCATAGTTATCAAATAGTTCCTTTTGCTTCTTTTTGGAATGCTCAATCTTTTCTAATCCTGATTTGCCACTATCCTGATATTGTACATACACAAACACACACACATATGCAATCACACAAAATATGTGATATGGACCTCTTGAAAGATTGGATCAAAAACTACAGTGAGATACTTGAACTTGAGCCATTAGGGTAGGTATCTGAAGATCAAATCTAAACCTGTTCAATAAACAGCTCTAAAAAGCATATCATGGTCTTAATAAGCAATTAATGCTTCTATTATTTTTTTGTTTTCATGTGTTTTAACTATAAACCTCATATTTTTCAAGCATTGAAAAATAGTGGATTTAGCCCTCAGATTCTTCATATTGCATCTCTTCACAGAGTATTTATGGTTAGATACTTAAATACAGGGAACATAGTGATCCTCCCTCTAATGACCTCCTGTCTCATCTAATGGCCCGTTGCCATCCTGAAGTGCAATTAACAGCATAAAAGTTTCCAAAGCAACTGTATAATTCTTCTACTGTTACCTGGAGATCCATCACTTTCACTTATCTTTCTATAATGGCCTTGACTACTAGAATCATCTACCTACCAACACACGTGTGAAAAATTTCTGCTGAAACTATCTTGACCTCATTTTCTCCACAGCTGGAAACCACATTGTCACAAAGAAGACAGAGTGGGTGCAACTCATTTTCCTGGTCTCCAGCAGCTTTTCGCTAATACTTGCCCATTTATGGAATTGCTCACATGCACAAAGGATTGCTTGAAGCATGTTGGCTTAGCAATGCCTCTCTGCCACTAACTGAAGCCTATTAGTGATCAGTGATCTGGTCAGTAAAATATTTATTTATTTTTCTAATTCAGATAATCACCCATCTTATAAAGAAGTGAGGTATTAATAATACTAGCTTCATCATCATCAGAATGGAATTTTGAGGGTATTTCATTCTTAAAGCCTCATGGTCAGATTGTGAGGATCTATTTCAATTACAACAACAAAGTAAATACTTGAAGAGTATCAAATAACTTTTCAAGTACACACAGCTACCTAGGTGTTTGCCATATGTCTGCTACCCTGCCTTTATAGAACAGCAAAGAAAAGCATTATAGGAAGCTGTTCTATTTAGGAACATGGAGAATTTTCCTATACTGTTTGTTTATTTAATTCAATAATATTTATTCTGCTTGAAGCTTTCCAGCAAAGTGATCTTCCGCATCAGCTGCTGCATTTAGCTCTTCAGATACTGTAGGTAATCAGGGATTAAACCTGGGCTCTTTTTTGTGCAAATCACGTGCGTTATAATACCCTTCAAATTTTGTAGCCTATACAGTCTGTGCTACTGCTATGCTAATCTTTATTCTGGAAACCCAGGAACTGCTTCGTAATGGAGCCATAAATTTCACAATATGGTTATGTGGAGTGAAGAAAATGCATTAGATAAGGCAAACCATTGATCTATTCAAACCAAAAACTGTCAATCCCAGTGAGCCATGACTCCCGAGGGATCTTGGTGGACTTGGTTTCCCAAGCTTTCTTCCTAAGGTCTTTCAGATGCAAATGGCAAAAGAAATTGAAATTGAAATTGAAATGGAATAGACATTTAGCCTATCTGAGAGGTCACTCCAAGCAGCAGCTCTCCAGAGTCCAGTGCATAGTCACCACAGCTCTACAACACAATCAAAAAACAGAAGGGACCTGAAGTGAATACCCTTTTACCACCTCCATATGCTACAGCACCTCAACCAGGGCCTTGGTGGCTCAGGCTGTTAATTGCCTGCACTTAAGTTCCAGCTGCCTACAATTGCTGTAGGCTCGAATCCCACCAGGCTCAAGGTTGACTCAGCCTTCCATCCTCTTGGGGTAGGTAAATTGAGGACCCAAGATTGTTGGGGGCAATTAGCTGACCTTGTAAAAATGCCGCTTAGTAATAAGCAGGCATATACAATGGAATGAAGGCTATTGCTGAGCACACTGGGCTGTATCCCAAAAATTGTAAGCCGCCCTGAGTCTTCGGAGAAGGACGGCATATAAATGTAATTTAAAAAAAAACAGTGCTGATACTAGCATGAAAAAGGAAAGCAATGAAGGTCAGAAGCTATTGGCTTTTTTTTCTTGTCCTCGAGTTGCTATCAAAGACAGAAGCAGCATGAGATCAGAGTAGGTCAAAGGCAGTTGTATCTTCTGTTTGCCAATTCAAACAGTTTCAGTGACTGACCCAGCTCATGAATCACACTAAGCCATCATATGATTTGTTTGATTTGAGTTTTGTAAACCTTGCTAATTGTAATGTATTCAGCAAATCATGGATAAGCCAACTACTCTGGCATTGAGCAAGTGCTCCTTATTATTTTCAACATACTTGATCTTTAGCAGATATTATTTTGAATAAGATTAAAGGGCTGAGAAAGATCTCTTTTGATGCAAGCACAGCCAAGACAATTAAGAAATGTGATAAATAAATAGCTAGAGATTAAGTTTGTTGTTGTTGTTTTAAAAAAAATGGTAAGAAAGTGTTTCAGAGAATTAGCCTAACTATACCTTTTTTAAAAGGTACTCTTGGATTAAACTTTCAGTGGTAGAAAACAAGATGCAAAACATTAATGTATTTTTTTTACAAAAGTTACAAAAACAAGGTCAAATGCACAGGAAGGGAATTTAGCCATTACTAATAACATCACCAGTAAACATGCTATCTTATAAATTACTATATTTTCCCCAGATAGGAAGTGTTGCAACTTGATTGCTGGGGAAATGAAATGCCTTCACAACAGAAATGTCATTTTGGGAAAGAGATATGATCTGTAGGGAAACTATGTCTATGGTGCAAAGAGCTGACTGTGTGGAAAGGCAATGAGACAAGCCAAACTTCACTGCTAAGGTTGCAGCCATAAACAGATTGGACTCATTGGTTTCTGCCAAATTTATTTCTGATCTATATGCTCAGGATTGCACTACTCATTTTGGATGTGGATGAAGTAGTCTCATCCTCCCAAGTCAGCACTGTGAGAACCACAGAGCAAGTTCAGATATGATCTACTACTCTTCTGCGATGTTGCTGAAGCCAAAAGGGCTGCCCAGGGATGTGTGTATGTCTGTGTGTATATCCTTTCTTCAGATCGGTAACAATGTGGCCTATCAGCAGGAATGGCTTGTGGTCCATAATTCATACCATGGTCTCTTCTACAGCATCAAATATTTATGTCTGGAAACTTAGTAACAAAGCACATTTCTTCTTCCTTGTAGCATGGTGGAACATTCACACCTAGCATAAATTTCCTTGTGTTAGAATAATTATATTCACAAATCAGTCGAACGTTTCATTGGAATGGGACACATTTTAGAAAAAAGAGAGCTCTTCTCCTTTCATACCTAAGAAGCTAAGGAGCCAAACAGCTATCTATCCTACTTTTGTCATCCTATGTCACCATAGCAAGGTCAGGATTATATCTTCCTACTACACACTCTGCGTAGTATCAAGGGTATAGCTTCATCTCCTTCTTATAATCCAATTGAGAGTTGCTCATTGATCATTAAAGCAGCTTCTCACAAGCCTGGAGTTTGGCATAATAATAAAAAGCTGAAAGCTAGTGAGAGCAAAAGATCACATTTAGAATATCAATTCTAAATGTGGCCCCTGACCTTTGGAATCAACTGCCTTTGGAGCTCCGCCTGGCCCCTGACCTTTCGCCGCGAGTTGAAGACCTGGTTATTTGACCAACCCGGGCTGTGACCCTTTGGGGAGGGTTGCTTTTAATCATTTTATAAATGTTTGGACTTATAATTTAATTTAATTGTTTTTTAATGTATTTATTGTCTCTTGTTTTTAGTTGTAAGCCTTGAGTCTTCGGAGATGGGGCGGCATATAAGTTCAAATAATAAATAAATAAATAAATTCATACTATTTGTGGTATTTGGAGGATTGCACTGTAGTGTTTGAATTAATGGAGATCAACACAATCAGCACTTAGACTAGAGATGTCAAGCATATTCAGTCAACAAGAGTGACATGTTATAAATACTTTCACATACAAAAACATGCAGAGTTGTCTATTTATTCTCTTAACTCAGGGAAGGGAAAGGTTGCTATATCACACACCCACTAGAAGTTGCCACTGGCTTGGCCAGTACTGAAAAGAATGCAAGGAGTTGCCATTCGACATCTGTGGGGCTTCCCTATCCATGATTTAATTATTATTTAAAGGAAATGGGGCAAGGAATGTAGGTCCTACACCCTGATCCTCAAATATCAGGCTTTATCCTTTCCAATGCTTACACCAGGCCATAATGTAATGGAAGGAACAAAGCTAAAACAGGAAATAATCTGTAGCCACAGATTATTTTATCCAATAATATGAAACTAGAAATCAAAGACATAAGAAAGACATGCTCAATAACATTGCAGAACAGTCAACCTTTTTGGACAGGAGTGTGTGTGTGTGTGTCAAAATCTGGAAGTCAATGGTGTCATGATTCAAGCCCCATCCTTTTGTGCTCAAATGTGCATTTACAAAAGAAATGGTGTTGAATCCCAATGGAATGTCAATAGAGGTAGATTTTGACCCACCCATCCTATATACATGCTGCTTTCTCTGTATTGAACTATTTTTGGCCTTTTTCCACTGTTGAGTTGCCCTCTACCCACCTTTAAATTGGTTTTTAAAAAACTATAGTGACATGAAATGTTCCCATTGCTACCGTGGTTCCTATTCTGCCTCTCTTGTCTCAGTTACTGCAATCTTTTGATTTCCCTCCAAGAAAAGTCTAACACATCTTTTATACACCTTAAGATTGTCCTTGGATGGTATAAGAATGCAGAGACAACACTACACTATTTTAACAATATAGCTAAGGACAGATTTAGCTTCAGGTTGTGAGAATTAAGCATAAAAATAACAGTACAGAGCAGAGGTGGTATTCAGCAGGTTCTGGAGAACTGGTAGTGGAATGTTTGAATAGTTCAGAGAACCTGCTGAATACCACCTCTGGATGGGCACCTAGCCCTTGATTTGAAATACGGTACTGTATCAGATTTACTGAATTAACAAACATGCACCTATCTCAGAGAGCTCCTCATATGAAAATTATTTTTGGTGACAAAAAAAATCAAGAAATGCAGATTCCCATATCATGCTAAGTCATAAAAGAGTTACAAGTTAGTATATTGTAAATCTAGGAAAGGGCCTGGCAGGTGTTAAGTTTGAAGATCTCTTTTTTTAACTAGTAATTTAAGAACCACTACTCAAAACCAGATGAAAAATAGTGACCCAAGTCACTATTCTTTGTATTCTTCCTTCCTTCCTTCCTTCCTTCCTTCCTTCCTTCCTTCCTTCCTTCCTTCCTTCAATTTGTATAGCCACCTATCTCAAACTAGCAAATCCGGATGGTAAACAAGCATAAAACCAATTAAAACAGTAAAAACACAATGCAAAAAAAAGAATAAATGCAAATAGCAGCCCAGAGCTATTATAATCTGTCAGTATCAACATAACTAGGAAGCAGGGCCTTTCATACTCTGGGGAACCCAGAGTTGGGCACATAGCCAGATCTTCAAGGCAGAGAAAAGCTACAGCAGACAAAGCAACATTGCTTGGCTGATAGAACCAGCAGTGTGCCCATCCTGCCAGACAGAATTGGATGGATAGAAGCAACTGGAAGAGGATGGTGCCTTCAGGGAACCCAAGTCATGCAGGGCTTTGAAGGTGACAACCAGCGTCTTTAATTGTTCTCAGAAAACACATGGCAACCAATGCAGAACCAGTGGTGTTACACGTGCTGAACAGCCAACAGCATTTACAATTCATGTACTTGCATTCTGTCCCTTTCATTATTCTGTATCACCTGAAGGTTCTGAATGCTCTTCAAAGGCAGCTCCATGTGTTGGAGTAATCCAAAATTGAGTATGGAGCTGTGGTGGCACAGTGGTGAGAGTGCAGTGCTGCAGGCTACTTCTGCTGACTGCCTGTTGCCAGCAGTTCAGCAGTTCAAATCTCACCAGGCTGATTTTTGATTTTGGTTTTTTTTATTTTATTGGACTTATATGCCGCCCTTTCCCTGAGGATTCAGGGTGGCAACATTAAAATACAAATACAAAATAAATGATGAAAGGAAATTGATCACGATTAACATAAATGGACTTAATTTGTCTGCTAAAAGAAGAAAAGTATTTCATAAATTAGAGAAATTAAAAATTGATATAATTTGTTTACAAGAAGTACATATTAAAAAACAACATGAATATATATTGAAACAAAAAACAATTAGGGAAATTATACATGTCGCTGACACAATCGAAAAAAGAGGTGTGGTCTTATATATTAGAGATACAATTGTGGCAGAATTAATTGAATTGGACTATGTTAATATTTGTATGATGGGAGATCTTAATGGAATAATTAATGATTGGTTGGACTATAAAATGCAGAAATCAACAAAGAAAGCTAGAAAGATTTACAAAATCTTTCTTTTTAATGAAATAGAAGAATTAAACAAAAGATGCATGGAGAGAGAAATGTGAAAAGTAAGCAATATACTTTTTACTCAAACAGACATGCATCATGGTCTAGAATTGATGATATATATAGATGTCAGCAGAACTACTTACTAACATACGAGAAATTGAAATAGAAACAAGCACTTGGGCAGACCACAATCCAATGACAGTTATTTGGAAAGGATATAAGAGGAGATCTAGATGGACTTTAAATAATACAAAACTAAAGGAAAAAGACTTTAAACAGAAAATAGAGAAAAACTGGTTTTCTTTTTTAAAGAAAATAGAAAAGAGGATACTTCTTTACAGAATCTCTGGGACATGATGAAGGCCTACACAAGAGGTTTGATAATTGACTATACAAAGGAAAAGAAATATAAAACAAAAAAGACTTTTAAACTTTGGAGGATGACTATAAAAGACTGGAAAAGTTACAGAAGTTCCATAAAAGACATTAGAATAAAATGGATATTTAAACATAAAATGGAATAATGGAAAGAACTAGCACAAAAATTAAAATGCTAAACAAATTACTTTGAAGATGCAAAAAACCAGGCAGATGGCTAGCCTATAAACTGAAAGGAAGAGAATCAAGAAGGATTAATCAATTAATAAATGTTTCCATGTTTGCTATGGAAATGAGGAGAAGAAAAAAAATTATACAAGATTACTATGGAAAACTGTATTTTCAAGAGAACATTCAAGAAGAAAAAAGGATTAAACAATATACTTACAAGCTGGTGGAAGTGTTGAATAGGAATATTAGAGATAAGAAATAAAAGGAATGAAAATTAAAAGGAAGAGTATAAATTGCAAGCTTTGCAGATGATCTGGCATTTATATTAGAGATCCATTGGAAACAGCACCTAAATTAATAGAAAAGATAGAAGAATATGGAAGTAGCAGGTTTGAAAATATATAAAGATAAAACAAAGATATTAACAAAAATATGTTAAAGCAAAGAAAGTTGGAAGAAGTTTTAGAAATACAGGTCACAAATAAGGTTAAGTATTTAGGAATATACATTACACCAAGATGTAGCACACTGAAGAAGGATAATTATATTAAACTCAAACAGCAGATTGCAACAGATTTGGCAAAATGGGAAGATTTACAAATATCATTGATTGGAGAATCTACAATTAAGATGAATGTATGGCCTAGAATTCTGTATTTATTCCAGACAATTCCAGTCCGACTAGGGAAAGAGTTTTTGAAGACTTAAACAAATTGTGTTGTATATTGGCAGGAAAGAAAGCAAGAATAAAACTTAAAGCTGTTACAAGATGCAAGAGTATAAGAGGGTTCCTTGCCCAATTGGGAGCTATATTACCAGGTGACAAGTTTGATGTGGGTAAGGAATGGATAACATTAGAAATACTAAACTATTGACTTTAGAAGGACAACACTGCTAGGATGGCATGCTTTCCTTTGGTATAAGGGAACTAAAACACAGGGGTATTTCAGAAGACATGATATTCAAGAGGCACTGTTTTGAACTGGGAAGACAAAAGATAATATTATTTTAAAATTCCATTATGGAATTTTGGGTTGTTTACGTAATTTTGGGGTTTTAATAATAATACTAATATTAAATTGGCTTTAATTTAATATGTTTTAAGAACTTATTGTTGCTATTTTAGTTGTGACCTTGAGTCTGGAGAGAGGCTGACATATAAGACAATTAATAAATAAATAAAATAAATAAATACTATTGAAGCTTTTTCATATCCAGTAATATATAAAGAACAAACAGTTAGATATGGTGAGATATTGAATGAAAAGGGTAAACTTAAATCTATGCAAGCGTTGGAAGAACAAGGTGTAAAATGAATTGGTTTTCATATATGCAAGTACAATCAAGATTTGATAAATATTTTAAAATAGAAGGTATTTATGATAAGCTGACTGATTTAGATAAAATTCTGATGGGTACTGATGAAAAATTAAAAACTTTATGGACATTTATTAGAATTTAAATTGGAAGAAGAATAAGTTAAAGAAACAATGATTGCTTGAGGGGGGGATTTTGGATATGGGATTGATTTAGAGAAGTGGCAAAATTGTGGTCTCAAAATTATAAAATGACAATGTCAACTGCATATAAAGAAAATTTGTATAAGATGTTTTACAGATGGCATCTACCCCCAAAATTGCAAGAATGTTTAAGAACAATCGGATAAATGTTGGAAATGTCATCAGATACCTGGTTCATATTACCATATGTGGTGGACATGTTGGATGCAAAAAAATATTGGACTAAAATCCACACATGGTTGGAAAAATGATAAAACAACATATAGACTTTAAACCAGAGATCTTTTATTGGGAATTATACCAGAAATATACAATAAAGAGTTGAAATATTTGATTGTAAATGTTTTAACAGCAGCTAGAATTGTATTTGCTAAGAATGGAAAAATGATAAAATACCTATGCAGGAGGAAGTTATTAAGAAAATTATGGACTGTGCTGAAATGAGTAAATTGACATTTGAAATTAGAGAACAAGAAGATAAACAATTTTATATGATATGGGATTTGTTTTATCAATGGTTGGACAAAAGAATTGGTAATGTAATAGAGTAGATAATTTTGTAATAGAAGTTCAATAGATTGATATAAAATATAATATAGACATATATAACCATTGGATGAAAGTATAATATAAATTTTAAGATAAAATTTGGAATATCTCTGTATAAATGATGGAATAAATAGTCTAGTCATAGATGATTAATAACTGATAAATATATAAGCATATGTTAGCTTGACAATGTAAACGTTTATATAAATTGTGGGTGATGATGATGACAAAAGGGATAGCACAAAAGATTTGCAACCAACTGACACACTGAATGTATATAAAACGGAAGATGGTTTTATGTTTTTATGTTTTGTTTGTATGTTTGTCTTAAAAATACAAACTTTTTCAAAAAGAAAAAATCTCACAGGCTCACAGTTGACTCAACCTTCTATCCTTCCTATGTAAGTAAAATGAGGATCCAGATTATTGGGGGCAATATGCTGACTCTGTAAACCGCTTAGAGAGAGCTGTAAATGACTGTGAAGCGGTATATAAGTCTAAGCGCTATTGCTATTACAAAGGTCTTGTTCATATGCTCAATCCAATAATTTACTTTCAGGATAAGGATCATTTCATAATCCAAAAATATTTAGTTTCATTGTAGTTTTTTCACTAAATTAACTAATTTGAGAGTGGAAAATCTTTTAATCTGTAAAGATTAAGAACATCCTGAAGATCTATTATATGCAACCCCAGGATCTACTGGATGATCTCAATCTCTTGCTCAACCTTGTTTCAGAAGACTGGGGAAGTCTCAATGTTTTATTCCTATGATACCTGTTCTATTTCTAGAGCCATAATTCAATAAAAAGAAACAATCATTTTCTTTGAAAAGATAAAGTTTTCCAGTCAGCTGGTCTGGACTCTGAATATCCTCAGGCATCTGGATTAACAACAATATGCCAGAGAGAGGAAGGGAAAAAATTATCCCCGAAATACAAGATAAGGGGCTGCCTACCGCTTTAACCCATCTACAAAAATTCCAGAGCAGCTGTTCTGTGTGAGATGAGAGCAGGCAAGAAAAAACAAATGATGCAGATAGAAGAATAATTAATGCATGATCCATAAAATTCCAGTTTGCAGACGTGTGTTCCTGCTGGGCAGTTAAAAAGCAGTGTTTCAATATCTCATCAATTATTCATAGCCCTATACCATTTTAGTAGTTAAACTTGTTTCCAATTAATCTTTAATTAAATCTACTTTTTAAAAAATAACTCCCACACAGCCGTTTGCCTGAAGCAAGGTCCTCTTATCTACTGAAGAATCAGTCTGGTGTCAGGAATAATTCATGTATCACTAAATATCTACACGTAAGCCAATTCCATGTCAGAATCAACACAAACTTGTTGTATTATTCATCACACTTGATCCCACACATTATTTTGTTAACATGCTGAACTAAGATCAAAACTAGCTTCTTTTTAATAATGATGCCACAATCAGTGTGTAAGAAACCTTACAAAAATAATGTTTGATACAACCTGTTTTCCAGAATGCTTGCAAACTTAAAAGAATGAAAAGAATGAGAACCAGAGGCAGAATTAATTCAAACATTTAGCTCAGATAATGTATTTTAACTTCATTATAATTTCTAGTTATTATATTTCCAAACAACATTAAATACATAAAGCATATTACTAGTATTAAATGTATTCTAAATTAAGAAAAGGGCATACTCAGAATCTAATATAATATTCATTTTTATGTACACAATATATATTCTGGATCACTCAGCAGATTCTCCTAGCCTTTCTGTTTAAAAAAAAAAAGCCAGCTCAAATATTAATTATATCCAGGGCTGTTCATCTGAACTGGATTGCCCTTCATGTAGGGGAGGACTTTAAATAAATGTAAACTCACATACAAAATTTTAGTTCAGTTCTAAGACTAAGGAGAAGCTATGGGAAAAAGAAAGGAAAAATCATCCGATGTATAATCTGATCTGGGTGGGGAGGAACAGGCTCCAGCTCAACCCAGACAAGACCAAGTGGCTGTGCATACCGGCATCTCAGGTCCAAGAAATTCCACCTTTGGTCATGGGGGGAGAGGTGTTGCCCCCTGTGGATAGGGCACGCAACTTGGGTGTCCTCCTGGATGCACGGCTCAATATGAAGGAGCAGGTGGGAGCCGTTGCCGAGGGGGCATTTGCCCAGGTTCACCTGGTGCGCCAGTTGCGCTCCTACCTGAACCAAGATGCCCTACACATGGTCACCCATGCGGTCATTGCTTCCCATCTTGACTACTGCAATGCTCTCTATTTGGGGCTGCCCTTGCGGACTATACGGAGGTTTCAGCTGGTGCAAAATGCGGCCGCACAGATGGTGATTGGAGCGGCCTGATTCTCCCATGTGACATCCCTCCTGCGCGGTCTGCATTGGTTGCCGGTTGCCCTCTGTATAAGATTCAAGGTGCTGGTATTAACCTATAAAGCCCTTCATGGCTTGGGTCCGGGGTACTTGCAGGAATGCCTCCTGCCAGCTTCGAGGTCCAATCGCCCAGTACGCTCCCACAGACAGGTCCTCCTGGGGGTGCCGTCGGCCAGACAATGTCGGTTGGCGGTCCCCCGGGGGAGGGCCTTCTCTGTGGGGGCACCCACCCTGTGGAACCAGCTGCCCCTGGGGCTGTGGTTGGCTCCTGACCTACATTCCTTCCACCGTGATCTAAAGACCTGGCTGTTTTTACAGGCTGGCCTGGATTGAGAGGGATTGCGGGTTTTAATCGGGTATTTTAGTATAATTGAATTTTCTATTTGGATTGGATTAATATTTTTACCTATTTTTGTATGCATATCTTTGTGTGAGCCGCCCCGAGTCCCCCCCGGAGATGGGGCAGCATATAAATCCAAATAAATAAATAAATAATAATAGTCAATGTATAAAAATTACCACAGCATACAACATCATAAAAGTTCTGGAAACAGGATTTACAGACATTTGTCTTTAATTTCTATATTGGAAGGGTAATAAATTCACAGAATATTTCAACAGTCATCAAATTAACAAGTGTACAGCATTAAACTGGTATGAAAGTCAGTGAAGAAATAGTAAGTAACATTGTGACATACCAACATATATGTAAACTAGTCTACATTTTGGTGGCCGTATAAATGCTTGGCATGATATAATGGAACCTTTAATTATCTCTGTGGAGTTTGCAATAAGGACTACTTCTAAAACCTACCTGAAAAGTTCTACAAAGCAAGCATAATGAGTCTGAATGTTGTCCAGGAAAATGTTTGGGTCTCACATCATAATAAGTATTTAGGTGATTCGTTTATCTGTCTTATGAAACCAGGCATTTTAGTTCAAAACTCTGCAGCCAGTGGCTCCTATAACATGGAAGAAGTGACAAGAATCCTTTGATTTTGAAGTATTTCAGGAAAACACACCCTCTGAGCTGGCTGGCCAGATGATAGTTTATCAGATGATCTTACTCCTCTTTTGAGCATTCTTCTTTATCAAAGAGATGACCAAGGCCACTAAATTCTGCCCAATGAAGGCAGCAGAAAATGCTTACCAAAAGAAAATCAGAAAGATTAATAGAGAGGATACCCTGATGCCTAAGTGGAAATTGCAGGTTGTAATGCATATCATGATCTTCATTCCAAAAAGAAGCCACCAAAATGTAGGTGTCTTTCTTGAAAAAGCAGTGATTAGTCACTTCCCTCTATAAATAACAATACCAAAAAATCTTGGACAGGCACTTAGAAAATATGCACATGGACAAAATTTCCATCCACTGCTTGAATCCACACATATAGTTCATTGATACCTTACAATATCCTAGATTCTTGGGGAAAAATTGATGCATATGAAGGCCAATACCAGCTAAAGAACTGGCAGCTGTGAATATATATTTTTGTGCATGTAATAATTTATTAAATTTATATGCTGCCCAACCTCCATACAGCTCCTGCGTGATATTCTAGAATAAAGTTCAATCCTTTAAATACTAGAAATTATCATCACTATTATTTCTAAACTGTGCTGTAGAACATTCCAAGCTGGCAACTAACAAAGGGGCATTCTTGTAACAGAAATATAAAATATATTGTCCAGTACATTGATTTCAGTATTCATGCTGCTTGTATACCAAAGACTACTGTCCACTGGCCCTGATTTTCTATAATTGTGCTCCACGTCGAACACAGATATTAGGTAAATGTCATATCCTTTGTACATCCCAGCTTCTTAATTCCTGAATTAATTCAACCTTCTTGCTACATAGCATCTATAAAAAGGAAGAGAAGGATTAAGTAAAACTGGAAAGAGTCAGGTCAGATTCAGTGAATCTGTTTCTTTCCATAATATTCCCAATAGTTCCCTGGGAAGGAAGGGAGGAGGGAGGGAGGGAGGGAGGGAGGAGGGAGGATCTTACACTGTACAGTTTTGCATCAAGAGAAATGCTGTGTCTTTCAGCTCACAGAATCATACTGGATTGAACTGGGATATTTGCCCATGCAAGTGATGATAGGAATAAGTGGGAGAGCTCTGGCCCACAAAGCTGCTCATATGCAATTCTGTTCAAGGCTGTTGCTAAAGCCTCAGCAACTGCAACCTCTGGAAAGTCCCCTCTGAAAACCCAACAGTTCCATTAGATGCCTGGGAGAGATCAAATAACTACAAATAGTCCTCATTTACTGATTGCCTTGTTTAGCAACAGTTTGAAGTTAAATCAGCTGAATAGAAAACAGCTTTGCCACCAGTCCTTGCATATACAACAGTCACAACTTCACAAGCTTCACAACCTATCCCAACCTGCAGAATTAATGGGGAACACACAAAAAATGAAATCAGAAGGCGCGGTCATGTGATGTCTTGCTTAACAACCATAGAGTTTAGCAATGGAATCATCAGTCTCAATTGTGGTTGGTAGGTGAAAATTAACTGTAGACCATTCTCCCAAAAGAGATTGGTGGCACTGGTCAATCTAAACCAATCAGAATATGATCTGGCCAAGAAAAGGAACAGATGATAATGTCCTCCACCCTGAGACAAAAAGCAGTTCTAATGGGTAGCCTCCTGTGCATGTTGGTCCTCGCTGAACTGGGACAGATCCATAGTTGTCATGGTGTCCATCAATTTCTCTGCTGACTCTGGTTTCTCTTCCAAGGAAGACAGGTTGAAGACTGCACTGCCAACCCAGCGATGAAGTCAAGCCTAGAAATGAACATCATTGCCCAGTTGGTGAATACTTCCTGCTCTTAAGCCATGTGTGCAGTGTTACAAATGTTAAATCAGATGGGAAGCTTACAGAAAGTCTTGGATATCTCTTTGGAGTGTTTGCCTAAATTTTAAGAATGGAAAGGCTGTGATGAAAACACTCCATTAAACTGCAGGCTGATTATACCTAAATTGTGAATGAGCTTCTTACCAACCTGCCTCATTGCCCCAGGCATATATAGAATGACAGCCAATAACCCTCCTCCTCTTTTAAAAAAAAACTAATTAATTTATTAATGTTGCAAGCACAAAGAAACAACACAAAAAAATCATTAGAAGGACTGCAGGAAAAAAATCTATTATTAAGAGTTTAAGAAGAAATCTACTGCAGATATAGTACAACAGCCACCAAAGCCAAAATAACTCAACTTTCATAAAATAAGAAATAATTTTCTAAAAGCAGATTATTACTTCTGTATTTCAGCAACAAACCTTTCAGCCTTTTCTGGATCAACCGCCCCCCCTTGATTCCAGACTGGAAACAAACAATAACAATAAAAAACATTCAACTGATAGAGGGAGAGTTTAATCCCTCTTTGTATAGTTGCCAGTCATGCTTTATTAAATGGTTCTATTTCTGAATAATATGTTGGGGCTCCAAAAAAAAATCATTACCTTTGTTGTTGGGGATATTCCACTTAGTGGAATAAATACAGAATATGATTTCATACTATAAACCTCAAAATCTGATAAAAGGCTAGGTTTTTATGCTAAATGAAAATTAAAGTCTCCATAATATGCAATTCAAGCTTGCATTAAGGCTGCAGTGAGATCCTATGTATACATTTCTTCATAAAGACTGTTATTGTTATTCAGCATTATTGCTGTTAAGCTTGGCCTTATAAGAAATATTTCTAAATCACACATTATTTCTATAACGTAGAACCTGTAAACAGGTCACTTCATCTTGAAGAAATATTCACTTTCAGTACTATTTCTCCCTCCTTGGTAAATGAATGTCAAAATTAATGTTAAGTCTCTGCTTGAGCACCGAACAATCTTATATCATCTACTCAGCTTCTTATTTGCAAGCATTCAGGATTTCCAAATCATGGGAAATAAATCATGTGAAAGAGCTTTTAAAGTAGTAAGCAACTCCATCTAGCTTTGCGTTGATGTAAGTTTCTTTCTTACTTAGCTCTAAAATATATTGAGCCTAATCAGGAAATTCTCCTTCTCGGATGAAGAAGGGATGTGTCCTATTTTCTATTTTCTTGCTTAGGGGCCCATAATTCATCAAGTAAAAACACAACAGAAAGATGAGAAGTGTTTTTTCCACTTGCCATCTAGACAGTAAGCAATCAAAATTTAGAAGATAGCCTCTAAGCATGGAAGAAGACTAAAATCATAAATCTTTAGCTCTTCATACCATCCAGAAGTCCATTCTTTTCCTTGTCTGAATGGTGGCAGGTATGATCTGAAATATAAGCTATATGATCTAAAAGAAGGTGTACTATGAATCAAACTTGTCACAAAACCTCATTGCCTCCTTGGGTCCTCTCCTCCATCTCATCCCCATCATAAAGCAATATCTTTTGACTGGAAGCCTTAATGCCTAATTGCAGAAATGCAAGGAGTTGAGATTGCAGAATGGTGAGAGGAAGGGACTCTCCATATGTTCAGATGCAATATATATAGATCCTTCTGCAAATATTTTTAAATTGTCACAGAAAGCCAATTCCAGGACTCAGTACTGAGAGTTCTCTCCAAATGATACCCAGAAAATGGGATTGTTATTATCCACAATGCTGATTGGGAAATTAATCTCCATTCTTTAAGACTACATGCCAATTTCTCTCTAGTTTAGAACAAAAGTATTACAGAGTCAGGGGGAAAAAAGTTTTAGCACCTGCAAAACCATTATACACATTGGCACCAACTCAAAGCAGATTCTTTGCTTAGGAAATTCCTATGGAAAGCTTTGTTTTAGGTGCATAAATAGCAAGTTTACCAAGGTTATGGCAAAAAAAACCCACATTCAAAACACTGGCTTTTGTCGTGTCTATAATGCTTAAAATGTTTAAAATAAGCCATTCTTTGAATAGTGCTGATTGAAGAAAAATATCATGAGTTTAATTACTCTGAACTTGTTCAGAACAATAAGAACTATAATAAACTCTATTTCTTCATACAATAAGCCAATTAAAAAGTGCCTCTGACATGAGGATGATTGCAGCCTTATCCCCTCAGAACATTTCTAATTAGCAGCCAATAAGTGTAATAAGTAGGCAGTATTTAGGCAAGCTCCATTGATCTCAAAAAGCTAAGGAGAATTAGTTCTGGTCATTATTTGGATGGGAGACCATAGGAAATCCACAGGGTTGTACATTAGACTGGAACATCCTCCCCCTCCTTCTGAAAAAATCTTTCTGGACAAGGAAGAAATGGTGAATTGAAGACAGTTCCATTAAAAATCACCCACAACTGCTCCAGAGCACACTTGTTGCCTGAACCTGACTTGGGGGACTGACAGAATGGTGAACCAAAGTTACCCAATCAGATGTCATGCTTAATGCAAGACTAGAATGCATAGTCTTCTAGTTTTTAGTCTGGTATCTTAACCACTACACCAAACTCTCATATTTGTATATCCCTTTTAATTGTCTATGGCGATTCTTAGTCATTCAGGTCATGATTGTCCCAAAGGTGCTTTTTCAAGAGGCAACTGGACTTTCTGGTTTTTCTTTGAAGATGTGTCACTTCTCATCCAAGAAGCTTCTTCAGCTCTTCAGCCATCCCTTTTAATTATTAAGATATCAGCTGGTTTCTTTTTTTATAGTATTCTTGAAGTCCGATTTCAGATCAGTCTTCATTTTGTCAGGTAAAATTTGTTCCTTTTCCAAAACATCTTTTAAACATGATCTATCTATAGAAGCAGAGATTATTAAAATTAACTTCAAGGTCCATTGTTCAAAAAATAGTTTTTGATATTCCCAACGTTAAAATATTGCATTGTATTTATTTCATTATATATTTGTAAGTAGAATTTAAATGTTCTTCTCCTTTCATTTTAATCTTTAGCTCCTTCTAGTGTCAACCTTGAACCTCCCATCCTATTATATTTTGTTTTAAAGAATTGAAAATAAAAGTATTTTCCCACAGGAAGTATTCTTATAATCTTATTTCAAATCCAAATATAATCTTATTTCAAATCCAAATAGACCCTTAGTTTGTTTGTAGCTTTCTGAAATCAAAGTTCTAATCACCCTTTTGCTGTTTATTAAAAAAAGTCTTTACATTTGCATTTAAAACTTCTTTCATTTTAAGAAAAGTCACCTGCTGCTTTTCAGAATTGTCAATCCAAAGGTAATAATTAAAAAAACAGTTAACAAGCAATTTCCAAAAGTGATTAGAAAAGGAAGTATGCAAACCCAGTGTTCTTTTAAAGGTACTGACCATAGTTTAATCAAGATAGTTATGGTATTCCCTTTGTTTCCCAGAGCTCTAAGTTTGTCAGAGAATACTGTCTTATCTCTTGGCAGAATTTAAACTTGGTTTATTTGATCAAGGTTAAAGTAGAAGCATCGTTATTTCTGATAATGCTTAATGGACTTTTGCTGTCATTAGAACTAAAATGATAAGGCTTTAAGGATTTGTTTACAGATAAGAGATTCGATAAAGGAAGATTTCATTTGTTGTATTTTAAGCTAAAATAATAAGTTGCTAAAGTTGTTCATACTGTTGTGGCAAAGGAAAAAGTCTCTATATGTTTCTTTTTTTCTTTACTATATACTTATTTTTTTCTTTTCTGTTGTTTCTTCTTTTCTGTACTTTTTTATCTTCATTCTTTTATTTTTAGTCTGTTTTAGTTTTTATCATTGCACTTGTAATTTTTAATAACTTTGCTATTAAAAATCATTCTGGAAAAAGACAATAACAATTGCTTTTACAATTACATCTAACTTGGATTTTACCTGTTATATAATGTAAACTAATTTGCACTCTTATTATGAAGCAAGTATTGTAACAAGAATCTCTGAAATGTATGCAACTTGTAGTGGTTATTTCTGATAACAGCAGCAAGAAACAAATACCTTTCTATAATACAAGAAAGTGATATAATAGATCTAGCAACTTTTTTAAAAGAAATGGGTTCCTGCCAAGTCTCAACAGTTGAGAAATTGGAGAGAAGGAGAGATCCGTCTGGGGTGCTTTAAGCAGAACAAGGAAATGTGAAATCAGACAATGACGCAAATAACACAAGAAAGCAGCTTGATGGGTTTTTTTTTATTTCTGAAAATGAAAAATGATTTGAAAGAACTCATACCTAGGGTGATCCAAAACTGAACACTGAATATGTTCAGTCATTGTAAGGTTGTTGTTTTTTTAATGTTTCACATTCCAGTTCTGTTTTGGAGATGAGATTTAAGGAGGATCCTGTTCTGACCAAGGCTTCCAAGACCATAATTACACACACACTTATTTTAAAAACAAGTCTTGTTTTATTGCAACACTGGGAAATATTTTCATTCTCAGCCGGTAATGAATCTCAAACAGTCCCTCAAGATAAGCACCTATCTTTCTTTCCTGTGAGGTGCTGCCAATAACAGAAGTGTCAAATAAACTAGAACAAAAACCAACCGAAGTACAAAGAGCTTCAAGAATGAATCTGCACTGAATGAACGTCTTTGTTTCCTGCAAAGATTTCATCATCTTGGCCTCTCCTTTATATCTTATGGGAGGGGCAATCACCTCTCAGCCTTACTCCTGAGTCACCCCTTTTGTTTCAGCTGCTGTCACCTTCTAGCAGCTCTGCACACACGCGCACTAGGAACAGGCTCCCTGGGTCCTCTGCCTCACTGCTGCCAGGCTCCAGAGGCTCCAGAGGCAATACCCCACTCCCAGATGGTCCTGGCCCCATCTCTGCATTGGATGCAGGACCCTCGTCTGAGTCCTCTCCAGACTCCTTGACTGGTCCCCGTTCTTCCCCACTGTCTGATTCCACTGCCATCTGCCGGTGAACCACAACAGAGCCATAGAATGAAAAGAAATTAGCTGCATATTCAAGGTCCAGTGTAAACTTAGAAACTTTAAAAGGCAAGAGTGATGGGCCATCGTGGCTAGGGCTGAGGGTAGTTGTAGTTAACAATATCTAAAATGCATCAGTTTTTCAGCTTCCCTCCTTTATACTATGGAATCAGACAGAAGAGAAGCGAACGACATATTTGTAGAGAACATTCCTTTCCCTATCCAAACTATGTTCCATGCAAACTTAATTTGTGCATTTGATTGTTTTCATACATAACTGCAATCTCACAGATAACTCTGTTTTTCATGGGTCAACTTCCCATGATAATATATGTACATGAAGGAACGTCATAGACAAGACAAATTGTGTGGTTCTTTCCAACAAACTGCATTTCAGCAATTCTGTTGAGAGAGAGATTATGATGTTATATCATAACCCGTATAGTTTGAATTGTAGGAGGAGCATGTCTTTTGGTCTAAATAACACTGGCCATAGATTATAAAGACCACAAATAAGAATTATTACATATCTGAAAATAATATACAATATTAAGTTTAGAGTTACACTATAACAAATTTTATTTTAAATTTAGTTCTAATATTCTTTCTAAAGATTTATTTTAAAAAATGGATAATTTAGAACAATCCATTATCCTTTGAAATAAAAACAATACAATGAGAAAATATTTAATTTCTCACCTTGCCATCAAAGTTCCTCCTTAATAAGAATGCATAAGTTCCCAAGGCTCATTCTTTGTGTTCTGCATGTCCTTATATGGGCACTGAGTGGAGTCTGATAGTAGACTCCACTCATTGGTGCAGCCACCGGCGGGAAAATAGAAGTCCTGTCAGTGGCTGAAGCCTTGGACAGCTCCGGCTTTGCCGGTGCCTGCCAGAGCGGAGCGGCTTTTTGTTTAGAGCTGAATAAAAGTGTTTGCTTGAACTGCTGGCGTCCTGCCTCGCCTTACCATGTGGTCCCCCTCAAAATACTTTGTACTTTAATTTTTGGGCAGAGGCATAACAATACTGAAAAACAGGGAGTTGTACTAGAGAATCCTCTCCTGCCAATTAGGTTTCTTGTAAAGCTATTGTTTCAAATTGGGAAAGAAATTTCAACATTTTTTTTTTGCTCATGTGGACTTTTTAACCAGAAAAGCAAAATAAAAATATAATATTTGTAAAAAAATAGGAAAGAGAAGAGGGATTAAGTGGGTACCAGTGTATCACTTAGAAGACCACAAAACTTGTATGGTTTTTGAGGTATCCACATAACTTTTTAAAGACTTAATGTTCTATATGGAGTAGAAGGTCAGCAGTGATGTAAAAGAGGAGATAAAGAGTGAAGGTAGATTTGAAGCTTTCATCTGAAACTACAAAATCAGTTTGAATACATTGCTGTTTGAGATGAGACAGTAGAACACTATCATAGATTATGAAAAGTAGCTAGCAATGGAATAAAGATAGAAATGAAAAGTAATAGAATAGAGAATCTGAACAGAGCAATAAAATTTTACTGAACCCCTTGAATTCAGGAAAGATGTAATCTGCTTATTAACATTTTTTTTCATTTGATTTGGCTGGGAGATGTTATAATTGTTGCTTCCTCTTTTAAAATAAGAGTCTGATGGATTTGATCAAATGTCAGACAAGTCCTACATACTGTCTTTATAATGTTAAGCAGATGCCAGTGGGAAGCCTTTAAACAGTTTTTGTTTAATTTCCAAACAGGAAAATCTTGTCTTTGATGCACTGCATTATACAGAGAATAGCAAGGAACCTTGCTGGTAATATCAGACAAAAAAGAGAGATAAATGTATTATGCAGAGTATCTTATAATCAGTTTTAGATAATCTTCAGAAGCACCTTTGATTTGGGTGATATAATAGATACAGCACATGATTTTGTGCCAAGTAACAATAGCATAATTAATTCAGTTGGAAGTGTATTTACTGAACAGATACATATTATGAGATAAAGATACTTGAGCTATTTTCCTTCATATCCAGTTTCAACTTCCTTAATAAGATTATGAAATTATAACAGTGTAATTCACTTTAAAAATTATTTTTGAACTTTCCAATTTCAGGGAATCCATTTTATAACAATATGTTTAGAGAGAAAATATGGACATTTACTATAAAGCCTTGCTTTATAGAAAAAGATTCTGGGTATAGGAAAATGGTCTAAGAGGGATGTCACAGGGAGGAGTATACTGGGCCAAGAAACCCCAATGTTCCTGCAGCAACATTAACTTATAGAATACAAAATAACAGAGTTGGAGTTTTCTACTCCAACCTTCTGATCAGGCAGAAACCCCTATAACATTCTGGGCAAATGGTTGTCCAATCTCTTCTTTAAAAATACCACAACTTCTTTAGGAAAGTCATTCTACTGATTAATTGTTCTTACTGTCAGGAAATGTCTCCTTAATTCTAGGATGGATCTCTCTTTGGTAAATTTCCACCAGTTACTTCTTGTCTTGCCATCAAATGCTTTGAAAAATAGGTTGACCCCCTCTTCTCTGTGACATGTGGTCAAATATTGGAAGACTACTCTTTAGTTAGACTAGACATTCCCTGTTCTCGCAACCATTCATCATATTTTTTTAGCCTCCAGTCTCTGGAGGTTGCTCTTCTCTGCACTGTTTTTAGAATCTCAATATGTTTTTTTTTTATCATAGTGACCAAAAATGGATACAATATTCCAAGTGTAGTCCTACCGGTACAGTATAAAGTGGTACAAGCACTTCCAGTGATCTTGCTACTCTCCCTCTGTTGATGCAACCTAGGACTGCACTGGCTTTTTTGGCAGCTGCAAGACACTGTTGGCTCATATTTAAGTTGTTTTAAATCCTCCTCACAGATACTGCTGTGAGCCAGGTAGCACCTATTCAATACCTGTGCCTTTGGTTTTTCTTGCCTAAGTGTAAGACTTTACTTTTTCACCATTGAATTGAATTGTGTTAGATAGGCCCCAGTGTTGAAGTCTGTCAAGATCCTTTTGCGCATATCTTCTAAAGTACTATAGACTATTCCACCCAGCTTGGTGTCACCTGCAAATTTGATGAGGTCCCTTTCCATCCCCTTATATAAATCATTTTTGAGGATGTTGGGCCTAAGATAGAACCTTGGGGTACCCCACTCCATTCTTCCCTCCATGTAGATGTAGTTCCATTAAGGACTACACATTGAGTGTGGTTGGTCAAACAATTAAGAATCCACCTAATGGCAATGTTGTTTATCCCACAGTTTTCTAGTTTACCAAGCAATAGGCTGTGGTCTATTTTGTCAATTGCCTTACTGCCCACAGTATTTCCCAATATCTAGCCACTAGTTTACTTGGAAGGTTTAATGTTCAGAAAGATATGCCTTCGACTATTAGCAGTTAGAAATCCGAAGGAAAAATTAGCAACTGCTACATATGTAGTGAGCCATGAAACTGAACAGCAGTTCAACAATACATACCTAGTAGGATAGTGAGTCTTTGTTTACTTGACATTTTTAAAGTAAGATGGTTTTTAGCTCCCTTAATTTGGGTTTTCTCCATAGATTAGAAAGTCAGATTAAATGGCTTATAAAAGTCTTATATTCTAATGACCTGAAATCTTTTCAATGCTAAGTTTCGAACATGACAAGGGCTTATAGATACAGGACCTGCATTTGCATATTCATTTGCCCTTTTCCCCCTGTCTTCTCCTACACAGCCATGGAATCACAAAACCTGTGAAGTTCAGTACCATCTGTTAAGATAAAAAGTCAAGTGGTACAGTTTTGGGGTTTTTTTTGCAAACACTATAAATTGCTATCATTAAAATGACATGTGAAAATCCAAGCTAAATGCAACATGCAGTAAGTATCTGGCTTAATTTACGACAATCAGGATAGATAGAAACTATAGATGCCCCGAACTGAACAATCACATTGACAAGTGCTTACATAAAGTGATTATGGGGCAAGGCAAAGTTTTAGTTTCAGGAACAAACTGCAATATAGCATACAAAAAAAAAACCAGCCCAGCACTTGCAAGTCTTGCACCGTAATGGATGTCTGAGTAGAGAAACAGAAGTCGATCAAAGAGCTGCCAGCAATTTCCAGAACTCCTGACTATCGAGAGGAGAAATCAAATACATTTTATACAGAGGCCACTACTAACACCTCAGCTTGAAAGATCCCAAGATAGGAATTGGATCTGCAAAAAGAAGGCTAAATATCCCCATGCCAGAGTGCTGGCACTGAAAGCAGAGGCTAGAGAAATGGCAGCAGGTGCCAGATCGACTGACAACTGCTAGGAAAGGCTGAAGTACTGGAAGCTCCTGGGACCAGTAACCAAAGTAGCCTGCACAACATGGAGGCGCCAAGGTGTCACTGATGCTTCCCTTTTAGCTTAAAAGCATCAACTTGTTTTTGAGTGTGATTGATGACTCACCAAATCACAGTCTTTCTCTCATCCTTCCTACAGATTAGTGCATTACCATAAGTAGCAACTGTTCAACTGCTGAGGAAATTTATTAGCACAACAGCACATGTAATATTTTCCAGAAATTGGTCAGTTGCAAATTGCTACTTGCGAAAGTAGCCATTCCATCTGTTGCAGAATGAAAAAAGACAAACTTGCTCTCTATGGATTTCAAGCACAATGTAGTACAATGTAAAACTAAGTTTAAAAAGCAGTAAGACTTTATGCCATTACTCTTCACAAGTGCGAACGGATAAACTATTGAGCAAACAGCGGTAAACAAAGTAACGTAATAAATGCTGGTGGTGATAATGTGTTAGAACAATACAATGCTTGGATACTGAAGTGCAAATTTGAGCAACAGGAACGCTAATGCTAAATCTAATATTCTGGAACCCTGTGAATAAAGGATTGAGCTTTTATTTCTTGTTTCCTATCTCTGTCACAGGAATCACCCACAATCTATAAATCTGTTTTTCACATAAGCAAAACTATCACAGTAATAATTTCTGGGCTAGATGATCCAGCTGATTTGTTTCTTCTCAACATGCCCCCTAAATATTCAAAGGAAAATATATGTATTTATCTATTAAAATTCTAGGTCATCTAACTCCAAATGACTCTGGGCAACTTCACAGATTAATAATAATAATAAAAAGGAAAAGAGCACTTTATGTTATACAGGTAGTCCTTGACTTATGACCACAATTGAGCCCAACATTTCTGTTGTTAAGTGAGACATTTGTTAAGTGAATTTTGCCCCATTTTACAACTTTTCTTGTCTCAGTTGTTAAATGAATCACTGCAGCTAAGTTAGTAACTCAGTTGTTAAGTGAATCTGGCTTCCACCTTGGCTTTGCTTGTCAGAAGGTTGCAAAAGGTGATCATGTGACCCTGGGTCATAAATAAGCAACGGTCATAAATATGAACCAGTTGCCAAGCATCTAAATTTTAATCACATGATGATGGGGATGCTGAAAAGGTATGAAAAGCAGTCATAAGTCACTTTTTTCAGTGCCATTGGAACTTTGAAGGATCACTAAAGGAACTGTTGTAAGTCGAGGACTACCCGTATAATCATAAAGTTTTAAATAAATAAAATAATGAAAAAAGCAACAGTTGCACCAATGGATCAAACAAGACACTTTCTACATCAGAGTTCTCCAAACTTGGCAACTTTAAGACTTGTGGACTTAAAGACAGCTATGCTGGCTGGAGAATTCTGGGAGTTGAAGTCCACAAGTCTTAAAATTGCCATGTTTGGGGACCCCTGTTCTACATCATCTCCAGCTTAAAGAGGCCCATCAAACAGGCTCACCCAAGGCCTGGGAAACAGCAGGTTTCCAGAGCTTGCCTGAAGATGGTAGAGTTCTATTCCATCTCCACGCTAGTAAATAAGCCCAGCAGCATGATGTGCAAAAGTCTATAAAATATTAAAGTTATTCACAGGACTATGAGATCATATGATACAATGTGGTAAAATGTTGCTTTGGTTTTGCTTTTTTAGAATCTGCTTTAAATTGAAGGTTGAGACACCAATGACCAGGCTTAAATGATCCTACTTCCATCACATTCTGCGAAGACCTAGCTCTCTGGACAAGCCAGTTTGGTGAAGTGGTTAAGACGGAAGGTTCAAAACTGAGTTTCTAGTCCCCGTTTAAACACAAAGCCAACTGGGTGACCTTGGGCTAGTCATTCTCTCTCATGGGACAATCCTAGGATGAAGGCAATGGCAAATCACTTCTGAAGTCTTGCCAAGAAAATCACAGGAAATAGTCTTGGCAGTCACTAGGAGTCAATACTCCCTTGACAGCATTAAAAATTAAAAGCATTCTGCAGAAGACTCTAATCTGGAAAAGGTAAGAAAAAGAGGGGACCAGTAGCAATTTGGATGGACTGAGTTATAGTGATTATGAATACATTGGAATTGCTGAAGGACTAGAATAGGGACACGCTGTTGCAGAAAACATCTATCTGTCAGCGTTCTTAGTAACACATCCAAAGAAATCAGAACTCCAATCAGAACGTTCCTCAGAGAACATGTTTATTAGACACATCATATCGGCACAGCCAGTGAAAACCAACTCTAAAGTTTCCCACGGTTACCATGTAATTAAAAAAGCAAAGGTTCCCCCCGCCCAGGTGTCACAAGTCACACTGTCCAATCAAAATTATCTGCTACAATGTCCTACCAGTCAATGACTACTTCAGCTTCAACCGCAACAATACAAGACCACACAACAGATACAAACTCAATGTAAACTGCTCCAAACTTGATTGCAGAAAGTACGACTTCAGCAACAGAGTGGTCAATGCCTGGAATGCACTACCTGACTCTGTTGTTACATCCTCTAACCCCCCCACACTCATTTAACCTTAAACTATCCACTATTGACCTCACCCCATTCCTAAGAGGTCTGTAAGGGGTGTGCATAAGTGCACAATCATCCCTGTCCTATTGTCCCCATTTATTCGTACCTATTTAATTTAATTTAATTTAATTTAATTTAATTTAATTTAATTTAATATTGGGATTTCTATGCCGCCCTATCTCCCGAAGGACTCAGGGTGGCTCACAACAATAAAAAACAAGAATACAAAATTTAAAAATCTATTAAATAAGAGAACCCCAATTACAAACATTAAAACAATTTTAAAAACCCCTTCAGTCCAGGTTGGCCAATCAAAAAAGCCATATCTTCAGATCGCGAAGGAAGGAAGGTCAGGAGCCATCCGAAGCTCCACGGGTAGTTGATTCCAAAGGGTGGGTGCTCCCACAGAGAAGGCTTTCCCCCTGGGGGTTGCCAGCCAACATTGTCTGGCTGACGGCACCCTGAGGAGACCCTGTCTGTGGCGATGGGAAACTGTTGCTGGCAGTAGGTGCTTTCGAAATATATATCAGACCTAAGCCATGAAGGGCTTTATAGGTGATTACCAGCACCTTGAATCTCACTTGGAGGGCAACCGGCAAGCAGTGCAGCTCACACAGGAGGGTGTAATATGGGAGTATCGGGATACTCCCATCACAACCCGCGCATTTTGCACCAGTTGAAGCCTCCGAGTGGTCCTCAAGGGCAGCTTCATTTCCTGTATTCTTACTCATGTTTATACTTATTCCTATTATTTTGTAAGCCATTGACAAATCAAATAAATAAAAATAAAGCAGGTGGCGGGCTCCCTCAATCACTTCTGCTCCTCCTCTAACTGCCACCTGTTGGGATGACCATCGTTCCCATGGGAAAGGTCTTTATTTTGTCTACAAGACGGTCTAGCTATTTTCCCCTCATCCTCCCCCCATAGTGTGTGGCAACTTAGAAACAGCACAAGATGGCTTCAGCCAGATCAGATTCAGAGTTGACACTATCTGTGTGATTGCTAAGAAACTGCAATGACTTGATGGCACATCATAATCAAAATTATCATTACATTTAAAGTTATTAAATACTAGACACCGGATATAGCTTCTCTTGAAACATCGTGATCAAATTTCCAAACTATTGCCTTCTTATTCCTCAGCTCTTTGGTCTTTCAAGACAAAAACTATACTGTGTGACAAAACCAGGCAGGATCTCAATAGAGACTCTTAGAGACCATGTTTACATTATTCTGCTTGCTGTCACTTGAAAGAACAACAGCTCCCCCTAGAGACAGCTTTCTCCTTCATAGCTTTAGTACAATTTTAACACAAAGGTTTCTTGGATTAGAGAATAGAACAGTAATTCCTAACTGGAGAAGAAAGGCTTCCTATAGTATATGAAATATAATATAATGAACATATTACAGTTATCTCAAAGGTGTTTTTTCAGGAGGCAATTGGACTTTCTTGTTTTTTCTTTGAAGACATTTCACTTTTCATCCAAGAAGCTTCCTCAGCCCTGACAGAATAGTGGGGAATGGAAGGATTTATATTCCTTGCAGACAGCTGGTCATTTGCATCCTTTTAGCAGGTCATTGGAGCACTTGGGTTATGATCCAATACTACAGTTATGATTGTAAAGATTCATGAAAAGCTGTCCTTGTGAATCACATTTGAGTTGTAAGATTTCTCCTTTATAAGGTTTCTCCTACTTTAGTCATTTAATAAGCTGACTAAGGTATATAGAGGGTCAGGTGGGAAAGCACCAGGAGCAAAAAAATCAGGAATTAGGGTTGTTCAAATTTTGTCTAATTTTATTATTCTTAGAATCATGACCATTTTTAATTATTTTGCTTTTGAAGATACTCTTTAGTGGGTTATTTAGTTCTGTATGCACCACAGTTTATCATTGTTTAATAAAACAAAGTTTATAACAATTTCTCAATATCATTCATTTTATATCATATTTGTATTTAGCCCAAGGAAGCTTAATTCCTGCTGGGCAACACTGTTCTTTTCATTAATCCCAATTGTGGCATTTCACTTCCAAATAAAATCATATCAATTTATTCTCCATTTCTCCTTGGGGTTCATCTTAAGCAGTTCCTGGGGAGCTAAAATTTAATTCTAACTCCCGCTAGGTTGGTGTTATCTGCAAGGAAGAAAGAGCAGCAAACTTATTTGATTTTGGCACACAGTATGCAATATAAGGAGAAAAGAACATATTTGCTATAACAATCTCCCCCCCAATAAAAAGTACAAAATAAAGCAAAATAGATAAATTTTTGAACAACAATTTAAACCTAGGTCACATTGGTAGGATTATGTTGGTCTTTTTACTGTTATGTATAAAAGATCGGATCAAAAGCTGAAACCAAACACATTTCTTCATTCCAGGAGTTCATAATTGAGATGTAATTTATTTCCAAGTGCATTATTATTATTATTATTATTATTATTATTATTATTATTATTTATTCTAAACCCAATATACCCAAAGTTTCTCATAAGTCAACAAATTCCAAACTTTCATGTAATATATAGATTACATTGACTTCTTTGAATCTCAGTTTTCTTCTTGGTATGGTATTAATAAAAATATAAATATTAAATCAAATGGACAATTAAAGAGCAGATCCAAATCAGGTGCATTAGTTCTTTCAAATTTATTATATTTTCCAGCATTAAAAAATTGACAGACAGCCTTCCTTCAACATCCCGCGAAGTATCCAATGAAAAAATATTTTTAATTAATTAATCTCAAATTCAGATTCTCAGACACATATTTAATAGCCTTTAAAACATAGCCACTCACTATTCCTTTATAAACAACATTTCAACTTTGTACTCCTTTTCAACGTTGTCTTCTCAATTTTCAACACTCATTTTGAATTTTTTTCAGTTGTTAATATAGATGGACATTCTGCCAAAATCTCTTCCAACACGCCCATAATTTAGCTGCTAATACATTGGGTCTAAAGCCAGGTCAGTGATGCCCTCTCCGTGATGACCCGTTGCCTGGATGCGGTACAGATTTGGATGGACGGAAACATGCTTCGACTCAACCCGGCCAAGACTGAGTGGCTGTACATACCGGCATCTTGGTCCAGTCATGAATGTCCATCATTGACCATAGGGGGAGAGGTGTTACCCCCTGTGGATAGGGCGTGGAACATGGGGGTCCTCCTGGATGCGCAGCTCCAGTTGGAGGAACAGGTGGGGGCCGTGGCCAGGGGAGCCTTTGCCCAGGTCCGGCTGGTTCTCCAGCTCCGCCCGTTTCTGGACCAAGATGCCCTGCATACAGTCACTCATGCCCTTGTTGCCGGTCGACTCGACTACTGCAACACTCTCTATCTAGGACTGCCCTTGCATACCATCCGGAGACTGCAGCTGGTGCAGAATGTGGCCGCGTGGGTGGTGATGGGAGTTTCCCAATTCTCCCATATTGCCCCCCTCCTGCGCGACCTGCATTGGTTGCCGGTTGCACTCTGGGTGAGATTCAAGGTTTTAGTTTTAACATTCAAAGTCCTACACGACATGGGTCCAGAATATCTAAGGGAGTGACTCCTGCCGATATCAAGTACCAACCGCCCTGTGCAAGCACACAGGCAGGGGCTTCTCGGGCGTCCATCGGCAAGCCAGTGTCGGCTGGCGGTCCCCCAGGGACGAGCCTACTCTGTGGCAGCTTCCACCCTGTGGAACCAGCTTCCCCTGGGGCTCCGTCTGGCCCCTGACCTCCGCACCTTCTGCCACGACCTGAAGACCTGGTTATTCGACCAAGCTGGGCTGTGATAACCTTCTTGGGGGGGGGGTCTTTTTATTTAATTTTAATATTGATATTGGGCTTGTTTTGGTTTAATTCTTTTTTAACTATTTATTATGAATGTATGTTTTAGCTGTGAGCCTTGAGTCTTCGGAGATGGGGTGGCATAGAAGTCCAATAAATAAATAACATATAGATACGTCTTTGAAAAGGAGGGGCAATAGAGTAAAAAGATCAAAGGAAAAGAAAATGCAGAAGATTAGACAAATGCTGCTTACCAGTGGGTCTTAACAACACTGCTATTTCTTGTTTGGTATGATTAATACTGATTTATTAATTAGATCAATTAGATTATTAATTAGATTAGAGCTCAAGACAAGGTGCTGATCCTCCCTGCTACCACAACAATAGTCTTGTGAGATAGGATGATCTGTCCAAACTAACCTGCTCTAACTGAGGTTGGACTTGAACCTGGCTCTTCCCGCTCCAAATATAAGATATGCTGTTCACTTTAATTTACAGGTACTTTTAATGGTTCCAAAGTGAAATATAATACTTTGCTTTATGGTGGCTGCAAGCAATTGCCCAGGACAATTGAAGTGACTCACCTTTATTTCCTCCCTCCCCCACTTTTTGTGGGAGTAGTGTCTTTGAAAACTGCATTATTAAGTTATAAATTTGTATCCATTTATTTGTTTGCACAGAAGCTATCTATCATATTCTAGACATACCAGATAGCTTCTAGAGATGACAACATAGGTTGTTAAGAGATAACAACATGGGTTATATTAAGCAATAATAGTGTAGGTCTGTTATTAAATCCAGTACTACCAAATTAGATATTGGACCAAATTGATAGCTGGACCTGCCATTGGCTTTGATTTCTGTGTCTGTATCATTCTGCTACATACTGTTGCTGGTGATAGTTGTTGTCCTAAATTGGCAGTCTTTGCAAAGACTGTGAAAAGAAACTGACAGTATCTTAATTGACTTATAGATACCTGTTGACATGTGTGTGCAGTTCTAGCTAGGAACTGTTAATAGTATCCCCTTGTTTTCAATTCTATGTGCATCTTGCGGTAGATTAGTCTTCCATTATTTAACACAAGGGAGGGTTTTTATTTATATAAGAAATGTTTGATCTAATTCTTCTTCCCTGTAGTTTGTAAGATATTTAATTAAAATCTAATTGCATATTTCTGCTTGAAGAGCCTGCATAGATTTTAGCACCATGGAGACTGGCTATAAACTATGGATTACATCATGCATTTGGTGTGGCACTTTAAATAGGTCTGATTCCTGATAAAGGTAGTCCTTGACTTACAACAGTTCAAGTGACCGTTTGAAATTACAACGACATTGAAAAAAGTGACTTATGACCATTTTTCACAAGGTTGACTCAGCCTCCCATCCTTCCCAGGTTGGTAAAATGAGGACCCAGATACAGGTGAAACTTGAAAAATTAGAATATCATGCAAAAGTTCATGTATTTCAGTAATGCAACTTAAAAGGTGAAACTAATATATGAGATAGACTCATTACATGCAAAGCAAGATAGTTCAAGCCGTGATTTGCCATAATTGTGATGATGGCTTTTCACAATGGAGGCAGATGGTATCAAGAAACTTGCATTCAGTGCAGGGGTGGCTTCCCCCACAACCTCTGCAGTAAAAATCTTGCCTCTTTCTTCCCAGGTCTTTCTTTTTCCTCTCCATTCTGAGTCTATAAATTCCTTCCTTCACCTCACTACAGTCTGACTCAGAATCTATTTGCTCGCAATGAGTTCTTGTGGACTTTTCCACATCAGGATGGCTTGAGGCCTTGTTAATTTTCTTCATGGCTGCTGCTGAGGACTTGGTGGCTTCTGCTGAGGAGGCCTCTTCTATGGCTTCCTTCAATGTGATCTTAGGTTTTAATAATAATTTGCTCTGAATCACCTTGTCTTTGAGGCCTAGAACAAATCGATCGCGCATGGCCTCTTCCAAGTTGTTAAACTCGCATGCACCCCCAATGTCTCTTAAGCTTGCCACGAAGTCGTTAACGTTTTCGCTTTCCCCTTGATCCCTATGGTAAAACTCGTGTCTCTTAATGAGGCACAATACTTTTGGGGCATAATGGGCTCTTAAAAGCTTTTCTAAGTCAGGCCAGTCCATTACCTTCACGTCTGCAGCTCCCGCCAATGCCTTCGCCATCTTGAAAACTGCCGGACCGCAGTGCGTGAGAAAGACCGCCCTCTTCCATTTCTCGGAAATGTCGGTGAGATCGTTTCCCTCCAAATACATTTGGAAATGATCCGCATACGAGTCCCAGTCTTCTGCCATCGGATCGAATGGGGCTGGGGGGTGTTCAGCACAGCCATCTCTCTCAGCTTGTTTTCCGCGTCGTCTTCTCTTCAGGAAGGATCCCACCTTCGTCGCCAGTGTTAAGTTTGCATGAAGAGACAGACGCGGAATGCTTCAGTGAAGAGTTTGTTAGTGACTACAGCTCATAACAGACCCGATTTGGCTGGGCTGCGGCTGCTACTTATAGCCAGCAGCCGCAGTTGCCAGCCAATCAGAGTGCAGGATTTTCCCGCACTTTTTAAACCAATCATTTCTGACATTTTACAAGAACAGTTCAAACTAAACCAATGACATTCAAACCTGCATACATAACAGATTCCATTATTCCAAACCCAATAAATAAAACCCAACTTTAGATAAGAGTCTGTTAAAGAAATAATAGACACAAGTTTCCCTATTTTTAAAAAAAAGTGTTTTAAAGTATTTAGTCAAACAAAATAGAGAAATAACAAGAGAAGGAAGCTGAATCTGCCACAAATTGGAAGCACTAATTCCTGTACAAAGATTATCTGCTGCTACAGTAATCATTTTATTTAATATGGACTTATGACTAAACACAGTTATAGACATAGAATAAATCCAGTGGTGGGATTCAGCCAGTTTGTACCACTTCGGGAGAACTGGTTGTCAACTTTCTGAGCAGTTTGGTGAACTGGTTGTTGAAAGAAATCATTAAGGCAGAGAACCGGTTGTTAAATTATTTGAATCCCACCACTGAATAAATCCCCCAAATTTTGTTCATAAAAGTGTGTGTGTGTGTGTGTTCATACATACATACACACGTGTGTGTGTGTGTGTATGTATGTATGTGAAAAAGAAAGAAAGAAAAAAGTCAGTCCAGGAGTCCAACCAACATCTTACAACATTTACATATCTTCAACAACTGCATCTCTTTTGTATGCCCCAACTATACACAAGATGGCAGCAAAGTGTCACAAGCTTGCTAGGACACCAGCAGTGCCAGAATAAATAAGGTCTCCCAAGTTAGTCTGATCAAATTGTCTGGTTCGTTATTTCTCAGATCATTTCCTCACAGTGATGTATATTATCTTCTAGCATCACCCAATCATCTTTGGGTTGATATCAAAGTAATAAGAACTTAAGATCACCTTAACAATGGCTAAGTACATTTATAAGACTCTAGCACTCTCTAGTGAAGAAAAGCAGCTTTTCATATCGCTAAACTTAACCTTAATTGATCATCCATGCTGTGCTAATATTTGACAGGGGTATCTACAGGCAGAGAGCGGTGACACAAAAGTCAAACAGCCACAAGCCCTGATCAAAACCCTACCCTTTTTTTATGTGCATTGCTTGTGTTGGAAGACAAAAAAGCAATAAGCTTTCTTCTCCTCCCAACAATCGACTGAAACATGCTGGTTCTCCCCAGTAAATTGACTAAATAGCAGGGACCAGATCATTTCATTTCCTGCCACAAATTGCAAAGGAAATAATTATCATTTCCTGTCAGTCAGCTGGACAGATCAATCAACTGCCCAGAGAGAAAAGTTGGAATGATCTGCAGGATACAGCAGCCTGAGGCTACCTGCTCCAGTCCCTGGGCTATTGTCTGCAGAGCCACGTCGTAGAGCAAAGTCCTTTGATATATTATTGAAGATATAAAAGCTGAACTTGGCATCCATCTGGCTTGCTTCTAGTTGCACCGCAATGTGATAGAATAATTATGAGCAGCTCAACACCGTAAACCTCATTCAGTTCAATTTAGAGCATAGAATAATAGGATTGCAAGGGATTTTGGAGATCTTCTAGTCCAACTCCCTGTCCATGGCAGGAGATCCTATATCATTCCAGATTTTCTTTTGGCTCGACAGGATGGATACATGTGATCATAGAAAGAATAACAATTGGAAGGGATGCCGAAGGTCCTCCTGTCCATCCCCCCACCCACCCAAGCAGGAAACGTTATACCATTTCAGACAAATGGCTGTCCAATCTCTTCTTTAAAAACTCCAGTGATGGAGTGCCCACAATTTCTGGAGGTAAACCATTGACGCTGAATTTATCAGAATAAATGACTTTAAGGGCCTTTCTCTACTCCTAAATTGAAATGCCATCTGCTACCCATCCTTGAAAACAAAAGTGCCGGCATAAAATTTGTTATCTCTATTGTCAATTCATAGTGAGTCTAGTGCCTGGTTTACGCTGCTTGAGGAATGTGTCATATGTTAGGAGTCAGATGATAGATTTCCTTCTAAATACTGACATCTCCTTTCAGCATGAGACCAACCATTAGAGAAACATCTACCAATGGAGCATTAGAATTGATATAGTATGGGCCTTACTTTTTTATTAATACAATATAGATTGTTGTGGTTAGCCAGCAGCAGGTGCGGACAGCTGAGGAGAGCGAGGACTCAGATGAGGGGCCAGGACCATTAGGGAGTGAACTGCTGCCTTCAGAGATTGTGGGGGCTGGCAGCAGCGAGGAGGAGGTTCCCGAGGAGCCTGTGCCAAGTGCACGTGCATGCAGGGTTGCTCGCAGGAAAGAGCAGATGCAGCAGCACGGGCGACTTGGGAGTAAGGCTGCAAGGTAATGGTCTCTCCTTCAAGAAGATAAAAACTAGCTGTGAATCAGGCATTCTTTGTAGGAAGCAAAAACGTTTTGAAACTCCAGCCTCGTGCACATTGCAGTATCTTAAGTTGGTATTTGAAGACTCTTGTGTTGTAAAATATTTCTTATCTGTTATTCTTGGCAGCCTTGCACAGTTTTGGTGAGGTTTGTGCTTATTAAAGTTAATTAGTTTGTAGCAGCCTTTTAACTGGGGGTTCGTAAGAATCATTAAAAGGTTTCTGTTCCCTTTGGTTTGTGTTTGTTTTATTGGAAAAGGGTTTGGGTCAGAACAATAGATGATGCCTTTGGGACTCCTTCTAACTCATCTAGACCAGTTTATATGTTCATGTTGAAATAATATTAAACTAAGCAACATACAGAAAATTACAAGGATAAATATGCTAATGAAGATTCTCAGTCATCCAGATAGAGTTGTCTGGAAATTGGATCATGGTAACCGGATTTCTTTTCTTCTTCAAAATTTTTCACTGCTTATCCAAGTAGTTTCTTCAGGCTGAGCAAGTCAGTTAAGAGGACCCCATATATATGTTCTCCAGGGAGGGGTTTTATTTCTCACTTAATCTCTGCCTACTATACTAACAAACCTCACACCCACTACGGGTTATCTGAGTTCACCTCCAAGGTGAAGAGATATTACTCACCTCAAGGCTGTCACTGGAGGAGTGTCAGAATGGGGTTGGGTATTATTTTTGTATCAGTACACCTAATGACAATTTAAAACTGACTCATTCCCAGGGTGGGGTTGAAATAAATGCCACATTACAGGGCCAAAATAGATGTTATCAGAGCATAATTGTGCTGTGGTAAAATGCAAGCAGGGACAGATTGTGTATAGTTCAGTGGGAGTATGACAAAACCTAATTCCAAACTGAAATTTGATAAGGCTGAGAATTTCTCACAGTAAAATCTGCACTGGAGTTCTGTTAGATTGAGTGATGGCTGCCCTGTATTAAAGGGATCTACCAGGACTACCGCTTGAAACATTCATTATGATGTAGTTTTTGACTAATCCTTTCCATTAATTCTTGCTGTTGAATTTTCTTCAATTGGGTGAAATATAAAAGGCTTCCTCTTGGACTGGTGTCTTACAATAGTAAGGAAATCTGATTCTGAACTGGATACCTTGATTGATTCTTTGGTTCAGTTCAACCATATCCATGTTATACCCTTCAGTCATAATCAGTTATCTTTCTCCATATATTTTTCAAACAACCAGAGGTTAATAAGCAGGGCAGTTTCTGATCCTACTTGATTTATTCTTGGTAGTACTGTATATTTCTCCAGTATTTCTGTATTTTGATTGTGTATTCTAACAATGTTTTTAACTCTCTGCATCATTCTACAGAATGCATCCATACAGAAATCAAGATGAATGAATTTGGCAGCCTTATAAATCTAATACATTTTGCTAGTGATTATTCAGATTTGAAATGGCTTCTCAAAAGTGAATTGCTTCCAACTTCTTTGAAGACTTTCTGATGTTAAGCAAAGATCACCTTTCTCCAAAGTATTTTTATTCTTACCTTTAATCTCTTACTTCCTAGATCATGAGATCTGATACTGGTAGTAGTAAATTTTTATTATGCATGTGTACTTTTTATCATATGTTTTAAAATTTGTTCTCTGCAAGTGATTAACTACTTCAGAAATCTGGTGTGTGTGTATAGTTACATTTATATCTTAGTTCACCTTCAATAATTGTCTATACTCATGATTGGGACAGAAAATAATCCACCATCAACACTATAAATTGATCTGGTTATATAAATAGCCATGATCTTTGGAAATATAGTCAGTGCTTGAACAATGATTAAAACAAATGGCTAATTGGAAAATCTTAACTTGACATCTCTCTCTCTCAGATTGACAGCTGAAGTAATGTCATCATACTTCACATAGGAAACCTCTCATTCTTAATTTAAAATAATATATTTCCTTGGAGATTACCTTGAGGAAAAAATACACCTTTGGACAGTGAGAGAAATTCCAAAATATGCCTCTTAGGTCTATCTTCCATTTTGTAGGATGCAGAGGTATATCTAGGTACTTTAACAACTAGAGCAGTACATTATTTAACACTTCCCTCCCCCATTGCCTAGAGTCAGTTTAGCATGGCACACTGGTGCAGTATTTCTCAACCTTGGCAACTTTAGAATATGTTGACTTCAACTCCCAGAATATCCATTACACTGGGGAAATCTGGGAGTTGAACTCCTTACTTCTTAAAATTGCCAAGGTTTGGAAATACTGGTGTACTAGTTAAGGCATCAGGCTAGAAATCACAAGATTCTGAGTTCTAGTCCTATCTTAGGCATAAAGCCAGCTGGCTGAACTTAAGAGCAGTCACTTCTCTTAACCAGGGGTGTGATTCAACTGGTATAACAACTGGTTCAGTGAGCGCGCGCTTTGCGCGCATACTCCCCATTTTAAAAAGCTAATACTTATCTTCAACTGCAACTGAAGTAAACAACTGAGGCATGGTAAACCACTCTATCACACGAATCAGCTGTGCTCTAACAAAAAGACATAAAGCACAGGAAAGAGCAGGGGAGGGTGGGCAGGCCACATGCTGGTTGGAGTGAACCGGTTCGGAGCCAGCTGATCGTCGGAACAAGGGGTTGTCCCAAACTGGTCTGAACCGGGAGAATCCCACCCCTGCTCTTAACCCTAGGAAACAGGCAACCTACTTCTGAAAAATGCTATCACGAAAACTACAGGGAGCAGTCTTCAGGAATCAAAACTGATTTTAAAAAACACATCATTGCTGTCCCACCACTGACTGCCAAACAGCTCCCTGGTGTGCCAGCAGCAGCAACCCAACTCTACTTCCACTGCTAGTCTCATCTTCTTCCTTTATTGCCTACAGTCAGGACAAAATACCCTCCATACTTGTAAGACAGAAGTAGAAAAAGCTATCAGGAAAATGTCTCAAAGTTCTTCAGTTCCTAGAGGAAAAGCAAGATATAAATAATATATAAAGCAACTTTAGAGGGTGGTTGCAACATTTTTTCACCTGATCAAGCTTGTTCAGGCAACAGCAGGAACACTATCAAAACTCACTCTTGTTTTGCCTGGACAAACCCAGAGAAGACTTGCCTAGGCAAAGCAGGAACAAAGCTTGAAGCACTTTTGAAAGTTGACTAACCCATGGGTGAAGCCATCTGCAATGGCAGCAGTTTCAATGTAGTCATTTTATAGAATTAAAGAGTTGGTAATGCTCTTAAGAGATCACTAGTCCCATGTTCCAACTCAGTATGGAACATATTACATAATTTCCAGCCTCTATATGAAGTAAAACAGAACTTACCACTTCATACCTGTTACAAAGCCATTGTAAAAAAATAATAAAGGCAAGATATATCTATAATTTTTTCAAAAAACCTTGGAATCAGAATTGTCCTAAATTTTTGAATAATTTTGTTCTGATCTCCAGAAGCAAGTAACTTTGAAAAATTCAACCAGTGCTGTACCTTTAGAACACAGGTGTCAAACTCATGGCGTCATGTTGCCATCATGTGATGTTTTGCAATGTTTTTTCCCTTTGTGGAGCTGGGTGGGTGTGGCCTGCATGTGATGCATCCAGCCCTCAGGCTGCCAGTTTGACATCCCTGCTTTAGAAGATGAACCTCTCTTCAAAGAAGCACAGCTCAACAGTCTTACTGCTCAAGAGAATATATCTGACTTTTTAAATTTGGCTTCTAACTCAGATAAAATAAATAATAAAGTATGACTACATATAGCTTAATTTCCACTTAGATCAGATTTCCTTTTGGATTAGAGGACTCTGAGCTATCATAATATTTACACTGCAAAAACATATGGACTACACATCTCGATCAGGGCAAAGCAATAGATGCAATTTACATAGATTTCTGTAAAGCCTTTGATTCAGTGGTACACAACAAACTACTCCTAAAACTAAAATCTTATGGTATCTCTGGACACCTGCATAACTGGATAGAAGCATTCCTGTCAAACAGACAACAAATGGTCAAAATTGGGAGCATCCTATCAAATTCTGTACCTGTCAACAGTGGTGTCCCCCAAGGCAGTGTTCTAGGACCAACTCTCTTCATACTCTACATAAATGACCTCTGTGATCATATTAAGAGCAACTGTGTTCTCTTCACTGATGATGTAAAGCTATTCAACACCACAGACAATATTGCTATCCTTCAAAAAGACCTTGACTATGTATCAGAATGGTCAAACAAATGGCAACTTCAAATTTCAACAAATAAATGCTCTGTCTTACATATTGGCAAAAAAAATCAGAAAATAAAATACAGGCTAAATAGTCAAGACCTTGTTGATGATCCAAACTCTGTCAAGGATCTTGGAGTACTCATCTCTAATGATCTAAGTGCTAGAGCCCACTGTAACTACATAGCCAAAAAAGCATTAAGAGTTGTTAACCTAATCTTACGTAGCTTTTTCTCTGGTAATATTACACTACTAACTAGAGCATACAAAACATTTGCTAGACCAATTCTCAAATACAGCTCATCAGTCTGGAAGCCACATTACGTATCTGATATTAACACAGTTGAGAAAGTCCAGAAATATTTCACAAGAAGAGTTTTCTACTCATTGCAGAATATCTTATGCCACCAGACTTGAAATTCTAGACCTAGAAAACCTAGAACTACGCCGCCTTCGGTCCGATTTAAGTATAGTATATAAAATCATACATTGCAATGTCCTACCTGTCAATGAATAATTCAGCTTCAACCATAACAATACAAGAGCACACAATAGATACAAACTCATGGTTAACTGCACCAAACTTGATTGTAGGAAATGCGACTTCAGCAACAGAGTGGTCAATGTCTGGAATATTCTACCTGACTCTGTGGCTTCTTCCCCAAACCCCAAAAACTTTAACCTTAGACTGTCTACTATTGACCTCACCCCTTTCCTAAGAGGTCTGTAGGGGGCGTGCAAAAGCGCACCAACTTGCCTACCGTCCCTGTCCTGTTGATTCTTTTTATTTTTATTTTTCTTACATGTATCCATTCCATGTATTCATAACTATGTTTATACTTATACCTATTATCTTGTAAGCGATTGACAAATCAAATAAATAAATAAATAAAACATTTTCAAACAGATCTTGTGAGGCAAAAGTTCTTGTTAAAGGGTAGCATATCAATTTCTCCATATCAGAAAAAAAAGCTTTACACTTTGTAAGTGACCTTCCAACTTATATCTCTATCTACTTCAAATCTATAAAGTCATTTAACCTGCTCACATGATATCCAAAGGTTAGGAAAGTATGTGAATGCCATATCTCATTCTTTGACATTCCTTCCTGCACTGAAAAAGAAAGATGGAAAGATTTTTTTCTATTCATATTCCTTTGAATATGAGTGGCAAGTCCACATACCGTGTTTCCCCGAAAATAAGACCTACCCCGAAAGTAAGACCTAGCACTATTTTCTAAACCTGCCCTAATATAAGACCTACCCCGAAAATAAGACCTAGTGTAAATCTCCAGTTCCAGGAAGACTTTTCAGGGAGCAACCGTGCACCCACGAAACACCCCCCCCTACACACTCACACCCACTATTTGGCACCATAAATATATAAGACCTACCCCGAAAATAAGACCTAGTGTGTTTTTGGGAGCCAAAAAAAATATAAGACAGTGTCTTATTTTCAGGGAAACACGGTAGTTGGAAAGCTAGTAAAGCACCGATCCACAAGTAAATACGATAAACTTGAATAAGCTGGGAAGCTTGGAACTTGGCTGATATAAGTGATCACATCTTCTTCCCCAGAAATGAGCAAGCTTCTCTCCTTAGACCTTCCATATTGGAAATGGCTATTTCTTCATATTCAGCTCTCCCTTCTTGCAGCTGAAGAGCTCTTGTCCTCCACAACTTCTGACAGATATTTAGTTGCAAGGGTCAACTCAGATTAAATGCATATTTGCATGTAATCTGCTACTTGGAGGCTGATTCTTATTAGGTTCTGCAGCAAATATATTTATGAGATATGATTGATATGATTTAAAATATTTATTCTTTACCCATTCTCTTAATACCTCTGGAAGCATTGAAAGAGTTTATTGTGTTGAAGTTCCAACAAAAATTACCTCTAGAAAGATGGTATTTACAGTGGAAGGAGAATTTCTACTGAGGCCCCCAATGCAACATGTGAAGGTTTGCGAAAATTCTCATTATTAAGAATTATTTACTAGTATTCATTTTTACATTTTGTAGGTCACTCTTCAAGATTGACTATTCCCAAGGGGATTTTAGCATCTTAAAATCATATAACATTTTTGCAAAGTAAAGCAATTAAAATAGATATAAGCAATAAAAGCAGGTTAGTTAAGAGCTTTTCTGTGATGTGTAACATTAAAATATTAAGCAAACAACTTTAATTCATAAATCTGAATTAAAACAATATACAAGCCAATTAGATAAAGAGTAAAGGAGTACAAGAGATAGAGAATGCCCAAGCTAAAAGCTTCAGAGCAATCTGCCAAAGTAGCAAAAATACATGGAAATAAAGAAAATTTAAAATCACACATACAATATACATGTATATCTATAGGCTATAAAGACAGAAGAAAAACATTCAAAAATTATCCAGAGATCATTTTCTTATGCAATATCACAGTCATTATCCAAAATTGTATGTATGTATGTATGTATGTATGTATGTATGTATGTATGTATACATATGTATGTATGTATAAATTTGGTAAAAGGTTTGGAACAAACCTTTGCTTGTTGCTAGAAAGTACTAAATAAAGAATTTAATAAATAATCAAGTATTAATAACTATAAAGAATGCAATAAAGTATTAAGGATAATCAGATGTGTCTTCTGGGAAGGGCATTCTGGAGTTGGCAAGGAAGGATACCCAGAGAACTTGCCTCAGCAAGATAAAATCAGATAATACAAGAACAGTGTACCTGAATGGCTTTACGTAAATTAATGTGAAGTCCCTCCTAACATAGGCCTGCATCAGGTTGAAGAGAGTCTGGTGTTGCTGAGAAGTCTTTTTTATATATATTGAGAACTCTCTATTGATCCAAGCTAACAACAAATTGAAGTGCAGTCAGGTAATGACTAGAAAAGGATACAGGAAACTCCCATACTGTACTGTAGCAAGGTGAGCTACACAGGAGTAAGAGCCCTCTAATACTACATCTAGTACAACTGAATACAAGTAGTCCTGTTTAAGAGATGATCACAGGAACACCTCTATGGAATAGTAGGGCTATTCTTGTCATTTGGCAAATAAAATTACTCAGATACATTCAGAGCTGAATTCCAATTGGGCATGCACAGTTGAGGCACCTAAGTCAGAATCTTGTAAAGTTAGAAGAGATTTTGAGGTGTGATTCCTATGGAAGTAAACCCAGTCTTTCAAACTAAGCTTAGTCACCTGGGCTGTTAGATTATGATCCTTCCTATTTGGTCAAGGCTGCTTGGTAGGCAACCTATGGCTGATTCCATGTGGCAGTATCATCTTCTTTGTCCATTCAACCTTGAAGAAAGCAATGGTGAGCTCCCTCTTTGAGAAGTCTTTGCTGGACTCAACAATTCTGAACAATTTTTACCCAGTTACCCAAATTTTACCCACTCTTTTTAAGTTGAGAAGATGGCTAATATCCAGCTCCAGGGCATTTTGGGGGAAAGGATTGCTTGGACCCATTTCAGTCAGGTTTCAGACCGGCTTACAGTATAGAGAAAGAACTGGTTGCATTTATTTTTGATCTGCGACAAAGCCAGAATGGGATTAGTGCTGCCATTCTACTGCTTCTTGTCTATCAGCAGCTTTCAAAACCATCATAGGATTCATCAGGACTGACTGGGAGTTTTGGAAATGGGAGCATCATTTTGTGATGATGCTTTTCCTTTCTTTGCAGCTGATTTCAATTGCTGTTAACAGGGGGAAAGATTGAGTTCAGGAGCCCTCAATTGTGGGTGCCATGGGACTTAAAGCTCTTGCCCCTTTTGTTTAATATCTACATGAAAACACTAGGTGAAATCATCCATCAATCTGAAATCAAGTATATATCTCAATCTCAAATCAATCAAGTGATGTTGTCAAGGTTCAGCCCCAGTGTTTCGAGCAGGGGTCCCCAACCTTGGCAACTTTAAGACTTGTGGACTTCAATTTCCAGAATTCCTCAGCCAGGGATAGGAAGGAACAGAACCAGGCTCAACCTGATAAGACTAAGGCACCCTGGGAGTGGTGATTGGATGGTGTTGCACATTCAAAACTGGTGCACAATGGGGAGTATCTTCTTGGACTCATAGTTCCTGCTTGAAAAATAGGTAGCTGCTGTGGGCAAGAGGGACTTTGCAAAAGTATATATAGTGTGTCTGAACCAGAATACCGTTTACACAGTCACTCACAACTTAGTCACCTCACAATGTGAGTCATTGTGTATGAAGCCACCCTTGACTCAAAAGTTACAGCTGGTCTAGAATGAAGCAGCCAGGCAGTGAGGGGCAAGCTTTGTTATGCCCAAGTGAACCCAATGCTCCATAAGCTGCAGTAATTACTGGTCAACTTCCAGGTGAAATTCAAAGTGCTAATTTTCACCTATAAAGCCCTTGGTTATTGAGGGATCACCTGTCTCCAGTGAGATTAGGCATAGTGAGTAGGCTTTGGATCCCACCCATTAAGCATGTCATTTATGGGACCCAGGAAGCATGCCTTCTCTAATGCAGCCCTCTGGAATATCTCCAAAAGATCTGGAGGGCTCCCACCCCAATGATTTTCAGGAAGCTATTAAAGCCCTGCTTAATCTTCCAGGCCTGGGGCTATGGTTGTGACTGAGCCTGTTAGATGGCTTTTTTGTTTATATACTTGTCTTTGGGCCATTTGGGGTTTGTTTTCTGGAGTTTTTTTTTTCTCCTATTCTTATTTTTTAACTGTAAGACACCCGGTGGTCTTAGGAGTCAGACCGCCTCTAAACCATATAATATACACTAAACAGACAAGAGAGGGCAAAAGCTTACTAGAATAACAGTTGCTTTGCATGGAGTAAATTTCAGGTTTAAATCCTGCTATTCTCAGTTCAAAGAGGACCAGGCAGCAGATGTCATTAAAATGTCTATCTGAGAGCTACTCTCAATGACAGCAAAAAGAATGACTTAAGTGGGCCAATAATGAAATGTAAAAATGTATGGGGCACTTACATACATAAAACATACATGCTACAGACAAGTAGCCTGGAACAGCCAGTTGTGCTATAGTTTTTGCCCAGCTGAATGGTTTCATTCTGTTTCTCCCTCTTGTTTCTTTCCTCTCTCAGAGTTTGCCCTTGGTTTGCCTTTACCTCTCCCTTTCCTCCCCTTCTGCTACAGATCCTGTGAGAACATCTGGCTTGGTGTCAACCCTGCTGAGTCATTTCTGCGTAAGACCAGCATGTGAGTCATGAGAGGGAAGTCCCTTCACACTGGGTACTTTTCAAACCGGAGCTGAGTAAAAGGGAAAGTTGTCAAAGAATGTTGGCATGGGTGAAGGCTTCCTTGGAACAGAGACAAGTCCTCTGCTCTCTGCAATTTACTTCCCTTTGCCACAGTAAACTTGTGCCTCTATTGAATTCCAAACTCTCAAGAACAACAGATCCAAAAGACTTGAATAAACTGGGGAATTGTCACTAAAGGAAATGTTAGATTAGCTTGCTGGAAAATGAATGAACAGAGCAAGAATCATGTCAGATTCTTGGAGGGCATCATTTTCTTCCACTTCAAGTTTACCATTGCTATTAATATTCCATCTACTTTGCGGGATGGTGGGGGAACCATTCTGAAAGGAGAAAGGCAAATAGGAAAGTTGAGTGTGACCACAAAGGCCCATTTTAAAATCCTCTTCTTTATAATGTGCTTTGCAATCCCATATGAACATCAGATATGAAATGATGCTGGCTTGCAGTTTGACAATTTGACAGGCTCCTGGACAAAATAGAGCCATCTCACACTTATCTAGCATGTTGCTTGTCAGCAATGGTATCAAAAGGCAGCGTGGCACAAACAGCAGCACAATACTTCATTATTGCAGTAGAAGTCTCTTTTACAGCAGCTTAGAAGATGGCCTGCTGTTGACGCCACTGGCCAGGAACATTATTTTCCTTATTTGGCTGTAAAGTAAATGGCAAATTTGGTAAGCATTGATTTAAGAAAGCAAAGTCCTTCCCTATGCCACTTTGAGGTATTCAGGCATTCTTATTCTTAAAAATGTTTAAGAAGCACAAAATATTGTTTTGGTTGTGTTTAAATTTCTAGTATCTAACCATAAATCTTTACTATATTTTCTACCTGCTGTTGTTTATTGATCGTATTCTGATACTATATAATTTTTGTGGGGAAATAGGAGGGGAAAGGAGTGTCGGATATGTTCGCTGCCTTGGGATATTTGTAAAAAAAATAATAAAGGTGGGATACAAATATAGTCAAAAGCTATATATGCAAACATAGAAGATAACACAAAGGATGCCTAAAACTTAGAGCAGATGGGCAATGGGCTGCAATTAGTTTCAGGAAGGTCTTGGACCATTCCATTTTCCATCAAGTTTTTAGCATTTGGATTATACAGTTTGGGAAATTATTATCTTGCCATGTTTACAAAAGTTTAAGGGAGTTACATTTTTAAACTACAAAAGTTTAAGGGAGTTACATTTTTATTACTGAAGCACAGGGGATGTTCTAGTTCAGATGTGTCAAATTCACGGCCCGCAGAGTGGATGCATCATGAACTGACCACACCCATGCCCAGTTTAGCGAAGGGGAAAAAAGTTGTAAAATATCACATGATGATGCCATGATAACACGAGTTTTACACCTCTGTTCTAGTTCTTTCATTTTAAGATCTTGGCTCAGCTGATTTTGGAACATTCATATATATGTGAAATGGAAAGCAAGCTTTCTCCAGTATATTGGCCTTCAGATATATCTGATTAAAATTTCCATTATGCACAGCCATCCAGTTGGCAAAGTCCTTCCATATGCCACTTTGAGATATTCAGGCATTCTAATTCTCTCAACTTTTAGGACAAAAGTTAACGGTCTGCTTAGCCAATTTGCTAGACCAGTTAATACACTTATTTTAGTTTAATGGAAGTGCATTTAATCTTCAGTATCTGAAAGGCTATTTCTTTTTCAGCAAGTAAGATAAATATAATATATAACTTTGGAAATACTCAGTGTCCTTCCTCTTCTTAAGATTAAAATGGCAATATATAATGCTCTCAACAGCTGTACTTTAATTCTCATGACAATCCACTGAGCTAGAGAAAATAACAATTGGCTATTATTACCCAAGGCCTTCTTGATTGTTAAATATTCTAACCATTCTACAATGCTGCTTATTATATTATTGGTTACTTGTTTTACATATTATTTGCCTATATATCAGCTGGCTTGGTTAGAACAGCTTGTTGTGTGACTTGACCTTGATTAAGGAATGTAAGGGAGGAAGGGAGAGAAAAACCATGGATTGTGCTTTGTTTCAGACCCTCTCTGTAGGAGTTTAACAGTATGACTAGTGGAATGTCAGCATATATTCACTGTCTCATGCAACATTTCCTGTGCATGAACTCCTCTATCAATAAGGGGGAAAAAACCCACTTTAGCTACATTATTATTATGGTTCATCACAGTCAGTGAGATGTTAAGACTAGATTTGACATTTTTAGGGACCTAAGATAGGCAGATGTTGATGTTTGATGGTGTTAGAGATATGGTTGCAGGATGTAAGCTGTTCCGAGTAAAGCTGCCTTTTGCAATTTACTGATGATTTTGTCAATGCCAAAAAATGTTCAAGCAGCAATCCAGTTGTTTTAAGAATATACCCAAGGTGTCAATTGCTATTCTGATTTGTTTTGCCAGTCATTCTGTTTGCAGGCCTTTGTGTTTTCTTATTTTATTCAGTTCTTTCTCTTCTATTCTGCTGTCTCCAGGTCTTGCCATGTGCATTATCCAGAATTTTTTTTCTTTCTAATCAACAACTGTTAAGTCTGGGGTATTATGTGGTAGGTGCCTGTCTGTATGAATTTTAAAATCCTAGTTCAATTTAATTTCTTTATATTTATTACTTTCTTCATTTAATGGTGCCACCAGTTTTTTTTTCCACTTTTTTACTGTTTGCAAGCAAATTATATTTTTTCCAGATCTTCCAATGCATCATTGTAGCTACTTTGTCAAGTCATTGTTTGTAATCAGTCTGTGCAATCTTCTTGCAGCAGCTAAACAGGTAGTTCCTTTAGCTGTTGCTGTTTTCTTAATTCTGGCTTTGTATGCATTTGTTCTTACGGTCATATATACAAGATTCATATCATTTAGTCAATCAGAATTGGAGGGCTTCTACTCCAACCCCAGGAGACCCTATACCAGGGATGCCAAACTGGCAGCCTGCAGGCTATGCCCATCCCAGCTCCGCAAAGGGGAAAGTGTTGTGATACGCCACGTGACAGCAATGTGACGCCGCGAGTTTGACAGCTGTGCCCTATACCATTTCAGATAGGTGGCTATCCAGTCTTTTCTTAAAAACTTCCAGTGATGAAGTCCTTACAACTTTTGAAGCTGTTCTATTAATTAATGGTCCTCACTGTTAGGACAATAAATTAATTCCAGGATGCTTCTCTCCTTGATTAGCTTCCGTCCTTTGTTTCTTGTCTTGCCTTCTGGTGCTTTGGAAAATAAGTTGACCCCTGTTCTTTGTTGCAGCCACTCAAATACGGGAATATTGCTATCATGTCACCCCCTAGTCCTTCTTTTCTCTAGAAAGGCTATACCCAATTCCTGCAACCATTCTTCATGTTTTTGTCTCCAGGCCTTTAATCATCTTAGTTGCTCTTCTTTGCACCTTTTTTCCCCCAAAGTCTCAACATCTTTTTTGTAATGTGGTGACCAAAACTGAATGTAGTATTCCAGGTATGGCCTTACTAAGGCTTTATAGAGCGGTGCTAATACTTCACATGATTTTGATTCTATGCTTCTGTTTATACAACCAAGGATTGTATTAGCTTTTTATAATGAGGAAAACATTCTCATGAGAAACCATCTTTATTCAATTATTCTGTCTTTTCCTCCTTAATGGATTGTTTTTATTGTTATTTTGTAGCAAGAAAAAAGGGGGGAAACTAAAACACTACTCAGCAAGGTCAAAGGCATTTGGATTCCTCATAAATTACACGAATATGCTATGCTTAGTGTATAATATCAATCTTGTCCGGCTTTACCTACTACTCTCAGGAAAAAGATAGCTTTATTTATATAATATTAAAATTGCTAAATCCATGATGCAAAAAAGTGAGTGAAATATCTACGTCAGAATTCATGCCGGTTCTTTACTTAAAGTAAGCAATTATTAAGAATTAACAAACTGATCCTTCCAGAAATCCATTGCTTAGTATCAAGAGACCAGAAGTACAAAGCATATTTTTTTAAAAAAATTATTGTTGGTAAGTGTTTTGCAACTTTCACAGAAATATTTGCACTATATACCTAGCTATTTCCATTGTTCATTAAATTAGTCCATCCGTCTAATTTTAATCTATCATCAGATTATAGATGGGTTGCCAAAATAAACCACAAACCCAGGGCAATGTGGACTAAATTTTTCTGTATGACAATTTCTGTTTTCCATTCAGTGGGTAAAAGATATGGAAAAATCAGTTAGATTACATGGTGCAAAGTATGTAAGCAAAGCTTGAACATTTTCATAATTCATAATTCTGTCACCATATTTAAGATTTTGATAGCTTTGTCAGAAGTAATTTCAAGATTCTATTATAGCTTTGGAAGCATTCAGGATTCATCTCCCCAGATTTTGTTGGGAAATAGTATGTATCTGAGACTTATAGTCTAGTTCTAGATCCAAAGAGGGCTCAAAAAAAAAGCATCCAGCCCCCTCCCCCCTGTAGGGCATCTACAATGAGTAAATTATCAGCATCAGCAATGAGTAAATTATTTACAGTACCCTAAATTAACCACCCACCACTTATTTCCAGCCAGGGAAAAAAGGCAAATAGGTCAATCCAGTCCAGAACTGGTTAACATGATCTTAAAGTTGTCCAACAATGCCAGATTATGCTGATAGCATCCTGAATAGACCACAAATAGCAATTGTTTCTCTACCTAGTGTCTAGGCTCTAGGCTGCAAAATGTTCAAAGTGGTGAAGCCTTGGAGATATATTCTTCCTTACAGTTTCTCAGCAATATTATTTCCTAATATTCCTCTTTACAAATTCTAAGAGATAAACAAGGTATCCCAAACAAGCAAGGTCTCTTAATAGAACATCTATTCAGGGAAGACCTTTAATGACAGCTGGGTTGCCTTCGATGATCAGTGACTTGCCACTGTGCATTTGCCCTTGCTATTTCGCAGAAGATACTAGTTGTAATAAAACGCTTTGATTAAAGATCTTGACAGATGGACTCCCTGCAACCCATGTCCCTATTAATGACCCTTTGCATCACTCACAAAGAATCATTACCCGAGTTAATCAGTAAAACCGTTTTCTCTTTTTAGGCCTGTTTCCAACATATTTCTTACAGCACTTCTGGATCCTGCTAATGAAGCTCATTAGTCTGCTAATGTAATAATGTAGCATTTTCCCTACTTGAAGAAGACAAGATATAATTCCCAGAATTCTCATCCAGTAAGACATAAGGCCTGAACACATACTGAACTCATGTGTGAACACAGCAAATATTCTTAACAATGCTTACTTATATGCTATTTTTGAAAATAAATTAACAAGAATTAGAAAAGCTCACTGAATTGTGACTGGAAGAGTAAGGGTGTAAGTATTATTAAAGATGAGCCCCAGCAATTTATATGCCTTGAAAACCTCATCAAAACCTTCTGCTTTTTTGCGCCATTTAACGTGAAAGTTTTTCTGCCATCTGCAAGTAAGAGCCTAGTATATCTAACAGAGATGCTTCATTAGGCTGTTCTACTAAAGGAACTAAAAAATAGAATTGGGAGCCATGGTATCATAAACCTCCTTGTCAGCTGAAGAAATGATTTTTTTTTTAGGGTGGGCATCTTTGTGGTAGTCCCTGGTTCATGAACATTTCAAAGAGACTCAACAGGAATCTATCGTAATATTACTTTTTAGTATGTATATACTTTTTAAAGGATTATAAAAATAAAAAATAATTAAAAATCCCTAATAAATCAGACAATTAAATAACTATTAATATTAGTATAAAGATTTGTTTTTAAAAAGGCAATGAAGTATATATTTAAAACAATTTAAATAATAACAACTAGTAACTTTAAAGCACAAAAATGTTTAAGAAGCACAAAATATTGTTTTGGTTGTGTTTAAATTTCTAGTATCTAACCATAAATCTTTACTATATTTGCTGCCTGCTGTTGTTTATTGATCCTATTCTGATACTATATAATTTTTGTGGGGAAATAGGAGGGGAAAGGTATGTTGGATATGTTTGCTGCCTTGGGATATTTGTAAAAAATAAAATAAAGGTGGGATACAAATATAGTCAAAAGCTATATATGCAAACATAGAAGATAACACAAACAAAGGATGCCTAAAACTTAGAGCAGATGGGCAATGGGCTGCAATAAGTTTCAGGAAGGCCTTGGACCATTCCATTTTCCATCAAGTTTTTGGCATTTGGATTATACAGTTTGGGAAATTATTATCTTGCCACACTTACAAAAGTTTAAGGGAGTTATATTTTTAAACTACAAAAGTTTAAGGGAGTTACATTTTTATTACTGAAGCACAGGGGATGTTCTAGTTCAGGGGTGTCAAACTTGTGGCCATGGAGTGGATGCATCATACGCTGACCACACCCATGCCCAGTTTAGCGAAGGGGAAAAAAGTTGCAAAACATCACATGATGATGCCATGACAACATGAGTTTTACACCTCTGTTCTAATTCTTTCATTTTAACATCTTGGCTCGACTGATTTTGGAACATTCATATATATGTGAAATGGAAAGCAAGCTTTCTCCAATATATTGGCCTTCAGTTATATCTGACTAAAATTTCCATTATATACAGCCATCCAGTTGAAACTCTTAGCCAATGTAAGTTTGGAGGATTCTAACTTAAAGGACAATGATATGGCAAATTACATTCATTTACATATTTACCACTTCCCAACAATTATTATAGGTGTTAGAATATACATATTCATGACTCTCCTTATCCCATCTAAACAACTAGTTGTGTTATAGAATACAAGATTCCATTCCTGGATCTCTGTTTCCCATGTAAGAAATCTACTAGTATAAAACGAGTCATGTTATTTTCCATTGGCCAAAAAATATAATCACATTTCATATCCATGCCTTTTTTCTAATGGTTTGGTTTTAGCCAAATTTTCAGTAGGATACACTAGCTTTTGCATAAATCCCAAATGTTGCATAGGGTCTCTAGATCATTTTAAACTATTATTTATAAACGAAATATTTGATATGATAAAATGGTGCCAACTAGATGGTGAAGCAAGGAGGTGGGAGCAGAAGATAAATTTTATAAAGAATTTTCCTAATCCAGATATTCTTAAGGAACTATCATATGCTTAAAATTTGCTGATTGATTACAATGGAGATGAGGCATTTGCAAACAGATATTGTTTTGGTGCATTATACTAAGTCAGGTGACAAATAAAATCAGAGGAGAATTGGATGAGTTGCATGATATTTTAGAACCAAAGAATGATCTAAATTTAAACATATTCATGATTTTGAAACAATTAATCTACTGTTTAATAAATATTTAAAAGGCCTGTTTTATTTTTGAAAAAATGAAGTAAGAAATTCTTATCAATTATCGAAGACTTGCCATATTAAAAAAAGTGGTATAATGAGTACAGCAATTAAAAAAACATGCCAAAACATGAAAGCAGACAATGACAAAATCTGATAATCTACCAGTGTTAAACAATGCCTATCCCAATAACACCTTCAGAAACATGACGTTCTTTCCCAGGAGAAATTCCTACCAGGGAGCACACAGGTGTTAAATGGCAAAGCACAGCTCCTGAGTAAACAAGCATCTGTGCCAGCAGCATTTGATCTCCACAGGATCCACATGAGACTGGGGATTTATCTAGCATGTTTGTGCATGAGAGACTGGCAAGGAAACAAAAGAGATAAACATGTTTTAAGGCGTGGCTTGCTGGGTTTTTTTTTAAAGGTTTTCTCTACAATTACCATTGCCCTAGTAATGGAAAACAACCCAGCTAGTCAATGACTTTTTATTTTTATCCCTTCTCACAATCTCCATGCCTTGCTTAAATCAATTGCCTTTTGACCTACGGGAATATCAGAGAATTATTGGTACTCAGCTGTGCTCAACAGAAGATCTACTAAAGTGCTGAATAGCAATTTTATGTAGTTATAGAACATGAATAGCAATTTTATGTAGTTATAGAACAAATCTGCAAACCAGTAAACCCAACACAACAAATGTATTCTAAGTCCAGCATGAATGGTGAATGTGCCACAATGATAAAAGCCAGATATTATATAAAGATACAACTGTTGAGATATTCAAATCTTCCATGCCCTTCTCCCTAAATAATATCATGGATATGATTGATGGGACCTTTATGCTCCATGGCCATAATGCTGCCCACTTATTTGCTATTCATGCATCACCCAAGATTGAATTAAGTCCACAGGGAAGTAGTTATGTGAATGATCTTTGATGAATATAATATCAGAATACCAGAAAAATCAGAATGGCTTTTATTTTTAAAAAAGAAAAACATAAATTATTCTTATACATGTTTATTTTTGCATATTGCTAGACCAAAATCCTGAACGTCAGTAACTTTTGAGCTATATGAATTAATAAGAAAAAAAAGCATCATTCCCCATGAGTCATACCAAATTCATGGACCAAATAATTAGAAATTACTCTGTCTTCTGCTAAGAAGGAACTGAAAACAACTCAGTACCACTGCTACCCTGCTGTGCAGTTGTTAGCAGGTAAAACTTTTTGAGTTAAGAATGCTGGCTGATTATCTTAGTTTGTGACAAAGTAGAAATCACAATGAAACCATAATGATTATTTAATGTGGGTTCTTTCTTTTGGACAGTAAGTTTATGTTTATACTTTAACGGTGTGCTCACGTGAAGCATGTTTTGGTACATATGTTTTCAAAGTTTGCTGAGATACCATAATCTATTTCACAGTATTAACATATAAAATTCCTGAAGCAAATTAATGACTATAAATTAGCTGACAAGAAGTGCTATTATGATCATAAGCAATAGCTTGAGAAGCAGTTTTCCAATTCTGCATTTCACAAGCATAAATTCTGAAATATCATAGAGGAAGACACTAAAAGGAACCTTACAATCTAATGAAAGAATATCCTTAACATACACAGAGGCAAATTTACCTACACAGCTGTTTCATTTGGCATCTTTTATCCGTTACTCAAAGTACATAAACCAAACAGTCCTGGGGGCTGTACTGTAACAGTACAACAGTACAGACAATAACACTAATTGACTCATTTGATTCTATTAATTTTATTACTGAACAAATGCTCCAAAACTCTTAATTATAAATTAAATATCGCTGTTCTCCAGTAAAAAGAAAATACAACATAGTTGCTCAAAATACACCTTTAGCTGTTATGGTTATAAAAATCCTGTATCCCAGTGTGTGCAACAAGTTGCATTGCATTCTATTGGAAACATATGCTGCTGCTCTTACTATCAGGTTTTACCACTTTGTATTCACTCTATTGTCCCAGATTTCACACATAGCATGAGACCAGTCACATGGTTCTAGATAAAAACCATTGAAGACAATACAATAGTTAAGTTCCAGTCTAGTTTTCAAGTCAGGAAGATCCAATATCAGTATCAAAGAACTTTTAGATTCTGTCAAATCATAGAATTTCCTTTTTAAAAATGCTAACTTTGAAATTGTGAAATTAAAGTAGTCTAATGTAAATATTGTTTTGGTATTTATTCTCAGTCAGATAATTAATACTGGAAGCTTCTGTTAGCTACACCAATACAATTGATGCTGACCATGGTTAGCAATAGCAATAGCACACAGACTAATATACCGCTCCATAGTGCTGTACAGCACGGTCTGAGCAATTTACAAATGTCATCATATTGCCCTCAACAATATGGGTCTTCATTTTACCAACCTCAGGAGAATATAAGGCTGAGTCAACCCTGAGCCCATCAGGATCAGATTCTTGGCTATGAGAAGAGTTAGCCTTCAATGCTGCATTTTAACCACTGTGCTACCACGGTTCCTTAGTTAACTGCAGAAATGGGAATAGGCCGTAATTCACAAGTAGACCCTCACTCCCAAAATGCTCTCTCAGTCTTGCACAGCATTCTTTTCTTTCTCAAATGTTTTGCTCTTGAGGTAGAGCTTTGAGGCTCTGTCTCTGTATCAGAATCTAGATTTGAACTGTTTTGGAACAAACTTGCCAGGTCTTTACCTAGCTTCTATTCTTTTCCCTCCTTTTCTCAAGCTCACTTTAAAACACAAACGTGACATTTCAGAAGTAAGAATACCTAGAAACCAGTGAGGTTCCCTTTCTACATTCTCCCAATCCATTCTCTTGGTTTATAACACACTCTTTATGGTTTCCAGAACAATGAGTGAAAAATTTACTTTGCCTATTTGATTGGCATCTGCACCCTCTTTCGGAATCAATGTTATATAGGCTTCCTTCCATGATTCTGGAATTTTAGTCTCCAGTAATACCTCATTGCAGACTTCCAATAGGACATTCTCTATTACTGCCCCCATCTCTTTATATAATTCATTTGGGAGTCCATCTGGACCTGGCATTTTATTTCTTTTTTGTTTTTGTATTACCCCTTTTAATTCTTCTAAAGTTATTTCTTTGTTAAGTAACCCTTATTTGGATTCAGATATTGGATTCACAATTCCTTCTTTCAAGTACTCTTCTATTTTGTCTAGTTCAACTGCTTCTTGTTTATAAAGATTCTCAAAATATTTTCTTGCAATTTCTTTTTTTTTCGGGCTCTGTTTCTATTACCCTCTCTTTATTCTCTAGTTGGTATATCATTCTTTTCTTATTTTCTTTCTTCAACTTATATGCCAACTATCTTCCGGGTTTATTTGCGTGTTCAAAATAATTTTGTTTTGTATATTGTAATTTTTGGATTACTTCTTCTTGGTCTAAAAGATTCATCTCATGTTTGGCCAATGCTAATTCATTTTTATTTTGCTCATCCCCTGGGGTTTTCATTTGCTGCTTTTCCAGATTCTCTATTCTTTTTGTTAAATCCTTTTGTTTTTCCTCTCTTTTTTTATTTCTATTTGCAATGTAGGCTATAGAGATCCCTCTTAGATATGCTTTCATTGTGTCCCACAAATTCTGCAATGAGGTATCCTGTTTTTTATTAAATTGAAAGAAATTTACTAATTCTTCCCTAACTTTTTGAATATATTCTTCTTCTCTAATTATCTGCGAATTAAGTGTCCATCTACCTTTTTTATACAGTTTGTTTCTCCAAATTATCTGTATTGGGTTGTGGTCTGCCCATATATTAGTTAAAATCTTTATGTCCTGGATTTCGTTATATAACTCACTATTTACCGAGGCCATATCTATCCTGGACCATGATTTGTGTGGGCTGGAGTAGAAAGCGAGCAGAGATGTTTCTGGGTTTCTCTTTCCCCACACATCCACTAGATCTAATTCTTCCACCATCTCGAAAAAGTTTTTGGGTAATATATTCCTTTTCTTATATTGGCTTTGCTCACAAATATAATCCTGTTTATTATTAGTTATGGCATTGTAGTCCCTTATTATGCAAATTCTTTGGCTACCAAATTCTGTTAATTTCTCATATAAATTTTTGTAAAATTCATTTTGACATTTATTTGGGGCATAGATTCCTACTAATAGTGTTTTCTTATTCTGTATATCCACCTCTACCATAACTATTCTTCCTAATGTATCTTTAAAAATCAATTTTGAGGCTATATCCTCTTTTACATATAGTACTACTCCTCTTTTTCTTTCTTCCGCTAATGCTGAATACATTTTCCTTAATTTTTTGTTTTCTAAATAACCTTGGTCTCATATTTTAATATGAACTTCTTGGAGACAGATTATATCGACTCTTTGCTTTTCCAATTAAAAAAATATTCTTTTTTTTGCTGGATCATTTAGTCCATTAATGTTTATAGATATTAAGTTCACTCCTTTATTCATTTCCTTTCTTACTCCTATCCTATAATGTTTTTGTTCGTCGTTTGACTTCTGGTTCTTACTCCTATTTCCTTTTCCAATGTCTCCTCATCATTTCCCTCCCTCGTCTATTTATATATCTCAAGGCCAATATTCAGCTCTGATGCCAATAGAAGCACTTGGCAAAAGCCGGCATGCCTTCTGGCCAGTATCTTTTTTCTTCTTACCCTCTCATACTACTTATGTCTTCTATCTTATATACAGCTATGTTACATGCCTTCTGGCATAACAGCTGTTGGTTTGAATCATAGTTTTATTTTACATTGCACAGAAGGACTTTGAGAGATAATAGGGTGCTACTGTATTGTTAGCTATGAACCAAGTAAGTTATTAATTGCTGTGGCAAGGTACATCTGGGCAGTACATTGGGATAAGCCCAACAGCAGTTGCATTGTTTCCAAAAACTAGTCATCAGTAACACTCCAGGGAACTTTAGAAGTTTTTTCCAGTCAGCATTACACGCAAGAAAAAAACTCAAAAGTTTGGTAGGTATTTCCTTTGTTACCTAATAGTCAGGGCATCTAATGTATTTACCAATCAGGAAAGATTTTAAAAAAACTGCTAGTAAAGAAAACATAAAGAGCTATCTGTACCTATTCTATAACATTTGTAATGAAAGCTTTATCTCAGATATATTAAGTCCAAAGAAAATCCTCAGCACTCTAATAATAATAAAGGGAAAATAAGAAATCTGAACAGTTGCTTTTCTTATCCAAGAATCACCTATACAGGACAAAGGGAGAGTCTTACCCATACATACAGAAGGTCCTGCCTTCAATCTATGTTATCTGGCTGATGAGCTTCAGGTCTTCCACAACCCTGCTGCAGGACTGCTCCTTCCCATCTAGCCACAGGTCTCCATACTCTATGGCCACTTCTGTTTTAACTGCTGGAGAGAACTGATTCTCACTTGATAACCAAAGTTTACTCTTCTTTTAAGGTGGTAGAAATAGCAATAAAGTATGTTCCATGAGATCACTATTCTTACCAATATCTGCCCTGACAGAGCGGGTCTCCAAACAGTTATTATATCAAAAGAACAAACACTATGTTGAGAAACTATCTCTACCAACCTCTGTCCTCAAATCCCATAACAAAATATGAACTATGAAACATCATATGAGATGACCAAGTATATTTTATTTACTTATCAAAATACACAAGCCTGATCTGCCCCTTTATATCCAATATTGGAATTATCACAACTTGGAATATCAGATAACATGAACCCCATGGCCAGACCTTATGCTATTAGTATTCCTAACTACATAAGTGTCACCACAAATTTTCTAAGAAAATTGAACTCCATAGACAATCTCCCTGAAAAATCATCTTAGCCACAATATATGTTGAGGTACTACATAACAACATCCTTCAGAAACATGGACTTCTTGATGACAAAATAGTACACCTTGACACCATGCTGTGTAATTTTTGTACCACTTTACCTCTGGCGATAACATATAACTGCTAGTCAGCTGCACATCCATGTGTATACATGAGTTTACAACAGGGGTGTCAAACTCAAGGCCAGGGGGCCAGATCCGGCCTGTGGGGTGCTTAGATCTGGCCCATGGGGCTGCCCTGGAAACAGTGAAGGACCAGCCAGCAGAGCCTCTGCCAGCAAAAACGGAGCTCAGGAGGACCACCCATTTTCGGTGGCAGAGGGTTGCAGGAGCCTGTCGCAGGTGAAAACAGAGCTCAGGAGCCTGTTTTTGCTGGCAGAGCGCTCAGGTCACCACAGGCGCTCCCGACACAAGTGACATCGAGCTGGCCACACTCACCTTGGCCAAGCCCACCCCAGCCCCCAAGGTCAAACACAACCCTAATGTGGCCCTCAATGAAATCGTTTGACACCCCTGCTCTACAATATAGACTAGAATTCTTTATTGGCCAAGTGTGATTGGACACACAAGGAATTTGTCTTTGGTGCATAAGCTCTCAGTGTACAAAAAAAAATACATTCATCAAGAATCATAAGATACAATACTTAGTGTTATGCCAACATCTTCGTAGTTGATCTGAAACAACACTGTCTTAACTCTTACCCCATAAAGCCCTTTCTTTGATCGAGATGCAGTAATGACATATTCATTATCAGGAGAATTTCTCTTCAAATTATATTATGAATTTCAACAATTTATACTTCAGCATCCACCTTAGCTTAGACCCATCTACAAAACATAAATTTTCCCTGATATTCTTGATGTCACTATAAAACTAACAATGGATACTTAAATATTTATTTATTAGGTTTTTATCCTGCCTTTATTACTTTACAAGTAACTCAAACCTCCTCCTATTTTCCCCACAACAACTATGTATGGTGGATTGGACTAAGAGAGAGTGACTGGTCCAAAGTCACCCAGCTGATTTTCATGCCCAAAGGGGACTAGAATTCAGAGTCTCCAAATACCACATTATACAAGAAATCTAAGATCATCATGCATACCGGCATGCTTCCAGCTTTCACCTGAATACAATTCTTCTATGCTAGCTATGTGATGAAACATGAAACACAGAATAATTATATAATACTTGATAAATAGAGCCTGAGCCCTTCAAATGGAAGCATCTGATAAAGGTAGCCCAAAAATGGTCAGGGGAACATGCAGACTGTCAGGGCTCCAACAAATCCACCCTCATTCAAATCAAAAGTCTCTAACCGCATCTCAGAAAAAGTAAATTGGTTTGTTAGAAATTGCCATGTTGGCGTGTGGCTGGGTGCAGCCGATACTAAATTACATCGTACATTTCCCCTTTGACCTTGGTCTTTCCCCCACCCCCTGGATGTGACTTCTCCAGTGGAACACATCTGTCTCCAAGAGTCATCCATCATGCTCTCCAATAACCTTCTTATGCTCCTACAACTTTGGGCTACTGAGATAATTATCTAGGCATTTCAAGAATGCCTTGTTTTCCCCCACTCCCTTTTTCTGGCAGCTAAAAAGACCAAAGGAGTATCTTTTTAGTTGACACAGACCTTATTCTACCCAATCCCTTTATCTGAAAGAGTGTAAGTTTCTATTCTCCCCTCATATTCCGTATCTGTAATTGTACACTGGGAAACATGGGGTCAGGCTAGAACTGCATTTTCTATCTTAGGTCATGTGATCAGCAGGGAGAGAAGTTTAAAATAAAGTAGTCCTCAATTTATGACAAGTCACTTGGTGACGTTTAAAATTATGACAGACCTCCCTGCAGTTACACAACTGCATTTTACAAAGGAAGTAAATGCCAGTTTTCAACAAAACCAGTCCACAGCAAACCACTGGTTCCATTAATGATCATAGCATTTGCTTAATGACCACCACAGAAATGATTGTGAAATCAGGTCAGTCACTGGTGACCCAATTTACAACTGTCATAAGTTACAACTGCAGGCTGCATTAGGATCGTAACTCAAGAATTACCAAGTCAGCAATGTTCCAAGTTGGTGTCCCACTCCTTCTGCCATTACGGAGTTTTGGTTGTTTTTTTCCCAGCAGCACCCAGAAACATCCAGGCCATTTTAAAACTCAGTCTTTTTTTCACCAACTTCTTTGACCATGCCAAACATAATTCCAGTGTGTTTAAATTTCAGAAAATAACCTTGCTCAATGACAGATGAATGGATAGGGCCCTAAGCCTCATCATGTAAATATTTCTTAACACTCTATTGGGTTATAAAATATAATTTGCTTGCAAAAGCCCACTTGCACAACACAGCATATTGCTCTATGTACAAATTACTGGTCATATTGACTTTTCTTCAGTTTTCAACACTCCATTAAAAGAATCAAATGATAACAGTACTTTCACCTTGTTATTTTTCCATGGAAACAAGTGCCTCTGTAACTACCAGGATGCTAAAAATATTAAAAGATAAAAGAGGCAGGGCCCTAAACTCAATTAAAATAGTAGGTGGATTCCATTAAAACATTCCAGGTCTAGAATGGGTTATAGATCCTTGCAGACTGTTTGTGAGAACTCTGTTGTTTTTGTTTTCAAATGCTTGTTTTTTGTATTGTTTGTATTCTATTGTTTTAGATTATAAAGTCATAATGGAATGAAGGCCCAAATTTTAATAAAAATAAATAAATAAATAAATATTTCATGTTTAAACTATGAAAGCTGCGGGCTTAAATATGTGTACTTATACGTTAGACAAGTATATTATATATTGGATTAGATGAAGATTTTTCAGGAGACTTGTGAGCTAAAAACAGTAATTTAGTCACATTTGCTCAAAAGCACGACTACTAGTATCACTCATTTTAATAAAAAAAGGTGGACTTGGCATATATATTCTTTTATTGGAATAAGCATACTGAAGAATTTGTTTTCAATTATATGTTACCATCCAGCTGCATTCATTAAATCACAGGCAGTTCAAGTTTCTTCAGAATTAATTCCATTGGGTTAAATTGAATTCACTTCTTACTATGCTTGAGATTAGACTTGGAAAGGGAATGGATGGATCACCTCCAAAATGTATTTCTGATGAATATTTCTGTATTTTCTTCAAAAATGGGAAAGTGATTTTAATTCTCTTCAATCAGCACTTACTTTGCATTTATGGGGTTCTTTGACCCTATTTGATTCAAATCTTCCATCTTGTATACTTTATTCTGCCGATCAATAGATTGTTCCTTAATCTTATTAGTACATATGAAGTCCCTGAAAGCTTTTGATGGGGTTATGAAAGCTAGTTCAGAGTTCAAATGGCCTGTTAAGTCTGAATGACAGAATGAGAAAATTATGAAATATATCATAACCCTTGGCCTATGCACATTTTTGTAGTGCAGTCTTTAGTGTCCAAATCCACTAGCCACTAGCATGAGAAAATATGTACACACTTCTAATAAAACTGTTACCTTTATTTCAGTGGTGTGTTTCAAACATTTTTACTACCGGTTCGGTGAGTGTGGCTTGGTGGGTGTGCTTTGCACGCGTGCACACTTTGCATGTACGCTGATCGCGCACTTTGCACAGGTGCAGAGGCTTTCCAACTCACCTCCTGCAATCCTGCACTCTCCCTGTCACTTCAGCAGCTGCTGCGTGGCAATCTGCTTGCCACGCAAAGCAGCTGCGCTTCAAAAGGTGAGTATGGGAGCCCAGGCAGGGAGGTGGGCCCAACAGCAGAGCATCAGCACCAGTTCAGTCTCCGCTGCTCATCAGCGCTACTGGCTCAGCCAAACTGGGCCGAACCGGTAGAATACCACCACTGCTTTATTTCTAAGAAAACGAAGGAAAAAATGCCTGGTTGTTGTCATCTCTTCCGTGGATCAATAAAGTTCCTGCTTTCCTTCACTCCAGATATTTTCATAAAACCTGAAGGGTGCCATCCTATTTATATTTACTTGTAAATTAACCCCATTATATTTAATGTAGTTTCCAATATAGAGCGTTTGTCTGAAGATATAGATTATGAAAACATGTTACGTCCTCAAGGATTCTATTTATGATGTAAAGGAGCAACAAGAATATAATTCTTTCTTCCATGTGTTGGCCTTCCAAAATTGATCTGCAATTGTAGAATATGAAGACAGGTATGATAAAAACATGGCCTTTATTTTTTTTAGAAAAATGGAATATAAAATCTTGATAAAGGAACCTTTGAGGAGTTCTACATAAAGTACATGATCTAGGAAAAGTTAAGAGTTTCTTAATACTTCATAATAACAATGTGTGCACTTTATGCAATGAATTGGTGGGCACAATTGGACTTTTCTAAGCTTGTAGTAGAGCTTTCTCAAAATGGCTGACTTCAGGACCAGTTCATTACAAGGCATTCATTCAATAGACAGCAGCCTTATTGCTCTCCCCATTCTCCCTACCAATACTCTGGAGCACAGTTAGGCATCCATCATTTTATCTTCTAAGCTTATGAGGCCCAAAGTTATTCCTAGAAATAAAATGTCAGAATGGCATTTTGCTCTGCTCCAGGCAAGTTTTTTCCTCTCTCTCCCTTCCTCTATAGGTCAACCAATCCCACTCCCAAAAATTAACAGCACAGAAAGTATCAAAGGAGGTGCTCCATATAGGCACAGAATTTAATCATATCCATTTAATTGTTAAATACATATGCCAGTAAGCATCCTTCCGTATGTAACACACAAGGGTGATCATGTTCTTCTCTTTAGCAAGGATAGGTTTTAGATATTTTGCAAGTTAAAAATACATTCAGAAATGTGTGGCAAGCAGGAACTGTATTGTTTACACTAGTACCTCACCATGCCAGAGATTCATGGCACTAGATGGAGACTCAGGAGCCTGAAATGTTAACATCAAATACAAGTATTTTTAAAGCCAGTAAACTGAAAGATAAAACTCCTGGAAATCTATAATTTTCTTCTTAGGGAGCCTGCAATGAACACACACCTCCAACCTAGAGTAGTTACTACCTCTCAATTTCTTTGGGGAAAAAAAAGATGTATTAGAAGCCCGGGGGGGGGGATTATAGCTTAATCACGTTCACATCCTAAACTAAACGTAGGGTTCCCCACTTTTTACATTCCCACGGTCAATAATCCCAGGCCAGATTTAGAAACGAGAAACCCAGGACTTTTGACTCCAAAATAAAACTTTACACAATCGCCAATCGGCTAGATTTGGGCCGACCCTAAATTATATTCCAAAAAAACTGTTAAATCAGCTTCAACCCTATTTAGGGTCATTGAGCTTTTCAAATCAGGAAATTTATCCCCCCCTCAAACGAAGAAACAAAGCAAGCGGACAGTGATGTTGTTTTTTTGAAGTTTTGCAAAGCGTTCCCTCCCGTTTCTTCCTCATCTTTTGGCGCGAGGGGAAAGACAGCAGCTACGGTAGCGTTCCCGCCGTTGTTTTCCTTTTGTTCTTCGCAGTTCGGCGCAGCCGCTCTTTTTTTTCCCCCTTCCTCCCGAGCCCTCTAAGCAGCCTTTTAAAATCACCCTTGCTGCTTTCTTTTATATTTCCTCCACCCACAGGTGATGATGCAGACGCCGAATGGCTCCGCCTCCTTCCCCTTTACCCTCCCTCCCCCTCTTTCTCTCTTCCACTGGAAGGGCTAAGCTCCCCTTAGCCAGTCAGCCTGCCCTTATTTAATTTGGAGTGTGATTTTGCTATTTTTAGCTTCTGGATTCTCTCCAGTAAGATTTAGAGGAGGCTTTTTTTCCCTCTTACTTTTTTCATTCTGCAAATGATTTTGACCCAGCTTCCTTCCTCCTGGAACATTTTTTAAAAAATTTATATAAATAAGAGGGGGCCTGTCTGCTTGTACGCTGTTTCTCTTTTTTTTTTCCCCACGCAAGTCTCCCTGCGTTCTGCTTCAGATCTGCAATTGCAACCATCAGCAACCAGAAGGGGGGATTATTTTCATTTCACCACAACACACAAGGAAAAACGTATACAGATTCGCGAATAAGAGTAATTGTAAGTTGGTGATTTCTAAAAAAAAAAAAAGTTGCGTTAATCTTATTTTACATTTGCAGAATTTAGAACCGGATTTTGCAAAGTCATTTCAGTTTGCATAAAATGTATCTGTGCTCGGAATTTACAATAGGAAGCAAGTAAGGCATGCGGAATAAAATACTCTCCAGCCTTTTATTCTCAGCGTGCATGCAAGTAAGAGAAGAAGGGTTATATGTGCGGGAAGGGAGGTCTTAGCAGGGCTCACTGGACTGGGGAAAGCGGAATGGCCTTGTAATTTGTAGCAAAGTGGGTATTTTTTTCTCAACACTTCGCCTTTAATGTTAAATTCTAATGCACTTGATCCGGATTTTATTCAGGGTGGGAAAACTGATGGACGTATTCCTCCAGATCACGGGTCGGATGGTTAGAATTCCTTGTCTCTTTTTTATTTTTTATTTAACGCCGGAAGAGAGTAGGTAGCGGTTAGAACTGCTTTGCTTATTGCAACTTGCTGCTATCTGAGAGACTCACATAGCATTGGAGCTCTGGCGGCTGGTGTTTCAGGTTTCCCTCCCCCCCTTCTCGAGATCCTTACAAATACATGCACGCTGGGGCTGTGTTCATTTTCAAATCGCGCGACACTACTTTCTTCCACTTATTAATTTTTTCAATGTGTTTCTTCCAATAGACATGCAGATCTGGAAAAAAATGTGTGTGTGTGTGTGCAAATAGCAGGTGCATTGGGCTTTTTAGAAACACCCCCTTCCGCTCTTTTAAAGGGGAAGAAGATGCCAGAACTTTCGTTTTCTTTTAAAGGAAATTGGTATAATCTGAGCTATAGCTTTTCAGATGTTGAAATGATTGGTAAATTTGACTAGATTTTCTCGTAGACGGATTTACTTTATTCATTTATTTGTAAAGCCTGTATATTCTTTTTGGCTTACATTTTTGAGCAAAGGCTTTGGCTGTTGTTGGGGACAGGGGGTCACACATTATTGACCAATATATATGTGTGTGTGTGTGTGTGTGTGTATGTATATATATGTACGTACATACATACATACATACATACATACAAAGTTTCAATGAGCTGCAGCTACTGATTTCAAATGTTCATGTTTTTTTCATTAAACACTCTGGATTAGGCAGATTCAGCTTCCAGTCTTGATGTAGTGAATTGCTCAATTTGAAAATATTGGAGAACTTAAATCAAAAATATGTTCAGACATGAAAGTAATGCACCTAGCCAGCTTGTTATTAATTAGTGCTTGGCTAACTGATGTTGGCAGAATTGGGGAAGTGTCTTGAAGAGGCACCTCAACCTAATTAACTAATGGTTGGACGAGAGTGTTTGGGTATTTCCTCTTTCTACTTCTCAGGAGAGTTAGTTTTAGTGGAAAAGGAGGAGATGGAGTGTGTAACTTTACCCATCAATGTTCTCTTATATAAAGCTTCTTGCTAACTTCAAAAAAATGTCATTTACCATTTTTCCTCTTCACAAAGAGGATCATACTCACCCTTCCACCCCCAATCAACTGCTTTGTGGGACTGAACATTTGTGCCCTGCAGGACAGCTCTTCAAAAGTTTCCAGTTCTGTTGACCTTCCTGTGTGGCCCTCCAGCCTTCCTTATCACTTCCTTTTATTATGTGCACTTCAAGTGGGGCTGGCTGTTTTTAATAGCCCATCTTCTGGGGCTTCAAAAGAATCCCCCTGGAATACTCCATTAAGGGATCTCCCAAGCCTGCTCTATTTTTAAACAGGCTCTTCAAATTTGTGATTTGGTTTATGTGTTTTTCCTCCAGCATATTGTGAGCAAACCCAAGCTTTTGCCCAGAAGGTGCCCCAGGCTCCTGGGAGGACACTGTGCTGCTTGGATTTAGGCCAGCCATTTTGGATTGAGCAACCTGTTGTCTTTCAAAATTTAATTTGTTATTAATCAGATAGAAGCAAACAGTTGTGGCGCAAGCAGGGTGTGGGAACGTGAAGGAGAATTGGCAGATTTCTGTATTTGAGGAGAAAAATAACCCCAGAGGATTGCTGTTTCTAAGGGTGACAGGTTGTTTCTGCTGGCATTCAACTTCATTTTGAGGAATGGGTGATCTCTTTGGCCTTAATAGCTGTCTAGAATAATACATAGTGATGGAGGGATGCTGCATAAGCATTTCTTCAGCCAGTACTTTTAAAAACATTTTCCTTTTTTTCATGCAGATAAATATATCCATGGATCCTCGTTCTTCCCGCATTCACTATTTTAGGATGTAGACACAGAATGATTTACATTTTCCAGCATTCACTTAAAACTGGAGATTAACTTTCATTGTTGTAGCAGTGTGTTGGTTTTCTTGGTTTCTTCACATTGGGATAAGACTTTCCAAAATCTGAATCAGTTGTTTGTCAATTTGGACAGTAATCCTTGACTTACAACAGTTCATTTAGTGATTGTTCGAAGTTACAACGGCATTGAAAAAAGTGACTTATGACCATTTTTCACAATTATGACTGTTGCAGCATCCCCATGGTCATTTGATTTACATCAGATGTTTAACAACTGGTTCATATTTATGACTGTTGCTGTGTCCCAAGATTATGTGACCACCTTTTGCAACCTGACAAGCAAAGTCAATGGGGAAACCAGATTCACTTAATAACGGTATTACTAATTTAACAACTGCAGTGATTCACTTAACAAATGTGGCAAGAAAAGTCATAAAACGGAGCAAAATCACTTAACAAATTTTTCATTTAGCAACATTTTGGGCTCAATTGTGGTCATAAGTCAAGGTCTCCCTGTACAAGGGAAGTGAATGAAGATGTGTCTTGCCCTTCACTGCTTTCTCCATCAGCGGATGCAAAAGGGCATTCAGTGTAGCAAGTACCTGCAAAGGATGTAAGTTGCTGTTAAGTATTTATAGCCTCATCAAAATTCATTATCTCCAGAAATCCTGAAATTTGTGGAAGGGGAGAGAATAATATATTAGTTTATACATTATTACCATAATGTTTATTTTGGCATTTTGTCACAAATCATAAACCATTATTTAACATGTTGTATAAATTAGATGACTTGATGAACAGATCTAGCCTGTTCTATAAATCCTGTTTAAAACAAGCCATAGCTTGATGCACTGTGTAGACATCGTCATTGAATTAGACAACTAACCTACCAAGCAGTTCATGGAAAATGACAAATTCCTAAGAGAAATGGAAAGCATCCTTCTAATAACGCTGTGTATAAAATACCGAAGTTTGATTGTTTGTGTTTTCCATGTGATTCTAATGGTAACTGTTAGAAGATACCCTTCCCAAATTGGGAATTGCTATTGTAAATCTAAGAATTATCTATTAGGTATGCAACAATTCATGTTCATCCAACTGACTTTATTGATTAAAGTGCTGTAATAATGAGGTACATAGTCTCTTTGTGATCTAAAAGTTTTAGTCCAATTTTAGATGGATCACTGCCTAAATGAAATTTTTAGACATTAGCTAAAGCTAGTTTGCTGTAATGGTTAAGGTTCTCAGTGTGCTGAAACCAGGACACTGTGAGTTCTGGTCCAGCCTTTAAACATGAAAGCCTGTTGAGTGGCTTTGGGCCAATCACTGTCCCTCAGTCCAGCCACTTCACAGGGCTGCTGTTGTGGGAAAAATAGGAGCAAGAAGGAGTATTATGTATATTTCCTGCCTTGAGTTACTTATAAAGTAATAAAGGCAGGATTAAAAAAATGTAATAAAATAAATATTTTCAGCCAGAAATGTTGATTTTAACAGACAATTGAGTATGTGCATATCCTGATGTCTGTTAAATCCAAATTTATGTCATCTATTGCAAATAATGTAAATTTGTATTGATCACACTGATGACTTGGAATGCTAAAAACTTGTCTGTTATTTGGAGGACTGCAAATCTGGTATGTTGCAGTGAAACGTGTAAAAGTCTAAAAAGGATTCATTAAATCATGGTTTCATGATGATCTGGCAGGTGCAATATCAAGGGTTTATATGAATACTATTCTTGCCCCAAGTAGTTTTTATTCAGTTTGATTTGATTTGATAGTTAACAGGAAACCTTGTTATTGTTTTAGAACCTGGTATAGTTCTGATATTATTAGTCCTCGGCTTACAACCATTTGTTTAGTGATCATTTGGAGTTATAACCACTGAGAAAAGTGACTTACAACCGGTTTTTACACTTATGACCATTGCAGCATCCCTATGGTCATGTGATCGGAATTTGTGCACTTGGCATCTGGCATATATTTATGACAGTTGCACAGTCCCAGGGTCATGTGATCATCATTTACAGCCAACTTCCTATAAGCAGTCAATGGAAGAAGCCAGATTTGCTAATGACGTGATTCACTTAACAATTGCAGTGATTTGCTTAACAACTGTAGCAAAATGATCATGAAATGGGGCATAACTTACTTAACAACTACCTTGTTTAGTAACAGAAATTTTTGGCTCCTTGTGGTCCTAAGTGAAAGACTACCTATATAAAGGCTAATCCCTAAAAGTAAAAGAGTTGTAGGCCAAACTATTTCTGAGTTTGAATTATATAAGTAGAGTTTCAATGCATTGCAATGTATAAATTGCACTATAATTTTCTCAGAACAAGCATAATGTTCAATTCATATGTCAAACTTCCTCAAGCTAGTGTCTTCTACAGATATTAGCCTGCAATTTCTGTCATTTCTAGGCAAGCTAGTTTATAATCTTAACTCCAAAAAGAGCTTCATAGCATAATAAAGCTATTTAGGTTTATCTTCTTCGGTATTTTCACAATGAATTGCTTTTGCATCCTGTTTATAAAATCTCACAATTTGTGTAATTTTAAATTATTTTCCTGTTCACCTCTTCACATCTGTGTGTGTGTGTTCACATTCCTATTTATAGATGATGATTTATTTGCTGAATTGATAAGACTTTCCAACTAAAAAAAATATGGCTTTCTGATGATACCATGTACAATTTTTCTTTCTACGGTCTATTGTTGGTCTGATGGAAATTTGAATTAAAATTTGGATTGTCTCAATGTGGATTTCACATTTTGTTAATAACTTGGTGAAAAAGATTGCTTTTACATCTTCAATCATTGTACATGAGAGTTTTCCAGTGTTCAGAACTCAGTACCAGCTCAATGGAATTAACAACTTTCTGCATTTTCCTTAGTCCATTCTGACAGGTTTTTAGAAGGGAAAAGTATATTTCTTGAAAATGTGTTGATCTGGTATTGATTATTTTGTTATATCCTGAGTGGTTATTAGTACATTAATATGCTTTCTAGTTCATGAGGTGAAGGCAACAGTATGCATGCAAGGTGGTTTTGTAGAACTGAGATCCTAGCTTGCCTTGAGTAGAATTTCTTCCTCTTTTTTACTCATGTGGAGTAAGACTGGTTTGCCCAAAGTCTTGCTGCAGCCAGGAATGCTACATGTGAGTGAGAATAGAAAAACTAGAGGTAAATTTGGGGAAATGTAACACACTGAATAACCTTAGTGGAATAAATTGTTAGCTAGATAATATGAATGAGTAGGAATGAGATGAGAAAATACAGAAAAAGTGATTAGGCCATTCAGAGACTCAAGAATAATTGAGAACAATATTGTATACTCATATCTGTTTAGAAAAGGGTCTACTTTGAATTTGCGATTTAAGTTTATTCATACATATTACAAAGGAGCACAAATCTAAAAGTATGACTGGTTTGATTGTTTATAATGAAAATTGTGCGAAATATACAAAGCCCTGATCTTCTGAATGTTGGGCAACCATTTCTTAATGCCAAAGATTCATGGGGGAAATGGATACAAGAGAAAAAGAAGTAAAAGAGGCCACTGAAACAGAATGACTGCTGGGATGAAATTCAAGTGATGGTGTATTAGAAAGAATATTTGAGAGGTATACATGGAATAAAAGTGATATGTCAAAGATTGAAATGTTCTTAGTGTCAAAGAAAACACTAATGAAATGGATATAAATGCTGTGAGAATCTTAGACTGAGAAGATTGCACTAATAGCTGGTATCACTAAAGAAACATTAAAATATGGATGTGGTTCACGTGGGAAGCCAGCACCTGTGCCTGATATCTGAAAGAATGCCATTATGTTCTCCCACAGAAAAAGAAAGAAAAAGTGAATGCTAAAACTACAAGAGGATTAGGGTGTTACGTGGGCCTAGGAACAAGTTTGACAGAATTCTGATTCAAGGAAGAGGAGAATATAGTACAGTTACATGCTGGACAAGGGCTATGCAGCCCATCTTTATTCTCCCAACATATTATTGAAAAAGAAAAAGTATATGAATTTATTTGGAGAAAACCTATGATTAAGTAAATAAGTTTGAGTTAGTGGATATTTTGCACGAGTGTTGAAAGTTGGTTTGTCAAACGCAGTGAGCATGATACAGCTGAAGTAAAATCTGTGTAAAATGCTTAATCAGCATTTCAGCATTATGCAAGTGATAAGGATGCTTCTATTTAGTATGTGGTGATGTTAAAGATAAGTTAGTTGAGCATGTGAATTTGTATATTTTGTATGTAGACAATGCCTTGTTGGCTGAGAAACTGATTTGTAGCAAGTGCTAAATTGTACAGTGCAAATGCAATGAGGAGTTTTGATTTGAAAATTAATAATTTCAAAAATAAAAGTTTTTTACAGAGAAAATGGGATGGATGATTATAAGTTATATGGCAAAATAGATAATTGATGTACATCATGTTAAAACATTTATTGAAAATGGAGATATGGAGACATTTTAAAATATGTAAATAGAAAAGATAGTAGTTTGCATTTTATCCATGGTGAAGAATGAATGCTTGCCAAAAGAAGCAAAAATGGCTGTGAATAACAGCATGCTTTTTTGCCCATGTAGTTGTATGGAAGCGAGAGCTGTATATATGAAGAGGAACATAACAATCACTTGAATGCAGTGGAAACCGGATACTTAAGTGTGTGGCTACATCAAAAAGAGATGGAGTCAAGAATGAATGAGTGATGGATGACTGTGTATTGAATTCAAAAGTGAGTGACCAATATGAAAAAAAATACACTGGAAGTGGTTTGAACATGCAGAGAGTAAATGAGGATTGAATTACAAAACAAATACACAAAGAACAAACAAATGACTTGAGAGGAAGGGGAAGACCAAGAAAGTTATGGTTGGGTGGAGCTGATGAGGTCTGAAGAACAAAAAGCAATATATGAATCAGTGTATGGGAAAGGCATGGGTGGTTTTTAAGGATAGGAAAGTATGTTGAGTATAGTGAATAGTGTTAGTGTAACGTAATTTTAGCTGTGCTTTTTTCTGTTTCATGTTAGTTCCTTCAGCTTGCTCTGTCTTCTTGTGAATAATTTTATTCTACCACAAAAGGGAATAATGTAATAGATATATATTTATGTGAAGATGCATTGATGGCTTCACAGTGTGGTTTGTGATGGTGGCTTTTTAATCTTAGGTGAGTAGATATATTTATCTATGGCATACATAAGGAATTTATTGGCTGCATGCATCTTTCTCAGCACCTCTTTTACAACCCCAAATTGAGTGGGACCATTTTTCCCTTTTTTCATTTTGATTGATTTAAGGGATGAAACACTTTTTTTTTTTTTTACCCCACTAAACCTTCAAATATGGCCTCGAAAATTCTGGCTGTGCACTTTCCAGTGGTATTGCAACATTATTGAACATGCCTCTTGTAGCCTCAGTGTAGCAGAAAGAGAAGGTTGATACCAAGATTGAAAAAGATTGGCCACCTTTAATCCTCGCTGAAACCTATGACATAGGAACCATAATTCATAGCAGTTCCTTAAAGACTACTATTCAGTCCTTAATAAATTTATTCCAAAGTAAATCGACACTAAATTCAGTAAGTTCAACTCTACAGTAAGCATTGCTAAATATTATTTATAGGTGTCTGGCTCTTTTTTTAAAAAGTATGAGTCACTTCCATAATTGAGTATGAGTCAATTTTGTAAAAAAGACTAGTACTTCTCTGTGTTCAAAGTTCATAAATCTGTCTGGAGTATATATTTTTAAACAATGTTCCTAGAAATATTTACATCCTGCAGGCAGCTAAATCTCCTTTGGTCATCTCATAAAACTCTCATAATTTAATTTTCTTGGCTGAGTTTGTTTTGTTAGAAAAAGTGATCCTTTCAACTTTTTGAATTTATAAGCTTTGAAGAAAAATTATTTAGATATTGTAATATAAAAAATGTGAACCTTTTAAACTCTATGCTTTGCATTTAAGAATAAGGATAGAAACAAGCTTTTGCTACTGGCAATATTTGTAAATAATAAAGCTTTATCAAGTATTCTGAGTATCTTAAAAATGCCTAATCCCATGAACTGTATTCTTCAGCTCTTTTGTTTATAGGAAGCTTCAAGGTGTCTATTTCTAATTGTCAATGCCACAGACTAAACTTACAATGGTGTACGTAAGAGAAGGGGAAGGCACATTTTTGGATCTCTGGCCACATTTGGAAATTAAGTGCAAATTGTGGCAATGCTAAGAAAATGTCTACCATGGGATGGGAAGGCCGTCATATACAAAGGCAATCCATGTACATGGTGGAATTAGCTGGTCACCAAAACACCCATTGCCAGAAGGACAATTAGTGAAGTTGCTACTCACTAATCCCCCTAATACACTATCTACTTCAGCTTATTTTTCTATGGCAGGTAAAATACACATCCACCCCTCTTTCTTTATTTTTAAGTATAAATATATAATCTATATGGACCCCCAAAATGTTATTGTAATTGAAGAGGAAGAGGTTTTTATAGCGTCCATAATTTTTTTTTTGAATTTTTGATTTAAAGTTTGTCTAAACAAACTCTAAAGGCAGGAAGGTAGCCGGGCAGATACCAAGGAATATGTTTGCATGGACATGGATGCAAACAAAATTCTAAATAATTGTCAGGAGGAAAGTTTCTGACATCCAAAGGCATTAACACATTGATTTGGGATTTTTTAATATGTTATATTAGACATTCTAGTGGGGGTAGAGAGAGAGAGAGATTCATTCATTCTTTGAGACAGTTACATACTACTATCAGTTTGGGGCTGACCTCAACTGCATCTTGAGCCTTGATAAATCTTTAGATTATCCTACTGTATATAAACAGCCCTGGCTCTTTTTAGTCAAAATCCTTTGTGGGTTTTCTGATAAGATGCTGTCAGTTCCTGCCAACAACTAGGAGAAAAAAATCTACAAGCTGGTATTTCAGTGAACCTCTTTGTGTTTCGAATGCACATAAAAATTGAGGACTTCTCTTTTCTATTCAGGGGCTAGCAAAGAGAATGTATGGTTAGATGATATGCTGTGGTTGCCCAAAGTCATCTAATTTTAGGGAAATGGTTTGGTCAAACATGGTCAATGTGAATCTTTTAGAACTGGAGACAATGTGGTGCCCTGCATTTCAAGCTGATACATTGGTATTTATTGTGGGGGAGTCACTGCCTAGTGACTCCCCCTGGTTATAGAGGTCACCATGGAAACAGCTCAGCAGGTAGTCAACCTTTTTATGGCCTTGTTTCTGATAGATTCTGACAGTTGTCAAGTTGCAGATAAACCGATTCAAGAAATAGGATATTGCTGTGTGTGATTGGAAAAGTAGCTAAAGGCAAAACAATACAAAATTACATGAGGTGGCACATTGACATTGGCATTTTTAATCTTAAAGCAGAGATTTTGATTGAAGTGGTACTATATGCATAAGATTTAAAGTCCCTCCCACAAGGCAGGTTCAGATATTCCTCTTATAGGGCAGTGCTACCATCATTCTTGTCCCACTCAGAGAAAGTATTATTGTCATAGTGATACAGCATAATTGATATGAGTTTGGCTTTTAAGAGAAAAAAGTATCTAGGTCCTTTTTTTTTCAACCTGATGGGCCATGCTAGATGAGAATTTGAGATATAAAGACATTTGATGCCTTTAAATTGGGAATGATTGGCTTAGGTCTAATTTAAATAGGATATCTTAGTGTAATGCACTTTTCCTGTTGATTGCCCGTAGTAACTTTTAATTTAATTAAATTTAATTATGAGATTTATATGCCGCCCTATCTCCTGAAGGACTCAGGGCAGCTTACAATACTAAAAAACATACAATACAAAAGTTAAAAATAAATTAAACCCAGGGAATCTCATAATCATTGTAGAATTCTATTTAAATTTTGTCTTGCAGAAGACCTTATAGTTTCTAAAATACATTTACTACATTGATTTTGGCTTTAAATAACTTTGACCTATGTTTTCTATTTTTTAAAATTCTTTTGTGGAATAGCTATCTTCCTAAATTCTTATTCTTGCACAGTTTAGATCTTTGGATTGCACATGTAAGACTCTGCTGGCTGACCCTCTTCTTTATGCTTCCATGCCAAATCTACCACAATTTTTTCTGCATTATGTAGAGGAAACATCTTCCTTATTACTTAGCATCAATATACAGTTGGTTATGAATATGCAAGGAACAAAATGCTAGGATATTAATTTCTCTTTGTTGTAATTTTATCACTGGTAGTGCTGTGGTAGCTTAGACTCAAAATGATCTTCAGAGAATTCACCTTAAAGTACAAGGGCTTACTAAAAGAAAAGTCTGTGAACACAGCCCTCTTTTCCATAGCAGAGAATGCTTTTTGCTCTCAGGCTTCATTTAAAACAAATCATATTCTTTTTTCATTCAGAACTTAGGTTATTCTTCTATTGTTCAATGATAAATTAATGAATTCATGGAATAAAGCTAATAACTAATTGCATATTTAATCAGGTATCAATTGTAAAAGAAATTATTCTAAGAGCTAGATGATAATCTGTTGGTACCACAATAAATGTGAGGCGAGTCTAATTAACTTCTAAGAAGCGCTGGTATTCTTAGTCCAGTAAAACATGTAGCCTTTAATAAAAAATCAGAAGTGTTCTAGTTTCAGCCTTGGCAGGATGACAGAGTAGTACAGCCAACTCTTCTAATAATGGTCATTCATGATGTTCGTGTTAGTCTGTTTGTTGTACTGCAGTGAAGCAGACAGACAGACAGACACACACACACACACAAATTTAGAGCAGGGGGCCCTTTGGATGCCTTTGGAGCCTGCTGATCTGAATAGATCCATTTTTCAAAGCACTCAGCTTTCCCTACTGAGGCAAATAGAGGGCTTGGTTAAGAGCACCTCTTGAAAGTGTAGACTGGGCTTTTCTTTTGCTTTCTGGGCAGGGAGAGTACAGAGCCTTAAAGGCACTTTGCATTGTTCATACCCTTTCATAAGGTTTGATATTCTAATAGCCAGAATAAAATCTACTTTTACATCTACATATGTTGACATTTGAGAGAAAAGAATTAACAGAATCATTTTATATCTGTCCTTTTAAAAGAGAGAAGATGAGTGAATCCAGTGCAAAATCAAGCCAGCCCCTGTCTGCTAAACAAGACAAGGATGTTTCAGAGAAGAGAGGACGAGGTCGGCCCAGGAAGCAACCCCAGGTTTGTACAGCATTCAACTTCCCTCATGTTATTAGGGGAAGCTTTTGCAAGATGTGCTATGATTTTTGCCTCTGACTGATTATTGCTTAAAGCAACTGAGTCATAGTAAAGGAAAATACAAAACAGTATTACTATGGTGCAACCAAAGCTATTGATGATACACAATGAAAGTTAAACATTAGTAGGTCATTTACTTTGCATATTTAATGAAAGCAAATCCTCTGGGAACCAGGGCATCTTGCTTTATGATGCTGCCAATAATTGTGACAGCCTCTAACTCCTTTGTTTCTGGGACAAACACAGTTCTGTACTGGAGTACTGAAGCAAATTCAGAATCTTTGCCCATTTTCATAATTCACAAGTATCAAAATATTTTCCTTCCTAAACTAGAAAGTACTTCAGTAGCACCCAAAAAAAGTTCAATGAATGCAGTAGACTGGTATACTAGAAGAGCAATATTGCCTTAGAGTAGCTTATTTTAATCCCAGAAAGAATGAAGGAAGAGATTATTACTCTACTCTAGAGATTATTTCAGCTGAGAAAGTGTTGAAAGTTTGGGAACTCTTTAGAATTGTCTGCAACTCTGCAATATTGTCATCTGTAATATGATCATAGCTTCAACTAAGTCCTATTAATAAGTAGAGGTTCTAAAGCAGTTAATACAGTATATTGTGTTATGTCTTCATTGAACACACTGGGCAAACATTATTGTGTTTCTAAAGAGTTTACATATTTTGTCTCGCTACTATTGATCTTCAAGGGACTTTGAATCACATTATCCTTTGTAATATGAGCCAATAGAAGATTGTGATAGGGAATCACTTCACAATTCCTGGAACTTCAATCTCTGTCCTGATCACTTTGCTCTGAGTTTTCCTCTTGAGTTTCCCTTTACTGTGAAAACTCATTCCAGTGAACTAATTATAGGAAGGACATACTTGTTTTTGAAGGAAGTACATTCAGTTGGAAAGTAGGGTATCATGGGCATTTATGTTGTTTGCATGATGTCATTAGGCAGATGTCATCATTTATATCACTTCTGTAATGACATCATTAAAAAAACATAAATCCATTGTACTGTGGTTTATAGCAATAGCACTTAGACTTAGGTTTATGAAAATGAAGCTTCTCTGCCTAAACAGTAGTTTTATTGTTCATATTTAATGTCTATAAGCAATTAAGAAACAGTATTCCATACAGCCTGTTCTGCAAACGTGTTGGCCGTGATCCTTTCTTCTACTTCAAAGTATATTTGTCTTTAGTGATATAGGCTCACTAAATAAGAAAGAAAATGCAGCTGTTCATTTGCAGTAACATTTTCACTATAGTACAGGTGAAACTCGAAAAATTAGAATATTGTGCAGAAGTTCATTTATTTCAGTAATGCAACTTAAAAGGTGAAACTAATATATGAGATAGAGTCATTACATGCAAAGCAAGATAGTTCAAGCCATGATTTGTCATAATTGTGATGATTATGGCTTACAGCTCATGAAAACCCCAAATCCACAATCTCAGAAAATTAGAATATTGTGAAAAGGTGCAGTATTCTAGGCTCAAAGTGTCCCACTCTAATCAGCTAATTAAGCCATAACACCTGCAAAGGGTTCCTGAGCCTTTAAATGGTCTCTCAGTCTGGTTCAGTAGGAATCACAATCATGGGAAAGACTGCTGACCTGACAGTTGTGCAGAAAACCATCATTGACACCCTCCATAAGGAGGGAAAGCCTCAAAAGGTAATTGCAAAAGAAGTTGGATGTTCCCAAAGTGCTGTATCAAAGCACATTAATAGAAAGTTATGTGGAAGGGAAAAATGTGGAAGAAAAAGGTGCACAAGCAGCAGGGATGACCGCAGCCTGGAGAGGATTGTCAGGAAAGGGCCATTCAAAAGTGTTGGGGACTTTCACAAGGAGTGGACTGAGGCTGGAGTCAGTGCATCAAGAGCCACCACATACAGACAGATCCTGGACATGGGTGTCAAACATCGTATTCCTCTTGTCAAGCCGCTCCTGAACAACAAACGCCAGAAGCGTCTTACCTGGACTAAAGAACAACAGACCTGGTCTGTTGCTCAGTGGTCCAAAGTCCTTTTTTCTGATGAGAGAACTTTTGCATCTCATTTGGAAACCAAGGACCCAGAGTATGGAGGAAGAATGGAGAGGCACACACTGCAAGATGCTTGAAGTCCAGTGTGAAGTTTCCACAGTCTGTGTTGATTTGGGGAGCCATGTCATCTGCTGGTGTTGGTCCACTGTGCTTCATTAAGTCCAGGGTCAATGTAGCCGTCTACCAGAAGATTTTGGAGCACTTCATGCTTCCTTCCACAGACGAGTTTTATGGGGATGCTGACTTCATTTTCCAGCAGGACTTGGCACCTGCCCACACTGCCAAAAGCACCAAACCCTGGTTCAATGACCGTGGGATTACTGTGCTTGATTGGCCAGCAAACTCGCCTGACCTGAACCCCATAGACAATCTATGGGGCACTGCCAAGAGAGACATGAGACCGAAAAATGCAGAAGAGCTGAAGGCTGCTATTGAAGCATCCTGATCTTCCATAACACCTCAGCAGTGCCACAGGCTGATAGCTTCCATGCCATACCGCAGTGAGGCAGTAATTGCTGCAAAAGGGGCCCAAACTAAGTACTGAGTACATATGCATGCTTATACTTTTCAGAGGTCCAATATTGTTCTATGTACAATCCTTCACCTATATATTTGAAAAACTCGTTTTCAGTAGATTTTCCAAATGTACACTATTAATAGTTGAGTCAGTTAACACTTCTTCTTTCCATGTGTATAACTTAAATGCATATAATCTGGGTAAATATAGGCCTGGATTCTAGACATAAGTATTTGTCCAAGATACTGAAGTATAATTTTGATTTTGAATGACAGCTTCGTGGTATGTTTTCTATTTTACTGGAAGCGAATGTATATGCCATTATTTTTCATCTTTTCTATCTAAACTGGAATAATCTTTGTGAAGTAAGGGAGCCACAAGTTTACCTCCTGGAGCATCACATGAGACTCTAGTGACAGCGATGTCATTGAACAAGACTAGTTAATTTGAAGGAGTTGTTTCTAGCATTTTAGGGAGTTAAGGGTAAAACTAAAACTAGGAAGCCTTTCTTGCAAATTGTTTTCATTTCCATTCTTAAAGCCACTAACCCAAATAAAAAATGGATCAAACAAAATTTAACAAGCTAAATTTGGTAATTTTTCTGCTGGTTTTTGATTCATTGTGTCAAAATGCTAAGGGGCTGCAAATGGGAGGTTGGGCCATGGATTTACAGTCACTGATCAAATTTTTGGGAACTCTGATTCTTTCTACATGTATAAAATTACTCTTAGTTCTACATGAAAAAGGTCAAGATCAGGTTTTCTCAGAGTGGAGTCAATAGGATCCAGACAGCGTGGGATGACTCTGGTCTGCTTGCTCTTTAGACTGAGTTGTTTAAACTGAGGACACGCCTCCTCCTCACTAATGGTTCCCAGTTTTCAGCTCCGTTTACTGCTCAGTCAGACATGCTTTCTTAATCTCTTCCAAAGTTTGCCCTGGAAGCTTTGGACTTAAAGTTAATAGGGTTTAAATTGGCAGAGAAATAGACAAGGGGAGAGAGAAGATCAGTTTCACAGAGTGCTGAACCTTGGGGCTTCAGCCCACTGTGCAGGAAGACCTCTGGAACGCTGCTGAAGGCGGAATTGGATGGAATCTGCCATTTTGAAGATTTCAACTCAGTGAAGTTCCCCCAGGCGATCGGTGGCTACAGCTGTCGCACGGGAATCAAGATTGGATTTTATCACAGCAAGTGCTTGGGGGGCTGCCTGCCCCTCGAGGGAGTGCAGCCCAGGACTGTAGCACTTGTTGCACTCCACAGGAGGAGGTGAGGCTCTCTGGACTGCCTGCCCTTTAGGGAGTACGGTCTCGGAGCAGCAATAGTGCGGTTTGCAAAAGTCGATGATCAGCTGTTCAGCACAAGGCGCGAAAATAGCAGGGGGCCAGTTCCGGATGGAAGAAACAGCACGGATTCCTGTCTGCCTGCTAATTTAGAGCTGCGCAGTGCCTTTTGGAGCAAATCAGCTGTGGAGCATGAGGAGAGGAGTCGCTACCGAAGTTGGTCCCTGATTTGCAAGTGGACTAGCAGTGGTGATTACAGCAGCTCCCTGGAAGCCTGCCAGTGGAGGAGAGCAGTCCACAGCAGTTTCATTTTTGCTTCAACCGCATGAGAAGCATATCAGGTGGTTGGGGAGAAGAAGGCTCAGAGGGTTTGAGGCCATACCAGGAGGACATCGAGTGGTGAGACCAGGCCCTAGTGCCTTTATTTGGAACAGCTTGTCTAGGGACTAAGTTAGATTAGTTCTTTAGATAGTTTTTGATTAACTTTTCTGATTAGGAAGATAGAGTAGGCCAAAAATGGCAGATCCTAATGCCAGTTTTCCATCCTCCCAAGGCTTGGATCACCCACAGTCAGGCAGAAGCGGCCCAAAAGCATTAAAAGGGACTTCGTCTAGGACTGGTAGAATAGCCAAAGGGGCAGCTGCCAAGAGCAAGGCCAAGGCTATTGCCATTAAAAGAGTCCCTAAGGTTCAGGAGAAGGCCGAGCGCAGGTTTGTTTGTTTTTTTAATTACATTTATATACCGCCCTTCTCCGAAGACTCAGGGCAGCTTACAATTTTTTGGGATACAACCCAGTGTGCTCAGCAATAGCCTTCATTCCATTGTATATGCCTGCTTATTACTAAGCGGCATTTTTACAAAGTCAGCTTATTGCCCCCAACAATCTTGGGTCCTCAATTTACCTACCCCGAGAGGATGGAAGGCTGAGTCAACCTTGAGCCTGGTGGGATTCGAGCCTACAGTAATTGTAGGCACCTGGTTTCAGGAGGCCTTACAGAAGCAGTTCACTAAAAACATCAGGGAAAAGGAGAGGCTGAAGCAACTGAGTCCTTTAATGGAGGATAATATCCCTTCAGTTGTACTTTTGGATCTATCTCAGCTAGTGAGTCATAGTTCAGGATCCCAAGCTTGGGCCCTGGAAGGCAGGGAGGAGTTAGATCTGTTCCACAGCAGGGAACCCTTACAGATGGAACCCATTAACCCTGCACCATTTATAACACCTGGACAGCAGGAAGGTTTATCTAGAAAAAGAACGGGCCCTCCAGCGGAGGCAACCTTTACTCCAACCGCAGCAGGGCTCCGCCAAGCGAGTGAGTATGACCAGCCCATGCCCCCAAAAGTTCAAAGATGGATCTTGGGGGCAGTTCAACAGGGTTATGTGGCAGGCATTCAGCAAGACCGCTATCAGGCACCTGTATTACAATGACCTCCTATGGCACATAGCCAAGGGATCCCTTATGAAGTTTAGAGAGATCCATCAGAATTTGAAGTACAATATTCTCAGGTCTCTTCTGACCAGATTTCAATCTGAGAGCTCGATAGAGGAAGGTGAGATTGAACAGGACTTGTCAGAGGATGATAGGAGGGCCCCAGACAAGCCAGCTTTTAAAGGGCTTTTTAGGCCTCACCTATTTAGGTCACTACTTTTTAAGGCCAAAAGCGCAACTAGATTGGATTTGGACACTGTCTTGCCAGATTCTGCTCTGGGCATTACAGAGCCAAGTGATCTTTTTACTGAACCAACGGAGGAGGAGGAGGTGATTCCATTTCCAAAACTTCTTTAATATGGTTCAGTGACAAGTGGACTTGTCAGGGACTTACCAAGTGCCATTGCCTTTTTTAATGTGGCGCTGGGAATTCAGTGCATTCCCAGCCAAGAGACATTTAAACCTAATTGTCCGATATCAGGGTTGCAAAAGGCTGTCAAGAACACAAGACTAATTACTGATTAAATATCCACTGACAGAAGTTTCAAAAACAAACCGGAGTAAGCAGGGCTTCAAAGAGGACTCTGAGTCTAAAGAACTTATTTGCTTCCTGCAAAGAACACATCCCCGAGGGCTGGTTTTTATCCCTTATGGGAGGGGCCATCACCTTCCAGCCTTACTCCCGAGTCGCCCTTGCTGCTTCAGCTGCTCTTTCCTTCGAGCAGCCCTGCACGCACACGCACTGGGCACAGGCTGCCCAGGGTCCTCTGCATCACTGCTACCAGACTCCACAAGCTCCGAAGGCAGCACCCCACTCTGCAATAGTCCTGGCCGCATCCCTGCATCACACACAGGCCCCTCATCCAAGTCCCTGCTATCAGAGACCTCTGCCACCTGTACCTGCTGCCAGCGAACTACAACATGGGCCATCGCATTGGCAGTGATGGCTCGATACCTCCTGTGGCTCAAGTATTGACAGGCCGACACCAAGCGATGATGGAAGTTGGCGTCGGCTCCATATAAAGTTGGCAAGCTGTTTGGGGCCCCACTGGAATCAATCCTGGTAGAAGCCAGGGATAGACAGAAGATCCTGCCTTCTATTTCACGGAGAGCTGATAGCAGGTTTTCATCATCTTTTCAGTGGTCCTTTCCTCTTATTACAGACCGAACTTTCAACAAGCTCAAAGATCATTTGGTCAGAGGCAGGACTTTCAGTCCCAAGGGTTCTGGGACAAGAACAAGCCCCAACCACAAAATAAACAGCCCTTTCGAGAGACGCAACCATTCCTTCCGTTTCCCCAAGCGACTACCATACAGAGGCTCCCATTGGTGGCAGACTAAGCCTTTTTGCAGACGAATGGGAGCAGATGTCAACGGACGCTTGGGTACTAGATGTGACAAGGTCCAGTCTATCACTAGAAATCTGATCCAAGCCCCGAGGTTCTTTATCCATTGCCTAATCTCCCAACCAGGAGAAATCTGATGGACGCAGCTATTCAACGTTTACTGGCTATCCAGGCTATAGTTAGTTCCAGAAGACCAGCAGGGGCATGGGTTTTACTCAATACTATTCATCATTCCAAGGAGCCTGGGGGGTTGGAGAGCAATTCTCAATCTAAAGGGACTGAATCATTACCTGATATACTGAAAATTCAAAATGCACACTCTGAAATCCATTCTTCAGAGTGTCAGGGAGGGAGATTATTTGACATCCATAGATCTCACGGAGGCTTACCTGCACATACCGGTTTGGCCAGATCACTGTCAGTACCTGAGGTTCTGCTACAAGGGCATGGCTTGCTGGTCACGTGACTGGCTGGCATGGCTGTGTGGCTTGGTGGTCATGTGACTGGGTGGGCATGGCCAGGTGACTGGCAAACCAAATACAAGTGGTCCACACTTAATGGTCGGTTGTTTAGCAAGTGTTCTAATTTATGACTGGCCTCCCCAGAGCTACTTGACCTGTTTTTGGTGTTTTGACAACCATGCACACACATATACACACGCTCCCTTCTAACTGCTGGAGCAGGTCATTGGACTGGAATCGGCAAAGCATCTCTGATTAGATTCTAGTAGTGAATAGAATCTAATCAGAGATGCTTTGCCAATTCTTGTTGATTTGTTTTATTTATATTTCTTTATTTTATGTTGCTGAATTGCATTGATATGTGTAGTCCCTTCTTGTGCGCAGCCCAGAAGCTTTTGTGATTCTTTGCAGCAAAAGTTACCGACCTCTGGCTTCGCTCTACTTTTCAAATGTGCCGCCACTACCACGTTTTAAGTGCCAGCCCCGCAGGTCCATCCCATTGAGCCTGTTGCATTGGAGGGACCTGCCCAAGCAAGTCCGAGCAGAGTGGTGCACCAAGTCAATGGGCTGAGCCTGAGAGAGGGAAAGAGAAGGAAAAGAAAGAGAGAGAGAAAGAGAGAAGGAAGAAAAGAAAGAGAAAAGGTAAAGAAAGAAAAAGGGACAGACAAAGAGGGGGGATGGAAGGAAGGGACAGAAAGAAAAAGAAATAAAGAGGGAGGGAGCGAGGGAAGGAGGAGAAAGATAATGAGATATCTATTCTAGTCCAATCACCTGCTCCAGCAGGGTTAGAAGGGAGTTTGTGTGTGTGTGTGTTCTCCTTGTAATTTACCAGCACATTTTGGTTTTGCCTTCTTCAGAATTGGCACTGTAATACAATTAGGGTAGAGGTCTGGTCCAAATCTTGTTTAAAGCCTCTGTAACCTCCCTCCTTCCATCCCAGACTGGCTTTGCTCTACTTTCCTGATGTGCCTGCGGGGCCGGTGCCTCGAACATGGATGGAGGGAGGGAGGGAGAGAGAGAGAGGCAGGCAGGCAGGCAGGCACACAGACCTTTTGGATGGATGGATAGATAGGTTGATAGGTAGGTAGGTAGGCAGGCAGGCAGACAGACAGACCTTTTGGATGGATGTATGAATGGATAGATAGACAGGCAGACAGACAGACAGAATGCGACAGCGGTGGCACTTTGAAAAAGTAGAGCAAAGCCAGAGTGGCTTTGCTCTACTTTCCCAACGTGCCACCACCACTGCGGGGCGCCGACTCCTCAGGCTCACCCCATTGAGCCCCTTGACCGCTCCAGTGCAGCAGTCAATGGGGTGAGCCTGCGGGGCTGGCGCCTTGAACCTGGCAGCAGCGGCATGTTGGGAAAGTAGAGCAAAGACACTCTGGCTTTGCTCTACTTTCCCAACGTGCCACGGCTGCCGCATTTGAGGCACTGGCTCCAGAATGGTACAACAGTGAATGGGGTGAGCCTGTGGGGCCGGTGCCTAGAACATCCCCCTGCTGCCTCTTAGCACCTCCCTGTCGGCCCCCTTGCCTCTTAGTGCCCCCCTAAGGCATCCAACTGCCCCCCAGGGGGTGGTACCGCCCACCTTGGGAACCACTGGATTAGAGGATGCATCGCTAAGGTGTATGAAGTGCAAGGACTTGCCAAGCTGAGACAGATTATGGCTCATTCCATGCGAAGCGCGGCCCGACAGCTGCATGGGCCACTCAGGCTTTGGTGGAAGAAATTTGCAGAGCGGCAACCTGGTCATCGCCTTCACCTTTTATTAGACCTTATAGACTTGACCTCAGCGGAAGCTGCCTTCGGAAGATGGGTCTTGCAAAGAGTGCTTTCTGCACCACAGGCTCAGGACCAGCTGATGACTCACCCATAGCTTTGGTATGTCCCACGCTGTCTGGATCCTATCGACACCACTCTGGAGAAGGGGCATTGATCTTACTTGGGACACTCCTTCTCAGATGGTGGAGATAGGATCCAGCCCCACCCTGGAGACCATCCGGTCTAGGGTGTGGATATGAGTGGACATTAGCCATCAACAACCACGTGCATCATTTTGACCTCATCGAAAACTGGGGATCGTGTCCTCAGTTTAAACAACTCAAATCTAAAGAGCAAGCAGACCAGAGTCATCCGATGTTATCTGGATCCTATCTCCACCCTCTGAGAAGGAGTTTCTCAGGTAAGACCAACGCCCCGTCTAGGTGTTTTGTTTTTTTTGTTTTTTGCTGATCTGAAGTATTAACTGCCATCACCTCCTCTCCCATCTGCCTGAAGTAGTACAGTGAGACAATTTTTTTGGGAGAAAGGCTAATGGTATTAGATCACTGGCTTCTACATACTAATAAATTTTTTGTATCTGTAATCTTTAACTGGTTGAAACTGTGCATTATAGGGCAAAATTTCAGTCCTCAAGTTGACTAATCTGCAAAATGCTGAGATCCATTTCTCCTGAGGCAATGAAATTTAGGGAAATCATGGCTTCTTCAATACTGCTGATTCAGCATTGCCACAATCACACACGCTTAGGTGATCCTCACTTTCAACAAGTCCATGGGAGTGCACCATCCTCCACGCAGCCTGGTGGAGTGGAGTGGAGTGGAGTGGAGTGGAGTGGAGGGGAAAGGAAAGGAAAGGAAAGGAAAGGAAAGGAAAGGAAAGGAAAGGAAAGGAAAGGAAAGGAAGTATGATGGGAGAGAAGGAGGAAAAGGAAGGAAGAGGGAGGGAAGATAAAAGGAATAGGAAGGAAGGAAGAAAAGGAAGAAGAAAGGAGATAGGAATAGAAAGGAAGCTAAGATGAGGGAGAGAGGAACAAGAAGGGAGGAAAGGAAACAGGAAGGAAGAAAGGGAGGAAGAAAAAAGAAATGAATGAGAGGAAAGGAAAGAAGGAGGGAGGGAGGGAGAAAAAAGTAAGGAAAGAGGGAGGAACAGAAGGAAAGGAATAGGAAACAGGAGGGAGAAAGTAATGAAAGAAAGTAAGGAAGATTGTCATGGTTCACTGCCAGCTTCCTGTAAAGAAACTCAGTGGGGAAGCCAGCAACAAGCCAGAAGTCGCTCCCACTCCCACTAGTAAGGAAATATCTATGAAATGATGATCTAATGCAGGGGTGGCGAACACGCGGCTCTCGAGCCACATGCGGCTTCCGGCCAAAATGAATGCGGCTCTTTGCCTCTTATATTATTATTATATTATTATTATATTATATTATTTTGTATACTGTGGCTCTTTGCCAAGTTTGGATTTTGTTATGCTGCTTCTGAGGAGGGATCTCTGAGGAGAGATTTCCGAGCGCGTAGTCCGCCCCGGCTCGTCATCCCGTCTCCCATCCCTCGGAAACAACTGCACGAGCCAGCGAGCGTGGTGTGGCTCTCTGACTCTCACAGTTTAAAATTGTGGCTCTTTGTGTCAAACTTGTTCGCCACCCCTGATCTAATGGGTCATGGGTTGTCTACAGCCGTAAGTGGAATGTTATAGGAAATGTAAAATACTACCTGTAGCTACAGTATATAACACTTGAACATTGTCCGCTATATGATAAAATTAGTATAAGGAAAATGTGTAGACTGTTCATGGTGTTACATCTTTGAAACACGTACTTTAATCACTATAGACTGTATTATGAACTTCTTATCAGGAATTAATGTGTCTGCATATTGAATTTCTAAATTGGCTATATTGATTGGATTCTTTTATTTATTTCATTGTAGCTTCTGGGTACATAGCAAAATGTCCTGAGAGGATGTGGAAGCATTAACTACATTTATTTCTCTGTTACTCATTGTAGTACTCTTTCTTTGTAGCAAGAACCCAGTGAGGCACCAATACCCAAGAGACCACGTGGTAGACCAAAGGGGAGCAAAAACAAGTCCACTTCAAAGGGAAGGGTAGGTATTTTGGCTGCTGGATAATGAATTGGAAATCATACTCAGTCACATGTACTCTTTCCTGTTGTTTTTATGCACATGTACCAATTGACAGTGATTGTTAAGACTGATCTGGAGAATTACTTCAACAGAAATAGGTATCCATGGAAGAATGAACCAGCCATAGGAAATGTCAGTGGCATTCTCCAAACATTAAATGTATTGGAACAAACGCTTTAGTGCCTTTACTAGGACTAACTAGCAATACAGATAGCCTCAACTTACCACCATAATCGAGCCCAAAATTTCTGTTGCTAAGCAAAACAGATGTTAAATGAGTTTTGCCCCATTTTACAACCTTTTTTTAACCACAGTTGTTAAGTGAATCATTGCATTTTCAAAAGGCAACTGGATTTTTCTTGCAGACGTTGCTGACAATAAGAACTGAAAAAGCTTGGATGAGAAGCAACATGTCTTCAAGGAAAAAACAGTTGCCTTTTGAAAAAACACCCTTGGGACAACCATGATTAGGATGACTGAGAACCTTCTTAGAGATGAATCACTGCAGTTCTTAAGTTAATAATGTGATTAAGTGAATAGAATAGAAATAAGAATGGAATGGAATGGAATGGAATTCTTTATTGGCCAAGTGTGATTGGACACACAAGGAATTTGTCTTGGTGCAAATGCTCTCAGTGTGCATAAAAGAATCTGACTTCCCCATTGACTTCGCTCATCAGAGGGTTGTAAAAGGTGATCACATGGGCCTGGGACACTGCAACCACCATAAATACATGCTAGTTGCCAAGCGTCTTAATTTTGATCACGTAAACATGGGGCTGCTGTTGTAAGTGAGAAAAATAGTCATAAGTCACTTTTTTCAGTGCTACAACTTCAAACAGGTCAAGGAATATCTGCAGTAAAGAACTGTAATAGTATGGGGGCTGCAGTCAGGTCAACGGTGGGTTAAGAGACAGTTCAGTCTCACAATAAAAATGTGGGTGTAGCAAACTTCTCAGAAGTGATAACTCCTTAGTTTTTTGGACTGCGAAGGCAATTGTGGGAGGGTGGGATGTACTTTCCGACTAGCAAGATTGAAGTCAGCCTTGCAAAGTAATCCAGACAGGAATAAAAGAATTGGAAGAGACCTTGGAAGTTTTCTAGACCAACCCCCTGTTCAAGCTGGAAACCCTATAGCATTTCAGACAAATGATTGTCCAATTTCTTCTTTAAATCCTCCAGTGTTGAAGCACATCCAGAAATATTTGCTCTGCCATTTGTAAGTTACATCAATAGAATCTTGCAAGTATGAAAATACACCTTTACAGTCACCTTTACAGCCCAAAAACTGTTGAGAATTTTGCTATACTGAAATTTTCTTCTGCTGGCTAAAATGCCTTTATCCAACTGCAGCTTTTTCCTCTCCCCCAAGGTCATTCCTACATACCAGTATAAGAGATGAGTTGTGATTCTAGAAAAGTTAAGCACTTTCTCATATTTTCCCCCTCAAATGGACTATTGTATCTTCCATTTTGTTTTGTTTTTTTCTTTTAAATATAACATTTTCCAATTCTTTTATCTGTTTGTGCATATCAGTTTGATATTTTTGAAGGTTCTAGAATAAAACTGGATAGCACAAGAAGACTATAAGGATTCTAGGTCTGCTTTTTCATCTGATAATAAAATAGGACCTAAAGTACCATGAGGTCTTGTCCCCTAATATTTGGAAATTTTTTGAAAGGTAGAATTTGTAAATATGGGTGGGAAGGAGCACACTTCTATTGATACTGAATTCTGCCTTGTATATTTTTACCTCTTATCAATTTTATGTAGTATTTTGTGAAATATTCAGATGACAGAGAGACACCATTTTCTGAAATAGCATCTGCTTTATACCTATATAAATACATATGTTAGGGAACAACAGTATTGAGGATCTCCAAATTTCCTCACCATTCTTGTTAACTGTTAACTGAGAATGAGACAACAGCATGAGAAATCTGCAAAAAAAAAAAGCACTTGTCTCAATTGCTACATCAATACTGGTAATCCTTGCTTAAACAATAGTTCAAGCCAGAATTTGGTTGTTGAGCAAAGCAGTTATTAAGCAAGATGCCCACATTACTGTTTTGAACAACGTTTGCACTCCCGGTTGTGGCCATCAAGCAATCTCCTGAGTTATTAGCAGACAGGGAAAAAGAGTTGCCTGCTGAAGTTTGAACCATTACAGAACAAGTGATTATTAAATGAGGACTGCTTGAATAACCATCAAAGATGCAGTGCTAGACCTAGAGAGAGAGACTAGTCCCCACCCTCATCCATGGAAGTTTACTGAATGACTTGTCATGCATTCTCAGTCCATCATATCTCACAGGATTGTTATTGTGGAGAAAAATAATAATAATAAGCATGTATGTTCCTTTGAACTCCTGGAGGAAAAGCAAAATATAAATCTAAAAAATAACTGAAGGGCTGTCACTGTAAAAAAATTGGGGAGGCTTATTAAGTGTTGAACCAGGAGATAATAGAAAAAGTGATTTTTAGATTACAGGGAAGCAGATTTAATGCAGATATCACGGAAAAATTTCTTAATGGGAAGAACTTAAGCAGAGCATGCCATAGTAGTGGATTCCTGTATTGAGCAAGAGCTGCACTAAGTGATCTTTATTTTATAATCTCTGTAACACATTTTATGATTGTATGAATATTGAAAAACTATTTTTTAAAAAAAGCTGCTTGTAAATATGCATATGTTTGTTTATTTTGGAGCTTATGGGGAAAGAACAAATAATAGAGTTCTATTGACATCCAAATCTAGGATTTTGAATGAAAGATACTTGAATTAGCTGGACAGCTGGTGGCATTTGCTTGTGTGTGTGTGTGTGTGTTTGTATGTGTGTACGTCTGTTTCCGAGCAGCTGGAGTTTATAAATCTGTAAAGAATAGAAAGGGATATGTCCCACTCACTCACACAGAAGGAAGGTTATAGTTTGCTGAATTGGGTAGCTTCTCTCTCTCCCATCCCTCTGAATATGGAGGCCTTGACCTAGCTTCCTCTGTTATCTAGTTGCCAATCCTTAATGGCACATTGACTGTGCCATTCACATGGTGGTTAGGAATGAAGGCTTGATGTATCTATCAGGTGCTATATGGCTGAAACTGAGTGAAGGTTGGGAATAAAGCAAGGAAATCAGAGGTGGTATTCAGCAGGTTCTGACCAGTTCTGGAGAACCGGTAACAGAAATTTTGAGTAGTTCGGAGAACTAGCAAATACCACCTCTGACTGGAGATTTTACAGTATCCTTCCCCTGCCATGCCCACCAAGCCACACCCACAGAACCGGTAGTAAAAAAATTTGAATCACTACTGAAGGAAATGAATAAATGATCCAATGACTTGGCAGCTGTTTACATATGCAGTATGTAATCAGAAATACTAGGCCCAAACCATAAAGGCCATGGTCTTTCTTCATCTGCTCTCTCCAAGACTTTCAACTAGATACCAAAAAGAATCTTCGTTGTTCCAGATGCTTTGGAGCAACAGATGCTTGATCCTAATTTGGCAGCCAATCTGCCAAGGTTATTTCAGTGGACATCTCAGCTTAGCCCAAGCCTCTCACCATCTGTTCAAATTATAAAATGTAGCAAGAAGAGAACATGAACCAAGTTCTGGAGACATTTGCTTCTGTTTGTTATGCATCTGTCTCCCTGCAGCTATTCTGTTTTATTTTTCAAGAGTAAGAGCAAGACCTTGTTTAAAAAGTGCTTTCAGTTCCTACCAATGTACGAATTACAAATGTTCTATTCCTGGTTCTGAAGTGGCCTATTCTGTGATTTGGAGAAAACATTAGATATACCCATGTACAACAACACTACTAAGCATCATTTGGGAATATTTTTTAGCCTTTTCTAATGGGCAACCACCTCCTAGCAGTCAGCTCTTAACATTGTTGTTGTTACTATACAGAGCAAGTATGTTCCTGGGGCCTTTTGAATCCAAAATAGCCATTACAAATGTTAAGGCAGATTTACATTAAGCATGTTCTGCAGCAAGTACAGGTTATTATGATGATAAAGCTTTTGCTCTTGGCCTGACAGTTTCTCCTACAGCTGCCTCTGTAGGGTTAGATGGGATTGCAGTGAGGTGCCATGGAAATAATGAATCTACTTCCCAAAGCACTTTTCTACTCCAGAATCCAAGTGACCCTGCTAGTTGCTCATCTGATGTTTGGAACTATTTCAGACAAGACATTTGGCATGTGGAATAATCTGACACTTGAATAACCTTCTGCTTTGAACTACACAACCAGAGTTTGCCTTATTGCAATTAAAGCAGAAAAATGGGACTGGGCTGTATACAGAGTAAGAACGTTTTGGGATGCTGTAGCCAAAAGCAAAGACCTGGCAGAGTATTATCTATCTAAAAGGCCAGTCAGATGATGGTAAGAGGGCACATATTGGTCCTCTTCCTGACCCCCGCGTAGCATATAAAATGCTAGGGAAGAATTTTACTAGGAAAGAGATTTGTAGAATGTTTCATGGACACAGTGTGTATTTGATTTCAAACCTCTCTTGAAAATATACGACTCATATCCTGCATACTCTGAGTCATGGTACTAGAACCCAGATGGCTCCTGTTGAAAGGGGCAATGATGGTGAAGAATAACAAGGGAGGGACTAGTGGCTTTGATGCCAAAAGACAAGACGGAAGCCAACTGAAAAAGATTTTTGCCAAACCAAGTATTCAAGTGTTATGAATCACATCCTCAGATTATATGGTTAATTTAGAAGTTTTGAAATCATCTTGGGTATTTGTGGCATCTCCCACATTTCAGGCTTTGTTTATTTAGCTTAGCAGCTGTAAAAATTAAATTATGTGCGTTCAGATGAAGAAAAAACATTCCACATCATAGATATCTTGAGCAACACTGTTCTGTTTCACTTTCATTATTTGTTCTTTGTGTTAATGGCTAGTTGTTTCTAATATAATTAAGAGCAGGAAATTTTTAAGGATTGTTTTCCAGTTTATTAGTAGCATTAGAGTGCCTTTTCACAAGTAACTTTGATTTCATACATTGAATATATTTCTTGTAATGTCCATCCAGATAATCAAGGATAACATACAGGAATGCTATTTTCATAATATCTATTAAATCATTCTTTGTTCACAATAAATTATAGTTTACTACCTAATACTATAAAACATGTTTGATGTTGAATTAGGTAGCAGTTCCTGAGGTTTGCTAGTGTAATTTCCAGAACATCTTACTTTTGTAAGGGCAAAAAAACCAAAATGGAATGCCTGAACCTCAAGTAGAAATACAGATTACACCTTGTTTTGGTCTATTATAGCCTTCCCCAACTAGGTATCTTCCAGATACGTATTATTTTATTTATTTAAAATCTTATATTGCTTAATAGACAAAGCTCTAGTATTTATATAGTATAGTACCATATATAAGATAGTACCAAATGGTCACCAGTTCCATAACTTTGTCCTGCTACTCTCACACACCCAGATTGTGGTAATGGGGTTCATCCTACACATCTGGAAGATGCTAAGTTAAGACAGTCTATTTTAAAATAAATGGTTTCCTTTAAAATGTATTATTTTTAAAGAAACGTTGCCTGCTACTGTATTGATTTTCAGGGACTCCTGAACAAAAGTGCTCCAATATCACAACAACCTTTTAATTAATGAAGGAATACAAACCAATTTTAAAAGAAATCTTGAGTTTCTTGTAGATGGCAATAGCTTGTAATTTTGGTCTTCATTTAAAAATAATCTTTATGCCTTCCTTCTCCAGAAAGCTGCTGTAACAACACCTGGAAGGAAGCCTCGAGGTCGACCGAAAAAATCAGTAAGTTGATTTTGAAAAGAGGTATATATATATAAAGAAGAAGAAGAGGAAGAGTCCTTGGTGGCTCAGGCTGTTAAATGCCTGCTCTTAAGATCCAGCTGTCTACAATTACTGTAGGCTTGAATCCCACCAGGCTCAAGGTTGACTCAGCCTTCCATCCTCTCGGGGTAGGTAAATTGAGGACCCAAGATTGTTGGGGGCAATAAGCTGACTTTGTAAAAATGCCGCTTAGTAATAAGCAGGCATATACAATTGAATGAAGGCTATTGCTGAGCGCATTGGGTTGTGCTCCAAAAATTGTAAGTCGCCCTGAGTCTTCGGAGAAGGGCGGCATATAAATGTAATTTTAAAAAAATGTAATTAAATAAATGTAAAATGTAAAATAAATGTAATTTAAAAAAAGAAGAAGAAGAAGAAAAAGATGGGGGTGGGTAGGGAGAGGTTATTTTAGCCTCTTATCCTCATGAATTTCAGTCTCTGCAACCAGTGGGCTACACTGGATGGGGGAAATTATTGGATTAAGAGAGGTGAATATGGTGAATGTAATTAATAATGTCATATTCAGGTTTGTGTGTTGTTTATAGCTGTTGCTCACAAATCTGGAATTTTGCAAATGGAATTTTCTGACCCACTCCTTTTATAAACCATGTCTTAGCTCTTCCACTAGTAAAATGTAATATAACGATAGATTTTTTTTTTCACCATTACTAGGCAGAAAAGATTAATGCTTTTTGGCCTTCTCTGTAGGGCTTGACATGGTGATAGAAATGGTGCATGTAGGAATAGGGACCAGGGCTGAAGAACAAATCGGTGGTATCATTCCCTAATACGAGATTTTAGTGCCATCATCTCAGAATGTGAGTTGACTGTGCTTTTGATTCTTCTTCAATAGCCACTTTAGAAAAACGTTCAACAGGAGACAGGTTTACCATGTCAGGTGAAAAATGCTGTGATGTAAAGATAGAACTCTGAGACATTTTGTTGGGTTTATTCTAATTTTTGAATCTTTTTGTAAGTATCCATTGAGATCCAATTCTCTTATGGATCTGATGAGTTTTTGATACTGCCTTCCAGAAATGATTGATGCAGCGTAAGGAAACTTAATGCTTCTTTATTGGAAATTTCAAGTGTATGTTGCCTATCAAAAGCTAAATCTGATTGCTTAGGTTTTCTAAAGTTTATTTTGTTTTTAATCCTATCTTTTCAACATTTTATACATGTTATGTTTCAGTTTATAATTATTCCTTCTTGCCCTGAAGTGAGTAACAGGAAGTGGCTTGTTCTGTTAATTAGCACAGATTTGGTGTTGCCACTATGGCATTCTTGCAGAGTGAGTTTCAGTCAGTTTCATCTGGCCTTGATTGCTTAAAGCAATTGTTCTTTTAAATAATCCCTGAAGAGATTCTGGTCTACATTCAAGAATTTACCAAAAAAAGGTTTTCCAGTTGATCCTAATAAAATTATGGCCCTTTCTTTAGTGTTACTTTTATACACCACAAGGCAAAATTGTCTGATTTTGCTATAATTGCTGATTATTTCTTCTTTCTGATAATGTTTATGTTCCATTATACCCCCTTCATCAAATAGAATTATATCTTCCCTCTTAACATTTATCTCTATACATCTTATAATAAAAGTTACAAAACAAAAGGCTAGATATTCTTTGGAGAAATATTTGGCAAATCCCTTTAAGTCAATGACTCACCTACCTTGGAATTTACCTTACAGGTGGCCATTTTAAATTTCCTATAGGGGCCCAGATAAAATTCTACATTGAAATTCAGACTTTGTGTTAAATTAAAGCCAGGAACCCATATATACTTTGTACCAGATTAATTACCAGATTAGTTCATCAAATACCACACATTGGTGCTCAGGAATAATCGTAAATCAACCATTCCTGGAAGAATGGACATTTTTGATATTCTGAGAGTATATTGAGGGGGGATTCACAAAATGGCTGTCAAGCGAGAGGTTTCCCAATCACAAAGAGCACTTCATTGCATATGGCCTGTCACAAAACAGTCATTTATCACAAGACAAACTGAGACAAAAGATTTTATCACACTTTTAAACCCATAGGATGTGGTCTATCAGTTTGTTATTGTGTTATTTCTAGGCAGGGTTTGTGTTTCCAGGAACTGTAGATTCCCACTATTCTGGTTTCTCTTCAGTTCAGATACAATACTCATATTTTTCTCTTTTATTTTTGGGAATGTCTGGATAAGCTATTCATAGAAATAAACATAATATTGGAAGCTGATAATCTGCTTTATAGGATGCTTGCCATATATTTTGATGGGGATTTCCCTCCTCAATTTTAACGACCTGAAGGACAGAGAAATCTACTGGTGCATTCAAAATAACATTGCCAATACTAGCCTTTGACTCTTGAGATCTCTGTAGTAAATTTATCTGGAACCTCATGGATGAGGTAAGTTGTAGAGAAAAGATAGGCAGATATCAGTATTACTGGATCTTGTCCAGAAATGCTGGATGTTGGCATTACATTTGTAGCCTAGCTATGCAGACAATAGATTCCCTTTAAAATAAGCTAAACTATATCTGCAGAAGATTCCAGGCTAGGGAGAGCGCTCGAAAGGAACATTTATTGAAGGAGCTGGGAACATAACAAACATTTTTGTTACTATCCCATTTATTCTTACAAACAAATTGAAAATATTCAAAACAGGTTGTGCCATTAATTTAGAATGTGGAGCATGCTGCTGACTCCATATTTGTCTGAATATCAGAAGTGGCTGATAGCTTTGCAATTCACATCTGTCACCAGCTGTCAAAGTATAAGGAGCAGTCCTTGCCAGAAACAGCCAATTGCAAGCTTTCTTAATAAGCAGACAGGCAGCTTCCAAAATGGGGAATCAGATTTGCAACGATCACTTAAAAACATTTCTTTTAAATCATGACATAGACACTTACAACAAAGATTGTAATAAATTGCATATTTGGTCCTTAATTTCTTAAAACTTGGATGTTTGGCAATAAGAAACCTTCTGTTATCTGCAGCAATTACTATTGCTAAAATGTCACACTTGCTACATTATGCTTGCCTTTCTGCTAACATTGATATTGAGCCAGAATATACAAGTCCAAATATACAAATTATGCTATTATTTTTGAAGCCCCTTCCTGAGAAGTAGGGTATGTGGGAAAGGACAATAATAAAGTATTCTGTGAAGATCACTCCAGCAGGAAAATTCATGAAAATTAAAATAGTAAACCAAAAAATATGGTCATTTCCTCTAACACTGACATTGGGTTACTTCCAAGAACTGTTAACTAATTTAGGATTTAATCTGCTCTGTCTCTATTAGTAATATCACCTGGATGTATTAAATTCCTCTGAAATAATATATCCATTTAAATTGCAAACTTTCAAATGTTTCATGATCCATTCCACTCATCATCTTTTGAGCTTGTTAAATCTTTCCGACTTGAGTGGAACTGAAGCCTTCACTGTGTGTCTTCTTTTAGCAAAGGGAGAGGTTAAGTAGAGTTGATTATTTCCTTCCTTTGCTAAATGATCTCTCCTGCCTTGCAACTTGCTGAACAGACTTGGCAGGCACATTCCACAGTGGTTTAAATGTGTGTTTTTATGAATGAAACACAAGGAAGTCAAGGTTGCTGACTCACACATGCACTAAAGCATGACTCATCTCATTCCAATAGCATTTGTTTTAGTTTTAAAAGAACAGGCCGGAGAGACCTCCAGGAAGAAACGTTTCCTCTCATATACAAACAGTTGTTTATTTAGGCCTAGACAAGTGTGGATGTTAGGAATTTACTTGCTGAATAGGATAAACTTTTAAGGAGACCGCAGAGGGAGTTTGTTGGACCTATTTTTGGTTTCATTTTTAATGCTGCTCTGTCCCTCTTGTGGCACCTTGGATATATGACAACTCAAAAGTCCAAGATGAATTCTGTGTTTGAACCAGTTCACTTTGGAAGTATTTGAGGGAAACATTATTTTACGCCAACCTATTAGGTTTGCTTCATTAGTTCCATTGTACGTTATGCTGGTTGGGTCTTTCTTGAATAACTTTTGTCCAGTTCTAGGTCCTGCACTTAGGCAGAGACACAAAGAAGCTGGAGTAGCTTCAGAAAAGAGCTATCAAAATAAAAGGGTTTGAAAACAAGTTCTGTGAGGAAAGGCATACAACTTATCACCACAATTGAGCACAAAATTTACATTGCCAAGCAAGACAACTGTTAAGTAAGTTTTGCCCTGTTTTACCACCTTTCTTGCTACAGTTGTTAAATGAATCTGCAGTTGTTAAGTTAGTAACACACCTGTTACGTGAATCTGGTTTCTCTGTTGTTTTTGTTTGTCAAAAGGTTGCAAAAAGTGATTACATGACGCTGGGACACTGTAACTGTTATAAATCTATGCCAGTTGTCAAGCGTATGAATTTTGATCACATGATCATAGGGCTGCTGCAACACTAGTGTGAAAAACAGTCATAAGCAACTTTTCAGTGTCGTAATTTTGAACAGTCACTAAATGAATGGTTGTAAGTTGAGGACTACCATACTTTAGATCTATCAAACACCTACTTCAGATATCATAGTAAGATCCGACAGCTGCAGCAGAGCGCCCAAAGAGCTGCATGTGGCTCTGGAGCCAGTGGGTTGAAATAAAATGAAAGGATATCCACTCTGAACATTAGGAGGAATTTCCAAAGGGAACAAATTATATGCAGTTGAACTGTTTGTCTAAAATGGGTGTTGGCAACTTGTGGCTCCAGAGCCACATGCAGCTCTTTGGGCCCTCTGCTGTGGCTGTCAGATGATCCCATCACTGGCTGGCCTTGCCCTGCCCTCCCAGTCACTCCTCACCTAAGAAGGCAAGGGCGACGGTGGCAGATGGAGACTTGCTCCATATTCCAGAGTGGGAGCAAAGCGCTCCTGTACTTGCCTCTTCTTTCAGCCCTTGTTGGTGCTGTGCGCAGCTCGGGGAGACGCGTGACTTGCTCTCAGCCCCAAGACACTGGCCTGGCTGTGGCTGACGCCGCTGCTCTCACTGCCTCCATGGCCTGCTCGCTGCTCTTGCAGCGCCTTGCTCATCACACTTAAATTTAGTATGCTTCACAATGGGGGAGACGGTGTCCCCTCCTCTTCCTGGAGCCCATTACGATGCGGAGCATTGGCTGCAGCCCGACTGCAGCCTGAGATGCACACAGCACCAGCAAGGGCTGGAAGAAGAGGCAAGTACAGAGACACTTCGCTCCTGTTCTGGAGTATAGAGCGAGTCTCCATCCACTACCGTTGCCCTTACCTTCTCAGACAAGGAGTGATTGGAAGGGGAGGGCGAGGGGCAGGGCTAGCTAGTGGTGGATTCAGTCAACAAGCCACAGCAGGTGAACAAAAGAGCTTCATTTATCTGGGAACCTGAAATGACTCTTGATTTAAATCATATGGTAAAAAGCACCCAAAGAAGAAGAAAGAACAATAAGAAAAAAAATCCTTGCCTGTTTTTGGAAACAGTTCAAGAGGGAACACACGAGAGGGGGAGAGGGAGAAAGAGAGAAAGACATAGAAAGAGAGATGAGAGAGAGGGGTGGAGAAAGAAAAGGAGAGGTGAGGGGGGGAGAAAGATAGGGAGAGAAAGAGAGAGAGAACGAACAAGATACCTGTTTCCCAGAGAAAACACTCAAAGAGCCATTTAGACCCATTTCCTGCAGAAAACACCAGGAACCACAAAACCTGGGTGGGCGTGGCCAATTCAACGTCACTCACTCCCACCCAATCACATGACACCCCCGGCCACACCTACCCAGGTTTTGTTGCTCATGGTATTTTCAAAGTTGCAGATCCCTGGTCTAGAACAGTGATGGACTCCCCCTTGCTGAAGGTTTTCAAATGCAGACTGGATGGTCATTTACTGAGGATAGTTTAGGGAAATCTGGCATTGAAGAAAGGATTGAACTTAATGATCTTTAACATGACTTCAGATGCCTACGTTCTATGAAATTGATGGTTCCAGTGTATGATCCCAATCAGCTAAAAATAAATTGCCTGTGTTCTGGAGTACAGTTAGTCCTCGACTTAACAGCTGGTCATTTAATGATCGTTCAAAGTTAAAACAAACTCTTAAAAGGCTCTTTATGACTCATCCTCAAAATTACAACTGCTATTACATGCATGCCCCCTCAGTAGCATTTTGGATACATAGCAGTTTGCTCACATTTCCAATCAGTTGCAGTGTCCCATGGTCAGGTGACCACAAATGCAATATGTTTTGCCAGTTTTGGGCAAAAAGCACCCATTTGGAAGAATGGATTTGTTTAATAACCACATGATTCATTTAACAATGTGGTTCACTAAATCACATTATTTTATGGCCACGGTGACATGCTTTAAGACTGAAGTTGAAAATTGGTCATAAAATTGTTTCCAGTCATGTGATGCCTTGACTTACAACTACAATGACTTACAACTGAAATTCCAGGCTCCATTGTGATCATAAGTCAAGGATTATCTATAATTGGAATAGACTTCAAAAGCAAACACTCTAGAACTTGGATGTTTCTCATTTTGTAGCTTTGATGATAACATAATACAACAAATGAATGCTAACAAAGGAACATTTTTTTGCTTGGGCATTCTGGTCTGCATTACAATGGGAAGAGTAAGACATTCTTTGAAGTTCTTCTTTTGATTGCCATCTTCTTCCCTCTGTAAGGAGGATCAGTAGCCTTTCTGCAACAATGAGGAATCCTCACTTCTGCTGCTGTATGAGGATTAGTCTTAAAACAAGAACAATATAGCAGCAGATCTTCCCAATGCTATTTTTTTCCTGTGTAGGAGAAAGATGAAGAAGAGGTCAACATCTCCCAAGAATCTTCAGAAGAGGAACAATGAGAATAAGCCAACTGATTCTACCTCACAGCTCAGTTTTCCTGTTTCTTGTCAAGTTCTGGGACTGAGGAAAGAGCGAAGAATCCTCACCCTTTTCCTGACCTGATCTCTCCAACGTTCTCACAGTCAAAACAGCAACACTAGGGCACAGTGTAAAACAGATCAACCATCATATTTGATGTGTAATGTTTAATGGGAGAACTTTATATTTTGTTTTCCCCTCTCATTTGACAGGGTTAAGAGTTTAGCCTACCAATTCATGTAGTTCTGTATTATATCTGTTTTTTTATCTATTTCTCCAGAACACTCCTTATCGAGAAAGGGGTTTATAAATCTTTATAGTGACCACTTATTCATGTTGAAAAGAGTGGACAGCCTAGTTCTTCCTTATCAATCCTAATTTCCACTTCAGAGAGACCATAATACTCTCCAAAAGGATAACTTGGCACTGGCAGAAAGTTTGCCGAGGAGGAAGATTTGAGAGCATTGGGATGATTTTATTTTTTTTCTGGGAAATGAGTATAATGGGATAAAGGCCACAACATTAAAAGGATGGATACATTATTTTTCCTACTGTAAGGTATTTGCAAGAATAATTGAGAGGAAGTTATCCTATCCTTTTCATCCAATTTCCAGTAGTTCAAGAATAATCTAGTGCTTTGCAATGTGTCTGTGTATTCTTTTGACAACATACTGCCCTGCCCCAATCAGCTGCCTTAAGGCCAGAGCAGTTACAATTGCATAGGCTGAGGTGTTTGGGGTGAATCTGACCTAAATTCTCATTTTTTCCCCAGTAACCAGAGATCCTTTCTCCCCCCCCCCCCTATTTTTCCATCTCCATCTGCCCCAGCTGCCAGTACACAAATGGAGCGTACAACTGAATTTTTTTCACTTGGTGCTCAGTCATTCTGCAGAGAAATATGTTGAACAAGTCTTTGCCATGACCAAGGAAAGCAGGATGGCAAAATTCTCTCCCTTCGTGGTCTCTCTTTTGGGTTTTGTGATTTTTCTCCTTTGGAAATAGCAGTTAGCAGTTGACAGTTGTCTTTCCAATATATATATTGTCTGTCAAGGTTTTCCTTCTTCATTCACAACTACCTCTGGATACGTTTTGAGTTTCATCCTCTTAAAACATAGATTGCTGCTGTTTGTTGCTGCTGTACTGATTACAAAGTTTTATTTCAACAGGTTCTGTCTGGTTTTTCTCTGGAACTGACATTTTACACTATAGATAATTTCATTTCAGTTGACTTTTAAAACTATTGTGCTATTAAAAAAAGGGATAAAAGCTCTTATTTGTCAGACTGATGAATGATTGGGGAGAGGGTTTCTGTGAAAGTGGGCACTATTTTAAGAGTCAGCTATAATTACTAGGCTGTACTGTGGAAACCCCAAATCACAAATAACTTCTGAAAGTATAAATATTCCTTTATACTGCTTTTTTCAAAACATCTTTTTTTTTCCTATCAGGCATTTTCTTTTTAAAACTGTATATTAGCTATACTAAGAATTTCAAGACCTCATGGTAAATACCCCCTAGTTCCAATTTAGCAGAAAGCAAACTGGTCAGAGTACTTCTCACCAACTCCTTTTATACCACTATAGCTTAGCTGTTGTCTTTTCTCTGAAAAGTGAAATCTTCCAAATCAAGCTTGGACCAGTTACCCTTTGTTACTTTACCTTAGAATGCTGATATGGGATCCACAAACATTCCTAGAAATACTTTTGAATTTTTAAAAATGTGAGGTGCCTGGGTAAGGCATCAAAGGAGATATTTACACACACACACTGTGCTCATGGAAACTATATAGCCTACCCTTCTGCCCACTCACATTATTCTTCTGCATCTGTATATATTTCATAAAACTCAACTTAAAAGCAAACAAAACTGAGCTGGTTAATTGAATATCCAGTATATTCTGTAGAAGATAACTGTTCTTCATTCAGTAAAGCCACGAACATTTTAAGTAAGGATTGCAATAATTCCTGAACTGCTCACTAAATGAAAATTATCAGTCGGTCTTCAACATCTGTCCAAAGGATTGACATCTGTTCATCTTCCAAGGCCATTATGACTCTGCCTTTTTATATATATACAAAAGTGATCCCTCTTGTTTTGAAACTCATCTTTCTAGCCAGCATAGCATAATTTGCACAATGCCTGAACAAACAAATTTCCAGTTAAAGGGTTATTTTTGGCAGTGATGAAATAATAAGACCATAGGAATCTGTATTAATATTGATCCATCTAGCCCAATACTGCCAAAGGCTGACTGAGATTTTCCTGCCTCATTTGGATATGCCAAACACTGAAACCGGGATTTTTTTGGTGTGCATTACGTGTCATGTATTCAGAGAGAAAAGAATTTGTTTGCAAATTTAATAAACTTTGTTTATTAAATAGGCACATTTTTTAGTCTTTATCAGGGCAATAGCAGAGTATGAACTTTGCCTTCTCAAAGGGTAAGGTGAAATGTCCTTTCCATTATTATGCTTGATAATTATCAACAGTGTAGCTCTTTAAAGTGATCTATGGTTTTGTTAAATCACAGTGCAAAAGGATAGTAAGATTAGCTTATAGTGTATAAATGTATTACTAAAGATGATGGTTTACTTGAATAAAACGAATGTTTTAAACTTCCTTCCAGGGCAGTCCAAAAAAATTAAAACATGAACTCATAGGGACCTCATAAGGCACAAAGAGGATTCTTGTCATCAAACTTGCCACATCTGCCCTTGCTCCATTCTTAATGCAGCAGGCCATATTTTTCCTTATAATATACTGTATGCTTAAACCTAAATGTTATACTTCAATGGCATCTTTTTCCTCTTCATCACTTTGGGTGTCGGGGGGGGGGGGGAGATACAAAATTCTGGTTCTTGTACTTCTGGCGCCCTCAACCATTATTTGATATTGTAGTGTATATTTGATGTGCCTCCTCCTGGGTATGCCTCTTTGGCCTTTTTTTGAACATGTATGGTACAGAATCTCAAGACATTTGGTGGTATAACTGGAATTAAAATTCTAAATACTGAACCAAGGGCTAGTTAGTCTTGCCATTTTCTGCAGTAATTCTTCCCCCTCCCATGCCATGCTTTTGCTTCAAACATGGATTTTCTGGGGATGGGGTGGAGTAATCCAATTTGTTTATTCATTCTAATAGCCAGAAACTGCACAAGTTTTTGGGCCACAATATTTAATTAGAGAGCTTTACAATCCCTGCTTTCCATGTTTACAATGTTTAAATATATCTCCAGAATAACACCATAAAAATATGAAATTGCCAAACCCTCTGAATACCTTCAATTCCTACTGTGTGAGGAAAGTTCATGAGCGATAATCTTGGATAGAGAAATGCAGATACTGGGAAGGCTGCACTGTATGTTAAGTTTCAATAGTTGCATAGAGAAGTACAGCTGGTGCAGTTTATCATGTCATGATAGCATATTAACATAAAAAAGTCTTAACTTTATTAGGTCGGGTGTCATGGCTTTTATATCCTAATCTGAATAGAAACAAAAAAATGGTCTACATTTTAAAGAATTCCTAATAATTGCAAGAATAATCAAATTTAAGGTACTTCTTTTAAAATATACATAGCCTATATTCAACAAGAAATAGTACCTGAATCCCCAGATGTTCTTCAATGTCTGATCTGAAACTAGTATTTCGGTATGCCTCTGGACCAAAACAGACACAATGGCAATAAACTCTAAAGTTAATTGGATGGAACTTCTGTAAAATGAATGTGGATTCCATTTAGGATCCCAAATTCATGTTTCACAACAATATTGCCATAATTATACATTGGAGAATACTTTGGTCAGAATGTCACTGCATATACTATAAATAGGAAAAGATTACTTTGTTTCTGAATTCCTGTTACCAAATAATGGACCACTAGTACAGCCTATTCTAGAATTTTAATTTTTGCATCCAGTGGATGTTTACCAAAAAGGCATTTTTTGTTTCCAAAAACAGAACAATTTGCCTCTCAAATGTTCACCTGATGCTCCTGGCACTAGCTGATACCAGCCAATTATATATCTAAATCCAATTAGTGTGCTGCATTTGACTTAATTTTTTTTAGAAAGATCAAAACAGGAACTTCCATTTTGCCCAGCAGAAAATTAACTCCAGAGGACAAATGAAAGTAGAAATCTAACATTCAGAATGCCTCAAGCTGAAGGTTACTCTTAAATCTATTCTTCAGCTGCTGTGGGGATGGAAATACATAATTAATCTGTATTTGGGAAATTTATTTCTATTTTGAGACAGACATCTAGCAGTGTGGAAGTAAATGCGGTACATAAAGGAAAGAACAAGCATTCAGTACATTTAGGAACTAAAATTCATGACTGGATGTAAATCATGACATTGCAGTTTTTTTGCCTGCAGACCCATAACAAAGCAAGGAGTTAATAGCAATATGAGATATAAATCAAAGACATACAGATGGGGATATCATAAAACAAATTACAGTGCACAGTACATATTGATTTCATTGGAAGATGATGCAGGGAATAGCAAAAGAATGCTTTTCTTCATGGTGGCTTCAAACCACCATTAATACCAGCCCATGTAGCTGCCCCACCAGTTTATTAACCTTGTGTGGTTGCAATGTGCATTACCATGTGCATTCAGTCTTGTCATGGAAAAATTAACTTTATTTCCAGAACCACAATCATCACATTTTCCCCTTTGCATTAGGAATACATTTTCAACCTCAAAAAGCATCAGATGTGTGCAATATAAGTTGCATCCCAATGTTCTTAAAATGTGTGGAAGACCCACAATTTTGCTAAAAATCAAAACTTCAGGGAAAAATACATAAAGGTATTAAGACACTTTCTCAAAGTTACCAGTGCAGTTTTCCACATTAGGTGCATCATCTGTGTCCATTAGCTAAGTTCAGCAAGCAATGGGTAGCACAGTTTTTTTCAGCAAAGCAGCAATGATATTGCTGCACCAAGACGTCAGTCCATCACAGGTATATCAATGGTAACAAGCTGTATTCACAAAGACAGGCATAACAGGTTATAGTACTGTAAAAGCATGATGTTTTACCACAGGTACTCCTAGTCAGGTTCAGTTTTATCTACAAAACAGAGGTGATTTCCCCAATACCAAATACACTGCCTTGTCCTTGTTGAGCTCAAACAGGTCACCAAAGAAAATAGCTCTCAGAAATAACATGGTCCTTTGTAATAGACATGCTAAGCATCTATATGAACTTCCTAGCCAAACTGCATCCTTCCAGCATGTAGCACACAAAACAATTCCAAAGCTGGTGTCATGTACCCATTATCTCTGTTTCAAGAAGTATACCCCCACCCCTCAAGCACAGAGTTGTGCATTTGGCAATTTTATTCGCTCTGCTCACATCTGTTCAGCAACATGTTACAGGAATCCAACAACTTAATACACCCTTTTATATGCTTAGGCAATAGAGAGAGAAGGCAGCTAGCAATGTGCTGGGATATCATAGTGGCTGCATTCTAATGCTCTGTTCACAAAAGGAAATGGAGGTGACTGCTTTGCTTTTGTATTTTTAAAGCCGAGCTTTTGAGGATTGATGCCCATAACGCAAGAGCTATTCACTTTTACTTGAAATTTCATAAACTCCTGTATCTCATCATCCACATAAAAGGTAAATCAGGAGATAGTTGATACGAAGAATGATGCCACATAGCAAGCTGTCCTAGTTCCAAACACAATTCTCCAACCCCTTAGGCTACTCTTTGTACCAGGTGTTCAGTGCCAATCTCCTTGACACGGCTGGCATCCATTACACCTTCTGTTACTGGAAGTCCTGGCAAGAGGCTGTAGTACTGAAGTGTAAAGAAAGGCAGCAACGTTAATGGCATTCAGGTTGGCACACATGCCAGGTAGAAGTCATCCATCTACACTCTGATCAGTCCGAGATGAGTACCATCAAGCCTTCACATCCATAAATGAATTACGATAGGGCTGGTATCCTCCCCAACCTCGCATGACCTGTAATACACAGCACATGTATTTAATATCGCCCTCAGACTTTCAGCAATAGCATCTTTTCAAAGAATGGGCATCTTACACGGCTTATTATTATGACTGAAAATAATAACCTGGCAGTTTTCATAACAATTAGAGTACAGGTAGTCCTCAACTTACAGCAGTTCATTTAGTGACCATTCAAAGTTACAATGTCATTGGAAAAAAATGACTTTATGACCAATTTTTCACACGACCTTTGCAGCCTCCCCACGGGCACGTGATTTACATTTGGGTGATTGACAACTGACTCACATTTATGACGGCTGCAGTATCCCGGAGTCATGTGAGCCCCTTTTGCTACCTTCCGAGAAGCAAAGTCAAGCAACAGGGAAACCAGATTCACTTAACAACCATGTTACTAATTTAAGAACTGTGGTGATTAACAACTATAGGAAGGTAGGTCATAAAGTGGAGCAAACTCACTTAACAAACCTCTTAACAACATAAAGTTCAGGCTCAATTGTGGTCGTAAGTTGAGGACTACCAAACAAAGCTGCTTGAATGGAAATCCTCAGGGTAAAGTTTTAATGGGAAGGAGATGGGTGCTCCCCCTGCTGTGCCAATACAGCATCATTTTGGAAGCCACTTCAGAAAGCAAAAATGGAGACAACATTCTTTGTGAAAATCATCTGAAACAAAGGAGAAAAAAACAGCTCCCATGCACCGGCTGTATGAAACAACTAGGCTTAAGCATGTTTATGCTTCTGTGAGCAATTCACTTCCTCTTTTATTCAGCCATGAAAATGGACAGCCAGGGATCATTTCTTTCAACACTGTTAACAAATACTGCAGAAATACTGGTTACACATACAGTAATGTAAAAGTAAATCCTTATACATCACTTAATTTTCTAGCACAGTCCATATAAACATTCTATTTGTGATAGTCTTCAGTCAAATGTCCTAATATTTCACTTTTTGCTATGCTCATATCTTTCTGTAATCTTGGTAATCAAGCAAGATCTGCAATTTCAACTTTCTAATGTTGTTTGTTAGACTTAACTCTTCATCCTTCCCTTATATCCAACACATTCCTGAAAGGGGAAAACAACAAAAAATGTATTTTTCTTCAGAGTAGCCTCCCTATTTCATTTTTAAAAGGCTGTACCTTGGAAAAACACAAAGCACTTTAGAAAGCTTTGTGATGTACGCCAAAATTTCTGCATTACATTGGAATGAACAATTTATCCCAGAGATGCACACTGCTGTTAGCTTAGCTCTTTTTTATAGGGAAAATAATAGTGATGAGAAAAATAAAGTGTATAACCAAGAGCTCCAGCTAACTCAGATGACGTTTCTAGAGGCAGTATATCTGAACCATGCAGCTCAAGAAAAAAGGCATAGACTCAAACTACAGGTAGTATTCAATTGGGACCAGAACCTGTGGTCATTGTGATCTAAAGTTGCTTTCTTGCTGGAAATTGACAAAAAAAAGAGAGCACTCATGACCACAAGATGCTGCAACTGTAAATGCAAGCCGGATGTCAAGTGCCCAAATTATGATCAAATGACCACGAGGATAGTGCGATGGTCAGATACACAAATACAGATGGTCTTAAGTCAAGGCCTACCGGTATAAACTGGAATGAAATTATTTTATTTTCTCTCTTTCTGAACAGACAAAAATATTAAGAATTTATTGCTCACATCTCAATTCATGGTGTCTTGACACAACATAACTCAGGGTTTTGAGAACATGTTGTGAGTGCGCTATTCAAAAAATGTATGCCAAAGCAATGTAATCATTGGCAAATCAGCAGAATAGTGTCACTCCTAGCCTTCAGTGCCCACTTGATACACACACTTTTTGGAAGAGTATCCTTCACAACAAAGGTTTAGACTATAATTCTCACCATTTTGTTTTCTAAGGAAGTAAATGGGGCTATAATTAAAAATAATGGTATATTATTTTGTTTATGTTTATTGGGATTTTTATGCCGCCCTATCTCCCGAAGGACTCAGGACGGCTTACAACTATAAAAATATACAATACAAAATTTAAAAAGGTATTAAATAGACATCCCAATAACCAATTAAAACTAACAAACAAACCGATAAAAAAAAACCCATCAGTCCAGGTCAGTCAGTTGAAAAAGCCATGTTTTCAGGTCACAACGGAAGGATCGAAGGTCAGGAGTCATCCAAAGCTCCAAGGGCAGCTGATTCCAAAGGGCAGGTGCACCCACAGAGAAGGGTCTCCCCCTGGGGGTCGCCAGTCAACACTGCCTGGCCGACGGCACCCTGACGAGGCCCTGTCTGTGGGAGTGCACCGGGCAATGGGAAGTTGTTGCTGGCAGTAGGTGCTCCAGCAAATACCCCGGCCCTAAGCCATGTAAGGCTTTATAGGTGATTACCAGCACCTTGAATCTCACCCGGAGGGCAACCGGCAACCAATGCAGCTCACGCAGGAGAGGTGTAATATGGGAGTATCGGGATACTCCCATCACAACCTGCGCAGCCGCATTCTGAACCAGCTGAAGCCTCCAAGTGGTCCTCAAGGGCAGTTCCATGTAAAATCCCAATAAACATTTTGAAATAAGACATTTTCTCTTTTAATGATTTTTAAGTGTAACAGGTCAAGCAGTATATGGTGAGTTCAAAAAGGAGATACTCCTAGTTATACTGCACTTCTAGGTGCCATATTGAGTCAAACTGAATCACAGATACTTTGAAAATATGATGTGTAACTGCTTCCCTCCCTCTTTTTCAAGTGATAATTACATAGGCAAATCACATCTCAACACACAACTGTCCATAAATATCCTGAAACGTGGCTCTGCAACAGGTATGTAATATGCAAAATACACCCCACATACGCTTACTTTATTGTCCTCTGGCTCCACTAGGAGTTCTTGCTCAGCCTCATGCAGCTCCTCCGCAGGATCATAACTGTACATTGGCAGCAGGTGGTGGCGTAGTCGATCATATCTAGGAGGCAGATTTGTCAGAGTATAACTTAAAACTGTCTTCAAGCAATTAAAAGCTGCTACAACTTTTTTCTCATGATCCTGGCACTGGCTCAGGCAAGATAGAGCTACATCATAAAGCAATGTCAGGGATGAACAACTATCATAATTTCAGTATAATAAACATTTTAAAATCCTAAGTAGTTTAGTGTTCAAATGTGCTAGATCACCGTTTCTATTAGTCTCATGCACTAATAATTATTTTCAAGTAACTACGATGCAAATTTCAGTCACAAAGCTAGTTTATATTTTGATAATATACCTAAAGTTCCAATCATCAGTTGCCAGTCTTCAGCAACCTGATATTCTTCAGATGTTCTGTACAACAAGATTCCAGAATTCCTAGGCATAATTTTCATTTGCCAAGTGAGCTGGGAATTCAGGAAATTGTAGATCCAATATATTCAGCAGCACAAGGTTAGGTAAGCTTTGCATCGAATGTGTGTCTATATTTGTCAGAGGAAAACTTTGGAAGTTTTACCCATACTCCAAAGTATAATACAGATGATTTAGCATAAAAAAGAACAGTCCATATCATTACTGACAAACCACTTTGCACATTAAATATTTATTTTGCACCCACCTAAAATTATATTTGTTGATGTTTATCTAGAATATTCTGATGTTTATCCACTATAGTGCAATGTTAATATAGGGATTATAATGAAATAACCATAGAGCATTGGATGGTTCTTCTAATTACAACCCACCTATCATAAACCCATGATTAATGAAAATGCATCCATGCAGCAACAATTTCTGCAGTTTTAAATATGATCGAACTCCCCTTTCCCACCATAACACATAAGGTTGGATGCTAGCTAGAATGTTTAAAATAGGTACATCAGAAAATAATATTCACCAAAATGATAATTTATAAATATCCAAAATGGATCCTACAATACAACATGTTGAAAGAATATTATTTTTTATTGAAAGAATATTATTTTTTAGATTTTAAAAAAGAGTTACTAATCAACCTCATAACAAAATGTGTCTTGTTAACTTTTACTGTAATTCTCAGAAGCCATTTTTCAGGGCCATTTAATGAAAGAAAAAAGAGGAACATGTCATAGTTCAACCAACATATAAAAAGCAATGTGCATTATTCCATTTTACATTATTTAAAGAATTGATCTATCTCTGTTTACAGTAGAGTAAGTATGTAATTGACTGCAGTGTTAAAAAAAAAGAATCCCTTCTAGCAAGAAGACAGATTTTAAAAGACAAACAGCCCCAATCTCCTACTGGAATTTCTTACCTCCTTTTTTTCTGGATATACATCATCTGCAATGACAAAGGGGAAGGAGAAAACAGTTATGAGAGGAATGTGAATATGCTTTAGACATTATTTCTTCTAACTGGGAATAAAAATAAAACAAGAAAGAAAAAGAATACAAGGAATGTGAACATCAGTGTCAGCATTTGTGTCATTAGTCTAGGTGCAATTCTCACAAGCCACATAATGGTAACATAAGTGGAGCAGCCAATTCATTTGAGATGTGACCTGAAGTGTCAAATGATAAAGATATTGAAAGATGTAGCTTTAGGTAGATAAAATCTCACCAAAGTCCAGACACCAATCTGGTACCTTCCAGTAATATAAGATTACAGCTACTTTAATTCCCTCAACTATCCTAGCCTTTGATAATATTGACCCAAGGACAAAAAGAGTTGTAAGATACCACAGTAGGGATGACTATCTTTTCAGTGGAACAGATTAAAACAAAGTCCTATTTTGGCATCCCCTTTATGAAAGCTGTTGGCCATTAAGAAGCTACTTTCAGTTTCTGAGCATCTTGAGGTAATTACAAGTTTCAGGGACCTGATTTTATGCAATAAAATGTTTGAGCTGTGGCTTTCAGATGCACTGAATATAAAAGTCAAGAGCAGAGCAGCTTTCATATAATCTAATTACATATATATATATACCAAGCTATAAAATTCTTCAATCAATTTACATTTTAGGCATACAATTGAACAAAAGCATTCACTTTTTTCAAACTTGATAATTTAAGGTCCTCTTAGAGCAGGGGTGTCAAACTCAATTTTATTGAGGGCCGCATCAGGGTTGTTTGACCTCAGGTGGGGGGCGTGGCCAAGGGGCATGGCCAGCTCGACATCACTTGTGTCGGGAGTGCCTGTGGTGGCCCAAGCACTCTGCCAGAGAAAATAAACTCCTGAGCTCCATTTTTGGCTGTGATGGCCTTCTGCAACCCTCTCCCAGTGGAAACGGAGCTGTTTATGGCCAAGAAGGAGGAGCCGCGGTGTTCACTCCATACGCCCACCTCCTGCCTTTCTAAAGGGACACTTTCCCCCTACCTCACTTGCTCTCTCATGTTTCCACTGTGGTCTCACACTTCACCAGGTCAGCTCGCTTACCTCCGTCCGGTTTCCCCGTCTCTTCCTTCTCACACTTAAACATACACACAAAGCAAACACGCACAGACCTCACGGTGCCAGAGGGACTTGCCCATGCGCCATCTCCTTGCAGAAGGTCCCGGAGTGCATTGAGAAATTCAGCAGGTGGGGAGAGAGACCTGCCCATCCAGGAAGGGTCTTGGTGGTGACCCAGCCCCTTCTTTGGCACCACGGAGCTCACAGGGGTCAGGTGGGTGACTTCTCCCCACCAGTGCTTTCCCACCCCAGAATGCCAAGAGATTGTATCTTCTTGTGGACTTTGAGGCAAGCACCTGGGAGGTGGGGCCGGGCATGGTGAGTGAGATTGAGTTGGCCACGCCCATCCAGTCACGCCCATCTAACCATGCCTACCCAGCCAGTCATTAGGACAGAGAACCAGTTGTTAAATTATTTGAATCCCACCACTGAATAATGGCACTCACTAACTGAAAAGACTGCCACCGTTGCAACAGAAACTGTTAAGAATTGATATTGAGACTTATCTTTTTTTTTCAAAGAAAAACTTTCCATCATGTTCCATTGTTTGACATAAAAACTAGCATTTCTCAACCTCACAACTTTTAAGGTGTGTAATCTTCAACTCCCAGAATTCCCCACCCAGCATGCTGGTCTAGAAACCAAGTGCTTCTGTCTTGAGTCCACTCACCACTGCCATGATGATTCCAACAATGGTGATAAGGAAAAACGGCACTAGAATATAACCCACCAGGGAGTCATTGGTTGGCACAGCAGAAGTGGGCATAGTGGTGTTATTCATGGCATAGAAAACTTGCTTGACAGGATCAGAGAAGCAGCTCCTGTCATCATTGGGAAGTCCACCTCACAACGATTAAAAAAAAAGTTTAGCATTAAAATACATTCTTAACGTTGCCGTAAGCCACTCTTCTCTCCTCCTCCCAAACCCACTGCCATTCAAATAACTGCACATAAGACAGTCACAAGCCTATCACATGCTACCCCACACAGTAGAATCAATGAATGAAATCCTTTAAAATATTTAGCCCTGAGACATGAATGAAAGCTAAATGAAACTGAGAAAAGGGGTGAATGCGCAAGAAAAATAAACCATTCCAAGACAAAATGAGAATGACAAGACAGAAAGTTAGAGTAATGGAAATAATGCTGGCATCTTGGTCTAAGCTAGTGTAACTGACCTCTAATATCTTGCTTTCTATATATTTCCCGTAATGGAGAAAAGCAGAACTCTGCAACCCCTACCCCACCCCCTCCAGCACATTCTATTAGTAATATTTAATATAATAGCAAAATTTGCTCCATGCTAGGCCCACCTATGAAACCAAGTACAAAAACTTGTTTTGGTCTAAGGTTAATAAACCTGTGGCCCTCCAGATGTTAATGATAGACTTCCCAATAGACATGCCCTGAATGGCCAATGGAACAATACTGGAGAATGGGGCAGAGTTGTGTGGTAAAGCACATAGTTTGTTTGCAGAATATCCCAGAAACAATCCCCATTATCTCCAGGTACAGATTTGTTTGGTAATCAGGTCTTACAATACTGAATTAGTCTGTGGTTCATATCTTCATATTTTCAAGATACTCATAAATAATCTTACAGGAATATTAGACAACTATTTTTTCAAATTATGAACTGGGTGTACAGGTTTTCGTTGTAAATGGAACTGAATACCATTTGTAAATGCAACTGAGAATACACGGTACAGATATAATCTGGATTTATATTACTATGAGATATAAGAAGCCAGGTTGGACAAGTTCCTTGTGGCCCCTTGCAATGGTATATGAGAACGACCTTGAGAAGAGATGCAGCCTAGGAAACTATCAGATAAAAGAGAAAGGAGCCTGCAAATGCTTAATAGACAAAGAAAGTTAAGGAGCTGCCCTAACATATCAGACTGTTAAAGGTTACAGCAGATTTATGGTTGCTGTTCAGACTTGCAAGATTCTGTTAATGTAGTCTGACAGTAACATAGCACTGATCTCTCCTGGTCATCAACTTGTTATAGTCTAATACATTAGGGTGGATCCTTCTTAAACGTCTTTCTTTGCTTATTAAGTATTTGAGTAAGGTCCCTCAAATCTCAGGTGGGAGGCCAATCCAAAGAACTCGGGCAGCTACGAACTTAAGAGACGGTCTCACAATTCTGCCACTGTGTCATTTAGAGTTTTAAAGGTGATAACCAGCATCTTTAACTAGAAAGACTAGAAAGAAACTAGGGGCTAGGGCAACTGATGCAGCAGTCATGTAACTTGATGAACTGTGAGGCACCCAGAATTATACATGCCACAGTACTCAGCCAACTGCAGCTTCTGAATGTTCTTCAAGGGCAGCCCCATGTACATAGTGCAGTAATCTAACCAGGAAGTGATTAAGGCACGACTGTGAGCAAGGCCTCCCAGGCCAGGAATGGCACACCAGCAAAGCCACCCGCCCCCAAGCTATGGCTACTACCGGCTCTTCGAACAAGAACTTCAAATATAGGAGGACCACCAAATTGCATTCCAGTTCTGTCCAGGGCAATGTTACTCCACCCAGAGTTAAAGATGTCAGCTCTCTTGTTTCTCCCCATCTAGGCCCTTATAACCTCCAGTCTCTGAGAATGAAGTTAAAGAGCTTCACTTGCTCAGCATGAGGTAGAGATGCATAATTTGGTATTGTCAACACACCGATAATACTGAACCCCAGATAAGGCTGAATTTATCTTGAGCTAACAGAATGTGAAGAAAGTCCTACAGAAAGAAATGAACTCAATGCCTATGAAACTATCTGTTTCACAGCTATAATTCAATACTGGAGAATCATTCAAATAATTAAAAAAGAAGCTGGGAATTAAATGGAAGGCTGTCATCCATGATAAACACTTGTGGAAGAGAATCAACCTAATGCCCAGAAGACATTTCTTTAGATACTTTCTGTGTCAATTCTGAAAAGCCCAAACACATAGGAAATGCCACATTCTGAGCACTTACAGATTTACACATTCCTACTTCTTCTGAAAGCCACAACAATTCAGATTTGGTGGCAGAATGGAGATTTGAATTGGGCCTTCTTACTCTGTTCATTGTCTGCAACCTGGCCCTTCCCAGATTTTCTGTGATCACAAGAAACAAATTTTCAGCAACCGCATTCACTGATTAAGCAACAGCTATCAGGGCTAGGCCGCAAACATCCAGATTATCACTACCGTGGATGAAAGCAAAGAGATAACAGAAGATTCTAACCTTTTACTGCCATCTAGTTACTGCAAGCTTTGCTGTCTGGGTGTAGCAGTCTTATTAAATAATAGCTGTAGTATACATTTGGCAATCTACCCAGTCAGCTAAACCCAAAGTCAGCCTAATAATTTCTTAGGTAAGGCTACAATTGGCTTAGAGTTCCATGGTGCCCCATTAGTTCCATGGCAACTTCGACTTATGACCACAATTGAGCCCAAAATTTCTGTTGCTAAGCAGGATAGTTAAGTGAGTTGTCCCATTTTACTTTCTTACCACAGCTGTTAAGTGAATCACTGCAGTCAAGTTGGTAACACAGTTGTTAAGTGATTCTGGCTTTCCCATTGACCTTGCTTGTCAGAAGGTCGCAAAATGGGATCACATGATCCCAGGACAAAATTGCCAAGCATCCAATTTTGATCATCTGGACATGGGGATGCTGCAATGATTGTGTGAAAAATGGTCACAGGTCATTTTTTTTCAAAGCTGTTGTAACTTTGAACGATCATCAAACAAATGACTACCTGTACAGCAGACTCATGGGCATTACTTATGCATTAACTACAACTTTCATATAATGTATTTCATGTATACATTCATGTACATTATGGATTGCCTAATGTATTTCATATAAATATGCAGAGAGCCAGTTTAATCCAGTTATTAATGCACAGGCTAGAAACAGGAAACTGTGAGTTCTACTCCCACCTTGGGCATGAAAGCCGGCTGGGTGATCTTGGGCCAATCACCCTCTCTCAGCTCAACTCAGCCTTGGTGGTGCAGGCTGTTAAACACCTAGCACTTAGCTCCAGCTGCCTGCAATTAGTGCAGGCTCGAATCCCACCAGGCTCAAGGTTGACTCAGCCTTCCATCCTCCCAGGTTAGGTAAATTGAGGACCCAAGATTGCTAGGAGCAATAAGCTGACTTTGTAAAAATGCCGCGGGGAAGCCCCAGTAATAAGCAGGCATATACAATGGAATGAAGGCTATTGTTGAGCACATTGGGTTGTGCTCCAAAAATTGTAAGCCACCCTGAGTCTCTGGAGAAGGGCAGCATATAAATGTGAATTTTTTTAAAAAACTCATTTTACAGGATTGTTGTTGTGGAGAAAACAGAAGGGGGGAGGAGTATCAGATATGTTTACTGGCTTGAGTTATTTCTAAAATAATAAAGGCAGAATATATGTATATAAGACACTGCATGGGGTGTATCATCAACAGATAGCTGAGGTGGCAGACATTGGGAAATCCTACCAGTGGCTGGAAAAGGCTGGACTAAAAAACAGCACAGAGGCATAGCAGCACAAGAACAAGCAGTAAACACCAGATCCATAGAAGTAAGAGTCTACCACAGTAGACAGAACCTGTGCAGAGGCCTCAGAGACAGCCCAATACATAATGGCAAGATGCAGACAGGAACAGTATACACTGAGCGGCGCAACCAAGAAGCTGGCATTGTGTACAGAAACATCTGCAATGTATAGGCTAGACTCTCCCAAGTCCAGATGGAAGATTCTTCAAAAGGTTGTGGAAAATAACAAGGCTAAGACCCTGTGGGACTTCCAGATCCAGACGGACAAGCTGATACTGGTCAATCAACAGACATCATGGTAATAGACAAGGAGCAGAAGGTACAAGATGGTGGAATATGTACTGGTGCCAAGTAAAAGCAACATCAGGAAGGAGGTGTATGACAAGTTAGAGAAGTACCACAGCTTGAAGGCGGAATTAGAAAGTAAAGACCAAAGTGGTCCCAGCAGGGGTCTCAGCACTCAGGGCTGTGACCCCTAAGCACCAACAAATCTCCTATGAATACCAGCGAAGCTCTATGTCCAGAAGAGTGCTGTGCTACAAACAACTAAAATACTGTGCAGAATTCACAAACTCCCAGACCTCTGTAAGAGTCCTGGGAGGGTTTTAGAAGGGTTTTGGAAGATTTTGTACATATAGTTGCAGCTTGGTTACTGACTACAGCAATACATGATGATGAAAATAAAGCATATATGAAAATAGATAGCTTATGGTGTGGTGTTGATGAGGGTTAAGTAAGCAAGAGTGTATGATGTTATGTTGGTTGTTTAATATATGATTAATATATAAACAATACATGTGTTCATACATACATTATATGCATGCGTATGTATGTATGTATGTATGTATGTATGTATGTATGGTATTTAGGTTTCTTCGGGTATTATTCCACATTTTAATGGTTGTGCTTTTATAGCGACATTTCAGCAGAATCTCATCTGCCATCTTCAGGCCTGTGTACTGGGCTCTTTTTAATCGTGTGTTTCATGTTTGGTAGCCGTTTTCTGTTTGAATTCGGTGCTGGCCCTGTGTTCCACTTGAATGTTTTTTTCTTCATCCCAATTGGCTGGGAGTCTAGGTAGGGCATTTTTTTCTCTTTTTTTTCCTCTCTTCCTTGTTTAAGTTGCTTTTAGGTGCTTTGCTTGTGCATAGAGCCATTTCAGCTCTTTTTAGGATACATTTGGCGGCGGCTGTGTTGTCTTGAAATATTAATTTGAAGCAGGTTGGTGTGGTATTGTTGTCTCTGCAACTGCATAGGAATTTGAGGTCATATAGTATTGCTATATGATACATACATACATACATATATATATATGGTTTCCCATACAGTATGGTTAGATCAGAACCCCATGATCTCCAGTTAATGTTACTGTATGATGCAATGAGGAGTGAAGAAATTTTTAAGACGAATGCTGACTGATAGGTGGTATATGCCAAATACAAACAATTGTTACTTTTGAAAGAAGTAAAACTAGAGGAGGACATGAAAATGCTTCATCAGATGGACATCAGCTTTGGGAAATTCAGGGGAAACTTAAGTTGAATAGAGTGGGAATGGGGGGGGCTTAAGCATATGTGTGAAACAAAAGAAATTAGATCAAGAAAGTATGGAAACTGAACAAATGAAAATACAACAGTGAATTTTCAATATGAAAAATGTATGTTGAGGTGGTTTGGATATACAGAAAGAATGAACTGAGATAATAGGAGAAAATTGAGAAAGTCATTTTGGGGTGGATTTGATGAGATCTTGAAAAAGAGGAATGTGAGAAGTTTGGAGAACAAAGATAAATATATGAAACAGTAATATAGAAATTGTGGAAGCAAGAACAGGATAGAAAGATCCCAAAAGGCGTAATGCAAGGCATTGGTATTAACAGACTTTTAACTATTTTTTAACTTCTTTCTCCTCACCTCAAATAACATAGTTTACCCGGAAAGAAAAGTTATATAAACAAAACCAGTGTTTTGTTTTAACAGTCAAAAAATTCCTTTGACAATACTGATTTACTTACCTATATCTATTCTTTACATTTACATAACCCCTTCAGATGAGATTATTTCTCAGGAACTGGACCCTATGCTATACCCTACAATGCTCTTCTGGTTTCTATTAAGTAAAATAAGTACACCTAAAACCCTATGAAAGGAAATCATAAAATTATCTCAACACAGATTTTTTTAAAAGTATGTATAATCCTAATCATGAATTTCTGAAAGAAGGCCACCTTATTTGCAATTATGTAGCCAAAAGGCTCCTAAAGAACTTTTTAAAAAAAATCAAAGTGAACCACAGTGCTGGACTTGGTTTAGAAAAGCCATAGAGCAGTGTTTCTCAGCCTTGGCAACTTTAAGACGTATGGATTTCAATTCCCAGAATCCCCCAGCCAGCATTCCCAAGGAATTCTGAGACTTGAAGTCCACGTCTTAAAGTTGTCACGGGGGAGAAAGGCCCCACTCCACCTGATCTCGACAAAACAGAAGCGTCCTCCAGTGAACCAAAAGGCTTTCCTTCAAGGGGACGACAGATACGGTAATATGGGAAGAAGGCCTATGTAACTCGGCAGAGTAAACAGAACACAAGCCCACATCCATCCAAACCACGGAACAGCGTCCTCTGGCAAACTAAGGGCCGGCCCGTCCAAGCCGAGACTTAATCCCTCTCCTCCTCCCGTTTCCAGCAACGGCAGCGCTTACCTCTTTGGCATTCTCAGGTTTACAACAGCATCTCCGTATATAAAAGCACCTCCGCAACGCTCATCTTCTTCCCGGAAGTCTCGCCTCGAACTGGGGGTGGAGAGAAAAATCAATGCGTCTCCACCTCCAAGCCATTTCCCCGGGGACTCGTTCACTTCTCCATTTGCTTCCAAGTGGGGCGGACCCAGCTCTTACCTCTCTTCCTCTTCTCAGCTCCTCCCCCGCCACCCCTCGCTTGGTTGCTGCAAACAAACGCGCACGCCCTGCGCACCTCTCGAGCTTCAAGCCCTTTCAAACACCGGCAGGAAAAGCAGAAAGGCGCGTGACTGAGCCCGCACATTAGCGGGGGGAAGAGCATCAGCCAATCCCCAAACAAGGTTCCGCCAAGTAACGCGCGATTGGCCATTGGGGCAGCAGAGGGCAGTCTCCGCCTTTATAAGCCCGGTGAAAGACAGTGACGAGGGAAAATAACCGTGTTTTGGTAGGTGGGCCGTATATAGAGGTTCGCCTCAGCGCCGCACCTGGTTCCCATTTGATAGTGCGTCTGGGGGGTGGAGGGGTGTTCTCTGAACTGCAGTGCGAAAAGTTCCAAAAGTGTACTTTGAAACTGGGTTTTGAAAACAAAATACAAAAGGTTCCAATGTAAAGGGGATGCGCATCGAACTCTGGCCTGGCTGTGACTCATCGGTGTAAATATTTTGCGGCTTTGACAGTTGTGTAACACTATCCACCGTCCAATGTGATGGTCAGGCGTAATTTATGGAAAATTAATCCTAGGAATTAGCCGAAGAGATTGGAAACAAGGCGACCTGTTTTATGATGCCTTTACATAACGGTGACTCAATCTCATATGAGCATTGCCTTCAGTTCTAGCCAATTTTTAGAGGAAGAAGTATCACAGAACTGGGGAAAAATGTGGAGAACTCTCAAGAGTCGAAATATCTCCTCCAGAAGGAAGGAATGTTATTTTTGCCAAAAAAAAATATATTCCTCAGTCTGGAAGCAGTTTTTGTTAAATGAGAGGAAACTATGATACTTTAAGGATCGCTTGTATGAATCAACCCCATTTTATCTAATCAGATTCTCAGTGGAGAACTATGGTAAAGTCAGCTCATTCATAGGTAAAGTTCTGATGGTCAGGTTGAGGATTATATATTTAACTCCAACACTCCTACTTTACGTACTCACATACTTAACATTTCTGGTTCTAAGTTCTCACAGTTTTAATTTTAAGTTACAAATACAAAACGAGATACAAAGCTGATCACATGCTGAGATAATCTCTCTAGAGGATCAGACATTGCAAACATGCCTATAGTATTTTCTAAAGAAATGTCTGAATTATTTTTATGGAACTCACATTAATTTTCACTCCCAGCAGTACTAATATTGTCCATTTTTGCATAATAACATAACATAGTCACTGCTTTTTTATATATCTACCTCTTTAATTGCCATAACCTATCAGCATTATTTTAACTGTATTTGCCTTTAAATGAGTATTTAAAATCAATTAATGTTTTCATTAATTGTAATTAAATTCTTACCATTTGCTTAGGAATCCAAACAAAGATGGGCAAGTTTAATAATAACATTTGACTAAATCTAAGCATGCTGTTTCTGAAGAAATTAATTTCAATTCTGTATAACAGACATTATCTCTTCATAGCTGCTCTCTGGGAAAAAAAACAGCTGGATGAATATACAAAGGCTACTACCTTCCTCGCCATCCCTCTTCCACCTCTCCCAAACCAACAATAGCCTGCATCATAAAATGTGATTCACCTAAATAGCAACTATTTTGTAAAAAGGAAAACTACATTGTGATAATTGTTTACTTTTTAATAACTGATAGTTTTGTGTAAAGATAATTTTCTTCTCTGTTTTAATGTTTTGCTCTCATTCTGTGAATAGACATTTTGAAATTTACATTAAAATATGAACTCATAGTGATTGAAACAAATTTGGTTACCAAATCTCATGCTGCTGACAAGACAGGGCAATTATTTTCCAATCAGCTGCTAAAATATTTTCACTATGATCATAGCCATACTAGGACATTTCTTTGTACATATTTGAAAATTTTAAAAAATCACTATAGTTCAAAATGTTTTCAATACTGAAGCTATTTGCTACTATTCTATAATAAACATGTTTAGGAATTGGAAGATTACACTAGGCCTAAAATGTTATGCACTTACCTGAGAATAAATTTAATCCAGTTCAATAGGGCCTATTTCTGAAATGCATCAAATTGTACTATAAAGTGTTAAAGACTAATATATATATTTCTTGTATTCAACTAGGGCATCAACAGTGAGATTTGAATAGTCTCCAGTTTCTTTCCAAGCAGTTTGTGCATTAGGGACTTGATGCCAAGCAAGATGTCTAGATTTTGTCTTTCGGTTTCTGCATGAAGAACGAATTTGAAATATGTTGGAAAGGATGTCAGAAATTATTTTGTCATCATGATAGAAAACTGCACAAAATACAAGCCCTTAGAAAATCTTTCTGCATACAAATCATAATAAAATAGCGGATGTGTCAATTTGCAATCTATCTTAAAATATGGCAGTGAGTTTATAATACATGGAAAAGAAATGTATCTATTTTTTTCTTAGTGGCTGTTATAGATTTTATGTAGCCCAAACTAACACAGAACAATCAGCCTTAGAAGTATCACAATGTTTTAAAACTCATTTTTATTTATTAAATTTTAACTGCCTAACTCACCCAGGTAACTCTGGGTGATTTACTTTGCTACCTGACACTTCTATTAAAAAACAGTCATCTGAAGCAGACATATTCCCCAGTAAAGGTGTATTTCTAACACTGAGATGGTATAATACATTAATTTTTACATGCAAAATTATAGCTTTTGCCAGTCAGGGACCACAAAAACATAATTATCTATAGTCTCACACAATTAGAATGAATTGTAGAATAATGTTCCTATTCTATAAGTAAATAAACAACCCTATGCCCCAATAGCGGTGACTCCTTCATACCGCTCTGTTCCATTTATTTAAAGATGGGGATTGCACTGCTTGAAAAGCTGCTTGAAAAGTGTGTTTTAAAAGTTGTAGTACTTTGTCATATATATATCGTCATCAGAGCAATATGTGCAGATTCTATTGTGTGCACTAACAATGTAGATGCATAGAATTCAAAATCAAATGTTGTGTGCATGCGCAATACCTAATCTTAAAGAAAATCTGTTTGGAAATTATTATTTCAAGCATGTACAAAATTTGCAGCTCTTGTTACTTGTAAGGCGTCTTTATGATAGTTCAAACTGAAGTACAATCAACTAGAAAACAAAAGAGTTCAGGTGTTTTATCAGTATATTTTTCCAAAAAGTGAAAGAATTAGGCAATGTAATTATAACCATCATTTACTTATAGATCTAAATGATGTATCAGTAGCCTTATTCCTTTAGCATAGTAATCAGAGTGCTGGACTATGGTTTGCAAGATAAGTCAGCATGGTTTAATTTAGCTAAAGTTAAATTTGAAAGAACTGAATGGAGAACAGTTTATGCAGAAATAATTTTTTAAAAACCATTGCTCATGGTAACACAGACAATTGCTTGCTACAGATTATGGATGTACCAGTTAGGAGAAAGATGTTAGGTAAAGCACATCCTACAGGAGGAAACTGGAACAAGCACACCATTCTAGTGTGAAAAACCAGAATGATTCTGGGAGATGATGCCAGAAATTTCTAGTGTTCTATCCTATTTATTTATTTATTTATTTTAATTACATTTATATGCCGCCCTTCTCCGGAGACTCAGGGCGGCTTACAATTTTTGGAGCGCAACCCAATGCGCTCAGCAATAGCCTTCATTCCATTGTATATGCCTGCTTATTGCTAAGCGGCATTTTTACAAAGTCAGCTAATTGCCCCCAACAATCTTGGGTCCTCAATTTACCTACCCCGAGAGGATGGAAGGCTGAGTCAACCTTGAGCCTGGTGGGATTCCAGCCTACAGCAGTTGTAGGCAGCTGGAACTTAAGTGCAGGCAATTAACAGCCTGAGCCACCATGAGCTCACCTGTTTGCTATACTCAATTTTGAAGATTTTTTTCAACAAAGTACTGATAGTAGTAATAAAATCCATGGTCTATAATTTAGAAATGTTGAGAAATACATCCAAATAATTCTATTCTTTGCAGCAGTGTAATTTTTGTACATTCAATTTAGTACTGCACTCAGGTCTAAGAGTAACCAATCAAATGTGCCAAGCTCCTAGGATAAAATGCTCCAAATAAGATCAGTTTAGTTTCCATTATAAATCCTGCTTTATCTGAAATAATTTCAATTGAATGTATTTATAAAGATGCCTCCATTCATATTTCCTTTTCATTAAATTGAGGAAAGAGAGAAGAAATACATAGATGTATTTAGGATGTAACAATAGGATGTGTTTTGGACATTTTCAGCATGAGCAGACATCAGCGACAAGTATGTTGATAACAGTAACTATATTATTTACATTTTGAGGTAAATGTGTATGAGACTGCATTATTGAAACAAACAAAATGTTAAAAAATTATGATCTTTATGTAATTACTTATCAAGCACATCTAAATTATATTAAAGTAACCAAAATATCTTCACAATCCCCATGTCATCAGGCATGTCACAACTTTTGAGCATCCCTAATGTTTGGAAATTGAAAGTTGACAAATTTGACACGCCCTATAAAAACTGAGCCATACCATTGGAATATGTAATCCAGTATTTTTAAGAAAGTTTAAGTAATTGTCTTTCAAACATGTCTTCTTGATTTTGTATCACTAGGATGCCTAGTGCTTAGATAGAATCTGGGGTGGGGGGTGGGGGTGTCATCTTGGGGACAATTTCTGAAATTGCTACTGTATATCTTAAGACAGAAGGCAATTCAAGACAGTAAATAAAACATGTTAAGATTGTGAAATCTTCTTTCATCAACCCTAGGCATTTTCAGAAACAGGACTACCTCAAAGTTACAAATGTGATCAGTAATGCAGTACTTCAGCTGAAAAGTAGCCTTTGTATTAGCTACATTCAGACATAGATAAGAAATAAGTAGAAACAATTGTCTCCAGAATTTTGATATGGAGAAACTATTTTGATGATAATGTTCCTAAGTCGTATCAGATACTTCAGATACATGCCCAGTGGCTAACTGCTTTTCTAAGAGATTGTGAAACTGGAGATGATTTCAAATAACCATTAACATACTTTTCAAATGTTTGTGTGAAATGCTAAATTTCATCATTTACAAGAACTCAACATTCATGCCAAGCAATCCCATTGCAAATAGCTTCTAATAAAATGTGTTATCACAAGAGGTGGCAAAATGTACTCAAAAGCAGCTTCTTTATTACAGGGTTCGAAGTATACATACATACCCCTCCAGTGCAAAATAGTCCCACAGCACTATTGACTCTCAGTTCCCCACCCTTTCCAAAACAATACCCACTACCTGGGGACAGCTATAATGACAAACAAAATCAAGCAAGCATTAAGAAATATGCACAATGTTTGATATTATCTCTATTCAGGAGCAATTGTACTTTTAACATTAGGAAGCAAGCAAATCAAGAATCACCACCACATAAACACTCCCAGAGTTTTCACTAACACATGCTCTAATTTGAAATTCACTGTTCACGAGCAATTGCATGTAATTGCTGGGCTTATATCTTTAAGCTTACAAGTATGAACTTCAAGAGGTTCAAAATATTAATTTCAATTGTAAGAATGATCCTCCCTTCTTAAAATTGGATTTTAAGTCCAATTTTCTCTCTAAACACTTCCTCAATGTTCTTCTAAATATAGGCATATACCCCAGACCACTTTTCTTCAATACTTCTTATGTTGTATACTCAGAGGTAGCAAGCTACACAAAAGAAGCAGGCATGGAAGGTCTCCCTCCCCATCATATGAGCTAATGTCTAAGAATCTAGCACAAACCTGAATGGGGAAGAAAAGAGATCCATCCATTTATCCATTCCACAGCATACTGTTGCTACCTATCGTATCAACAAAACATAGAGGGGTAGAGAAAAAGAAATATTGGCATATGGGAATCATGTAAATTCAAGTGCCTCCAAAATAAACTGAACAATTTCACAAATGCAAATTAGATAGCTAACATATCTAATTGCATATTCCTACATAAGCACTAGCTAGGATAATACGGCACTTTATGTTTTATTGGCAGATTTTAAAAACAAATAAAATAAGCTTACTGGGAAAAAAAGGAGGCAGCTGGAGAGTGAGGAACAAAATAAGAATACTGTTAACAAATATAATATTTTGAGTGGAAGAAAAACTGCTATTAAAATCATTGCAATACTTTTAGGCTAAACTCTTCAAAGTTGATCCACCACTCCATTTTCAGACGTTCTGATTCAAGGTTAAAACTCAAAGGATAATTCATATTAAAATACTCCTGCATATTCTAGCACTACATCCCATACACTTTCTAATCTAAACAGACATCAAAACAGAGAAGAATGTATTAGGTAATTACTAATGTATTTTAGGGCATGGGATATTAGATATGATGACTGCCGAGAGTCTGAACCTTTGTCTTCCTAATAAAGAAAACCCATACTGGAAATTGTAACAGAAGTTGTGCATTTTCACCCACAATGCTGTTTCCAATTAACTATGCTTCCCTAAATATTATGTTCCAATTCACTGTCACAAATTTTAAGTAGCACTGTCACCTGACTTAGCAAGTAAGGCTATACAATGCTTTAGATTTGACTCTTTAAAGAATGATTCAGAGCACATAGGGTCAGGAACCGTCTGCAGCTCTTTAAAGTAGCCCCATCTTTCCCCAGGATCCTGGTAGCTGTGGAAAGCAGCCATGTGATCCCATGAAAAAATGCAACTGCTTTTAAAAGTTGCAGATAGATGCTACATTTATGCTCCAAAGTTCCTTTTCCAAATTATGTCTACACTAGTACACCACCTTATTAAGGGCTGACATTTAGGACACAATGCAAAAGCCCATCTAGTATTCATCTAATGAGAGTATTGGTATCTCATTTGAACTTATAGCTAACTATTGGTCAGTATATAATTACAAATCCAGAATACTGCTTGCACTGTTATAGCAAATGTCTAAATCAAAAAGTGTGCAAGTTCAAGAAATTCTTGCAAATGTTGAGCCTCTTCTGAAACTGTGAAGGACCAGAAATGTACATATAAAAATAAAACCCATGGCTAAGTAATAGATTTTTTTGGAGATAATACATAATCTCCTGAATATCTGATGGCCAAACATAATTACTAAACCATTTTATAGGGAAAGAATTGACTGTTCACATGATTTTATTGTCACTGCCAGCAATTCTTAATTTCAGTATGTAAAGTTAAGAGTTTTGTAAATAAAGACCAAAACAATCTGCATTTTAATGGGCAAATCCAGCAATCTTTGAAGGATTAAGATGTTTAAAGTCCAATATGGTGACCAACCTGCCTACTTATAATGAACTATATTTGAAAATTCACTTTCTTGATGTATGTTCTGGCAGTTTGGGAACTTCCAGTGTAAATAGAAATGTGAAAAAGTGAGTTGGTATAATGCATTTTCATTGTATTACTACAGTTTCTTGGCTTGTTTATTACAGAGTACCCTGAGATGCTGGGAAAGCTATGTATATAGTGTATTAAAAGGAGGTGTAATAGTGAGTTTTAGTGAACAGGAGGAAGTTTACCAATAATCCAGACAGTTTATACCCCAAGAGACGCATCTTCCATTTCCAGTTCAGAAGGCAAACATCAGCAACTCAGTGCAGTTGTAAAAACAGCCATCAATTCATCCCACATTAAACTACTTTCTTGGCACAATTTATTTTTCCTGACCCAAACAAACAAGAAATCACTATTAGAATATCATCAACAATATTCTATTCTAAAGTGTCAGTTTAACAGCCCTATAAAAACATTTTACAGTTTTAAAAAAGTGTGCATGCTATAGATATTAAAACTGCAGTCACTCCATCAAGAGTCTCAGTTCTCTTTCAAACAGTTCTCTGTGTCCCAATCAGTTAAATGAGACACAAAACCTTTAGTTAAAGGCAATGATTTGCTATCCTGGATAGTGTCACATATATATTTAGTAAAATAAATTATTATTGTATTGTACGCTTCAAGACATTAATCAAGCTCACTCAGCTAAATTTTATTATTTGTTAAGATGAAGGGCAATAAAGTGGCATAACATAATTTGTCATTTGTTCAAGATCAAGTTTAAGCCACTTTTTTCAACTGCACCTTTCAGCATGTACTTTTGGTTTCAGTGATGCCATATTAAGGAATGCTATCCTATTAACAGAAAGTAGGGAATATTATTGATTTTATTATTGATTTATTGATTTTACAGCAACTGTCCTTTGAAGAAAGTAGGGAATTAAAAAATAAGAAATATTATTGGTTATATAGCAACTGTTCATTGAAGAAACTGTACTAATTTACTTTTCATCAGGCTGCATGAGTATTTCAGAATATTTTAAATGTATTTTAAGCATGTAAGGGGAAGGGAGAATTATCTACTAAATTGGAGTACTGCAGGTTTAATTTCACATCTTGGCTATACTGTGACAAAGAAGTAGTCACCAAATATAGCAACTAGGTCCTGTCTCAAGCCAGGGATGAACTAATGCCCCTCCCCAAATCTACCCAGATCCACCCCCTCCCACAGCCCTTTCCAAAAACAAGACAACACTATTGGCAAATCAAGACAGTATGAAACATCAACAGAAACAAAAATGTGATGTGTGCCAATGCATCAGGTTAACTATCCTATTAAATGACACAGATCCCCCTATAAACAATTCTACTTGGGAACTAGCTGTACCTTTGCTGCTTAACAAATTAAGTCTACAATTTTGAGTGTGCTCCATGATACAATATTACAGACAAAGTAGACTGGACACTTGAATTTTTCCCTGGGAATTCTTTTCAGGGACATAAAGTGACTGTCCCACCATGAGGTGACACTCGAAGTACAATCCAATGCTTTAGCACAAATTACAATATCCAGTTCAGTAAGATGTAAGGCATATGGACCATAAAAAGACACCAGCATTATGCAACAGGAAGATAAAATCATTTTACACTATTAAAAGCATTAGTGCTTCTTGTTCCAGTTCACATTTTTTTAACTCATTTCAAATCCCTGATTCCTATTTACTGACTTTGTAATTTATTAGGCTTCTGAACCCATATGCTTTTGAATGGTGACCAATCCTTTGTGATTCTGTCCATTGTTACATCACATACTGGTTGAAACTATAGAAAGAATTGAGCACCAGGGATGCTTTGCAAGTCTCCTTCAAGTCTCATTGTATTAAGTTTGGGTCAGGGAATAGGATGCAGGGAATGAAACTGGCCCAGCCACTAGCACTGTCGTAAAGAATTTTTTTTAAAGAACAAGGCAGACAAGTTTATGAAGCCCTCTTTATAGAAGCAGCTTGTGTTTTTTAAAAAAAAAATCTTGCAAAATCTGTGTTAAGATTTCTCCCTCTAAAAATGTTACGTGCAGATGTGGAGCAAGTAGCCACCACACAGACCTCAACAGTACCTTACAGTACAAAATCTAAGACATAAAGAATTGATCTCACATTTGTAGCCTTCTTTACTGAAAAGATAAGAGATTTGGCTATGGTTGGAATAATATATACAAGAACATTTCAGAAGACAAGGCATAGATGAAACTAATAGCCTTGCTGTTCACATTGTCAAAATTGTTGTTAATAGGGAAGGGGCACTTCATGCACAAAATGTGTATTACAAAATACATATCCAAGAAAAAGCAAAAACAAAAAACCCCAAACCACCCACTGTGCACTATAATGCAACACTCAAACATCTGCTCTGCCAAAGGTTGCTGCACATGTCTTGTTTACCAAAGAACACATGTGAAAGCGGCGAGAAAGGAAATCCAAGTTTCAGTCTATGTTTCAAACTTTTCTGAAAGGGCTGTCTTCAGTCATCTGATGTCGGATAGTGTGCTCTCCTTCGAGAATGATGTGGTCACAACAGGAGTGCCATTATTAGCCAAATAGCCTTGCCTTAAGGTTTCAAAGTATGAAGCCTGTACAGGTTTGTGATACTGCAGAACTTTTATGGCATCATCTATCTTAAACCATTCCCTTTTCCTTCCTGCAGATAAAGAAAGAGGGAGGAAGGTTATATTACAACAACTGAAGTATTTACAACCCTCTCTGTAGGTAATTGTTTCACAACAGCAAACTGTATACAGCAAACTGTATATCGATTATTATTACTGAATAATGAACTCATTAAGTAGGTTTTTCTTTTCAAAATGCAAAAAAAAAATCCTATTCAGTTTTTCGCAATAAAGGTATACTTCTGTATAGAGCAAAATATCTTCAGGATACTAAGCACCTCTAAATTCTTAAACATTTATGAACTTCATTCTAAATGAGTTAAGGATGTAGGACATAACATACGTTCAAAGAAGACTTTGGCACAAGCAACCTATCTAATCAATCTCCTTAAAAATCAATTACCGGAAAAACTGAGTGTTATTGTATCACCTGTTAAGTTTATTGTACATAAACTGAAGTAATTTACTATAATTAGTAGCTCAGAAGGAAATAATTTGGTTAACAAGTTTTCAGTTAAGTAAAAAAAAACCCAGGGTTTATTTTCTAATGAATTTTTTTCAAGCGTAAAAAATTAAATTACTATATGATTAAAAGGATGTGTGGAATAGAACAGAAAATAAAAACCTGAGTCACACTGAGAACTTGTTATAGTTCTGCAAATTGTAGAAGGTGTAGTTGTTATTCAAGGATATAAACATGGAAAATCTAAGATTAGGAAATAGCCATTCCCCCAAATCATGGATGTTGTATAGTAAGATTGTTATCTTAAAATGCACATGTACTAGATACTATTTTATCATTTCTCTGACTTTTGGAAACATGAGGCAATTTGTAAGAGACTGAATTCTTAATACGACTATTTTTTGTCTTAACCTATTTTTATCCTGATACTTAGAAGGTTATGGTCAAATAAAAAATAACAACTGGAAGATAACAAGAATAGCTATTTCATACATATTGCTCAGCATACTGCAAGAATGTTTCGTTAACTCTAGGTTAGAAGTACATAACTGATTCTGAAAAAAGGATTTGATTATGTACTATCAAGCTTTGAAAAATACATATTTTCAAGATGTGAATATTTACATGCTATTTTTATGAAAATATAAGCAACAAAAATATAGTACACTTTGTAACAACTACAAAAAAATGTTCCAAATAAGATTTTGATTTTTTTTAAACTCACATTTTATAAACCTTAATCTAAATAGGGGAATTTAACTGTTATCCTCCTAAAGAGAATCAAGGACACAAATTAATATGCTTGCTTACCGATATTCACAGAATCCTCCCAATCTTCCAATACTTCTGTGACAATAAGTACGTAAACATATGTTCTGTGTTTCCTGTCTTGGTTCTGAAAGGATGATAAACAAAGTTAATTTGAAGAAACATGACAGCTACAACAATGTTAATCTTAGCATTGAGTTGAAAATATACTTAAATATGTCTCATCAATAGCAATGCTCAATTATGTCTTGATTTCTTAATCAAGAAGATTCAGATACTACTAGTAAGTTAAACCATAAAACTTCTTCAAGCATTTTTGTCCTACATTTACAAGTGGTACCACATTTTGAAGAAGATTCAAATCAGAGAAAATTTATCTTCTAACCTACCGTAACAGAAGCTCTACATGCTTCCAAACTTTAATTACATATAAAAATGTTTTATCAATTCTGGTGATATTTGTACTTACCTCAAAAATTCCTACTAATCTTCCTAATGTCCCTTTCACTCCAGCCTATGATATATTCAAAGAAAAGAAAAAGGCATTTAATAAAAGTCATAGTTCAAATTACTTTAAAAATCAGTTATAATTTAAATTATATATTTTACAAACTTTTAAGAATTATATATAATTCCATGGTATGATTTACACTGTACAATGCTGGAAGTTTGTGAACCTTTAGAAGTGTTCTTTGTCAATATCGTAACCTATAATATGATGTGCTCTGAGACAAAAAAAAAACCCCAGCTCTTATATGCAGATATCTGTGTGGATATGGACTGTGATCACATTGAACAAGCTAGTAATTTTCATGGTGGCCATGAACTCAAAAGCTGTTTCTCCCCTCCCCAGGGGTTCAAGTTGAAATGTTGCTTGAACTGAAAATCTAAATAACTCTAGTACTAACTTGTGAAAAGATTGAGCAGGTAGGGGTGAAGCTGTAGTGTTTCAGAGGTCAGTGAAGTAACATCATCTACAACCTCTTAGCTTATTTCTCAGGTGCAAGCTCACAAAACAACACCTCATATTTAGTTATTGGTGAAGTAGTGCCTCTGGACATCTCCCAAGTCACAATAACAATCTCATCCTAACAACCCTCTCTAATCTTAAGGCTACATCTGAAATACTTGGATGAGAAAATAGACCTGTCATATATTATAAAGATCTGAACAGATGAAAAGAAGAGTGTTCGCCTTTCAGAAATCCACCACATTTCTGAAAGGCGAACACTCCTCTTTTCATCTGTTCTGATCTTTATAATATATGCCAGGTCTATTTTCTCATCCAAGTTCGAACCATGAATTACAGGTTTCTCAACAGGTATACCTGGCATTTAGCCAAATTCCAAGATAGAACCCTTAAATGTTCTAACTCCTGTGCACCCTTACATCCTGCTCTCACCCTCATTAGGTAAGGATAAGGTTTAGGATTATCATTTGGGGTAGGGAGAATCCTCTATCATTAGGTCTTGTCTCTTAAGTGGAGGTTTGTAATGCCAGTTCCAGCACTTCCCCAGTTCTTTTTTTTTTTCAATCCAGAGAGCTCTTTTTTTTTTCAAATTTTGTACTGTCTATTTTCAAAAATTGATGAGCTTTCTTAAACATCCAGTGAACTCTAAAGCTAGTTCTTGCCTCCAATTTTGGAGAACAGGGAGCCTTCAATTGGATTCCTCCGCCACCTCTCTTTACTAAATGTATTTCTGGAAATAGTATAGGGATTGCCAACACCTATATTATGGTTTTAGTGGTTTGGGGGCTTTACTGTTGTTCTAAGCTTCTCCATGTGTCCTTAAAGATGGGCAGCCTTATAATAAAATGAATGAATGAATGAATGAATGAATGAATGAATGAATGATCGATCTTATATGCCAGGTTCCAATATCTGACATCAAAAATGTATAAGAAAACTCTTTCATTTGCCAGATGCTGTATAGTGCAGAATGGGACAATTCACTGCAGCCAGGTTGCCTCTGCCAACTCGCCACTGCCAAGTCATTGCAAGACAACTCCAAACAGCCAATCCTCCGCAGGGAGAACTTGCCACAGGTGGACAGAGAGCAGGGAGCGCAAGCAAGTGAGCGGGTGGGTGGGTGGGCAGAGTGCAGAGCAGTGGGAAGGCAACAGTGGCTGAGGTCATCCCATTTTCACACGGCCCCCCTCCCTCCAGACTCCAAGCAGAAGAGGCTGGGAACTGCATTAGCAGCAATCTGTCAAGCCTGAAATTGACATGTGTAGCCATTTTAGTTAGGCTTAGTATATATTCTTTTTCTTAGTTTCTCTGTGGCAGTCATGGGGGGAAGGGTTTCGGGCTTGCCACATTCCTAAGGGGGGAGGAGTGGAGATAAAGAGAGTGTTTTGGCTAGGTGATTCTTCTTCCCGTGGGAAACAAGCTGTCCATGCTTGGGCCCCTTGAGGTGCAGATTTATGACTTCAAGCAACGTTGAATTACTTCTATTGGAGAATGTGACTTTTGGAGGTTGTTTCTAACTTTTAATATTGTGGGGTAATTCTGGGTTGTGTCAGATCCAGAATTACCATGGACTTTGCCAATTTGATGCTTTCCTAAATAAAAGAAATTGTCTTGGAAGATGGATTTGTACTTTTCTTTTTAAATGGATTTCATCACTTGGAAACCTGACATTATTCCAGATCTCCCACAGCGGTAGATCGCCCTCTCCTAGGAGGAGAATATTCTCCCAGCAACTGGGTTAAACCGAAAGTTGACGGGCTAGAAGCTCGTGTTTCATGATCTTTCCGGGTGGGAATTTGCCTCCTCTGCTGGCCCCTGCCTTTGCATCCGATCACAAGCTCTTGCAGCTGGTCAGGTAGATCCTCAAAGGTTTGGCTGCACACCACTGTTTGGTACTGCCATTCAGCCGGGATGGGCAACAGAGAGGTGGCAGCGGCCAGGGGCTTCCCATTTTCACCCATACCCTGTTGATATGCCAGGCTCTGAGCATGGTGCTGCAGCAGTTCTGAGCCTGCTATGCTACCACTGATGCTGCTGCTGTGTCAGGTGTGGTGCAGCCGCTGATGTTGCTGCCACCATGCTGGGTGCAAAACCTCTGTTGCTGATGTTGCCACCTCCATGCCAGGCATGGACCACTGATGCCAATGTTGCCATTGCCATGCCAGGGCACAGAAACTGCTGCTGATGTTGCTGCCACCACACTAGGCATGGAGTCTCCACCATCAATGCTGCAACTGCTTGGTGTCGCAGTAGCCATGGAAGCAGCTCTAAGCCCATTGCAGTGGCGGCATTGTCAATGGCTCCATGCCCACAGCAGCAGTAGTGGGGGCTTTGAAAATGGAAAAAACCCCAGCCGCTGCCACCTCCTTGCCACCCACCCTGATGCACTCTGTATTCTGCCCACCTGCTTGCTTGCCCAATGGCTTTGCCTCTGGCTATGTGTGGTGATGTCCCTGCGGTGAGTTGGCCGTGTGGAGTTGGCAGCAAGTTGGCAGAGGTGAGTTGGCAGTGGCGAGCTAGCAGTGGTTAGCTGGCTGTGGCAAGTTATCCTAGATTCCTATAGTAACATGCTGGCAGTGGTGGCAGAAGCAATTTCTAGATAAGTTCACTAAACAGTCTAAACTGCCTGTCTACTAACAATATTAGTATTCTTTTTTTTTAGCATAAAGCACGTGTAACATGCCCATCCTGCTGCACCAGAAGAGATGAGTAGATATAAAAGGGGAGATGCAATTTTTTTTAAAGAAACTGGTCCCATGCCCTATAGTCTAATTCTCCTTGGATATAAACTTGCTGGCAATTTTTATTTCTTAAAAGGACTAGATGACAAGTTGAGATAAATTTGAAGAGGATCACATTTATAAAGTATCACAAAAGTACATCAAAGCAAACTATTTTGTGATTTTTCAAGATAAATGGATTTTCCTCTTCTTCTATAGGCAATTGTCATGAAAATAATATATTAGGGCAGGGGTCTCCAACCTTGGCAACTTTAAGCCTGGTGAACTTCAACTCCCAGAATTCCCCAGCCAGCAAAGCTGTTGTTAAGTGAGTTTTGCCCCATTGTACAACCTTTCTTGCTACAATTATTATTATTATTATTTATTATTATTATTTATTTAGACTTGTATGCCACCCTACTCCCGAAGGACTCAGGGCGGCGAACATACACAAAGATATACAGATAAAACAAATAAAAACAAGTCCAAATTACTAAACAACAAAAACAGTAAAATTGCAAATAGGCAAAAGTTAAAACTACCCTCCCCATGGTCAGTCCAGGCCGGCTTGCTGAAACAGCCAAGAATCACTGCAATGATTAACTTAGGACCATGGTTGTTAAATGAATCTGGCTTTCCTATTGACTTTGCTTCTTAGAAGGTTGCAAAAGGTGACCACATGACTCCAGGACCCTGCAACGATCATAAATTTGAACCAATGCCAAACATCTGAATTTGGATCATGTGACCAAGGGGATGCTGCAACAGTCATAAGTATGAAAAATGGTCATAAGACACTTTTTTCAAGTGCCATTGTAAATTTTTGACCAGTTATTATATGAACTTGTAACTTGACCACTATCTGTACTATACAATTAATATTTGGACAATTTTGAAAGTGAAAGGAATGAATAGAAAGAATAGGCAATTTTGGATCCAGGCCGAATTTAAAAACATACCTCTTCACAAACTTCCCGCACAGCAGCCACACTAGGCTCCTCTTCAGGCTCCATTCCTCCTCCAGGGACAATCCATCTGTCAGGATGACGACTACTGCTAACTAACAGCACCTATAAATAACAACAGAGCTTGTGTACATGTTTATACCTTAACAATTCTACAATTACAAGATGGTATCCTGCTATGTAAATTGTATTCAGTTCCAGATAGTATTCTAAGTCCCCATGTCCTTAGATAAAGACAGAGAGTGGAAATTATATTTATTTACTTACTTATATCCACCTTTATTACATTTATAAATAATTCAAGGTGGTGAACATACAATACTCCTTCCTCCTCCTATATTTCCCACAAAACCCGGTGTGGTAAGTAGGTTGGGAGAAAGAAACTGGCCCCAAATCATTAGATTTTTTACTCCACCCTTATTACTTTATAAGTAACTCAAAGTGGCGAACATACAGAGTCCCTTTTCCTCGTCTTTCCCCCATAATAATAATCTGTAAAATAAGATTAAAGTGGATTGATTGAAATATACAATCAAAAAAGTCAGAAAACAGAAAATGCCACAAGCTACTCTGTTAAGTATATTAAAACACCAAACTTTTTTGAAAACAGAAATAAGCAAACATTAAATTTTCTTTAAGAACTAGCTTTAAGGCATGAGACATAGTTTTTAACAAAATGACTATAAAAATGTTTCAGATGTCTGCCAACTATGGCAAATATATTCCCCCCTCTGTCTGTATATATGCATACCTTCCTTCTCCCAAATGACTCAATGTAAAAGCGAGCACAGAGCCTACCAATCATCAAAGGCACATATACTATAACAATAGCAAAGGATGGAGTTTTGAAACAAGTAGCATTTGCAAATATTTTGTAGCCAACCATGGTTACATTAATCCAAGAATATGCTTAAATTAAATAAACAAAAGCCAAGCTGAATTCATGCATGTGCCATTGTTCTAAAGAGCCAAGTAGAAAGCATTAAAACTACTGAAATTCATTAATTCATTCACTCATTAATTCATTCATTTTCTATAGCCATACATCTCTGTTAGTGACTCTCGGTGGTTAATTAAATAAAAAATACCACAAACATTTTAAAAACTAACAGTTTTTTTCTATTAATAAGAAAATAAATAACTTGTGAAAAAGACTATGGAACAGATCACAAACTGCTCATCTTCCTTGTTAAGCTAAAACAGAACAAACCAATCAATTTCCACATGATCTTGAACATATACCCACCATTTTCAAGGAGAACGTCAGGAATTACTTTGAAGTCCTGAACCTCACATAGAGAACCAGAGGAATTGTGGAAAGCACTTAAAGTGACTAAGGAGGAATGAGATAAGAGACTGCCAAAAATGAAGGACATAAGAAAGCAAACTAGATGCAGAACAAACTGGAAATTGCCAAGAAGAGAAGATAAAAATCTCAGAAAAGAACAATGGGTTTCAGAGAGCTGTTAAAAAAGACAAGAAGCAGTATTTCAACGTCTGTAAAAATATACTGTACAAGATGGAAACAGACAAGGAAAAACAAGGAAAAGATCTCTGAACCCAAGAGAAGGCTCAAAATGGTATGCCAAAGAATACCAAGGACAGATAGGAACCAGTTCAAAGATGAGCAAACAACAATGGAAACAGTACACTGAACTACACTAGAACAGATAAGTCAACATATAAGATACTCTAGAAAATATTCTCTACTTATAAGAAGGTACTACCGGTAGTACTTGTACTTGAAGTTAAATCAGCAAGCAACTCTGGTCATTACGAAATTGGAAGGCTACAATAATACCCACAAAAATATGGGAAACAACAGTAAAGATTACTATGTTAGCAAATCTAGAGAATGATACAGTGGTCAACAGTTTGGAAAAGATCAATCTACATTTCAATTTTAAAAAAATGAGATGAAATGGAATGTGCAAACTATTGAGCAATATCTTTATATGGGAAAAATGACAGATGTTCTGGCTTTAGAAAAGGCAAAGGAACGCAAGACATTATTGCTACTGCAAGCTAAATAATTAAGAAAGCCAAAGAATACAAAAAATAAGTCACTATGTTTGATTACAGAAAGACCTTTGATTATATCAATCACATCACTCTATGGAATGTGCTTAGAAAAAAGGAGAATCCTGAATGTCTCATTGTCCTCATGATAAACTTAGGTAGCCACAGAATATGGTTAAGCATACCAGCTCTAGATTGACAAAGGAACACAACAAATATAGATACACTCGTAAACTCAATATATAATTAACAGAAACTTGCAAGAAGATGAACATAGTCTTAAAACTGTAGGAAGAAACATCAATAACCTGTGTTATGCTGATAATTCTATCCTGATAACTGAAACGATCTGCAATCTCTAGTAACAAAATTAAGCAGCACAGTGAAAAAATAATACGAGCAGAATTAAATATGAAGACTCAACTAATGACAACGGATAAAATAATCCCCTTAGAACTGACAATGAAGATACTGAAGTAGTGAACAGCTTCTGCCTTTTAGGATCAATCAACAGTAAAGGACTTGCTTGTCAGAGATCATAAAAGGGGAATGTCTATAGAGAGTCTGAGTCATCCAGGTCATGGTTGTCCCAAAGATGCAGAAAGTCTAGCTGCCTCTTAAAAAAGCACTTTTGGGTCATAAAATGGGATCGTATGGGACATATCAATAGTCATAAATATGAGTCAGTTGCCAAGTATCCAAATTTTGATCACATGATCCTGGGGATGTTGCAAAGGTCATAACTGAAAAACGGTCATAAGTCACATTTTTACTGCCGTTGTAACTTTCAACTGTCACTATTTATTTATTTATTATTTATTAGATTTATATGCTGCCCATTTCCCGAAGGACTCAGGGCGGCTTACAATACTAAAAAATAAACAATATAAATATTAAAGTTAATTAAGCTGCCAATTTCATAGATCAAATTAAAGTATATAGACAACCACTAAAGACCCTCCCCCCTTTTCCATCAGTCCAGATAGGCCAGTTGGAACAACCAAGTTTTTAGGTCACGGCGGAAGGATCGGAGGTCAGGGGCCATCCACTAAACAAACTGTTGTAAATCAGGACTACCTGTATGTCACAGACTAGCACTTGGTAAAGCAATCATGAGAGTCTTGGAAAAGACATTCAAATATTAAAAAACTTGAAAGTCCAGGTTAGGGACAGATTGTAATTTTTTAAAAAAATCTACATAGTCATTAGGAGTTGGCAATGACTCAATATCATATAATAATGTGAAAATGAAAGTAATATTTTTCTTTGGTAAATATTTCATAAAATTTTACAACAGAATAATGTTATATTATGTTATATTAATAAAGACAGCATTATAAGGTGATTTTTATTAGTGATTTCTATACATCTAAAATATCTTCATGTACTTAATCTGTCATTTAATCTTCATTCCCTCTCTCTACATAATCATACTACCTCAACCTACTTTTTTCATATTGGCCATTCACTTTTGTATTCAGTCCATAGAATTCAGCAACTGTTCACTGTCAGTTCTGTTTACCCAAACACCTTAAGTATCCTATTCTTTACTGGATTCAGCTTATTTTTATATTTCTCCTGAACACTCAGTTCTCACTTCCATATACAAAATGATGCAGAAGCATGATCTCATGTACAGCTTTTTTAACTTTTTAAAAAGCAAACATTCCTATTTTGCAACAAACTACATGTTAATCACCACCTTTCAACCCAACTGTATGTCTTAAAATTTATCCATTCATTTTTCTACTTCCTGTAAGATACATAAATTCATTTACATGTTCCAGTTTTTCATCATTTGTAAAAACAAATGTGGCCATTGTGCACTTCATTTACTTGATGGACACAATTATCTTGACCAATGAGACATTAATTTTCAGATTAACCTTTGCTGTAAATATTCAGGTTCACAAACAACACAGCACCATCTACAAACAAAATTGTATGAATGTTCACATTCCCAAACAGCATACCACTAAGAAGCATGTCTTATGCATGTATCATTACTCTCTGCTCAGTGCTGAACCATTTGAGTATTTCACTTATTCAAATGTGCTCTTAACCATATTACAACCAATCTTCAATTTTATTTTCACACAAATACTTCATAATTAAAGCCCATTCATTTTATCATAAGCTTTAAGTAAACAGATATACAATAAATATTTTCAACAAAATGCTGAAGAGCAAAAAGATTGTCTGGACAGATCTTCTGCCATCATAAGTCCCCACTATAGTGCTTGCTTTTTCCATTTCATTTAGAATAGTTTCAAATTCCCTTGTAATTTTTGCATTCACTATCTTTCCTTTTGTGAAGGTAAACAATAACAGCATTCCTCCAGGCATATATACTTTAAATGTCAAATAACCACTCCATCAGCAAACAGTATTTGTATTTTAACATTTCTCCAGGTGCAACATTACCATTTTAAACATATTGCAGCATTTACAACTTTCTAGTACATCAATTTTTTCTTGGATATTAACATTAGCATTCATTTTAAATTCACTTTTCAATAGCTCAGTATTGTTCCCATTCAATACTGCTTTCCATATGCCTTTGGTTCAATACCATCCCACATCGTTACATATCTTTTATTTTTAATTCAATTCACCTTGTGACTTGTTTTTTAACCCTAGAGTCAACCCCTATCTCATACTTAACACTATCATACTTTGCAAACCACAATAACAGATTTTCACAGAACATGCTAAGTCAAATTACCTACCTAAAAGCTTTGAAATATTCCTCTTCTTTCCTGTCCCTCTCCCATATCAACTCTCACATTCTAAATGGCCATAGACCCACATATTTATCCTTACACCTCTTTTTATCCTTTTGTACATTTATCCTTTTTTACAAAAAAAATAAAAAAAGGAAAGAAAGATATGTTTTAAAAAGGCTGGATTTCTCAGGAAAAGAATGAGATAAAGAGAAAGAAATCAGTGATGAAGCAACTAATTAAAAGCTTTTCCAATAAAAGCTTGAGTTAGATGTCATATTTTAAAATACAAAAATGTGCAATAGCGTACAATGTTCAGTTACGCAAGGCTCCCTTCATCTGATCAGCTATTAAGTGAACATTATAACTGAACTTTCTGAAACTGTTTCATTTTTCCCTCCAGTATTGTAATTAACATTTTTAATCTTTAAAGAACAGAAAAAAAAACAAGTTTTAAGAATTTTTGAGAACAATCCATTTTTCATAGTTTTTCCAATATTTAGAAATGCACTGGGTTCTGCTCTGGACAGATGAAATCAATGCAATTTTGTTCAAGATTATTAAAAAGACACTATTCCACAATTAAATCTTGAAGTCACTATTCTAATTAAATAGTTATTCAGGAAAACTCAAGTAAAAAAATCCAGAATTATATTCCCTTGATTTGAACTAGAAAGATTTAAATGAGTCTATCAAGTGCACATTTAAGTTAAAGCTAAATGTTTAAACTAAAATATTAAGCATACTTTCAGAGAGATATTCTGGGTGATTGAACTATACTGAAAAATTCCATTGAGGAACACTGAGACAGTATTTTTTTCAAATTTTCAGATAGAATGGGCATTGGTATAATTACCTGAGAATGCCCTTTCTATCTATGCTGCAAAAGAGTCCAGGAATGGGATATGACTCCTCCCACTAAGGTCATAGAGCTGAGTCTGCCACTATAAAAAGCCAGCCCCTAGCTGGCTCGCCATCTTTTATGTGAAGATGCTTGACAGACGTAACGTGCCTCTGGAAGATAAACAGTGAAATTAGATTCACCCCCCCTCCATCAGGACCAGACGTATAAGGGTGGGGCTGGACTCTCTTGCAGTGTAGTAGAAAGGGCGTTCTCAGGTAATTATACCAATGCCCATTCTCATCCACACTGGGACGAGAGTCCAGGAATGGGACATACCAAAGCCTGCATGTCCATGGGAAGGCCAATGTCTGGTTCAGTCACTCCAACTGTGGTACCACCTTCTGAAGCACCCTCCTTCCAAACAAGGCCTCAGCGAAGGAATTCAGGCAATAATGCTGTATAAACGGCAAAGGAGACGCCCAGGTATCTCTGAAGATTTCCTCCAGCGACACCTGAGAAGACCACTCCTACTGGAGTGAGCCGTGATGTTCTTGGGAACCAACAGGGACAAAGTTTGGTAGGCTTTGGAGATGCATGTTCTAATCCACCTGCCAATTGTCGATGAAGCCACCTTGTTCCCCAAGGATGTGGGATGAAACAACACAAACATGGCCTCGGATTTTTGAAAAGCAGCTGTCCGCTTGATGTAGATCTGAAGGGCCTGCCTTACATCCAATGTATGCCACTTGTGCTCCAACTCATGTTGTGATCTGGGGCAGAAATCTGATAACACTATGTCTTGCGCCCGGTGAAACCAAGAGTTTATTTTAGGAACGAACGTAGGGTCTAGCCTTAGAACCACCCTGTTCTCATGGAAAACATACAGATCCTGTCTGATAGAAAGAGCCACTAGTTCCGACACTCTCCTGGCCGAGGTAATGGCCACTAGAAAAAACACCTTGATGGTCATCAATTGCAGAGACACTGATCTAAGGGGCTCAAATGGGAAATCCGTAAGGGCGTGCAAAACTTTATGGAGGTCCCATGTGGGAAACCTATGTACAACAGTAGGGTGAAGGTTAGCTGCCTCCCTCAAGAACTTGCGCACTGAAGGATGATGGGATAAGGAAGCATAACCTTCCCAGGATAGAACTGAAGACAAAGCTGCTACCTGACAGCAAAGTGTTAGGTGCGAGTCCCTGATCGAGCTCATCTTTGAGAAACATTAACACCTCCGCAACAGATGCTGAAGAGGGGTCTCGTGCCAATCTAGTGCACCAGGAACAGAAGACCTTCCAGGTAGCATTCTAGATGTACGTGATAGGTGGTTTTTCGGAAAGCCTGTATAGTATCAATCATCCTGTCAGGGAAGTTGGAATTCCTCATAGATTGACGCTTAAGCGCCAAATGGCTAAGTGGAACCACTGAGGGTCCAGGTAGAGCAAGCTCCCTGATGTAGACAGATCCTGAGCTACAGAGGGATTCACCAGATCTGCGAACCAGGGTCTCCTGGGCCAATAGGGTGCCAGGAGAATTAGCTCCGCTTTTCCTCTAACAACTTTCGAATTACGGCCAGAATGATCTGAAGAGGGGGAAAGGCGTAGAGGAGCCCTGGAGGCCAGTTGCTCCAAAGCACATTGGTCCCTTCCGCTCCCTGGGTTGGAAACCTGGTGAAGAATCTGCTTACCTGAGCGTTTTGAGGAGTGGAGAAGAGATCTACTGCTGGAGTTCCGAATCTGTGGGACAAAGCCAGAAACAATGAAGGCTGGAGACTCCACTCCAACTGATCAACTCTGGACCAACTCAACCAGTCGGTCTGAAGATTGTCGACTCCTGAAATGTGGTCCGCCCTGATGGATAGAAGATGTCTCTTGCCTACCTCCCCAGGCGCTCTGCCTCTCTCATCAAGGCCCTGGACCTGGTCCCCCCTTGCCTGTTGACATGGGCCTTTGCAGTCACATTGTCCATCATGACCAAAATGTGGCATCCGCCACCCTGTTCCGGAAGTGCTTCAGGGCTAGGAAGATGGCCCTGAGTTCTAGCCAATTTATGGGGCATGCCCTGTCTACCTGAGACCAACTCCCTTGAGCTATCTCGCCAGACAGATGGGCTCCCCAGCCATGAAGACTGGCATCTATGGTGAGCAGGATTCTGTCTGGTGCCTTGAAGGGATGACCCCGCCAAAATGCCTGAGATTGCCACCACCTGAAGTACCGAAGGACCTGTGGTGGGACCTAAACCCTGATGAAAGTGTGGCTGGTTCCTGCCCGCTGGAATGGGAGCAGGAATCATTGAAGTGCCCAGGTATGGAAGCGGGCCCACGGGACGATGCCAATGCATGAAATCATCTTCCACAGGAGTTGAGACAGGTGAGACAAGGGAACGGTGTGCTGCCATCAAATCTGGAGGATGAAGTCGTTGAGGCTCTCCCCGCATTCTGAGGAGAGAAAAACCTCACAGGGTGATGTATCGATGATCACACCGAGATGAAGCAGCCTGGTCGTTGGGGAGAGGTGGCTTTTCTTGAGGTTGATCGAAAAACCATGGTCTCGTAGACACTGCAATGTGATATGAAGGACATGATGGGCAGAGTGGACCAACTGCAACTGGATCAGGATGTCGTCCAGGTAGCACTGGACTCTCACTTGTATAGCTCAAAGTGAAGCTGCCAATGCTGCCAAGATTTTCGTGAAGACCCTGGGGGTGGACGAAAGACCACTTAAGGTCGAGGATGGCTCACCACCCCCGAGGCCTTTGGATCACAAAGAGGCGAGAGTAGAAGCCTAGCCCTCGTTGATCCAGTGGAACCGGCTGTATGGCTCGTATGTCGACAAGTTGTTGAATGGCTGATTCCATGAGGGCCCGTTTGGAGCTGTCCCTAGACGTAGGGCAGCGAACAAAAAATCGTGGGGGTGGAGAAAGGAACTCAAGCTGGAGGCCCGACCTCACCATCTTAAGCACCCAGGGGTCTGATGTTGACTCCTCCCACCTGGAGACGAAGAAAGCCAAACAGCCTTTGATGGGGGGCAAAATGGGGCATTTATTTCCAGCGTTGGAATGACCTTCTCCCCCTCAGATAACAGATAATTAGAGTTGGAAGGGACCTTGTAGGTCATCTAGTCCAACCCCACCACCCAAGCGGGAGACCCTACACCATTTCTGACAAAAGGGCCATTTACCGGGAACCTGTTGTTGCCTGCCTGAAGCCTCAGGACGTTGTTCTTGGCGACGAGTAAATGCCCTCTGGCCCCTGGAGAATCGAGCAATTCCCCTGGCCCCTGGAGAATCAAGCGGTGGATTCAGGTCTGAAGGAAGAGGGTTGATAGTACGGCCCGGGGCAATATTCCAATCTCTTCCCTGACAAGAGAGGATCTTCCTCTTGTCCTTGGTTTCTACCAAGAATGGCTCTAGGGCGTCGCCGAACAGCCTTTCTCCAGCGCATGGGGCCAACGCCAACTTCCATTTATGGTGTGAATCGGACTGCCAATTTCACAGCCAAAGGCGCCATCTGGCCACCACTGATGGCCCAGGAAGCAAACTTGGCTGAATTCAATGTAGCATCCGCCGTGAATTCTGCTGCCGCAATTATCTTGTTGAGATCTTCATGTGCCCTGAAATCAGTGGCGGGGAGCCTCTCTTGCAGCTGGTGTAGCCAGTGCAGTGATGATCTCATGAAAAATGAAGCTGCCATAGATGCCTGGATAGCCCAAGCCGCTGCCCGGTGGGTGCAGTTGAGAGTTTGCTCCGACCTTTTGTCATCCGCTTTAAGCACATCCTCTGGCTCAGTGGGGGTGCCTGTTGAAGAGCACGAGGCTACCACTGGGGTGTCCACTGAAGGCACTAGCAGGGCATTGGCCAAGGCAGGGCCCACGTTATAAAATTGCCTGTCGTGCGATGAAAGGCGAGGCCCTGACCCTTCACTGAATCAAGGAATATCAGTGGAGAAGGGAGTATCTCTATATGGACCACTGGCTTGGAGAACAAAGAGTCACTGTGGCTAGAAGAGGCCACCTGTGGTTCTGGAGCTACCTCCTCAGGGCTTAGCTGGGCTGTGACCAAAGCTTTGTGCAGGAGAGGTTTAAGTAAAGGTTTAAAGACAGCTGCTGAGGGAGGTTGATCAGATTTAAATTCCTCCTCCTCAGACAAATCAGGGTTTCTGATCTCACCTTCCTCCTCCTCAGAATGAGAGGAGTGACTGTGTTCAGAAGGATTGGTATAATTCCTCTCCTCATTCTTACCCCAATCTGATTGGGTAGGCTGGAAACTGAACTGTTGTCTGGGAAGGCATCTGTGGGATGAAGAGACCCCTTGGGACAAATTAGGGAACAAGGACTGTCCTCCCCCTAGCGGGCATAGGAGTTGTTGAAACCACTCAGAAAGGCCCTGCCTTTTGGCCACTGATACCATTTCTCTGATGTCATCAGGCCTCTTCCCTGGATGCAAGCCTGCAGCAGTGGGAGTGTAGGTTGCCTCAGGCCTAGGCCTATGGCCCCCTTGGATCATTTGACCTATGGGGAAAGAGGGACCAGGGCCCCAGGCTGCCTGTCTAGAGGAGGGCCCTGATCTGCTTAGATCCTGGGGTAAAAGCTCTTCTACCCTCTCTGGAGACCAAGCTAAAAGGTGGCTAGCAGAGCTGGGAGCATTATCCCACCCCCCTTATAGAAACCTCTGGGCAAACCTGCACCTCCCCTGACTGAGAAGCCTGCTGGAAATGGTCCCTCATCTGTGCCAAAGTCTTTGCAAACTGCTTTTCCAAAGCTGCATGCCTTCTCTTCTCAGCCCTGAGGTCCGATTTGGAAGTCATTTTGGGAGACAGAGCCTTGGCCCTGGTCTTAGCTGCAGCATCTCTATTTGCAGAATGGCCTCTTTGTCTTCTTTTCTTCCTCATAGGGGCTTGAGAATCTTGGGCTTCTTTCAGGCCCTTGGAATCTGACTGAGTGACTTCCCTCTCCATTCCACAAACAGGGCAGGCACAAGAGGTGCTGTGAGCTTCCCCTGTGTTAGTGCTGCCTGTAGCATGGGCCAGATAAGCTGTGGAAGCTGTGAGGCCCAATTTTTAAAAAAAAGACAAAATGGCCACCCTACTTTCAAAATGGCCACCCACCATGTGCGGTAGCCCTGGGATTGCCTCACTACCTCCTTCACTCCTTAGGCACTTACCAGGCCCCGAGCGATCAGCAATAGCCAGGAACAGCTGTGAAGCTGCAGAACTGAGCTCCAGAATCAGCTGCGAAGTGGCTAGATTAGCGGCAGAACGGCAAGTCTCCATGATCTTTGGGACTGTGTGGGAGGCTCAGCAGAACGCTCCCTGAGTCCACAGTCCCTCAGCGAGGCAGCGCTGAAGCCTCAGCACTAGAGGAGAGCGGATCCCCGCTCTCCTAGTGTTAAATCTCGACCGGAGCCCCGGGAGCAGTAAGGTGGCTAGAAACCTTGCTACAGAAATTGCTATTTGCTAAACTCTCTTTTTAGCTCAATAAGACTCCTTCCAGAGACAAGGCTCAAAGACAAGAAGCTGAATCAAAAAGTTGACGAGCCAGCTAGGGGCTGGCTTTTTATAGAAGTAGACTCAGCTCTATTACATCAGAGGGAGGAGTCATATCCCATTCCTGGACTCTCGTTGCAGCATGGATGAGAAGAGACAGTTTTCTCCTATTATTTATACGTGATTAAACTGCTGAAATGACTTTTGGAGAGCAGAGTCAGGATTTATATCCTAAGACTAAGTGCATTATCATGATCTGTCAACAAAAGGATCAAATGTCAGAGTGAAAATATGGATTAAAACCTCTATAAAAGCCCAGTCACACATGACATAGTTTAACAGAAAAAAAAGGTTCATAGCTCTAAGGTGCTTCTATTTACTAAAATAATAAAGAAGCCTTTCCTGGCTAACGGTGAAAATCTGCTGCATTCTTCAGTTTTATCTATCATCATGGGAGAAAATAATGAATTCAATTTATTCATGAAGCTTTTCGCTACATACTTTAACTCTGTAACTACTCTTTTTGCTTCCTTTCTGTGAAATCTGCTGGGAAGCTCAAATTCGGATACTATGAAATACAACTATCAGCAACAGAATTAAAAAGGAAAATGAGAAAGTTTAAAACTAGTTTGCAAATAGTTCTTTGTAGGCAAAGTAAGAAAGGGAGTCTATTTTATGATGGGGGGGAAGCAGTTGGGATGTCAGTTTCTCACTATCAGGTGACAGTTAAGCAACAGAATTCATTGCAAAGCAAGATGTTCCCATTGTTGCTTTTTTCTTGGAAACCATCCAATCTTAATGGGAACAGGTCATTCTATGGGAAAGTGTCTCAAACTCTTAAAATTCTTTAACACTTGATAATGAAATTAAATACTTCCATAAAACGTTTTATGTAATGTAATGATCTTCTAATGCTACCCAGGGTCAACATCTAAAAATTAAGGTATTACTTTAAAAATCAAACATACCTATGTGACACATACACAGTTGCATGACAACATTTAGGCATCCTGCTCAAATGTTTCAATGAAGTACTGACAGAAACTCTCGCCCAGCAGATTTTCAGTAATATTCAAGTCTGAGAAATGTGTATTTCATTCTAAAACATTTATCTTTCCTTCCAATAAATATTTCAAGGTTGATTTGGAGATATGGTTTAGATCATTATGTCTTCACTCACCTCACATTAATTTATATATGTTTATAACTTTTATATATATCGATATTTAGCCAAATTTATTACACAGTATTTCTTATTCCAGCAGCCGCCACACAAATCCCATAATAAAGCCACCCTGCACATAACAAGCTGTTGGCAAGTTTTAAATGCTTCACTTTTCCTTTCCAAATCTATCCTTTGTGGCCGTTGCCAAACAACTGAACTTTAGTTTCATCAATCCAAAGCACTTCGTTCCAGAATGTTTCAAGCTTATCAAGATTTTGTTTTGCATAATTTAGACAATGATTTCTGTGATGAGATTGGAGAAAAGGTTTCCTTCTGGCAAGTCTCTCATGCATACACCGCTGCTGTATAAGCAAAGCTGTACTGTAAACTGGAGGTAATCCAGCATCAACCACACTTTTTGGCACATCCTTTGCATTGATTTGGGTTTTATGTTTTGCAGATCTGGTCAGTATGGGGCCAGTTCTAACAGATTTTTTTTAATCTTTCCAGATCTTGCCTTGATTTCAACTGTTCAAGTAATTTCCGTTTCTTAACAATAAAAATTGCTAACTGGAAATGTAAGATTTTTCATACCATTTCTGGGCTCTTTAACAGTGAATTAACTGTATTTTCATATGCTCCGACAGCCACGTAGGCTGGAGATGGTTATCTAAAACTAAGAGTTTAAAAGAGTCAGAACACTTTTTACCTGCAGAAATTGTTTTTTTCTGGCCAAATAAAGCCTAACAAATCAATAATACTTTATCATAATATAATACTTACATTATCATCATTTTGCTTTCCTTTCAATTTTTTCATATACTGCAACAGTTACTCTATATTTATAGTTTAGTAAGGATAGTAATACTTACTGAATTATGGTATTTGTAACTTCACTGGCAACTAAAAATAGTGCAAGGAATGAAAATCTTAGTTTTCCTATGTTATGAAACTACAGTATGATACAAAAATTACCAAAATTAACATTAAATGTTTTAATGTGGAAGTGACACATTCAATGTGGAAAAGTGGGAACACAAACTATCTGACTTTTGCATCTAAACAATTACTGAAGACTGCAGAACACTGATGATTCAGAAGTATCCTGATACACTTGTACCATAAGAGAAACTGTTTCGCTCCCAAATTCTCAGCATGTATTTTTAATATTTGAAACAAACTAGTAAAGGCAAGCTTCTGAGACATACACAGAATTTTTTATTCTCTTGCATGATGTAGTTTCTCATTATATGAATGTGAAATAGAAGAAACCCTTTGAAAAAATTATGTGCTGTTAAGATAGCGTCTTAAAAGGAAATAAAAAAGTCATTTGGCTTGTGTTTGAGGTATACACAGAGTGTAGTGTTTCCCAGCATACAATCTAGGGTTAGAAACTTTTCCAAAGCATTAACATTCCTGAAATGCTATCTTATGCAGGCCATTATCCAAGTGCAAAATACAAAGAGCACATCTCTGTTTATGGTGAACATTTATTAACTTTGCAAAGTTAATATGTAGAGCCTGATAATGCTAAAGCTTCTATTTAAATGCATAATACTATGGTAACACAAATAGTAAGAGTTTGTTAAATGCAGTAAGATAAGTATGTTAGTACCTATTCACCCCAAATTAGATGAATATAATTTCTGGTATTTCTGTACTACTATGTACTTCTGTACTTGTGTGCTACACATAATACTAACAAAAGTATTTCTTTCTAACTTAATATATTGAAAAGATTAAGAGGCTCAAGTCCCAGTCCATCTTTCTGTCAATAGATTAATCTCCAAAACTGAAGAAATAGGATTGAATTTAATGAATGAAAAGAAGTCAGCAAAAGATAGGCTGAGTCTGAAAATACATTTGATCCAGCTGAAGACCTGGGAAAAAATGATTCTAGAAAGAACAATCCTTCAATCAGCCAATGCTATGGGACAGCTATCTGGGCAGTAGTTTGAAAGATTATCAACTCCTCCATTCTGAGCCATATCTGTTTTTCTAGAGAGATATTATTAAGGAACCTGAAATATGCCTACAATCAATTATCTTAATGATTTCACTACCATGTTTTAAAACAATGAAATAAATCCAAAACCTTCAATGTTCAAGAAACTGATCTGTAGAATTTCATTATTAACAACTGAAAGGCATTATTTTGAACCAAGTCAGATGACTTTACATCTGCTGTAAAATATAATTAACAATATATACAAATATATTTTATACCATTTACCAATTACTAACACAATAATTACTTTATAATACAGTATAAATACATGCATGTGCTCAGAGAGAAATGAGGGGGAGAAACAAACAAAAACCAAGCAGTATTCATACAAAGATGGCCTGGATACAGATATAGGTTTTTAACAGGTACCTAAAAGATACAATAATTGGCACATTAGTTCACCAATTTCAGGGGACAGTATAAAAAACTTAATGTGCCACCTGAGAAATCTTACCTATTACCAAAAGATATTTTGCATTTAAAGTACACACAATAAGTTTTCCACCAACAAGCTCAATGATCAATCCATACTGCAAAGTAGACCATTAAGCATCTTTGTTCAGATATCAGACATTATTAGGAAAACCTTGAACCTGCCTTGGTATAAGGATTATATTGCACTGTACATTTTCTGTTGCTCACCTCTAAAGCTGTTAATTATTACAAGGCAGAGGACCTCTTCTCTGCGGAGTTTCTACCTCTAGAAAAGGTGTTCATTAAGAGATTAGCTGGTTACTTCATTATAAATCCTGGAGACCAATCTGTTCTCTCTGGCCCTTTGTTAAATGATTTTAGTAATTTAAAAAAAAATAATGCTGGTTGCTTTTTTATTGTGGAGGCAGGTCATTTATTATGCTAAATTGTAGGTGACTTATCATCACTTACTAAGCATTATTACTAGATTATTTATTAAACAAACATATATCTGTCAATTCACACACTGTGACTCCAGGTGGCTTACAATATTAAAAATCCACAATATAAAATACCTAAATCAAATGCCTCCCAACAAAGGCACTCCAGTTGAGAGAAACTCAAATTTATTATCATGTTCATTTGCAAGAATTCTTTTTTTAAAGATTTGTAGCTAAAAAAGACTATCAACTATAATTGATACACTGACCCTTATTTTTAAAGTGCCAAATTTGCTCAGTCACGTGTTTCTCCGACAGTTATAAATTATCATATAACACTTAAGATCATTTCTTTCTGTAAATGCCTGCCTGTTCACAGCGTTCAGTATGCATTACCTATTCATGCCAACTGAAGTGTAACAGATGCCCAGTAGGAGTAAGGTTTTTTTGTAGAGATAGCAATATTAAAAATGTCTTTCCCACAAACTATGGGATTAAAAGTTTTTTGAATTACTGATTTATTTTTCTGGTGATGAAATCAGAGTTATTTCTTTTCTACCAATCACAATACTATTTTATTTATCTGATAGTATTAAAGCTATAATTTCCTATTACAGATTTACTATTACAGATCTTCTGGTGTCTGTCAATAATTATCCCAGTTTTGTAGTTTAATAATTATGATGAAGAAATAATACTTTCCTAGTTAATTTATAAGTTGTATTTAAAAAGTTATATTCAAACATTTTAAAGTAATGGTGCAATTTTTAGTTTATGTACATCTAAAAAACTGTTCTAGATCATATCATATGATTATAATAAATTCTTGTGATATAAAATTGAACATTAAAATTAAATCCTATGTTCTATTTATTACTTGAGATAAATAAGACAATAACACTAAGTGATTCTTCATGTCCTCAAACACTATTTTCCACTTCATTCTCTATCTAATAATTTATTCTCTTTCCTGTTCAGTTGTAAATATAAAATAATGAATTTAGACAATAGTAATTTTTACAACAAAAAAGAACACTTGCAACCTGTAACCTATTAAGAGTCCATGCACCATATTGCACATGGTGCAGGAACAGAAAGCTGCTTAGTTCTCCACTATTCTGCAGTGCCATCCTGCAGATAGCCTCCAAGTGGACAATCAACTTCAAGCTTCTGAGTTCAACCTGTTGATACAAGCAAAGCTGCTAAGATTGCCCACGAACCTTCAAGAGACTATAGGTAATCCTTGACTTACAACAGTTCATATTTAGTGACCATTCAAAGTTACATCACTGAAAAAAATGTATGTGACTTATGGCCATTTTTTCCACTTATGATTGTTGCAGCATCCCCATGGTCATGTGATCAAAATTCAGATGCTTGGAAACTGACTCAAAAATTTTGAGCTCAATTGTAGTCACAAGTTGAGGACCACTTGCACTGTACTTGCTGCTCCATTTCTCAACACAACATATATTTACTTCCACAAATGATATAGATGAATGAGAAGCTATAGAGCCTTTACACAGAACTTTCAGGAAGAAGCAAGTTTTATTCTCTCCTATATAATAAAGTCATTATGCGGTCAAGGCCAGGATGCTCTCTCATTCTCATACCCCAAAGTATAATGTGGACATAACAATACTTGACCTATGTTATAAAGTTATTCTATAGATTAATGAGACACAGTGCCTTACAAACAGTAACACACTAGTTGAATTATATTATATATACCCCAGAGTAATTAAATAGTATCACTTTTCCAAACACATTATCAAAAACAGGTTTTTTTTTAGTTAAATATTGTATGGTGCAACTGCAACATGTTGAATTCAAGTACTAATCAAATGTATGGATGTATTCCTTTCAATGATCACAATGAAAATTGATCAAGATCATGTTCCTTTCAAATCTTTCTACTGGCAATTTCTGGCCCGTCTTTTTTGACCTATTAAACCCAGAAATAAGTTTCTTTCTTGCAATCTCATGTAATATGCTCAAATTACCATGGAAGCAGAACAGCTGTGCTTAATTTCAGATATTGTACCATATACATCTGTTTATATCAACCTTCACTGATATATAGCAGGGCTCTTCAAACTTGACAGCTTTAAGACTTGTGGACTTCAACTCCCAGAATTCCTCCTCCAGTCATGTTAGCTCAGGAATTCTGGGAGTTGCAGTCCACAAGTCTTAAACTTGCCAAGTTTGAAGACCCTTGATACATAGGTAATCCTCAATTTACCACAATTGAGCCCAAACTTCGTGCTGTTAAGCAAGACAGCTGTTAACTTTTGCCTGATTTTATGAGTTTTCTTGCCATAGTTGTTAAGGTAATCACTGCTTAAGTTAAGTTAGTAATATGGTTGTTAAGTGAATCTGGCTTCCCCATTGATTCTGCTTGTCAGAAAGTTGTAAAAGCATCTGAATTTTGATCACATGACCATGGGGATGCTGCAATGGTTGTTAAGTGAAAAATGGTCATAAGTCACTTTTTCCAGTGCCGTTGTAACTTCGAACAGTCACTAAACAAAATGTCATAAGTTGAGGATCACCTGTATTTCATTCTGCAGACTTATCCTTTGAGGAAAAAACCCCTCTTATTAGTATACTAAACTCATCAACTTTCTTAACTATAAATTCAAAAATAGTTCTAAACTGAAGAAAATTTATTTAGAAGAGTCTGGAAATGAACAGATAATTTCTTTTTTCCTGTTATTCTTAAAGTAAAAACCTTATTCTTACTCCATAAAAGAATGTTTTGCTAGTGGCTATTGCTGATTTGTCACAGCTATAAGCAAGCACAACTGTACTATAAAATATTGTACATCTGATGGAATCAATTTCTTTGATGTTTTACATAATTTTAAAAGTAGTATTTCTACTCATTCAAGCAGTCTTCACCATCCTGCAATTTACCTGTGGCATGTGTGTAACGATCAGTAACATTTAATAATTACAGTAACAAACTAAAACATTTCCTTTTCAACGTCTAATGCCAGTTTTTTCTATGCATCACCCTCTTTCAGACTAGAACCAATTATGCAACCATATTTGGTCCAAAGCCCAGCTGAAACATATGGCTTACTGCAATCAACCTATAAAGAATCATACCACATATAAAGAATCCAACCGCCTATTTCTTATTGATGTTAAAGAATATAATTATAATCCCCTGATCAATGCACCTCCTCCCTTATTTCTCCTGGGCAGACATGTGACATTTCTGAAAAAGGGTGTGCACTTATAACAAGTCCTGTTTCCAGAATAAAGGCTCTCAAAGCCATTACAGCGTTTTAGCATTAACCCAGTTATCTTACTGTAGGGAGATCATTAACGTCTACAATGCACACATTCCCTCGATGAGAAAAGGGGGCAAACGGGGAGTGTATGGTCTTTTTACACAGAGCCCCAAAAGTATTTGCACCTCCCACAATGGATTCACAAAGGGGAGAGCGCCAAAGGAGTGTTGTGAGTCACTTCTCGCCCACTAACAGCCGCGTGTTCTCGTACTATTAAGCCACTCGGGAACTCCGTCCGTCACGCTCTCTTACTAACCGCAGGCGTGCAATGGGAGCCACTAGTAAGCTTGGCCCGAAGGGGCACCGGGGGACCATTCCCAGCCTTCGCTTCCTCTTCGGCCGACTAATTCTTCGGGAGCAGCCACCCTCCCAAGCTCCGCCCCTCTCCCCATCCTCCGTCGAGTACCACCCAGCGTCTCCGCCCCCCATTTCTCCCCCTTCAGAGCCCTCCAATTCGTCACACCTCCCCTCTCTCTCCCTCTCATGTCGGTCGTCCCGTTCCTAGCCGACACCACCGCTTCTCGCCTCTTCTCCACCCCCCACCCCCCGCAACTCCCCGGTTTGGCAACACCCCGGCCGTTTCTCTCCTCCGACTCCCCCCCTTTTCTAACCTAGCCTACAGCGCCCGGCTCACCGACCTCCTCCTCGCTCTCGTTGCGGAAGCAGAGGCAAGCCGCCCGTTTCTTGTACCCGTCCCCGTCGTAGGTTCGAGTCTGGTTGGACTTGAGCTTCATCATCTCCGGTCTGGGAAAGGGGTGGGAAGGCCCACCAGGGAGGCAGCAGCGAGATGAGCCGAGAAAAGGGTGTCGGCTCCGCACGCGGGTAGGTTGGGGTCTCCCTGCCTGAAGGGGGCGGGGGACCCGCTATCCCAGAGTCTCTGCCTCCTCACTCAACAGCCGAAAAAGAGGGGAAGCCCCCTCTGCACCGCTACTTGCTACAAATACTGTCGCCGTCCACCCGCCGCCTTGTTCCCTCTTTCTGCTGTTTCAGGACTAGCACCGCAGCTTCTGCCAGCGTTTCGGCCACCGCCGCCAACGACGACGACCGCGGCGCCATCTTGGGGCATACTACGTCAACGGCGCAGAGGTAGCGGGTGGAGGAAAGCACTGCCCGGGATTTCTTCTTCGGCGCATACTACGCAAGGAGCGTAACCAAGGATTGGGAATCACTCGCCCCTTTCCGCTTCGGACACCCGTTGCAGAGAGCGTCTCCCAACGCGAGGCTTGAGCCCAGCCGCACTACTGTAAGTCAGAGTGTCGAGAACACGGGGAGGGGTACCATATGTGCTCCGCTGCCGTCGCACTCTTACGCTGTCGCCGTACGCGAAAGCCACAGTACTAAACGAGACGTCTGGCGTAGCGTTTTGCTCAGGGCCCTCGGGCTTAATCGCTGGGCTGCGTAAGTCGCGTACAGTGAGAGGAGACAATGCCCATCTTGTGAGAGCAACGGCACGCCAAAAGCGTAGAAGTCTTGTTGCAAGGTTCGATAAAGAGGAGGGAGGGGTCAGACGGGTTCAGTTGGGCTGAATAAAGGGTGTCTCCTCTGGGATGGCAAGAAAAAAAGAGAATGGCGCATTTGCAGTTACTCTCAAAGAAATGGACACTTCGTATTTCGGCGAGTGTCTTAATCTGTTAGCTTTCCTGGGAAATCATATTTTCCGAGCATTAAAGCTGAAAATTTGTCACTCGCAAACCCCACCGCGTTCGGCTTTCGTATCTTTTGCCCTAAAGGTATCCTGAAGCAGGTGGATGATCGTGATGAATGTCATTGATAGGTTGGCGTGTCTGCATAAGGGGAATTAGTTCCTTTATTTAAAAAGTTGCATCGACTGGCCCCAACCCCCCTCCCCCCAAAGAAAACGTATTGTCTTTCTCCTTCCTTGACATAAGCTAGCTTTTCTCGGGTGAATAGCAAGAATAAGAGAAGGCAAACTTCATTCGGAGTTGACAGGAATGGGCTCTAAATACAAGATGTCTGCCGAAAGAAAAAGGAAAAAAAGCCTGTTTCCTCAGCAGCAAATTTAACCTCTGCCCTGTAAAGGAGCAGGTGACCACGCAATTTAACTCCTGACTAGCAATATGAATAACATGCATAGCTGTTGTTTTATTAACCTGCAATCTGTGGTAGTTTATTGTCTCAAAATTTAATGAAAACGCCAGTATTTTCCTTAGTGAGAAAGGAGCCTTATCTGATCAAAAGGCAACTAGATTTTGAAAATGTTTGGCTTTTCATCCAAGAAGCTTCTTCAGTTCCGATTGGTCTGACAGGTCATTAAACCAACCCCCCATATATACAATCTAACAGTTTGTAAACTCCCTCCTTTCATGGGTCTCCAAGGCTGCTGAAAAACCATGTTTTAAGAGATTCATAGAAGGCTAATAGGGACGCGGCTAATCTTGCCTCACAAATGTTCCAGAGGACAGATGCTGTGGCAGGAAAGGCTCATGTTTTGGGTCCTGTCAGATAGAACCCATAACATGCTTCTGCTGGACCTCATAGAATGGTAGATGTAATTGGGAAGAGGTAGTCCCTCACTTAACCTGGTCCCATAACATGTAGGGTTTTAAAAGTGGAATCCTGCATCCTGTAACCAATGCAATTCATGGAGCAGAGGTATAATGTGTGCAATCCTAAGGGCATACATAATTGCCCATGCCACCACATTTTGCATTAGTTAAGCTTCTAGATACTCAAATGTCTCAAAGCTTAACTGGCAAGTTCCATGGAGATCCTATTACAGTAGTCCATTCAGGAGGTGACCAAGGCATAAATAAATATTAGTAGAACATCATGATCCAAGAATGGGTGCAGTTGGAGCCCAACACGCAACTGTTACAAAAGCCTTTCTAGCCACGACTGCCACCTGTTCACCCAACAGCTTTATATAGATGTTAAACAGGAATGGAGACAGTACCAAATCCTGCAGAATTTCACGTAATAGGGGCCAAGAGTAAGACCTCTCACACTCAATCAACACTAACTGGTATTGGTCCTATAGAAAGGAAGAGAACAAGAACATTGGTGCTGCCCACTCCTCTTCCCTATGGAGCTAATCTAAAAAAGGTACCATGGATGATGGTATTGAATGCAGCTGAGATATCAAGAACCAGGATGGCTACACTATCCCTATCCTGCTCGTGCCAAAAATCAAAAGTCCAACCAATGCCATTTCCAACCAATGCCCAGGCTTGAATCCTGACCTAAAAGAGTCCAGATAATCCATTTCACCTACTGAAGGTCTTGTGTGGCTAGCTTATTCACAACTGTTCCAAAAGAGAGTGTTTGGATAGTGGATTAAAACTATCCAATAGTTTGGGGTCCAGCAATGGCTTCTTGAGAAGGAGGCAGACCAATGCCTCCTTAAGGGGCAAAACAATTCCCTTTCAAGGAAGAGTTCACCAATGTTAGAATCTAACTACATTTCATCCCCAGGCAGCCTTAGCTAGCTAGGAAGAGCATGGATTTAATGAGCAGATAGTTGAATTCACATTCAGGATTCTATTCAAACCATTCCCAGATAATAGGGAAAGACTGTGCCCTGTGCATCTCAGTTGGACCTGTATCAAAACTGGTGTCTAACTGGGAATAAATTTAAGCAATTTTATCCAATAGATGCTCTGCAAATTCAACTGCATGGCCTTGTATGTGAACTTCCAAGTTTTTATCCAAAAGGGCTCAGGTCACACTAAACAGGGCTGCCAGGTGGCCATCTGCAGACATAATAAAGAGTGGAGAAGTATTGCCATAGTTGTATGGGGTTTTTTAAGTATATGGTGGGTATGCTCTCAAATAGTTGCATGTTGAGTCATTGGGATTTAATTTTTAAAAATTGTTAAATACAATATTGTCAGCTGCCAATGATAAAAGGACCTGAGTTCAAGAATCAAGCCTAGGCTGGTGTTGGAATTTCAATTTCAAACATGAAACATACTGGCTTCAAACATGTTTCACATGACATGACAAATTGTTGGATTGGCATTTAATTTTAATTGCCTGTGTACCTCTATTTGAAAATAAATGTGAGTGAACTACAGAACAGTTTTGAGTAATTGCATTTGTATTAACAATAGAATCGCATTAGAATTCTACAGGGTTTATGCTGTTGCCATGTGTACAATGCTGACTACTCCATGTACAAACAGATGCTCAATGGAGGAGAATGTTTAATGGTAGAAGATTGAAAAGGAATCTCTAAAACTTTACAAATAAATGCAATATTGTACTTACTTTCCCCCTCAAAATACACATCCACTTTCTCTGTTCTTTGTTTTGTATAAGAAAATATGTACAAAATACAGTCCTATCACAGAGGAATTTCCATAGTATAAATAGTCTGTTTCCATTATGGGCATACATTGTACCAGACTATTACAAAATATCAGCAGTGAATCACATCAGAACTATTAAGGATCCAGAACTAACCATGCTGTTGTTTTTAAACAAACCCTGTCTCTGAAGAAAGGTTTGGAAGAGACCTTCAAGATTAGTCCTAACACCTGTCCATGGCAGGAATCCTCACACCATCCAATATAAATGATTGTCACACATTTGAAAATCTAATTTATGGAGCACCCAGAACTCAGGAGGCAGACTATTCTGCTGTTGAATAGCTCTCTGAGATGGGAAATTTTCAAGTTTGGGATTCCCTCTGAAAAGTTTCCACTCAATGGCTCCTGTCCTATCCAGGGACACTACAGAGGATAAAACCACAGCCAGTGCACAACTGTTACTGTGTCGCCCCTTAGTTTTTTCTTTTTAGCATAAATGTACCCAGTTCTTAAAACCATGCCTCACAGAATTTAGCTTCCAAGTTCCTCACCATCTTTATTGTGCTTCTGTGGATCACATTTTCTTTTCTATCAAAAAAATCCGTGCTGCCAAGAACCATGGGACAATTTAGGAAAATATAAAAGGAAAAAACAAGAGATGTGTTGTGCTTGAAATTCATGAAAGAAAAATTTAAAAGATTGAAAGGATTCTGCTTGCTGGGGGTGACAAAGAAAGTACATAGAATTTGGGGAGAGAATTCCAATTAAGCCAAGTATGAATTCTTAAATCTAGTATCTATTTTGAATCCAATTGTTTTCACAATTTGCCTTTTAAATTTTTTTTACCAGCCCTATCATAGAAGAAATAACACTAAAATATCCCTTGTTTGGATAGGTAAAAATTACTCAGGTTATATTTCATTAATACAGGGGTAAGTAATTCAACTCCTTTCCTTGATAACAAGCAATACGGAAAGTTATCTCTTTCAAGGTTGGAAAGTGGGATAGGAATAGGAAATTTCTGAGATTTAAAACTACTTCCACTTTCATCCTTGAAAATACCATAATCTATCCCAAATGCCAATTCAACCTCAAAGTGTATAAATTATTTAAAATGGGCATGGAAGGGTAAAAAAATCAGTTTGTCTCTCAGAATTATATCTTAAATTGAGAAAAATGTGCTTCTGGAAATCAATTATTCTGGGAACTGCTAGCAATATGATCAGGATACTACTTGTTACCCATGAGTTGCCAGCTGTGCATTGCACCTCTGATTTCTGCCTTGATACCCAGAGAAGACTGAAGGTTCATTATTTTCTAAATGGATTGTACAGATTGAGATTCTCTTCCAAAATTAATGGGGTATTTCCAGTGCTGTATATTATTTAGGAAAAAACAGATACCATATGGGTAAAACTGTAATAATGGAGCTTTACTTGGAGATACAGAATTCATAAGCCAATTCCTTGTGTATTCCATTTGAATAGGAAATAAAAACTCTATTGAAATAAAAAGGAAATAAAAATTCTATTGGAATCATTAAATATATGAATAATAACATTTACTAATATTATTAAAAATAGAACTGTTGTTTTAATATTAGAAAGATTCAGTGATTCAACATATACCTAAATAGCCCAAAGAAATCAATACATCATCAAAGGAAAAATCCATCGGTCAACTAACAGAAAACAAATGTTGAGCCTGTATCTGAATATATACAGGTAGTTCTCCTTTAGCACTGCATTTAGTGATCACTCAGTCATGTAAATGATGGAAAAGTCACTTAACCAATCCTTGCGTTTCCTATCTTTGCAGCTCTGTAAAGCAAAAGAAAGCTGAAACAAGAACATAATAGCCGTGGTTTCATTTGGCGGCTGCTTCCTTTAACAACTGAGTTGAAGATCCCAATTGTCATTAAACTAGGACTACCTGTAATTGAATAATTGTCTAAAACTTACTATAATGGTTGTGGTTTTTTATTTACAACTGTTGGTTTAGTGGCCTTTCAAAGTTACAATGGCACTGAGAAAAGTGACATACTACCAGTAATCGCACTTATGACCATAGCAGCTTCCCCATCACATGACCAAAATTTGGGCCCTTGGAAACCGGCATGTATTTACAATGGTTGCAGCATCATGGGGTCATGTGATTGCCATTTGTAACCTTCCCAGCCAACAAGCGAAGTGGATGAAGGAAGCTGGATTCACTTAAACATATGATGCACTTAACAGCTGCAGTAATTCATTAACAACAAAAACATCAAAAAAAGGTGGTAAAATCAGGTGTGACTTACTTCACCACCACCTTGTTTTGCAGCAGAAATACTGGCCCCAATTATGGTTGTAAGTTGAGGACTACCTGTACTAAATTTAACTAGTTAGGAGAATGCTGTCAAGTTTTGCAATACTTGTAACTCCCACTCAGACAACAGCATGTTTTGTGACTCGGCAATGTATTCTTTATGTGATATCCTGATACAACATGCAAGGTTATTAGCTAGCCACCCACAGTCACAATGATTAGAATAAGAAGTGGTTAAGTTGCAAAAGACATTAGACAACCCATGCTCTGTTGAGTCATAGAGGTAAAAGTAGTCCTCAATTTATGACCACAATTAAGCCCAAAGGTTATGTTGTTACGTGAGGATTTTGTTCAGTTTTGCCCCGTTTTATGACTTCTTGCCAGTTAAGTGAATCACTGCAGTTCTTAATTTAGTAACATGGTTAAGTGAATCTGACTCCATTGACTTTGCTTGTCAGAAAGCCGCAAAAGGGAATCACTGTAACCATCGTTAAGTGTGAGTCAGTTGTTAAGTATCCAGTGTAAATCACGTGACCATGGAGATGCTGCTATGACCATATGAAAAATGGTCATTTTTTTCAATGCCATTGTAACTGTCACTAAATGAACCATTGTAAATCGAGTACCTGTATTTCTCTACCTAAACACACAACCAGAATGACCTAGGAAAGACAAAGGAGGAGTGGGAGCAAGAACAATTTTTGACTTCCTTCCCCATCTTGTTTCCTTGTGGGAATCTGGCAGGAAGCATCAGAAATATCCCTTCCCTTTCCACCAAATTGGTTAAGTGGTTACTGTTGGATGAAGGAGGGGACGATGGATTGCAAGACTGGCTGGAAAATGTCATGGAAAATTGAAAATGAAGATCATGTGACCCCAGCAGCACCCAGTAGTACTGAAGCAGTCACAACTTCCCCAAATTTCATTATCTTGGGAATCATGGGTCCCAGATTTGGAGGCATACTGTACTGTAATTTAAGCTATTTGGGGTACCTTGATTCAAACGTTTTTGTCCTATGATGCACTGTTTCACTCAAAGGTCACAATGGGAGTTTTGGTAGCATATAGATTATAAGCATTCAGCGGTTATTTTTAGGTTAAGATCAATTCCAGAAGTTATTTCAGCATCCAGCTTGTTGGTGTGTATGCTCATGGCATGACATTCCTCCAGAAGTCACAGAAATCCTACAGTAGTCCTCTCCAGTGACTCAAAATTTATAAAATATCTTGTAAACTAAGAGCCAATGCAGTGCTGCTTAAGAGTACACGTATAGCAGTGAGGAGATTTAAGTTTAAGCTTCCTCATCAACCTGTGAAATTCCCTGGATGACTCTGAGTCGCACTCTCAGCTCAGCTTTTTTTTGCTGTGCCATCAGTCAGCCTTGATTCTTGGCAACTGCCTCCTTAGCTAGTCCCTGCAGTGTGGCCCAAGGTCACCCAGCTGGCTTCATGTCCAAGACACTAGAAGTTTCCCAGTTTTTAGCCTAATACCTTCACCACACCAAACTGACTCGCTCAGCGCAGCCTGTCTCACATGAATAATTAATTAATGTACTAATAAAATTATGAAACGGAAGCTCAGATTGGATTTGCTAATTGTTTGGAATATCTGGGAATTCCTTAAGTCAGAAAAAGCAACCAATAAAAACCAAATGGAATATATTACTATTTTTGGTAACCACCCCCAATTTAGTGCTTTTGACTGAATGATTTTGAAGAAATTGAAAAAAAAAAACACAAATATTTCACAAAAGAACTTCGGATTGGTTCCTATCACTATTTCCCAGTAATATAGGTAGTCCTAAACTTATGACCACAATTGAACCCAGAATTTGTTGCTAAGTGAAGCACTTAAGTGAGTTTTGCCTCATTGTATGACTTTTCTTGACAGTCGTTAAGTGAGTCTGGTTTCCCCATTGACTTTGCTTGCAAGAAGGTCGCAAAAGGTGATCACATGGGCCCGGGACACTGCAACCATCATAAATAGAAGTCAGTTGCAAGCACCTGAATTTTGATCATGTGACCATGGATGTTGCAATGGTCATAAGTGTGAAAACTTTTTTCAGTAATGTTGTAATTTTGAAAGGTCACTAAATGAACTGTTTTAAGCAGAGGACTACCTATATATAGAAAAGTAAAAATTATTAGGCCAAACAATTAACACCAAGCTCAGAAAAACTCTGCAAGACAAATTCAAATTTGCTTCAATGCACACACAAACTCATTTAATATATATTTCTGATTATGTCCCGTTTACTTTTATTTTTCATTTTGTATCAAGCCTGGAACCTATATTTTCATTTTTCAAATAAAATAAATGGCATTTATCTTATTCTAGTGTTGACTAAAATGTATAATATGAATAAGTGCATTAATTAGCAAAGGACATCACAATTACTATTCTGTAAAAAAAATAATGAATAGCTACATGGAATATTTCTAAAACTGTTGATGCTTTATCATAATCTTCACCTGAATTCCAATAATGTATTTAGTAGGCTGTATCTTTATTTAAAATTATACAAGAATGTCCCTTAAATATCAGCAAATTAGCAGCTCTATTATGGATCTATAATTTTTAAATTCAAAATTGACTGGTGAAATTTGCCATTTGAAATGATTGCTGGTGAGCAAGAGATTACTATCTCAGGACTTTTTTTAATATCAGCAGTATTTTGCATATTGATAGCTAGTAAATAAATTCTTGATTTTCAACCTACACATTCCACAAGCTAAGGCCAAATCACCATATGCAGCACAGTAATGTTGAGAATGGGATTTTCGTTAAGATCCTATCAAGTTATTTAAAAAAATTCAAGATTGGGGTTTCGTGCATAATAATCACAACTACATAAATACTTTACACAGAATTGGCCATGGAGCAAACTGAAATCTGTTTCAAATAGCACCATGAGTTTGAAGACTTAAATTCTTGCTCAACGTTCAGACATAGTTGCTATGATAAAAAATATATAAATTATTTATGTATATATACTTGTATACAAAATAAAGTGTCTATGTCCATACTGTATCATAAACCACCTAAATCTCCAGAGCGCTTCCAAGAGACTAAGTCCAGCCACATGCTTCATCTGGACATAAGAGGCCATTAAGCACAACATATATATAAATTCCAATATTAATATCATTATTATTGAACACTAGGCAGAAATTTTTCAAGGCCTACTGGTAAAATGAATAGTGAGCTATGACAGTTATAATGATTAATTGCTAGAACCAGGAAAAGTGTATTCAGTTTTAGGACTGGGACCAGGTTTAAACCTTCATTTCCAGTAACTAGAGCTAACTGGATGTCTTTAGACTAATCACATACTTTCCTAAGCCCACCTCATTTCACCCTGGGGTTGCTCTTCTGAGAATAAACCTAGGTGGGACCAACCTTCACGTGAGCCATCTTGGGCTCACTAGGTGAATGATGCTGCAACATACTGTAATAACTTAAACCCAAATCCCAATGCCATGAGCCAAGGAAACCCACATTCAGGATCAGAACAAACTATAGTCAGAATTTGTTGATTTGTATAAATCGTCTATTTCAGTGAAGAGAATGACAATATCAGGACATGGGACTGCTATATGGCTAGACTAGTAAGACCGGGAATTAATGGCTACTACAAAGTCTTAATCTAATTGGAGACTTTCTTTGAACCTATGAACATTTGGAATGTACCTTTAAAACAGCCAAGATTCCCTGTAAATCCACTTTTGGAGTGTAACTCCCACATATGAAAGCAAAAAATTAGAACCTTGCATCTTACAAATGCATCATCATTTCAGCATGTTAATGAAATGATTCAAGAATACAGTGATTTTTTTCACCTTTTTATTATACACAAGATGCAAATAACACCAACAGTTTTCTACTGAGGGGGTTGACCACGCCCACGTCCAAATCCACCTCTCTGTAAATTAAAAAAAAAACATTGTAAGCTTGTTTCACAATTACTCCACGAGTTAAAAAAAAAGGGTTGACAGAATTTTAACCTAAGTAAACTAAGAACATTAAAGTAGGGTAGTGATGTCATCATTCAAGCTATTGGGCATTTGGACAAAAAATGTCTGAAGTTGATACCCCAGGTAGAAAAACTAAAGGACAGGAGCAAAAGATGATAAGCTCAAATACTGGAAAGTATTTCTTTTGAATCTCAAGTATTTCAATCATGGTGCAACTTGGTCAATAACTGGCTAAATTAAACTTGCTTAGAAAAAGAAGGGAATTAAAGAGAATCATAGCTCAAAAACAAAGAAGCAATGCTTTATTAGTAAATATTTTCTCTATTGCCATTATTTGTATGATGAATGAACCTCCCTAGGTGAACCACATTGTTACTGCTGAAACAAGCAAAAAATACACTCATAAACACTATTTTACACTTACTGGCAATTAATATTTGGATCTACATTTCTATCTGTACAGATGATAATCTAAATTCTATTAAACCAAACAGTAACATTTTTCATGCAACGAGATGTTTCTTCTACAAAGGTGAACACAACTATATTTTCATGATTAATGCTTGATGGGATTTTGCATTACCTAGTCATCGTGGCATGCTGTTCTTTCACTTTTATATTTAAACTGCAGCATATTTTTAGCATGCATTAAACACAGTAAAATATGTCATACTTACAAACTGAAATTCAGTAGCTGACCCAGCACCAGCTTCTGCCTTTTTGTCTGCACCAGCTGATAGCAAAAAAAAAATATTAAGGTAAGAATGCTATATATGAAGATTTCTATTACACGTAGATATGCCTAAAATTTATTAGGATACTAGAAGTCCAGGTACAACTTATAGTCAGTTATACAATTTTATTGCTGAAGTCAGTGTATGTTCTTACCCTAGCAAGCATTCCTTTCCCTGCTTGTTAAGAACGAAGCTTGGATGAAAACTATTTTCCACAATAACACTGTCCTTCTAAGCTCAGAGTATTTCCAAAGCACAACAGAACTGAAAGGACAATTCTTCCTTTTGCAGAAGTTCATAGTCAAGGCAACAGAACACGAGAGTGCTAGTTAACTCTTCAGTTCAGCAATAAAGTTAGTACTTACGAGGAGCTGCGCTTCTTCGATAGGTATCCCTATCAGCTTCTCCTCGTGTAAGACGAGCAGGACGTTCGCCCTCTAAACCTAAAAAAATAAAAATGAAAAAGCTCACAATTTAGTCTGAAGGTGCAAAATTATGATTCAGCTAGTATTTACAATGACACTAGATTCATTACTTTTGAAGATAGATTTTTAAAAAGTTCGATGATATCAATTCTGTGGTAAAAGCCAAATTAACCAGTTAGATGCAAATCTTTTATCTACCACTTCCAAAGAAAAGATATATTTATGGTTCACTAGAACCAAGTGCAAATATAATGATTCTAGGCTGTTGTTTTCTCCTCACATCAACCTTGTTGACTATTATTTTAAGTTGCTCAAAACCTATTCATTTCAGTTCTTTCTCCTGTACTGCCCATCCACTGTGTCCAGCATTCTAAAGGCCAGGCCTGTTAATCTAATTGTATAAACTATCCAACATGCCACCTATAGTAATAAATTCAAACTGTACCTATAGCTCACTCTGAATTAAATGAGAAATCCATCCAAATCTAATTAATTCACTCATATGCTGGTATCTAAACATTGCAAACAGGATTAACTGAACTAGTCACCAAGTCCCATCAGGACCAAAATTCTGTCTTCATTAGGGAAGTGCTGTACAGGTAGCCCTCGATCTACAACAGTTCATTTAGTGATCATTCAAAGTTACGACAACACACACAAAAAAGTGACATGCCCATTTTTCACACTTATCGACCATTGTAGCAATGCCATGGACACATGATCAAAATTTGGAGTGACTCATATTTATGATGGTTATAGTGTCCCAGGGTCATGTGATCACCTTTTGCGACCTTCTGAACAAGCAAAGTCCCCGGGGAAGTCAGATTCACTTAACAACTGTATTACTAACTTAACAACTTAACAATGGTGGCAAGAAAGGTTGTAAAAAGAGGCAAAATTCACATAACAAATGTCTTACTTAGCAATAGTCAATTGGTCTCAACTGGGATTGTAAATTGGGAACTACCTATACTTCAAACACAAAATCCAAAGCTGCTTCAGGATGGGGATAGGCATGCATGCCACCCAACAATGCTTCCTTTAAAAAGTGGGTGTCTTTTCCTGGGTTAACACAGTAACCATATAATCCTAGGAAAATATTCAGTTAAGGCACATTCACATTCTGAAACAGCATCAGCATCAGTATTCAGTATCTTCTTAATTCAACAGTGTATCTTCCTGGGATGGTGCGGCTAATCATAAACCCCAGAAGATACAGCTTCCTTCAAGAGGTGCCAACAGATGCAGAGGATATATGTCATTCCAAGACATTTTTTGGCTTCAAATTTTAAGTATAGCACATCTTTAGTTTCTAACTGGTGAGCCAGAATATATATTTATTGAAAGGTGAATGATTTCAAATTTGTCACTTTTTAGAACTACTACTTTTAACAGGTCAATGAAAACTACTGCCCATTTCGTAATCATGTATTCTTACTGTTAGACACAATAACAAAATCCCCATTTCAATTTAAATTATTTCTTTATAACAAGAAATAGAATTACTTTCATTGCAAGTGGCAACCTAACCCATTTTAGAGCTATAATTCAGCTGAGTGAGATTACTGAAAACAAGTAGCTATAATACAAAAACCTGGAAAAATTATAGGTACTGTGCTCTGTTCACAAATTGTTAATAGTTCACAAGTCTTTTGAAACTGAAGCAGTACGCAACTTAAATAAGATAGACAAACACTAAACTACCTGCACTGAAAATTTAATTGAATACTAAGTATCACTGATATAAAAATATTTTACATTTTAAAAAATACTGCTCATGTATGTTGCTAGAATTAATTATCATGGACAGTTCTGTGAGAAAGTCAATTTTATTGTATTTTCCTAATGAACTAATTTCAAAAAAATTGGTTGTCAATTTATGTGAACATAATCAAAACCAGCAGCAATCTAGAAAAGAGAGCATTATACTAGTGTAATAAGCACACGCTTTCTTTCTAAAGAAAAGATGACTTCGAGTATCAAAATGTTTGGGGCTACAGGTAGTCCTCATGTAGCAACTGCAATTGATTCCTGCAAAATGGTCACTAAGTAAACCACGTGTGTGTTTTTTTGCTTTAGAAATAGATCTCAAGGATCATTTAATTTTTTGTCAATTATTTTACAACTTAAAACAATGCATTAAAGAATATTTTACATTAATGATTTATTATTTGCTTTGAACTCTTAACACATGCAATATAAATATTTAAGTAAAATTAAAGAACCCTTCCAAAATATTTCTCTTGGCAATAAATATCAAATCCAGAGAAGCAATCAAAATTTCACTAATAAATCAAAACTATCAAAGTGAAATTCTAAATTTCCAAAGCAAAACTCACCTTTGGGCCTGGGTCTGCCTGTTTCAGGACGGCTGCGGCGCAAAGTGGCAGGTACAATTTCAGGTGGTAGGTGGAGATAATCTCGCAGGTACTGGATGCCTTCATTGGTCAAATACCAATAAAAATGCCTCCAGGCAAACTGTTCCTTTACATAGCCACGAGATTTCAGGGACTAGGAAGACACATTAATTACTTGTTGTAGAAAAGAATAATGTTTTAAAGACATAATTAAAGCCAACTAGGTTTCTATCCTGAACTGTTCAACCATGCTTCTATACATCCTGTAAAATTATAAACAGATAATACTGTTCTTTTCTCTATATTTAAGAATTAGAAAAATACTGCTACTTCACAAAGGGCAACTTTTTCAAACCTAAGAACTGCTCTTAATCCCAACCAGAGCTAACCCGAAAAGAGTATATTTGCATTTTTAAAATCCCACTTCAGGTTTTCTCAGGATCAGCTTGCCATGGAAGATAGTACTGTTCCTGGAATTATTTCTACAGCACTACTTAAATATAACAGCCATGCCCTATTATTAACTTTTCTTTCTTAAAATGAAAGAGGTAGTCTAAATGCCTGTAGCAATGATAGGTATCCACAGGCATTTACTGGAGGATGGTTGAGGACATGAACTTACGCATACCTTTGTATGCAAACAATGCTGTGCTGGTGGAGAACCCAGCCTAAAAACATTGAATAACAAAATAGATGTGTCTGACTGGGAAAATGGAACAAGTTCAAATTATACATAAATGACCTCCGCACCTTCCGCCATGACCTGAAGACCTGGTTATTTGACCAATCCGGGCTGTGACCCATGGGTGGGGTGGTTTTTAGATTTTGGTGGATTTTAAGTTTTGTATTAATTGGGACCATTAGTTTAATTCTTTTTTAAATATTTATTGTGCTTGTTTTATTGTAAGCCGCCCCGAGTCTTCGGAGATGGGGCGGCATATAAGTCCCATTAATAAATAAATAATAAATAAATATGTAGAGCAAGAAGAGAATGTTTTCTTTAAGCAGAAAAATAGGAGAAATTTCAAGGGACTAGTATTGGCAGAAAAATGGTTGACAGTATGTAGTCTGCAGCAAGGAACGTTTGTACAAAAAAAGTGAAACTAACTACATGTAAGAATATAATTGTGCCCACTATATAGAGGAAGAACTAGGTATGTCAGAAAAAAATATATAAAAATAAATTGAATTAAGATGCATGTGTAGTAAAACAGAAAGACAAAATGAAGAATGAATGAGTGCTGAATGAATGTGAATGTGATCAACACAAAAGTGAACTACCAGTACAAAACTAATATATTGCATTGGTTTGGTCATAAAGAGAATGAAAACAGCAAAACAAATATAAGACAGAGTGATTATAATTGATAGCAATGGAAAGGCCAATAAAATTGGGGAGGGGGGAGGTTATGAAACTTATGAGATACTCAAAAACAGTTTAAAGAGCAAGAGAGAATATATGGCCATGGTGGAAACAAAGAGGGGTTTACAAGGGCAGAAAGGTATGGAGAAGTATACTGAAAAGTGTCAGTGTAAACTAACCAATTGCATCAAGGCAATTCAATCAGTTTAACTTGCTGGTTACGATAAGCATTTACCTGCATAGCTTTCATGACATGGAGGTTGGGCACATTTTTGTCCGCTAGTTCTGGATGCTTAGGCATGTGGACATCCTTCTTGGCTACCATCACACCCTCCTTAAAAAGGAGTTCATAGATTGCAATACGATTTTTTTTAGGCATCAACATCTGTGGGAAATATAGATTTTGCTGTCACATGCAGTCTCTTCTCCAGTTCAAAGAAACACTAGTTACCAAGAAATACTACACAAATTAATTCATTAGCTTATTCCTGGGCCAAAAGGTACATACTTGTGTATCCCAACCACTACAAAGTTAAAGAAACATCAGAGAAAGACCACCTATGTTAACTCAAGATTATTTGTCTACTGGCCAATATTATCTGCTGTGACTGGAGTGGTCTCAGGAAGACACCTCAGTTATCATGTCCCATGTTTTAACAGGAAACAGGAAAAAATTAAATCTCAAATCACCAACACTGAGACATATTTCTTTTTCAAAAATAGCAATAACTAGAGGATGAGATGTGAATGAAAGTTTCACTGAAACTAGAAAGAAATGCTTGGCAGTTCAATTCAATCTACTGCAAAACATCAGGCATGATAATATGCATCTCTTATTAATTCTAGCATACGCTTGCATAGGGATCAATTCTCTTAGGGATCAATTCTCTTTATAGTTGGCCTCTAGTGAAGTCTTCATCTTTATACATAACTTTAACCTTGGGGGGGGGGACTCCATGCAAACAGGGCCACACGAACTGCAGATAGGCTTACACTATCGAATAGTATGTTCCCCCCTACCCCCAAAAAAGTTGCGATGTACAGGACGAAGTGTATTGCTACATCCTAGAGCCCCAGAAACGTCCCCACGTTCTCTCTTCAGAAGGCACGGCCCGGATTACTAAACTGCCCGCCTTCCAAACGGCATCCCAATTCCACTTTTCTTTGCTGGAGCCTCGGTTCTCCCCGGCCAAATCGAGTTCAACGAAAATAAACGACAGAGTGCCTAAGGGCGCCTAGGAGGTGTACCGGTCAGTGCAAACGTAGGATGTGGACGATGCGCGGGGGATAGACTAACACGAGCCAGGCCTTACCGTGGCGGCACTCTCAGGACGAAAGCTGGAAAAGAAAGAGCATGCGCAATGCGATCTCTTCCTGCTTCGGAAGGACCCTTGGACTTAAGGAGTCGCCTAGTCTACTGCCTTTCAGCAAAGCTTCTAATACTGTAATCATCTAGCTAGCAAGAGCATCGAAATTAGCTATTGTTCAGCATCTTTAGTTTCATTTTGATTAGTTTTTTTGAACTCTCATTTTACTTTATTTTGTTTTGTTACCTAAATACTTGTAATTTATACAATGTGGGATGAATTTACTACAGATGCTGTGCACAGCCAGCTTTACCTGAAATTGTGCATTTTGCTACATTACACTTTTCTGTTTGTTTGTACACTGTTTCTTTGTATCTTACAAACTGTTCACAGACAAACCAAGTAAGTGTCTACTCCAACTCTTGTAGTGGTAGTGAATATGAAGTGCTACAAGCAAACATAACTACCCATATTTCTTACCCAATGGTAATGAGACATGTATTGTTTCTGACAGTTGGAGGAACTATATAGCCATAATTGATAAATTGAGTTAACACAGTTTTTTTTTAAATTCATATTTATATGCCGCCCTTCTCTGGAGACTTAGGGCGGCTTACAATTTTTGGAACGCAACCCAATGCACTCAGCAATAGCCTTCATTCCATTGTGTATGCCTGCTTATTACTAAGCGGCATTTTTACAAAGTCAGCTTATTGCCCCCAACAATCTTGGGTCCTCAATTTACCTACCCCGAGAGGATGGAAGGCTGAGTCAACCTTGAGCCTGGTGGGATTCGAGCCTGCACTAATTGCAGGCAGCTGGAACTAAGTGCTAGGCATTTAACAGCCTGCACCACCAAGGCTCTTGGTGTTTGATTTCCTGGGCTTAACTCAAAACATGACGGGTTTGAGAAGCCCATAAACAAATGTAATAGTATTGGCTTTGGGCCTTTCCCAATGGATGAGCTCTGTTTCATTGCCCTCATCAGCTGTTCTATTTAGATTAGAATAAAACCATATTATTTGCATCTGCATAATATTTCAGGTTAAAATAAGATTGGCTAGTTTGTGATTGAGCATGTATAATAGATAACCAAGAAAAACAAAGGGTCATAGAATAAATTGATTCAGAGTTTTCCCTTGAGACATAAATGACCAGACTCAAATTATCAAATTTTGGATACATTATGTTGTGAAATGCTGGGAAAGAAGAAAGAGAAAAAGTGAACAACTTGATTGTACATAATTAATGTCATACTCATGTCCAACATGAATTTGTATCTAATACTGTTAAGTGTACAATACATGGAAACTATGAATGTCAACTGAGAGCAGTGATGGACAAACTGAGGGAAGAAATGACTACACTTGCATGGGGTTGTGGTTTGGGTTAAACTTGACACTTAAAGCCTGTTACAGTTAAACGTGGGCCCCTCTGCAAGCATCTCACTTTCTACTCTGTAGTGGCTCCCGCCTTGTGGAACCAACTCCCCGTGGGACTCCATTTGGCTCGGATCTCCGCTCTTTCCGCCACGATCTGAAAACTTGGCTGTTTGAACAGGCCGGGCTGGACTGACATCTCGGGGAGAGGGTTTTAAATCATTTTTATCTGGGCTTGTACTGTTTAATTCGTTTTTTAATGTATTTATTGTTGTTGCTTTAGTTGTGAGCCGCCCCGAGTCCTCTCGGAGAGGGGGCGGCATACAAGTCCGATTATTAAATTAAATTAAATTAAATTTGGAGCAGAGCCAGCAACAGACAACTGACAGAAGCCATCTCTCATTCCCAATTTAAATTGACCAGAACACTGGACCTTTTTTGTAAATCAAGACTAGCACCCCTTTCAAGAGATTACTAAATCCATGTCTAAAGCAGATACAGTGCACTTCCAGATGAATACTAAACCCAGATATATAAGAAACGTGCATAATGTCTGGTCAAGTATTATGTGAGTAATTATGGAAACCAGATGTTTGATCTTAGTAGCAGTACAACCCAACTTGATGATGGAGGATAGTGCCCAGTTACTGGATGTGAGGGGGTTTGCCTGCAAAAATCCAGTAGTATGAGAGATCTTGAGCCCTTAATTATGTTGCCACTGATTTCCTAAATGAGGCTCATAGATAGTTCAGAAAGCATGATTTATTTCAGAAAAAGATGGAAACACATGCTTTAAAACTAGATAGTAAAATACAACAGTAGAGTGGGTATGTGTGGAAGCCAATATCATGAAGATGTGTTAGTAAAAACTGAGTAATCTTCATGTCATGGTTAATGAAATTTAAGGAGGAACCCAGTGGTTGGATGAATGTATAGAAGTTAAAAACCCTAAAGAGACAACCTGCACCAATAATAAGACAGTTCTCTCTGGCTTGGACCCAACACAAAACAGAAATAGGTAGTTTAATTTGGAGAAGGAAAGAGCAGAACAAACAATAGTTCCTGAAAAAACAAGTTATGCTATTATATGAAACCCTTCCTGAAGAGAACTAAAAGATTTGATCTCTTAGCAAAGCCTTAGGAAGACCTTGTTTTCCATCTCTTCCTCTGGCATATCCTTTTGTAATGGCTATTGCAAGATGAGCTAAGAAAAAAATTATTTTTTTAATAAGTTTTTTTATTTTTTGACAAACATAAACATAAACACAAAATAACAAATAAAACCTTTCAGTTGTACAGTGTGTCGGCTGGTACATATTTCTTGTGCACAATATCCATCGTCTTCCCTCTTAGATTTAAATTTATATTCATATTATATTAATCAGCTTTCCATATCACGTTATGTTATCATTACATCATTATTAGACTTTAATTGCAAATTCACATTGTCCTTTTTGAGCAAATCTCAAATTTTTACAAATTCTAACTTGCATTATACTTCCATAATAATCAATTAAAACCTATCATTAGCATTATTTTATATTTACTATTAAATTATATTTATATTGTAATATATTTCATTTTCCTATTTTTCTATCTAACCATTGATAAAATAAATCCCATATTTTATAGTATTCTTTTTCTAGCTAAGAAAGAAATTATTGAGAGAGATGGTACTCAGAAGAGTCTGCTTCCCTTCATTCCTTTCTGTGCATCTTAGTAGAATGAGAAGCTCTTGACAAACTAGGATAGTTTATACTACTGATAGAGAATAACAACAGGTAGTTCTCAACTTTTGACTGTAATTGAGCCTGGAATTACAGTCGTAAGTTGTGACTTCACCACATGACTGATTCAGGGGATGGCCTTCCAAAATTTTTGCAATGGGTTCTCTGCCCGGTTGCTGGGTGGGCATGGCCATGGTAGGCGTGGCCTAGTCGGCCTCCTGCACCATGGGAGGCATTTTTGCACTCCCCGGGCTCCGAAGGTTTTCCTCGAGGCATTTTTCTGGCCTTCCCAAACTTCTGGGAGACCTATTTTTAACCCTCCCCAAGCCTGCATGTGCACCCTGCACTTACCTGCATCCAAAACAGGCCGAATGGGAACTCCTAGGAGGGGTGGAGCAGAGTGGGCAGGGCCAGCCAGGAGTGGGATTTGGGAGTTCTCCAAACTGTGCAGAATCTTAGCTAGAGGATCTCCCAAACCCCTGCAAACCCCCAGTAGTCCACCCTTGGACCGATTACACCTGATTTTACAACTTCTTTTGTGGCAGTTGTAAAGCGAACGCCATGATTGTTAAGCAAACATCCCGGTTGTTAAATGAATCCCTTTTCCCCAGTGGGGAATTTTTTTTACTGGAAATTGGAAGTACATGCCAGAAACTGGCAAAAATACAAAAAAATCAGAGTTGTGTGACTATAGAATACTGTAAATCAGGGCTCTCCAACCTTGGCAACTTTAAGACTTGTGGACTTCAACTCCCAGAGTTCCTCAGCCAGCAAAGCCACAAGTCTTAAACTTGCCAAGGTTGGAGACCCATGTAAATGGCTGTAAATACAAGTCAGTTGTCAATTGCTCAAAATGCAGTCACTGATCATGGATTGTATTAGAACTTTGAAACAGGTCATAAGTAGATCTGGGGAACTCCATTGTAACTTCCACAGGTCATTAAGCAACCAGTCATTAAGCAAGGTCTACCTACAGGTATATTTGTCTTTCTTCCTTCTGCAGCAAACTTTTATAAATTATCATACATTAAGAAGACCACTGGGAGGCAGCATGCTTCCTAAAATAATATTTTAGATGCTAGCACTTCTAAGGAGGGCCTCAAAATTCTTGAAAGCCAATTCTGAAACAAAATATATGATCTCTATCAGTTACTCTACACTTTTGTGTCTTGCTACTTTCATTGGGCAAAGGTGGTTGGAAGGGCTCTGCATTCTTTGAAAATCATTTGGTGGCTCCCATCTCTTATAACAAACCCAGCTTAATCTCCTGATTGACTACCAGTAGGCATTCTGGATTTTGTGGGGAAAGTCATTCTGCAATATTAGATCTTCTGCTTATTAGAGGCCCCAGCTCCCACATTTCTTTGCTGTTGCTGCTGAAACATATGACATCTTGTGGGTACCGATCACTCTATAGCAGGGGTGCCAAACTCAAGGCCCAGGGGCCGGATCTGGCCCATGGGTGCTTAGATCCGGCCCACAGGGCTGCCCTGGAAACAGGGAAGAATCGGCCCGTGGTGCCTCTGCCGTTCCAGCCGCCTGCAGCCCACTACCAGTAAAAACAGAGCTCAGTTTTTGCTGGCAGAGGGCTGCAGGAGGCCATTGTGGCTGAAAACAGAGATTGGGAGCCTGTTTTCACTGTCAGAATATTCAGGCCACCACAGGCGCCCCCAACACGAGTGACAGCAAGTTGGCCATGCCCACCCTGGCCATACCCACTCCGGCCCCCAAGGTCAAACACAATCAAGAACATTCTTGGGGTTTTTTTTTTAGAAAATAAACTTTCTGGATATTTAGATTTTGATTTCAGAGTTAATAGTATTTCTGCTTACTTGTTAATTGGGCTTCTTGCTATCTACCTCAAGAACTACAACATAAATGTTGCATTGCATTATTTGTCATATTTCTACACTGCCTATCTCACCTAAGTGATTCTAAGTGGTTTAGAGTAAAGACATCAAAAGTGGTATAAAAGCATAAATAAAAACAAAGATAAAACAGAACAACACAGTAGAATTTATATTTTAGCTACATTTTGTAGCAATGGAATGCAACCATTCTATTTTTACGGCTATTTTGAAAACAAGATGGAAAAAGTTGACCAGTGAACATCTAAAATTTAAAGCCAGCAATAAAATCCTTCCTCAGTAGTACCACTGTGTCTGGCTGCCCTTCACTGCTTGCCAAGGCCCACTCCTTTATAACACCAAGACAAATATGATACTGCTAGGAATGTGGAATGATAGTAAATGTCCAAGTTGCCATTAGGAATCTATTGAACCAAATTCATCCCGTTGAGCTCCTAATTTTCCTTTTACAGGGAAATCAAGCATTGGCTTGTTTTGTTTAGCCTGTCAAGTAAGGTAAATGTGTAATAGTTAGTGTAAGATCTAATGGTTTTAATTTATTTTTAATCATTTGTTTAATAATATATAGTAATAATATATAACATTATGTATATAAAACAGTGTTAACCTTCCTATTACTATGAGATCTCAGGATGCCACATCAATAAGAATGAACCAGAAAGAGCAATAAATCAGTGAATACTGAACAAGATGAACACAAGCAAATAATCTGAATTAGTGGCAGATTTAGCCTCTGCCTGGTTGATTTAAATGATAATAAGGCTAGGGCATAGAGGATACAGGAAATTGGGATCAAGGTGTGCAGTTGGAGAACCTTCAGTTCTTTGCCTGGGGTCCCAGTATGATCTGGAACTCACAATATTAATATTAAGCAGCCTGCCATAGGCAAAAACTGAAATGAAAGTCATGATTTCTAGTTTGTCTTAAAGACTGAGGATTAGGAAAGGATGATGGCGGGTCTGACTGATATAGGAAAGTAAAAATAGTTGAGAAAAGGAGAGCTAGATGATGTGAGGAGGCCATGTCCAAGGTTAGAGAAAAGGTCAGGATGGCAATGGAAAAGGAATGAAACATGAAGGAAATCCCAAGAAAAGGAGAACACCCCTGATGCTTTAGTTTATTTTCTGCTTTCTCTGCAGTAATGTGTTCACCTTGTGCTGTCAGCAAGTCATTACTCAGAGCATGGCCAGAGATTGGTTGGCTAAAAATGCCTCCCTAATCTCTGGGTTGATCTTTATCCCCCCCACCCCCACCCCCATCTGCTGTGACCTTCCTTTCAACGTGCACAGGCTGAGAAAGAAAAGGAAGAATCTTGCTAGGCAACTGGCATCCTAGATTACAAGTGAGCCAGGCAAGGTGCATTGCTGCCAACTTAACCAGCCATGGGATACTGCTTTTCTGCTAACATCTGATGGTCACTGCAGCCCCTCTAGAGAGGTATGTTATGAGCAATCCTCTTATCCTTTTAGGGAAGTCTCCATTTTATGTCATCTTGGAATTGTACTCATGCTTTGCTTTGTGGTCCAGAGGACATTTGTGTGTCGTTAATGCTTTGTATGCTTTAGGCCAATCTGCTACACTTTTTTATGAGCGTTAGGCCTGTCATCTTCTATCAGGGCAAAATAGCATCAGGTAACTGTTGAACATCATTACACTTTTAAGATTCTGTTTCTTATTACTATGCTGCATTACTCTATTTTATTCGGGCTTCAGGGAAAATATATTTTATGGAGGCAGCGCCACTTCACACAAGGATCTCGCTTTGGTTTCCGTAGCATAGTCTTTTGTTTTTGAATGGTTCCACTCTCAGCAGTTCAAATTACTTGAAATGGCTCTAATTTCACTATTTCAGTTTCTGTGCTTCCCTCCTAGCACGATCAAAGTGCAGATAATTCATTAGGTGCTATCAGGTAAACAGAGCAACATCATGTATATTGAGACTTGTGGACTAAGAATAATGTTAATGGATGAATTGTGTTTGTAGGACGTTGGGAAGTAATCATCAGCCAAAGTTGTTATATTATGTTGTGTGTGGACTGCAAAGTGGCAATAGTACATTAATGGCACTATAGATGAATTTGTATGAATGTGGATATATAGCATATATATTCAATGTTTTATAGAAATCCATTATAATTATTGAGTTGCAGCTCTGTCAGCATAATGCTTGGATACAGTCTTTAGATAACTGTTTTGACTGCCACTCCAATTTGTTCCGTCTCCCTGGAAATAGACTGCTAGCACTATCCTAAGATCAGCTGTTCCATAGCTTTAAAGCTCTGGCCCATTTATAGTACTTCAACACTATCAGTCTGAATCCTCTTGGATTTAGCTTTATACCTTTTTATATGGCCAACTATTTCTGAAGTGGCAGCCCAAAGGATTGAAAACAGATTAATGAGAGAAATGGTCAGCTGGTAGATTGTTTGCCCCCATCTCCCTTAGGACAATCTTCCCAGGAGTTCTTTATATAATAAGGTTGCTCAGTCTTGCTACAGTATAATAACAGCTCTTCCATCCTGAACATCAGTTATTTGAAAACACATAGGGTACCTTTAGCTATAATGTGCTTTTATCCAGAAAAGTAAAGTAAAATCATTTTAGTGTTCAACAGAACCATTCCTTAAATAATGTTAAATTCTACAATGTTATAGAATTTGTTTTCATTTAATTTGCTTTACCTGCTAGTATTCTATGAAATGTATTTTATATTATTAAAACAAATTAAATAAAAGGAGAAAAACTCTATGGGTGTGACATAGTATTAATAATCTAATTATCCTTGAAGTTAATAATCATGACAGAAAAGTGGGGAGATCAAAACATTGTTATTAAATAGTACTACTCCAAAAATGCATTATTCTATATTGCTTAGAAGTCTACTTCCTTGCTTCATCAAAAAATATATACATAATTCAAATGTTCATAGACAACATGTAACAAAAATCTGTTGTTTATGTTTAGGTGTGAAAATATTTACAGACCCTTCACATCCCGGACATAAACTGTTTCAACTCCTTCCCTCAAAATGACACTATAGCACTGCACACCAGAACAACTAGACACAAGAACAGTTTTTTCCCAAATGCCGTCACTCTGCTAAACAAATAATTCCCTCAACACTGTCCAACTATTTACTAAGTCTGCACTACTATTACTATTAACCTTCTCAACACTCCTTATCACCCATCCCTTCCCACTTGTGACTGTATCAACTATAACTTTGTCACTTGTATCCTTATGATCTATATTGACTGTTTCCTAGTATGATTTGATTGCTTATTGTACCCTATGACTATTAAGTGTTGTACCTTATGATTCTTGACTCTTGATAAATGTATCTTTTCTTTTATGTATACTGAGAACATTTGCACCAAGACAAATTCCTTGTATGTCCAATCACAGTTGGCCAATAAAGAATTCTATTCTATTGTTACAAATCAGACACAGACTTCTCTTCCAATGTTATATTTTTTAAAATTAATCCCATATCTGAAATAGAGTTGTTGATTTCTTGGATAGACTCCAAATACATGGAAAATAGCCAGGAGTAACATATACATGCTTAACATATACTGGTAATGGCTGAATCTTAATAATTATCCTACTGATTCACCAGTCCGAAGTGTGGCTATCATAGGACAGGTCTAGAGAAAATAAGTTAATGTTCATGGTACAAAGTTTATCCTTACTTTAATTCAAGCAGCCATCTTCAATCTTGTGCCTTGGATGGTTTGGGAATGCATCTGGTTGTAAATTCTGGGAACTGCAATCTTATCTCATCTGCAAAGCACCATGCTAATCTGTGACAATTGTGCACATTTTTTAAAGAAAAAATATGTATTTTTCATTAGCAGATCAAAGCCAAATAAAGTTGCTTGGCACATGTCTAGAATACCTTAACTTTTCTAGGAACTGTTACAACCACATGAAGGTCTAATTTGTGTTATAGCGCCTAAGCTATATATCTCACAATATGTTGCTTTTCTTCTGATATCAAGAGACAATAATCTTTCTAGACAAGGCAAACATTTTGATCAACCATACCTTAAAGTTGTCCATTTCTTTTCATGAAGACAGCTGGACAACTCCACATGCTCCAGCTGGAAGCACAAATGTATGAATCGGTATCTGTGCAACTCAGAGCTTTGTTTTCTCTATATTCTCATGGATTAGTTTGGCATTAATTCTGTAGTCCCATATGGTGATTGCCAACCTGATTTAATGGTTGAAAATGTGCACACATATCCAGACATAAAAGAATGGATAAAACCATTCATGTTTAATGCATTCTCCTAAAATGTTTTTAGAAGTCAGTGAACAATTGTAAAAAGAAAAAGGAACACACTATCTCATTAAAAAACCATCCTATTTTGGTGAGGGATTGCAAACATTTTTCAGAGAAGTAGCCAGCTATGTGTGTGAGAGAGGGGGGAGGGAGGGGAGGGAGAGAGAGAGAGAGAGAGAGGGAGAGTGTGAGTCAATGAGTTCCAGCATCTTAAAGACTAACAGATTTCTTGTGATATCCTAACAACCTGGATGAAATACAGTCCAACCCATTTTAGGGAATTAGCAATTTTTTTTTCAAATAAGTATATTAAGGTGCCATAAAAATATATTCTTCCTTTTACTGCATCTAGCATTTACTAACAGTTGTACCTCCCATTTTAATTAGACCTTTAGTTCTGCTTTTATTTTTCAGGCAACAGTCTTTAACAGGCATTCACAACTGTGTGCTTTGTTTCAATTAGCTAATACCAATCTTTTAAAATTAAAATGAGTAGCTGAAGCCACAGGAAGACTTAGTGTAGTGAAATGGTCATCCATATTAAGTGTCTTATTCATCACCTTTTTATAATTTTGGATATTGTTATACTTTATATAATTTTAATGTCTACTTCATCATTTATATTTAGACTGCACCCTGGATCTCGCTCACAGATGCTAGTTAGCTTGTTTTATAAATGTATTTTAACTTTATCTTAAATTTTATTTTGTTTATTATCTATTAAGATAGATATGTATGTATGAATATGAGAGGAGAAGTACCAGGGCCTGAAGGAAGATGTGGAAAGTAGAAGCCAAAATTGTCTCAGTGGAGATAGGAACACTCAAGACTATGACTCCTAAGCTGGCATAGTGGCTCCAACACATCCCTGGAGCAATGTCAAAGCTCCCCTTCTAGAAAGGTACAGGTAGTCCTCAACTTACAATAGTTCATTCAGGGACCGTTCAAAGTTACAATGGCACTGAAAAAAGTGATATGACCATTTTTCACAATTATGACCGTTGCAGCATCCCCATGGTCATGTGATTTACATTTGGATGCTTGGCAATTGGTTCATATTTACGACGGTTGCAGTGCCCTGGGGTCATCTGATCCCCTTTTGTGACCTTCTGACAAGCAAGTTAATGGGGAAGCCAGATTCACTTAGCAACCAGGTTACTAATTTAACAACTGCAGTGAGTCACTTAACAAATGTGGCAAGAAAAGTCAAAAAATGGAGCAAATTTCTTCTTAACCAATTTCTCACTTAGCAACAGAATTTTTGAACTCAATTATAGTCATAAATTGAGGGCTACTTATACAGTGTTAGAAACAGCAAACATACTGTGCAGAACCCTTAAACTCCCAGGCCTCTAGTACAGGACTGGAGATTGATAGGAAGAAAATAGAAGTGTGACTGTTCTTATCTTTTTTTAAAAAAAAACTTGTCATTCTTAGGATTTGGAGGGTTTTTTATGATGACAAGCACTTTTGCCTGTGATTAAGGCTTCCTTCTTTAAACAACGAAGTCAAAAATTCAGAGATATAAAGATTACTTGTGGAAAGGGGAAATTGCATTATTTGTGGAAAGGAGAAAATCAAAATAAGCAACAATCACACATGAAGAATTCTAAACTACAATCAATAAAGTCAATTTAACTTATTTAGCTTCTTATTTCTGCTTTTAATACATACAGTAATGGGGAAAAGTCTGTGAGAATGCAAGTTAGTCTATTGTTAGGAAAGCATAGACTGAGAATAATCTGGGAATCTGGAATTAATCTAAGGCAGGTCTTTATTTGATTATTATATCAACAAAGAATGCCAACCCAATGCAAACAGGCATGGAAGAAGGTAGAGTAGTAACAACCTTCATTTTCCAACATTCAAACATCCAGTGGGATAGGGACTGAAGCCATGAAGTGAAAAAAACAACTCCTACTTGGAGAAAGACTAGGTCTAGGACAAGTCTAGACAAATATGCAGAGTTACCACACTGACAAGAAAGGCATACACTGTCAACACTATGATTTTTTAGATGTTTTAATGTTAATATATTTTCTGTGTGTTTTAGACTTTGTTTGGCTTGAATTTAATAACTTTTAATTGATTTTTAATTTTTGTATTGTGGGTTTTATGATGTGAGCCGCCCTGAGTCCTTCAGGAGATAGGACGGCATACAAGTCCAAGCAAAATAAATAAATAAATAAATTTATTTTTGGCTTGTAAGAGAACCATGATGCTGGAAAAAATGATTGAGTATATATAGAAAAGCATATAGAAAAACATTTCAAGTACAGGAGTTGAAGTAAAAACAGAGTTCTCCAATGAAACTAAAGCTTAAGAGTTTTGAATGCATAATGAGAAGGCAAGAGTCATCAGAGAAGACTCTGGTATTTTGAAAAATCAAAGGCAACAGAAAAAGAGCTCAACAGAAGAATATCTTCAGCTACTGGAAGACAATCCCACTAATGTTTATTGGATCCCAAAGAGTAAACAACCACTGTACAACATCAACAAACCTGCAGCAAAAAAATAAACAATCCTGTTTAGTTTGCCCAGTTCTGTATTATCTTAAATTTATAACAGTCAATTATTGTAGCAGTTATAGTTATTGCAATAACTATTATAATCCTAATCATTCAAGGGTGCCACATTTTATATGGATATTACTTCATTTATTTCAAAATGTTGTGCATTAACCCTGTCGCATTTGGGAAATCCACTTATTCTGATGAATGACCAGAATGTCTGTTGCTCCCACTGCAGCATTCTATGTTTCCTCCTACTGAATATTTGCTTTACTTTTCTGTTTCATCTTTCATATACACATGAAACTATATAGGATTGGTGGGTTTTAGTGCAATTTGGCTTGTAACGTTTAATGTTATTTTTAGGTAATTTAATTTATTGTTGGTTTTAGTTGTTAGCCGCCCCGAATCCCTTTGGAGAGGGGGTGGCATACAAGTCAAATTAAATAAATAAATAAATAAATAAATAAATAAATAAATAAATAACTACCCAACTCTGTAGATTGGACTCATCTCCCATGTTGCTTACTTAGTCCCAGACAGAATGGCAAAGATTTCCCAAATTATGCTTTGATTTTGCACCAGCAGTCATAGATTAATTATTTTACTCCAATTATATTTTAAGTATAATTATAATTATATTTTATAAAGTATTGCAAGTACATTAATAGCCACATTAAGCTTCATCTGTCTGTATTGTGACTTCTTATTCCTCTTTTTTGAGCTATTTTTCTGCTTCTGCAAACATTGCTAACTGTTGCCCTTTGAGAAAAATGCTAAGTATAGCCAGCATTCTGAAATCTGACAGAAAACAGATAGCAAGGTTATCTTGTCCTTTTTCACCCTTTCTTCTCCCCTTCAACAATAGAAGAATGATATTTTAAAAGGCCATGTTATAAACTACTAAATACAGACATCCATATTCCTCTCTTGTATCTTCAGAAAAAGAGAGGAAATTTAGGAGGTGTCTTGCCAAACTGACATTGCTCACTGAAGTTGGCTGGACCAGTGTTTGCAACACCTAAGCAGGGAGTGATCCAAACCACCTTATTGACATTATTCTGTGACCCCCTAATACGATCTTAACGGATCAGAATTACCGTTGCTAAGCAGGGCAGTTGTTCAGTGAGAGTAGGAGAAGGAGTGACAGAATTAAAAGAGGATCATTCTAGAGTACAACAGGTGGACTAAGTCCAACCCTTTTGAATTCCCTGGACCTTTATCTAACTCCAAACATATGCTAACTACAGTTGAGAAGATTTCTGTGCATGGGCTTTTTAGCAATAAATCCATTTAACTGGATCTCCAAGGGTGAATCTGGTCTTTGGCACCTGACAGGTGAGTTGCCTAAAATGTTTTACAAACTTTTTGCCATGGTTGTTAAGTGAATCACTACAGTTGTTAAGTGAATCACATGGTCATTAAGTGAATCCCACTTCCCTCATTGACTTTGTTTGTTGGAAATTGGCTGGGAAAGTCACAAATGGCAGTCACATGACCCAGGGGTAGGATTCAAATTTCTTAACAACCGGTTGTGGGCGTGCCCTAATTTGTGGCTGTGGTTTGGTGGTCATGTGACTGGTTAGGCATGGCTAGGTGGTCATGTGACTGGTGTGGGCGTGGCTAGGTGGCCATGTGATTGGCAAACCAAATATAAGTGGTCCTCGCTTCATGGCCAGTTGCTTAGCAAGTGTTCTAATTTATGACTGATCTCCCCAGAGCTACTTGACCTGTTTTTGGAGTTTTGACAGCCATGCACACGCACACACACACACACACACACACACTTATGACCAGTTACAAGTGACCTCTACATTCTGCAAGCATTGTAAATACATGCCAGTTGCCAAGCACCTGAATTTTGGGAATGCTGCGATGGTTGTGTGAAGATTGGTTGAAAGTCACTTTTTTCAGTGCCACCTTTGAATGATCACTAAAAGAACGATTGTAAGTTAATAAATAACTACATGATTGTTATTTGTTTGCAAACAATTTCAGCATTAAATATCTGATTTTGTCTGCCTGGGATTATAAAAGCAGGGATTTCACAGAACTAGCATGCTGGGTGGGATACATTTGGCTTTGGTGGGGGGAGTCATACTTGTATAGGCTAAGAGAGATAGGTGGTTGAGAAATATGAAAAACAAACAAACAAATAAATGCTGGCCTGGGTTCAGAATCCCAACATTCAGGGTTGTTTCCAGGCATGTAAAGAAGACTGTTACTTGAAGGGCTGTCCAAAACATTACATTAACTAAAGCAGAACTGGATGAAGTGTGGGGCATTGTTAGTCTTTCAAATCAAAGCACATACCATTTCTTTCTTAGAATAAAATACAATAGTCATAAATTTTATGACTAACAATTCAGTATTTTGGCCAAAATCGTAAACTTTATTTTGCCTATTAAAATCACTGTAATGGCTAAGAATGCATCTTCCTAACCTTTTATTTAAAAAAAAATGCTATTCTATACAACTCAATGACAGCTTGCAACCTGATTTTTAAAATATATGAAATAGCAAAATCAGGCATATAAACCACAGAGAAAATTTTCCTATATACGTCTATGTATCTTTAGACAGCCAACTGAACATTTACAAAATAATTGCAAGCTTTTAGGTTTCCATTAGTATCTTTTCAGGTAAGAATAAAAATCAAGTCTAGGATAAAAAGAAGCAATACAGCTATATTTAGCTGTATTCATTTCCAATTATAGTCTTAGATGATCTATGGAATATTTTGCAAAGATTTGAAATACAGCTAGTCCTTGAGTTACAACCATAATTCAGCCCAAAATTCATGTTGCTAAGTAAGAAAGCTGTTGAGTGAGTTTTGGTCATTTTACAACCTTTCTTGTCACAGTTGTTAAATGAATCACTGGAGTTGTTAAGTTAATAACACAGTTAAGTGAACATGGCTTCCCCATTGACTTATCAGAAGGTCACAAAAGGTGTTCACATGACCACAGGACACTGCAGTTGTCATAAATATGAGCCAGTCGCCAAGTATCTGAATTTTGATCACATGACCATGGGGATGTTGCAAATGTGTGAAAAACGGTCTTGTCATTTTTTTCACTGCCGTTGTAACTTTAAATGGTCACTAAACGAATTGTTGTAAGTTGAGGAGTAACTGTACAGTAAGGCTGTCAAACTCGCAGCCCATGGGATGGATGCATCATGTGCTGGCCACGCCCATGCCCGGTTTGGCAAAGTCCATCATGTGACACATCATGTGACAACGTAAGTTTGACCCCCCCACTGTACAGTATTTGAATAGGATATTATCATTTATACAAAAAGATACAGAAGTGGTATTATGTTGTAGCAAGAATTCTCTCACAGCTTTCCTGGAATAAATAAGGAAATGATTGGTTTTCCTTGTTTTATAAATATAAATACAGGTAGTCCTCAGCGTAGGACCATAATTGAGATATTCATGATGCTGCTATTCTCACAATTACTGAGAATAGCCATCCATATATCAGCCATTTATATCAATGTGGCCATGTGCCAAACATCTTATAGCTAAACCTTTGAAGAAAAGGAACCAATATAAATACTTCAGCCATGTCTACATAAATATTTGACTAATCTGTTGCTATAAATCTTTGACAACACTTCTGCAACTAAGCTCAATAACCTGAGTCTCAACCTTTTCTGCTGGTCCAGAGGAAATGTTGAAAATAGAGTATGGAGAAGGGAATGGGTGTGTCAGACTCCACAAACTTATGTGCATAGGAAACACTTTTTAAATATCTATGAAACAAGATGAGCAAAATAAAGAGTTGGGGATGGTGTGAAAATGATTCTGGTTTAACACTAATTTTTAGAGGAAGCTCTGATCAATGTTGTGCAAAATTTGCAGCACACAATTTCACAGGCAAAAAGTCTTCTATTCAGATTTTAGACTTAGCACGAGGCACATCCTGTGTGTAAACACACCAAGATTTATTTACAATGCACCCCCCCCTGAAAAAGAAGATTCACTTCAAAGAGAGCCAAGGGATGTTGTATATTTTTATTAGATGTCTTGGAAATTAGAGAATAATCTCCTCCGGCAAAAACTCACTCATTCCCACTGGTTATGATGACATGGGTGCCAGCAGGGCAATTCCAGAGCACAGCTGTTCCAGTCTTGGGCATAGCCCACCTCTCCTAATCTTCTATATGTGGTGTTTAACCTGGCCTCCAACAAGGCTAGCCACTGTATACACAATCCTAAAAGCATTGCTAGCAAGCTAAAATATAAAGTCTTCATTGAAATACCAAAATGCTAGAACAAAGCATTAAGATTACATCACAGTTCTTTATGTAATAAAAATAAATAGTTTAAAGCTCAGTTTCGGATAAATGATAAGGTTACCATTTTCATCTTTACCCTCCTAATTCTACTATTATTAAGTCAGGGTGTATTAGGTTTCTCATGCACTTGTGTTTACAAAGCAAAAACTGGCAATGAATGCAGGTAAAAGGGAGATGGACAGAGAAAGTGGGAAGGGTCTCAAATAAATATTTTGTCTGTGGACTCTTAGCCTTTCTGTGGATGACATCATACAGCTCCAATAAGAGGAAATGATTAGTTATATTTCCGATAAATTACATGCTTCCTATATTGTTTTTCTTCTTGAATTTAAAATGATAATGCTCAGATTTGTGGTATATACTGGTTCAACAATGCCAAACTAAAATAATCATTCCGAAGTAAAAAGAGAGATTCCTAACTAAAGGCAATCAAAGAAAGCATTTGGGACAGAAACATGTAATCTACAGTTTTCATGAATTGTAATAGGTTGTCAGAAACCTGTAATTCTGCTCTTTAGAACAAAGTTGGAAATAATTCTAATTAACTGAATAATCTGTGGAGAATAGTGTATAGTGAAAACAGGGTTGAATCTCTGTGATATTATAGATTGTGCTCAGGATGAAAAGAGCATAGGAAACAACATGTTTTAAAAACGGTAAAACGCTTGTTTCAGGCATTTCTATCTTGAAATGAACATCTTCAGATGAAAAGGTTCTCTGAACAGCTTATATGAGGTCAATAAATGCAAGGCGGTCCCATTAGCAGGGTTACAATCTGAAAAATGTAACTGCAAAGGGAAAAGGGCTAAAGAAGGAACAGAAAAAATAAACTCAGGCAGTTAAGAGTTTTAAAGTTACAGAAAGAAATTTTGAATGTATAAAAATAAGTGGAATTAATAAACTACATTTCCTCACCCCTGTTGGGCAAAGAAGACAAGCGAAAACATCTTCCAGAATGCTTTCCATTACAAAGCATTCAAATGAAGCCATCTTTTTTGGTCTTTTTCAGTCTAATGCTGAATTATATGCCTGGCATATTTTTATGATACACGAACTTATGTCCAGACTTTTCCCATTTAGGAATTATAGCATTAAACAATCAACAATTAAAATTACAAACATACAGTAATTATGAATTATGTATACTGTATATGAACATGGCTTAGCAATTATACCTGTTAAATGAGGTGATCATTGTTATGTTTACTAGACAGACATAATGTCTGTGTATGGAGGGGAAATGCTTATCACCACTGTTATCTATGTAGGTTTGAATGTCATTGGTTTAGTTTGAATTGTTCTTGCAAAATGTCAAATAAGATTGGTTTAAAAAGTGCGGGAAAACCCTGCACTCTGATTGGCTGGCAACTACGGCTGCTGGCTATAAGAAGCAGCCGTAGCCCAGCCAAGTTGGGTCCATTCGAGCTGTAGTCACTGAATAAACTCTTCACTGAAGCTCTTTGCGTCTGACTCTTCATGCAAACTTAACACTGGCGACGAGGGTGGGATTCCCCTGAAGAAGAGACGACGCGGAAGACAAGCAGAAGAGCGAGATGGCTGCGCTGAACACCCCCTCAGCCCCGTTCGATCGGCGGCAGAAGACTGGGAATCTTATGCGGATCGCTTCCAAATGTATTTGGAAGGAAACGACCTCGCCGAAATCCCCGAGAAGTGGAAGAGGGCGGTATTTCTCATGCACTGCGGTCCGACAGTCTTCAAGATGGCGAAGGCATTGGCGGGAGCTGCAGACGTGAAGGTAATGGAATGGCCTGATTTAGAAAAGCTTTTGAGAGCCCATTACGCCCCACAAGTATCATGCCTCATTAAGAGACACGAGTTTTATTGTCGGGATCAGGGGGAAAGCGAAAATGTTAACGACTTCGTGGCAAGTTTAAGGGACATTGGGGGTGCTTGTGACTTTACCAACTTAGAAGAGGCCATGCGTGATCGGTTTGTTCTAGGCCTTAAAGATAAGGTCTTACAGAGCAAATTACTAATGAAACCTAAGATCACGCGTTTAAGGAGGCCATAGAGGAAGCTGTTTCAGCGGAAGCAACCAAGTCCTCAGCAGCAGCCATGAAGAAAATTAACAAGGCCTCAAGCCATTCTGATGTGGAAAAGTCCACAACAACCCATTGTGAACAAATAGATTCTGATTCAGACTGTAGTGAGGTGGAGGAAGGAATTTATAGACTCAGAATGGAGAAGAAAAGGAAAGACCTTGGAAGAAAGAGGCAAGAATTTTATTGCAGAGGCTGGGGGGGGCATCCCCGCACTGAATGCAAGTTTTTAGACACCATCTGCCTACGTTGTGAGAAAAGAGGTCACCTAGCAAGAGTCTGCAAATTATCCAGAACTCCACCTAGTAGGAAGAAATTTCCTGAGAAAGAATTCAAACCCAACAACTTCAGTGAGAAAATGGGGCACAACTCAGAAGCAAATGGAAAGAATGAAACTCATCAAACAGTCAGCATTGGTCATTCTTCACCCTTGAGAAGCAGAAAAGTACATGTGAAGGTACTCATTGAAGGAAGGCCTTGCCAAATGGAAGTGGACTCAGGCTCCTATTTATCTATGGTGTCATGGGACACCATTCACAGGCTACTTCCCAACATTCAGAAGAAACATTTCCAGAAGCAAGCACTGACTCTTAAAGACTACCAAGGGAACAAGATTCCAGTAGTTGGAACAAGAGAATTCAATGTGAAGTTTAAAGGCCACACCAAACGTTTGCCCCTGACCATCGTGGACAAGGATCGCCCAAGCTTGCTGGGACTTGAGTGGTTCAATCCACTAGGCATCGAGGTGACTGGCATCAATCATGTGAGCAACTCTGAATGGGAGGAGGCCTTGAAGTCTGAGTTTCCAGAGGTCTTCAGCAAAGGATTGGGCAAGTATATGGGGACCCCTATCACTTTCAACCTAGACCCCAAGGTACCCCCAATTCGTTTAAGGCCCAGAAGGGTCCCATTTGCTTTAAAGGAAAAATTGATGCACAATTAGACAAATTAATAGCTCAAGGGGTTTTAGAGCCCACTGACCACTCCAGATGGGAGACACCCATAGTCACACCAGTCAAGACTGATGGGTCAGTAAGAATCTGTGGAGACTATAAGGGGACACTGAACCATGCTGCAGCAGAGCGCATATCCAGTTCCAGTGGTGCATCATCTGTTACAACTAACAGTTGATGATGCCACTGCAGAGGCCCAAACCATTGTGACTCATAGAGGTGCTTTCAAATGTAAAAGGTTACAATTTGGAGTAAGCGTGGCACCAGGCATCTTTCAAAGCCTTATGGAAAGAATGCTCCAAGGACTGCCAGGGGTAGTGCCTTACTTTGATGATGTGTTAATCTCTGCTGAAAATGACACTCAGTTACAAGAAAGACTCAGAGAAGTCCTTACCAGATTCAGGAAAGCGGGGTTAAAAGTCAAGGAAGAAAAATGCACTCTTAAAACTGACAAGGTTGAGTTCCTGGTTACATGATTGACAAGCATGGCATCCACCCTACAGATGCCAAGGTTAAAGCAATCAAAGAAGCCCCTAGACCTAAATGCAAAACAGATTTGCAAGCTTTCCTTGGACTCATTAACTTTTATCACATGTTCCTACCTCAGAAGGCAACCATTGCTGAACCATTGCACAGATTACTTGATAAAAAGTCTATTTGGGTCTGGGGCAGGAAGGAACAATCAGCATTTAACAGTATTAAAAGACTAATCACGTCTGATGCTGTACTGATACAGTTCTCTGAGAATTTGCCTGTTGTACTGACTTGTGATGCATCCCCTTTTGGAGTGGGGGGTTTGAGCCACAGGCTTCCCAGTGGGAGAGAAGCCCCTATTGCATTTTACTCTTGCACTTTGACCAAAGCAGAGAGGAATTACAGCCAATTGAACAAGGTGGCATTGGCAATTGTTGCAGCTGTTAAGAAATTTCATGAATATCTGTATGGGAGAACATTTACCATTGTCACAGATCACAAACCTCTGTTAGGCATTGTGGCAGGAGACAAATCTACGCCCACTATCCTGTCACCAAGAATGCTGAGGTGGACTGAATTTCTTGCTGCTTATTCATACAAACTTATCCACAAGCCTGGCAAGGACATTGGACATGCTGATGCACTGAGTTGTTGCCCACTTCCTTGCCACAAGGAGGACTTTGAACCTGAAACACACACCTTTTTTCTAGAAACTGTTGCCAAGCTTCCAGTTCATGCTGCTGAAATTGCCAGAGAGACTGCCAAAGACACTGTGTTGGCTCCTGTTATAGGCTGGATTAAGAAAGGTTGGCCTCTTCAAGATCTACCTCACCTTGCCCAACCTTTTAAGTCCAGGCAAACTGAATTATCTGTATTAAGAGGATGTATTTTGTGGGGTAACAGGGTGGTTATTCCTGCAAAACTGCAAAGAGAGGTTTTGGAAATGTTACATGAGGGTCATCCTGGTATTGTAAGGATGAAGGTATTGGCCAGGAGTTATGTATGGTGGCCAGGTATTGACAAAATGATTGAAAACTGGGTTGCATCTTGTCCCAACTGTCAGGTAGTCAGGCCTGCACTACCTCTCGCCCCCACACAGGAATGGGAATGTCCTAGGGGCCCGTGGTCCAGGATTCACATTGATTTTGCTGGCCCTACCAGAGGGCACACCTTTCTTATTATAGTAGATGCATATTCCAAATGGCTAGAGGTAATCCCTATGGCATCCACCACAACTGATGCTGTCATCAAACAGCTCAAAAAACTTTTTGTAACCCATGGGTTACCTGATGTTCTTGTCTCTGACAATGGCCCTCAATTTACATCCAACCTTTTTGAATCCTATTTAGCACAACAGGGTATCAGACATGCCCTTACTGCCCCTGGGCACCCTTCGGCTAACGGCCGCGGTGAACGCATGGTACGTTTTACCAAGGAGAAGCTTCAGCAACTGGGTCCTGGGGACATCACTGAGAAAGTTGAAAAACTTCTCAGTGTTCAGCACATCACTCCTAACCCATCTAATAACTTATCCCCAGCAGAGTTGTTGATGGTAGGAAACTTAGGTCTTCCCTTGACCACCTTCATCCCACTTATGCACCCAACGCACCACTAGATTCCACTTCCAAAGTTCGCACATTCAGTGTGGGTGATTCTGTTTATGCTAAGAACCTTATAGGTGAACCTTTGTGGATTCCTGCTGAGATAACTCAGATCACAGGCCCTCGTTCTTACAGGGTGCAAACAGAGGATGGTGTCCTCTGGAGCAGGCACATTGATCAGTTAAGATCCAGGTTCTCTCAGGAACATCGCACTTGTTCCTCTCTAGTTCCCTCACCTGGTGTCAATTCTAGGGGGGAAGGGGAGGAACAGGAGGAAAATCAGCAAGCAAGAATAAACCCCATGTGTAATGAGCCATTACAACAGGAACCATTCCAAAACCTGTCACAATGCCAAAATCCATCCTTAGAAGTGGAAGATTGTACATCACTACCTGACTTGGGTGCTGACATTGGGCTGGAGATGGGTTGGGAGGAGAGACCAGATTCTAACAATCAAACAGGGTCTTCTTTCACAGGAAGTCCCAGTGGGAAAATGTCAGCAGACACATTTCCTCTCTCACTGGGTGAGAATGTTAAAACTTCTGAACCACGAAGGTCTCAACGTACACGCAAGAGCCCCACCTATTTAAAAGAATACATTAGATAGGTTGGGGTTTGGTATAGACTGAACCTAGTGGGGAGGGGTGTTATGTATGTAGGTTTGAATGTCATTGGTTTAGTTTGAATTGTTCTTGTAAAATGTCAAATAAGATTGGTTTAAAAAGTGCGGGAAAACCCTGCACCCTGATTAGCTAGCAACTACGGCTGCTGGCTATAAGAAGCAGCCGTAGCCCAGCCAAGTTGGGTCCATTCGAGCTGTAGTCACTGAATAAACTCTTCACTGAAGCTCTTCGCGTCTGACTCTTCATGCAAACTTAACAACCACATCAAGGAAAATCCACCCTAAGGAATTTTTAAACTGAAGACTTGCAGAACAGAGGCGTTGGCAATACTGTCTGGACTTTCTCCTGTCTTTCTCACAAATGCCAAACAGATGCAAAATGCAAGCGTGATCTCTTCAGCAGAGTATTATGCACCATGACATAAATGATTCTATGTACCATACTGGGAGGTCTCTTGAATTGGACCCCAACAAAATTAACAACAAGGCTGAGATCTTGGGAAAATAACAAGACCCTTTTCCTGGCCTCACAAACAGTATCTTCTCACAAAGTCTCATGCAGCTTGCCAGCAAACTGAACCCTTCATGTCAGGGTCCATGCCCCTACCCAGTAAAGGGTTCCGGAAGAAGCCTGAAGGGTTGGAAATTAGCAAACAAAAGGCAGATTGTTTTCTGTGGAACTGAACTGGGGTTTTGTCAGCACCTGCACAATGCCATAGCCTTTCACAATTATTCCCTTTCTGAGCAAGCAACTTCAGAGGGGCCAATTATTCTGTGCTTCTAATTAAGGGCACAGATAGCCAAGCATTTGTATTCTCCAGGAAGTGGAAAAGGGGTTTTGGGATCAGCAGCTTCTTGAGTCAGATTCTTATTCAAGTGAAAGTAGCAATGGAATGTCTAGAATCAGCAGTCACGATCTGCTAGTATTAAAGATGAAGCAAAGTTGTAGGTAACTTTGGGAACATATAGGTGAGGAAGTGTCTTATGTCACACAGCCAAGCTAAAGTGAATGCTTCGGGCCCAGGGAGACCAGAAGAAATAGAAGTAGGCAGAAGTAGGCATCAAGGTAATAAAGCAGTTGTAAAGGAAGCTTTCCTGATCTAATACTCTTCCGATAAATTGGATTACAATTCCCAACATTCTTTGATGTGGTAATCTCCACTTCAAGATATCTGGAGACTATTAAGGGGAGATTGTTTTAAAGTACGGGCCCAAAAGTACAGTAGGGAGTATGTACATTATACTACTTTGATCTTAATGTGGACAGTAGAAAGTTCTTTTAATTGCACTGGATGTCATTTTGGCATAGCCACAATTGCAATAGTGCTTCTGCCAATGTGCCAAAATCCAATTGCTTTGGCTCTGGATCAAAGACATGAGTCTGTACAGGAGATCATTTTAATATATTGTAGTTATAAAATCTCCAGTCAGAGGTGGCATTTGCCGGTTCTCTGAACTACTCAAAATTTCCGCTACCGGATCTCCAGAACTGGTCAGAACCTGCTGAATACCACCTCTGATTTGGGAGAATGCGGTTCCTGTGAAGAAAGATAATTTTTATGGAAAGAAACCAAACAATCTTTATGGATACATGTATGTGTGAGATTTTAAACACACGCATACACACAAAATGTGCCATCAAGTTGTATTCAATTTCAAGCGACCACGTAGATTTTCTCCATGACGATCTAGCCCCATAATAGTATGTGAGAAAGACCTTCAGAAATAGGGCAAAGAGAAGCTATCTGGGGAACAATCAGATAAAAGAGTGCAGCTCACAACCAGAGAAAGAGGCTGAGAAGAAATCCTCCCTAATTTCTCAGGCTACAAAGGAAACAGCAGAAGATTTCTACTTTTAGATTTGCAAGAGTGTTAATTTAGATCTGCAAGATTGTTAATGTAGCCTTACAATACAATAGCAGTAGCTCATCTGGTCAGTTTCCATCCGGGTATACCTGGGAAGGCAGACAATCCTAACTTGGTTTTTGAGGTTTGCCAATGGTGTACTCATCACCACTGCAACTGAGTACATCGACCTGGCTGTTGATCATCCTCTTTCCTCCCACCTTTCCCAGGATTAGACCCTTTTTTCAGGGAAAATTTCTACATGATGGATAGACTCTGGTTTCCTGGTTTCTTCCACAGTTGAATGGGGCATATATGGCCCACTCAGTTCAGGAAGAATTGAGGAAGAATTTATTTAGCAAGTAATAAATGCCTTTGATGCTTCCTTCCTTGAAGGAAATTATAATATGCTCTTTCTTGAAGCAACTATTTCAGTTCTAGTATTTTTGATAACATTTGCTTTTTGGGGAAATCTGTTGGGAAAAAGGAAGGAGATTCAATTACAAACAAGTTTGAAGGGAACAAATTACAGATAATCAAGGTTGGAAGGGACCTTGTAGGTCATCTAGTCCAACACCCCGCCCAAGCGGGAGACCCTACACCATTTTTGACAAATGGCAGTCCAATCTCTTCTTGGAAGTCTCAAGTGATGACGCTCCCACAGCTTCCGAGGGCAAGGTGTTCCATTGGTTGATTGTTCTCACTGTCAGAAAGGTTCTCCTTATTTCCAGGTTAAATCTCTCCTTGTTCAGTTTCCATCCATTGTTCCTTGTCTGGCCTAAGGTGCTTTAGAAAATAGCTTGACCCTTTCCCCTCTGTGGCAGCCCCTCAAATATTGGAAGACTGCTACCATGTCTCCCCTGCTCTTTTTCTTCACTAGACAAGCCATTCCCAGTTCCTGTAACTGTTCTTCATATGTTTTAGTCTCTAGTCCCCTAATCATCCTGGCTGGTCTTCTCTGTACTTTTTCTAGAGTCTCAACATCTTTTTTATAGTGTGGTGACCAAAACTGGATGTAGTACTCTAGGTGTGGTCTTACTAAGGCTTTATAGAGTGGTATTAGTACCTCACTTAATCTTGAATGTATCTCTCTTATATAGATTTCTTTCAAACAGGGTTCAGCTCCAGTCATAGGACATTGAACGTTTGTCTCAATTTGGATGGGGAAGTCTATTAATCTCTTGGCAGCTTTTGTTAATACTGGTCATGAAACTGCTTGGTTTGGGAACAAGGGCACCACATTATGTCAATCATGGGGGAATAGTGGTCAAATCCTTGGCTGCTCCAAAATGGGATATCCCAAGGCTTAGACTTTTCCCTCTTGTTATTCAACACCTAGTTGGAGCTTCTAGGAAAAGTCATCAATTAGTTAAGGATGAGATGTCATCAATATGCTGATGAGACTCTTAGGGTCCGAATAGGGAAAAATAAGATGGAGTTGTGTTTTTGCTTTTTTGATATTCTGTTTTCATTTGCTCATCTGCACTATCCAGAATCAGCCCAAATGGGTGATCAATTACTTTTGTTCTTAAATAAATACATCTGACAGACACGAGTAAGGCAAAGTTGATGTGGCTTGTAGTTTATAGCTGAAAACGTTAATTCTAGGTGTCCTATCTTAGATGAAAATTCCATTAATTTTACTGGGAATATCTTTAAACTGACAAAACTGAAGGTATGTAATGTAGGGATCTTTTCAGGGCTAAGAAAAAGTTCATATACAATTTTATTAATCATATACATGACTAAAAATATGGCTCCTTCTCCCATTCTTGTTTGTAACCTAACTAAGGCCTTCTACTTACATTCAAGGCATACAAACCTGGATGGAAATGGGTGAAAATAATACAAATGGATGGAATTATTACAATTGCAAAGTCAATGTGATGATACAGAAGAATTATCTGTGGCGCACAACAAAGCTATTTTTTGCATTTTCATATGCAACAGCATTTTGACTTGGACCTGAGTGTTAAGTGTAAATGAGAATGAAACCACATGCTGTTAAATTTAAAGAATTTTCTCTCAATTATGACTTTTAACAGGAAATACTGTTTCCATTAACACATTTATATGACACCTAATTAATGGGGCACTTATCCACACTATGTATTTACTGATGTTCTGTTCCCCAGGATATTAGCAAAACCTCCACTCAGATCTGCTTCAAAATTACTAATTTTATAGACCTAGAAAAGTAGTCCACATTGGAAACCAAAATGAACACATGCAAATGAACAGTTTATCTAAGAAATTCAGAAGTTACAATCACAACAGAAGCCCCTCATTATTTATGACCTTTGAGCATAAGAAAACATCACTTACTTATATCTATTAATTCATCAATAAATTAAACTGGCACAAGGGACTGTGTAGCAAATGCACACACAGCACTTATGCAGTGCCCGTATTATACAATTACATTACCAAAGCAGTTCTTTTCCTCTTTCCCAGTTACCTGAGAAATAGAAAATTCTGTAATGTCCCTTCTCCTCTCCTCCATGTTTTTTTTACTTCCTGTTTAAAGCCAATAGTGCAGTGGCTTATCTGAAATGAAAAATCAAAGGAAAACCTCTGAGATTTTTTAGAAAGGTTTTTGATTAAAATAATAAGTAGGGTGGATATGCCACAAGAATGAAGGAAGACACCAGATGTAAATTCATATACATATATTTGTAATTTCACTGCCTCTCTTGTTAAACTAGGAATCTGGAAAATAAGGAGACAGGAGAAAGACTGAATACCCCATTGTGCTTCATTAGGAAGACAGATGAACTCTTCAGAAGAAAGATGAAACTTTACCTGAGACAGAGTGAGAAAGCCACAAGGGATATGGTGTATGTTCTTAAAGCAACTTGATCTTAGTGCTTGTGAAAATAACCCTCCTTAAGAGAACTGCATCATTACTGCAGCTGATTCTAAGGCAAGTTTTATTGCTCCGCCTGATAATGAGGTTATATCTGTAATCTCCACTTAGCTAACTGATAGAAAAGGGTGAGAATATTTGTCAGATGTTCCCTTAGAACAAAAATGCTTTTTACTCGCTTTCTAATTTGTAGAAAAGCTGTAACCTTTAGAGAAAGTTCCATCATAGTTGTCAAATTCTAGGCTGACCTTCTCATCTTTGTAGCATCATAGTGCAATGGAGAAAGGATAGCTAGCTCAGGGATTATGGAATGCGATATAAACAGCTTTTCTAGCAGTTTTTAAAGCTTAAATAAATTGTTTCCAAGATGTCTTCTTGTCATCTTAAATAATTTTTAATTTATTGTATTTGCTCTTCCATACAAGGAGAAAAATATGTGACCAGTGAACAGGTTCAAGTAACAATTGATGATAATTTTAGCTTGGATGTAGGAACTCAAATTCAAATCTTCATCTAAGTATTATTGGGCGAATTGCATGCCAGCACTTATAATACCTTGTGGTTTGTTTCAAAGGGACAGGGAGAACAATGATAGGGAAATTGTGTGATAAGGTGAGTAAAAAGACAACGGGCAGGAATAGATAGCCATTATTAGCACTGGAAATAAAGGAATACAAAGAAGGGCAGTTCCGCAAGTGGTGGCAATAATTATTACAAAATAAATATATTGATTAGTTTGCACCACCACAACCACTCCAAAATAAAGAAAATATAAGCTTTTGTAGTACATAGCACACTGACAGCTGAAAGTGATGTCAGGGAGAAAAGTGATAAATAAACAAATAAAATAATCAAATACAAAGCGGGATTTCAAAAACTAGATAAAGTAGTTCTTCACATTATTACCTAAGTGAAACCAAAGGAGCATTTTTGTACTAGTTGCAAACACTAATTCAAATCCAATACCTGATGATGTCCTATAGCAGGGCTGTCAAACTCCTGGCCTGCGGGCTGGATGCGCCATGCGTTGGCCATGCCCACACCCAGTTTAGCGAAGGGGGAAAAAGTCCAGATATGTCACGTAATGCTGCCGTGATGATGTGAGTTTGACACCCTTGTCCTAGAGCATCCTCGTTGGGAAAAGGACTGGGCAAATAATTTTTATCATATTTTATTTCTGATGATTGCTTTAAATAAACAAGTTCATTTGTACAGCTGAAGAGTACTTGGCCTATATAAATAGTCCTCAACTTATGACCACAGTTGGGAGAGGAATTTTGGTCTCTAGGCAATGCAGTCATGACCAAACCCAATTTTACAACTATTTTTACCCCAGTTGTTAAGCAAATCCAGCTTCTGCAAATGACTTTGCCTGTCAGATATCACCTACAAATCACAACCAAAAATGCTGCGACCATCATAAATATGGGCCAGTTACAAGGTGCCTAAATTGCAATCACATGATCATGACGGTGGTAAGATAGTTATAATTTAGAAGATGGGTTCTAAATAACTTTTTCTAATGCCATCATAACTTTGAAATGAACAGTTGCAAGTCAAGGATTACCTGTACTATATTTTTCAGAAGAAATCTCTATTAAGTGCAATGAAACTTACTCTTAAGTATGTATGTATAGCTTTATAGCAACTTAATTTAAGAACAAAAGCATAAAAATCTTATAAAACAAATGATTAAGTGGACCTGTGAAAACAAGTATAGTTTTGAAAGCCAAGGCCTGAATCCTACATCTTGATTCATATCTGTAATTGAAAGAAAACGATTCCATGAAGTTCCCTAACATCTCCAAGTACACTTGATTAAATCCCATTGGATCCTTTTTTTTTGGTTAGGTTACATCAAATAATACAAATTCACCACAAAGTTGATGTAGCTATATCACCATTATGTGATTACTGATTCCTCTAACTGAAAAAGGCAGAGGTTATATTTCTATTAACCTGTATTAGCATCCATTCCACACATCATTCTCCAAGGACAACAGCTATTGTCCTCACACATACAGAATTCTGCTCCAGAAAAGAAACTGAAAGAGTTAGCATACTGTACACAAATAGCAACAAGTTGACACAAACCTATAGTATATCCATCCAGCAAATTGTTTTATCTGTTTTCCCTTCAGAAAGAATTTTCAGAGGAATCTTTGCACATTTGTTGCATTTGCAGAAGATATTTGGAAGGTTCTGTGGTCCAGCTTCCAATTCTATCTCAATCAGCCAATCCCTCTGACTGGTTTCACGAATGAAAGCAAATATATGTGTCCTAGGATTAATGTTGTAGGATCCAACCTGGTCTGGTCACTGGGACCAGAGGTTTCGTGACTCTGAAAGCTTGGAAGACTAAACTTCTGACTGGTTTATCCAACAAATCTTGGATTATGGGTTTCTGCAAGAGTATCTGAGAAAAGGCAACAGTTGTATAGAAAAGCAAAAGAAAACTTAAAGAGTTTTGAAAATGCTTCAGGGTACAATTTTGGGTCTCCGGGGCTCATGGTTCTGATCCATTAGGAATGTCCCTTGCCTGTCACACTCTTCTTTGGGAGATAAATATTTTCCCAATTCCAATCACACAAGTCTCTCCATCTCTTCTGCTGTGTTCCTATTGTGCCCAATTCACTATGAGCAGCAACGAGATTTTTCGTATCATTCCTTCTTCCGGGCTGTCAACTAGATTCTTATTTAATGCCTTCTTATTTTGCGGGAAATTATTTTTGTGGCCTAGAATCTTGTAGGTGCCTTAAGCGTGGCTGGACCACTGCTAAGAGACCCCACGATCTTCACTTTCCTTAAACTATCCACAAAGAATATCCTTAAGGGTCGCCTAGGAAGCAATTTGCTTGGGGGGGGGCTAGAGGGAGGTCGACCCTTTTACAATCTTGCGGAGGAAGCGTCGCCTGCAATTTGGAGCTTGGACGTGTTGGTACCAATCTGAAACAGAAACGTGGGGAAAGGGGTAGGCCGGATAAGACTCTTAGTTCCCGGAGAATAAAAGCAGGTGCTCCCGGTTGACGGAACCCGGGCCGGTGTCCTTACATGTCATTCGGAGGAAGCATCACACACGTGTCCCAGGCCTCTCTGTAGTCACGCGCCCACGCGCGTGTCACGAGATCGGCGGGGTGCGGGGGGAGGGGAAAATCTGGAGAGGCTTCGAGCGGGCTGCCTGCTGCCGCTTGCCACCACCACCATCCGCGAGCCGGTAAGCCTTCGCTTAGGCGAGCCCCCTCCCGGGCCTTAGACCGGGGGCTCGGGTGTCCGCGTGTACGCGCGCTGGGGTAGCGGGCGGGGGCGACGGTCCCCGCAGGCAGGATGCGCTGAGCATTACCCAGTTGCCATAGAAACCAGCACAAAAAAAAAAAGAGGAGGTTGGCGGCCGGCCGGTGGCGAGAAGGAGGGTGGGAGAGGGGAGCGATTTGCCCGCAGTCTTCGCGAAGCAGCAGCTTTAGCCGCAGCTTCGCCGGAAGAAACCGACGGGGCCCGCTAGAGCGCTTGACGAGCTTTTGAGAGCGGGGCGGGAAAGAAATCAACACCGCCTCGGGTCTGGCTTCTCGGGCTCGCTCGCTCTCTCCCGCGGAGGGGGGGATGGTCTCGCTGTGCCTCCCACTCTAAGGACCGGCCGGGCAGAGCCACGCAGGTAAGCCCTCTCTCCCTCCCTCCCTTCCCGGTGAAAAAAGAAACGCAGCAAAGGACGTGCCTGGGGCGGACCTTCGGCATCTTCCTTCGCGTCTCCCCCTCAACCCTCCCACCGTGCCCGCTCCCGGTGGATTGAAGCTGGAAAAGAGGGAGCCAGAGCCTGGCTGTTTCTGGATGCCGGTGTAGGTATACGGGCACGTCCGAGAGACAGTCGCGGGGGCTCCTGGAGCTGTGAGCAACTTGTTGTGCTTCACAAAGTACTTGTGCCCTTCTTTCTTTCCGATCGTTATCGTTATTGGTGCTACTAGCAGTAGCGGTAATGTTATTACCGTTCCTCTTGGCGTTGCACTTGACCTGGGCTGCATCCCGCAATGGGCAGGTGCGTTGCCCTGACTGGACTGAAATGAGTTTTGGGCTACACCGCTGTCACCCGAGGAGGAAGGAGAGGCGAGCGTGTGGCCGAACGGTTGTTTTTTCCCACCCCCCCCACCCCCCCACATATAGACATTGATGGATTGATTCGATTGCTGTAGAATTGACCGGCCGTGGGGCAAACAGGCAAACAATATCACCTCCCCCACCCCACCCCACCCCCGGGTGTTTTGCAACTGTGGTGACGCAGTGAGACTGACCTTTCAGGCTTTAGGTGTCTGCACCATTCTCTCTTAAGGAGAAATTGCATTGCTTTTTTATGGTGGTAGTGTGGTGGTGGTGGTTTTTTTTTTAATGATTGGTTGGTTTTCTTTTAAGTGAGGATGGGCTGTTTGATGTGCCTCATCACCATGATGCCCAAAGCGTCTCCAGAAAGGGAGGGCATTCTGTTTAGCTTTTTATTTTGTTCTTCAAAGAAGATTAGTATAACTATTTGGGAGGGGGGCAGAACAGTCATCTTGCCTCTTTTCATCCGCCTTTCAACCTCCCTTTTGAAATTGCAGCCAATTAAAATTAGCAGCAGGGGAAATCAAGGCTTTTATCTATCATTTGAGTGTTATTTTGGGGATCTGCAATTCTTTCATTATTAATCTAGGAATTTGGAACCAGGCAAGATTGGCGGAGGCCTAGGGCACAGGGTATGCAAATTCTTTTTAGCTAAGCTATGTTTCTTGCTTCACAGAGTACTGAACCTTATCCGGCAAGATGCCCTCCAGGTGTCTTAACAACTGCAGCTCCTAAAATTTCCATGCTGGTTAGGAATTTTGCCAACTGCAGTCCCATTGCATCTGGTGGGCACCAGGTTGGGAACGTCTAGAGTAAAATGAATGGTTCTGTTAGAGAAAAATCTATGGGTAAACCTCAGAGCTGTCCTTTCTCTCATAAACAACAATCTGGGATCGTGATTAAATGTGGGCTGTGATTAAAAAGAGTCTTTAAAATATAGGCTTGATTTAAAGGAACGAACCAGAGTAAAAAGGTGGACTGTGTCTCAGATTATATAGCATTCTTAGATACATAATCTGAAACCAAGATCACTTGTCCTTCCTTATGCTTTCTTGCAATTTGATTCACTCAGGGCTATTAGGAATGTCTTGAAATCATTTTGTCATCATGTTTCTGAAATTATAACAATATATAAGTTTTAAAGTAGTGATGATCAAAATGTGACCATTATTTACTTGGGTGGATTAGGGCATGGCATGACAATCAGAGAAAGAGAGAGCTAATACAGCAGCAATTTGTTGATATGATTGTGTGCCCAACTGGCCATATAAATGGATCCCTTTGATCCCCAATGTTTTTTTTTAGTTGTATTGTTTTTCTGGATTTTTGAGCTATAGTCTTGAAACATTATTTTCTGGACATCACTGATGCACCTAATGCAGTCAGAGAATCGTATTCCTTTGCTCCTTTATAAAAATTTTTAAAAAATTAGAAATCAAGATTATTTGAACTGATATGTTGTCCTTAATACATAGCACACACTCCATTTTGAACTTAATGTTGTCTGACTTTGCTTGCAGCCCTGGTTATTTTCTTTCCAGTAACCAGTTCTCTTCTTGGGCTTCTTGTCTTCATGCTCTCGTAAATACATTTATTTAATATTAGCTTGCTTCCCCTCCCAATGACAATTGTCTTCTTCCAAACATCATTTTTCAAGTCCTTACACAACAGACAAAACTAAGTGACGTCGGTACAAATTAGGACTTGTCAGTAGGATTTCTTTGGCACAAGTGGCACCCTGAAACAGCTCTTTGCATAGATTCTGTATATGAATAAATGCCAGCAGATTCAGCATTCTGCTTCATCAGTGGTTAATGAAATCAGCTGAAGTTATCAAGATATTTCAGAAATTCAACTCTGCCATTATTGGAAGCACCCCACCCCCCCAAGGCAGGGATGCGCTGTACATAAATAAAATAGAATGAAGTTCAGTAATGAAAATAATTTAGGGATCTATGTGGAGAGATGATAAATATTTAGAATGTCATTCTAGTTTTCTCATTTTTGGTTATTACTCTCCCAATCCTTAGAGCAGAGGGAAATAATACTGTATATTCCAGGATGCAAATAATGAGGAAAATGCAGGTGTTTTCCTTTCCAAATGCTGCATTGGGGCATGTCCAAATGCAGGTTTCAGGGAGATTGCAATGTTTCATCTCTGTCATAATATGGTTAAAGGAGGATTGATAATAAGCTATGTGTTGTGAGGATAAATGTGCCTGAGTCTTGTCATGGAAGAACACAAATGTAATAGCTATAGTACATATCCTTCTGAAATCATTACATTGTCGTATACCCATCAGGTTTCACTGACTGAGAAAATCTCTCAATCTGGCAACTGTTCTGTTGTTTACTTTAGGCAATATAATAATTTATTGGTGATTTCTTTTAAAAAAACTGTCACTCAAAATTGGTAAACAATACTGGTTTTTGCAAGTTTTCATCTTTGCTCCATACCCCTGAAGGAATGAGAATGCATTGACAAAGGAAACAGAAGATAGCGCAAAATATATGGAGATTTCCAGAATACTGAAAAGAAAAAGATGAGCTTAAACTTAGCAATCAGCATTTCCCTCAAATTCTATCTCCTCTGTATGGAAGGATAAATAAAAATGATAGACAAGAAATAAGAAATCACACAAAGTTAGATCATCTGAAAAGCAGATACTATGATTATATAATACTGTGTAGTGCATAATATTGCCCAGAATTATAAAATATTGGAGTGGCCTATAAATCTCATAAATAAATACCCTTATCAAAAAGGATATGATATTGACCCATTTCAATGTTGCTTACATTTTCTCTTTTATGATGTACAAGGCAAACCTATTCTATTAAGGCCCAATGACTGCCAAGCAATAAAAGAGAACTTAAGATATTAAATTATGATCAGACATTTTGAATGGACAGTTTCCTTAACCTATGGTGGGGTCCATACTGATTTTAGAGGCCAGTTGCACAATGAAACATAAACTTTAAACAACCCACAGCTTTTTCTACTGTGTCAACTGCTTAACCCATCTTTATGGATATATATTCGAATAAAGGTATTTAATTTATTGTACCATTATAATTAATTACACATTAAACTTCCATTGTATATATCAACTGAAACATTTACATGCATAGTTTCAGGGGTGGCCTGCTGGGGGCTCGCAGGGACTCGGGAGAGCCTGTAGCTAAGACTCTGTGGGGCTCGGAGAGCCGCCAATAACCTCAGAAAGACAAGCAGCAAGGGAAAGCTCTTAATAGGCTTAATTGAACTTCTTGGCATTCAGCCAAGAGCATTTCACACCTCGTAAAAGTGTTGCAAGCTAGATAAACAATCCAGTCAGCACTTGCCAGGGAGAGCCATTGAGAAAACCATATAACATAGGCACTAGCCTCGGAGGGGATTAATTCCCAAATAATAAGAATCACATAACTCACCAGAAACTCCACTAAGACTCCAAGATCCCTCTCACAGTCACTGCTCTTTCACCCAGTCTTTTATTTAAGTATTAAATGCACAAAATAATAAACAACTTTTTGGTATGTATCTTTTTTTAGGTAATTAGGGCAAAGAAGTGACATCAAGTTGGCCACACCCACCCCATCACATGATCACCTAACCACCTGATCATATGACCACCCAATCACATGACCACCTAGCCATGCCCACCCAGCCACATGACCACCTAGACACGCCCACCCAGCCAGTCATTAGGGCAGAGAGCCCCATGCTAAAAAAATTGAAGTCCACTCCTGCATAGTTTGATTGTAATCCTTTCAACAATTCTGTTAAGGAGGTTGGGAATAGGTTCACACATATTGTTATGCTAGATTTGTTTTAACCATAGTCTGTTGACTAAGCTACAAATTCTATGTTTATTCAAACCATAAGCCATTGCTGTTATTATAGAAATCTGGTTATGATTTCATGACAATTATTTTCCTTCATAATAAAGATCTTAGGATGAAGGCTGAAAAAGAGCAACCTGCTTTAAGATTACAGAAATCAACCATTAACTACCTGAATCATTGCACAACTATGGTGGTGTGTCTTCTCCTAAGAAGAATCATAACTGATTTGAGGCCAAAACATTTTGGTGCTAAGGTAAAAGAGCAAATAATACCCTCCCCTAATGTTAGTGAGAGTGCAAAATAAAATTTCACTAATAAAGTTGCAATGTTAGATTCAAGAGAATTTGCATAATCTATAATTATAAAAGTGTAATACCACTCACACATCATCACAAATTCACACAGCAAATACTGTTTCAATTTCCATGTTTCAGTTTCCGAACAGTCCTCAACTCTCTCACACACTGACAAGACTCTAGCCAGATGAATATCGATGGATGCTGGTAGGCAAAGCCACAATTTTTTCCCCTTATTTTCCTCTCCAAAAACTAAGCCCGATCACATAGTTTCATAGCGAAGCACGGTTATAGAGCTAGTAATGTCTAAACAGCCTGTGTGAATTCTGAAACTTTCCACGTCAGTATCCCATATAACTTTTTAAAAATACATGTTGATGCAAAAGCTTACAGAAGTTCAGTAGGACATTTGGTCATCCATAGGATCTTGTTGTTTGTATCTATATAGCATTTTTGCCTATGAATGATTGAGGCAAAGACATACGTAGAAATTATGTGTTATGCTGCTGTTTATTACAAATAGTGGTAATACCATTAGACTTTTCTTAGCACAGGATTTGAATTACCTTTATTCAGAACTGTAGTACACAGAAATACATATACAGGACCAAGCATAGCAGTTGCTGATGCTTAAAAGCAAATTGGCTCCAATATCTTATTTCACTCACTAGCTGAATGGGGGCTGAAGCAGGAAATTTGGTGTCGCATGGCACCATAAATACAAGTGTGGGGGCTTATGCACCACTGCCTGGTTGTCCTGTTGTCAGAACAGGCTGGCAACCATTTCTAAAGAGAATTAGGTGGCATCATCCTTTATTAATCTCCCACAAGTCAATGTTTTGTTTTGGTGGCACACCTTTCCATCATCTCAAATACTCCTGTCTGTTTTGGATACCTTACCTGAGTTTGTTGCAGGGTAACCTAAACAGTTCACTGGTGACTTCTCAGAGGCAAAGGCAAGAAGTCCCTTCAATTGAGTCACTGCTAGTTTCTATTAGGTTTTAGATCTACTCTTACCAGGAAGAATTACCAAGCTCTAATATCACAAAAGCTTACTACAGGTAGTCCTTGACTTACAACCACCATTGAGTCCAAAACTTCTGTTGTTAAGTGAGACATTTGTTAAGTTTTGCCTCATTTTATGACCTTTCTTGCCACAGTTGTTAGCTAAATCACTGCAGTTGATAATTTCCCCATTGATTTTGCTTGTCAAAAGGTTGCGAAAGGTGATCACATGACCTTGGGACACAGCAATGGTCATAAGTATGAACCAGTGGCCAAGCCTCTGAATTTTGATCACATGATCATGGGGATGCTGGAAAGGTCATAACTCTGAAAAATGGTCATAAGTCACTTTTTTCCAGTGCCATTGTAACTTTGAATGATCACTAAATAAACTATTGTAAGATGAGGACTACCTGTAGAACACTTTGTAAAAAGAAGGCTGTTTATCTGAAACTTGGCAGAAATATTATTTTCCCAATCTATGGCTGGAAAAGGAATAAAGGATATACCACTTAACTTAAAATAGCAAACGAACACAGGAAAAAGTAGGACATTCAGGAAAAGAAAACTAGCAATTTTTAAAAGTCTGCCAGTTTTTAAACCAACATCATACCATTACATTACAAGGTGGGTGCTATTATCATTTATTCTGTTATTTAATATTCATAATAAAGCTCCAAACTACGTTAGAAATCATACAGGTAGAAAGAAGGTGTTTTTAAAGTGCTTGCTATGTCTACATGAAAGTGCATTTAATATCTTAATGTTGTGTACATATATCCAATTAAATTGTTGTTACGTTACATTATGTTATGTTATGTTGCTATGTTTAGTGTGCCAATTAATATATTGGCAACTGCTTTCCTGGAAAGAAAGATGGGAGGGCACAGCAGGTGAATTGTCCAATGGGAGGACATAGTGGCATGCTATAGCAATAGCACTTAGACTTATATACCGTTCCATAGTGCTTTATAGCAGTGGTCGCCAACCAGTGGTGACCGCTGGTGGTCTGTGAGAAAATTTTGGTGGTCCACAGAGAAATGTTATGCCCAAAGCACCCTCCAAAGCAATTAATCCATGCTGCGTGCGAACACAAGGCTGTGCTGCCCACATGGCCTGCGGGAAGAAAAGGCTTGCGTCACTTGCATTGCCAACAACATGAGATAGTGAGGGGAGGGGGGAAAGGGCAGAGGGGAGAACTCGCCCCACGTGCCTGGCCTGACCACCGGGCTGCTTCTTTCCACTTCTTTCTTCTTCTGCTTTTGGCTGCATGCAAGGAAGGCAGCAAAAGTCTTTCTTTCTCTCCCCCAAACTCCACCAGAAATGAGTCTTTGGGACTTTGCAAGGCATCCTGCTCCAAGAGGCTGCGCTGGCACGACAAGTCTCACAAAGACTCATTTTGGGCGAAGTTTGGGGCAGAGAAAGAAAGACTTCTGCTGCTTTTGCTGCTTTCCTTGCATGAAGCCAAAAGTCTCTCTCTCTCTCTCTCTCCCCCTGGAAACGGAGCTGGATCCTGCAATCCCAGATAAAGAATGATCCATCAGTAGGAAAACAGTGTGGGGAATTTTCCTGCAGACTTTTTTGGGATTTTCCCAGGGTCTCTGCTGCTTTCTGCAGAGACCCTGGGAAAACGTCAGCAAGCCACCTTCAGTGAAGATTCACATTAGTGGTCCACGGGATTTAAAATTATGAGTTTGGTGGTCCCTGAGGTCCAAAAGGTTGGCGACCCCTGCTTTACAGCATTCTCTGGATGGTTTACAGTGTCAACATATTGCCCCTAACAACCTGGATCCTCATTTTATGGACCTCAGAAGGATGGAAGGCTGAGTCAACCGGCTATCTGGGCTGATACCTGCACATTGTTGACACAGCATTTCAGCCTAGACAGTTTAAGCAGTAAGTGCAGAGATTTCTTTAGAAAGTTTAGAGTGGTTTTTTAAAATGCCCTTCCAGAATGTAGTTCTTGATATGAGGATGATGTTTAAAGTTAAACATGTAATACATGTTGTAAAGATTTTGATCAAAAAGAATTTGGCTCCAAGGATCAAAATTGGTTGATTTTGAGTTGATCACTACGTCTCAGCCTAATTTATCTCAGGATTGTAGTCAAAATAAAAAAATGGAGCATTGCTTTTGAGTAGGGATTGCATGATTTTTAAAAGTGACAACATCAATTTAAGATCTACAGCTTTTGGCTTCATGCTTCTTTATACATTGCAAACCTTGAAAAAAAAGTTGATTAGATAGATTCCATGTCTAATTCTGCAGGACTTCATATAAATAAAGTCTAATGCAATGAAGGGAAAGAAAACACCTCAAGAAATTCAGATACAGAAGAGTTAATCAAATCTAAACATGCCGATCTAGATAGTGGGCAGAACCAGCAAAGTCTAGTGAGACTCAGACTCTGACTAGAAGCAGGAAGGTTTCCATTTTTCTCTGATGAATTTTAAAAAGGGATGGGGCCAGCTCTATTTTGCCTTTTGTTGTTGTTGTTTCCTTTCTATCATGGGAATACAGTATCTCAGTCTGACTCCAGCCAGGTAGGAATAACTCATTACCCTAGAAGAAGGCAGGAGAATTAAAAGAAGTTAACTATCTAAAGAAATGTGGAGCTAGATGTGAATGAAGTTCTTTTATAGAAGTCAGCATTGTGGATTGATCCAAGCTGATTTTTTTTAAAATCTGTGTTGATCTATTTTGTTCTGCCTTGGTTGAGTGTGTGTGTGAGAGAGGGGAGGGAGGGAAAGAATATCTCTTTGTGTATTAGTAGTTGGAAGATTAGGTACAAAATGTAGGGTTCATATTTTTCTTTTCCTTTTCTCCCACTGCTTTGAATTTTCAGTTAGGTCTCTAATCTTAATCTATATAATAAACCACTGGAATCTGCTTCTGAAATCAGCAATCTTATTCTGACGGAATCAGAATACAACCTATCCTGGCTACTTTGTTCATTGTAGTAAGGCTCGTAGGCTGAATAAGGGTACAAAGAAGAATAATTCAGATGAACACAAATTGATCTTATTTGCAGATGACATTCTTCTGTTTATTTTTAAGCCTCACACTACACTACCGTCCAATGTTGATCAAAAGATAAATGTCTTTAACAGTATAGCAGGTTACTGTATTAACTGATCCAAATCAGAACTGATGCCTATAGGTGAAATTTTTGTTACCCATCCATTTAAGTAATATCAATTCTGATTTCTATCGAATCCATTAAATATCTGTATATACTAAAGGATCTAACTCAGTTAGCAACATGTAATGCATAATGAGATTTCTTCAGATATTGATAGATGGGAGTCATTAAACCTTATCCTTTGGGGAAAGGTGAATGCTCACAAAATGAATATTATTCCCAGATTAATTTGTATGCCATGAGGCATTCCAATGTATACGTCTGGCAAAGATTTTCAGAACATAAATTTTAAAAAATTCTATGGGATTCTTTAATTCCAAGAATTTCTTTACAGAAAATATAATTACCAATTAATGAAGGAAGATTCAGGTTTCCAAATCTGGACTTACAACATCACGTTTACCTATTATCAGTTTTTAAATATTAGTAGCCAGCAATTGGTGTTAATGTTCTGATTTGGGCAACTTTGGGATATACATATATGTTACCTTTGCTTGGATGCAGAACAGTATGATCTAAATATGCTACACCTCTATATGTTTGGAAACAATTACTTCAGTTAGGAAACTATGGAATGGAACTTCTAATGAAAAAAGGTTTGACACTTTTTCCCTGACTTTATAGATGGAGGAGGAAGTGTTTGATATGTTTGCCACCTTGAGTTATTTGTTAAATTAATAAAGATAGGATGCAAATACATAAACAAATAGGGAAACCCAGCTTTAACAATTGAGAAAGAGATGATGATGTGGGAAAAAAAATAGAAGAAAATGGGAATATTGACCTTAAATCAACTGTTAAACGATATGGATGGATTTTTATCATATTCTATGCTAAGAGACAACATCTACTAGATACAACCCAATGGTGGCATTTACAATTACATTTGCTAACTACGTTGCTTGAACCAGCAGCATTTTCAGAAGTAAATTGAATTCTACAGACGTAAAGGATTCTTAGCAGAATTTAAAACTATTTTTCCATCCTATCAGAAAACGTTATTTATACCGGTAATAAAATCTGCACCCCATGTCTCACTAGTGTGGCTGTAATTCATTTTCCAGATTTGTCTGCTAGCTAAATGCTTGTTTATCATTTTTTGTAGATTTTTAAATAATGTATATGCTTTGGCTTTTGACATTTAAACAAAAATACAAAATGTTGTCTTATAAATATAAGAAGCTGTGTCACAGAACAAGGAAGCCGCACAGAAAGAGGCTGCAGCTTCTTTGCATAAAAATATGGTCTAAACAACTAACAAAACAGAGCTCATCAGCAAGAGTTATTTTATTTTAAAATGAATCCTTAGAGGTCCTGGTGTGCAATGTAATATTAAAATACGTTAATAAGTACTAACTTAAAGTGCTTGTGCTAAAGTCAGAAAAGAAAAATACTTCAATTTTCCAGAAGTGGAGAAGAATCAAACAGGGATTGAAAGTAGATAGTTAAATAATCAAAATGAAAATGTAAACCAATGAACAAGCCCTTCTTCAGATCCAAGCATCAGAATCAGAATATTTGTATTATTTTTAAAAAGTGAATTCCTTGGTCCCTAGATATTTTGAAGAATCCCAAAGTAAAACCTCTTGCTTCTTGGATCAGCCCTGATATAATATTAAAGTTCTATGAAAATGACCATAATTTTACTCTGAATTTGGCAAGAAGCTTTTTCCAGATTATACTGAAATCTGAATTTAGTCATGATTGAAAGTCAATTGCTTCTGCAGAATAAATGTACCCGCTACTTTAATATACTGTTATGAATATACTGTCAGTTCAGGTTGGGCATTTGTAACACAACCAAACAGCATCAGGCAGATATGCATAATAATAATTTATGTCCTATATTTTGTCCCCACACAATCATACACCCTTTTACAATTTCTTCTTCTAATTCCATTTCTAATAAATATTTGTAAATTTTTGTAATATTTTTTTGGTCTGAACCTAATAAAATTTTATCCAGGTAGTGCGGTTTTAGTTGTATTCCAAATTCTTAAATGTCTTTCTTGTATCTTGATGATATTTGAAGATAAGCCCACCAGTCTACTCATAGCCCTTGTTCCTGGAGTTCATTTATCATTTTTAAATTTCCAGCTGTATCTAATAAGTCCTTATATTTTAACATTTTGTATAAGCCTAAATTATTTGGGTGAATCATTGCTTCCATCGTGGATAACCAAATTGGGATTTTTGTATAATGTTTTTTTTTCCTTAATCCAATTGTACATCAGGGAGTCTCTGATTAAATGTCTATGGAAATATTTTTGTTTTGTGTCTCCTGTCTCCCACAAAAAGGCGTGCCATCCTCTTTGCAAGTCATGACCCTCAATGGCTAATGTTCTTTTATTTTTTAAATTGATCCAATCCTTCAACCATATCAAATTTGCTGCATTGTAGTATATTTTCCAATTTGGCGATCCCAATCCTCCTCTGCTCTTCATATCTTGTAAATATTTCAATTTTATCCTCGATTTCTTCCCTTGCCAAATAAAATTTAATGTTATTTTATTTAAGATATCAAAAAAGGGTTTTCCTATTTTCACTGGAATGGTCTGAAATAGATATAGGAACTTAGGTAAAATAGACATCTTTATTGCTGCTATTCGGCCCATTAACGATCAGTATAATCTAATTAACAAAGCTTGAAATCAGTGCATAGTGAGGAATCTCTTGGACATGATTTCTAGGATTAAAGGCTGTAAAGCCCTCAACACCAGTAGATGAAAAATATTTGGGGATGACTTATTTATTTATTTTCATCACCTCTTTATTACTTTTATAAATAGGTCAATGCAGCAAACATATGTTATACTCCTTCCTCATTCAGGGACTGACCCAAAGTCACTCAACCAGCTTGCATATGTATAGACCTGTGATGATGAACCTATGCCACATGTGCCGGAAGTGGTATGCAGAGCCATCTCTCTGGACATGCCAGCCATTGCCTGTTGCTCTTTTGGGTGGCGGCATGCACATGCACACCGGCCACCTGGTCTTTGTGTGCGCAGGTGTGCTGGAAACTGGAAGAGCAGCTCCCCAGAGTGCATGCATGCACTGGCCAGCTGGTCTTCACATGCACATGCACGTTAAAAACTGAAAGACCAGGCACTCCGGGAAGCTAAGCTTCCAGTTTCTGGTGCTCCCACACACGCACGTTGCGGAGCTGCTGTTCCAGTTTCCAGCAGGCGTGCACGCTCCCATTTCAGCACTCAGTGCCAAAAAGGTTAGCCCCCACTGGTATAGACTCATACTTTATATCGTGGATGGTCTTGTTCATAGAATAACAGAGCTAGAAGGGACCTTGGAGGTCATCTAGTCCAACCCCCTACTTGAGCAGGAGAGTCTATTCCAAATATTAGCCTCTACCTAGGATTGAACTCACAGCCTCCCATTGCTATGACTTTTCCTATAATCTGCAATCGCTCAATTGCAGTTTTCCTGACCATATAATAATTTCAATGACTGTATATTATTTAGTGGTTTAGAGAAGGTCCATTGTATTTTCTTTCTTTACTTCACTTTGCAGTTGAACTTCAGGATAAAGTAGGATGAACATCTTCATGTATCTGTTAAGGCAAATTAGTTTTTTCTTTGTGCTGCCGTTTCAATAATAATTCAGCTATTTAGATAAATATCCACTACTTCAGAATTGTGGAAGTCAGCAAAACCTTATGACTGTTAATATTAACGCCAAAGCCACATTTTGCTGAAATCCAGGCTGACTCCTGGATTAATAGTCGGGCAATCTCACCCTCACTTTCCTTGAAAAGTTTTGGAAAAATATACTGATGATACCTCACTTCAAATTGATGGATAACCTTTCCCTGTGGCTTTATGGAGGTATTAAAGAGGGGCAGGGAAACAAACCTTGTGACATACCACAGGGAAGTGATCTTTTAGTTGTTGTCTCCTCCATCCTTGTTAGCCTTCCCAGGTAAACCAAACAGGAAATACGATAATATGAGCTAATTCTACTTTATTGTCAGGCTACATTAATAGAATCATGCAAGTCTGGACAAAAACCACAAATCTTCCACTGTCACTTTTAACAGTCTTATACATAGGATGGATCTTTTTAAAGTGTCTTCGCCCACTAAGCAGTTGCAGTCTCCTCTTCCCTTAAGGTCATTCCCACATGGCGTTACATTCTTCCAACTAGAACTTCCCATTCAGGAAAGAGCAGAATCACTGTAAAACAGTAACTTCCATTTCCAATTCTTGCAAGCAGCCCAGAAGAATGGTATTGAAGACTCATGTCTTGCATGTTCATCTCATTCTCAGAGCTAAAATTATCCAGATAATCTACTTCATTAAGGATGCTTTGTAGTTTCAGACACCACTTTTTCAACAACCTTCTCTAAAAAGAAATGCTGCCTTTGAGGACCACTCAGAAGCTTTAGGTGATCAAGAATGCAGCAGAATGAGCAAAGATAAACATGCCTCGGTGTGTCTATGTGACACCACTGCTTTGCATGTTCCATTGGTTACCCTTATGCTTCCAGTTGTGATTCAAGGTGCTGGCTATGGTCTGTTCCAACTCTGTTATTCTATTCTGTTCTATTCTATAAAGCCATCCATGGCATAGGAATTGGTTATCCGAGGGATTGCCTGTCTCCTGTGGTGTCTGCTTGGCAGGTACCATCTGCCAAGGTTGGCTTGTTCCCAGTTCCTTTGATTAAACAATGACATCTATCAGAACCCACATATTGCCTTCATTGTAGTTTTTGGAATGAGGTTCCCTTGAGATCCACATGCTCCCATCCTGAGGTTGTTCCAGAAGGCTTTCAAAACTTGGCTGTTCTCCCAGACCCTGAGCTATGATGATTAGGGCTTCTTTTTGGATGTGCTGCATGTATTGGTGTTACCGGCCAGATTTACCATCTTGTTCTCCATCTTGTTCTGTTTTGCATTGCATTTTATCTTGATCATTTTATGAGCCTCTCATAATCAATCTGAAGTCAGCCAGCACCTAAAGTGAATCAAATCAATAAAAGAAAGAAAGAAAGAGAAGGCTAGACATGTATTATGTCTTAATTATTTCAACAAGAAGGGACTCTTCTGGAGGGCTTCTGCCCCTCCTCTTTAAAGGTGCCCCCCCCAGAGAGGAGATTCAGGAACCAGGTGGGGGCTTATCAAGCCTGCAAGAGGTGTAGCTTCTACCACTGATCATTCAATCCACTTCCTCAGAACTAAGAATATTTATGAGCTATACTAATTCTGTGTAAAAACTCATACAATTAACATAGCTCCCAAACATTTCTCAATTTAAACACTGTAAGCTTAATAATGGCCTGGTATATCTGAGATGGCACACTTAGGTTTGTTGTTACTCATAAAACAAAAATTGCAATTTGCAGGTTAGATGACAAGCAATGACTTTTAACAAAGTGTACTGTAATTGTTTCCTCATCCAGGGAGCACTACATCAAGCAACTGAAATATAAAGGTAACTAAAGATGAAAGGCAAAGTCTAAATCATAGTTTTCCTACATATATTTGAAAATTCACACAACGTTTTAATGTAATGCCTGAACAGTCACTAATGAGAACAGAGGTGGCTTTAAAACGTGCATTTGATTTTCTTGCTATTTGGTCAACTGAGCACCTGATTCTTTATACTATTCTGTGTTCATGGCAGTTTTCCAAGACCCTTGGAGTTCACAGTATAGAGAATATCAATTTGAAATCAATGACCATATGCAAATATAGAGTTTTATTCAATAGAAATGATTACCTGAAGATTAGTTTCTAAACTCCCTATAAAATTCACATAGAATGTTGATGCATATTTCTTGCCAAAGAATAAAAAGTTTAAAAATTTTGGGCATTTTGGCAAAAGTTAAATACAAAATTCTCAGTTTAAAAACAATTAGGAATTGTAAAGTTAACAAATTTCCATAGAAGAGAGATCCCTTCCTGCATTCTTTCGAGCCACATTGTAATACAGTACAGATAGTTCTCAAATGATGACAGTTCACTTAGCAACGGTTCAAAGTTATGACATCCTCACCAAAAGTACTTACAGCTGGTCCCAAAGTTACGTACGTTGCCACATCATAGCAGTCGCTCACCCTTATGACTCACCACAGAGATGCTACAACATGTTCCCTGCCTATTCCCCACCCCCATCCTGCCCTGCCAGATCTCTGCAGGTACTAGGCCTGCTTTGGTAAGCCACCACATTCCCTGTGCTCCTCCCCACCCCTCCCTGATTGGTCACTTACCTTTGGAAGATCTCCAGAGCTCAAGTTGTCAGTGCAAAGTTGTTTTCCTTAGATCTCACGTTCTTACATATCCTTCTGTCTGCTTTGGAAAAGTGTTTTTGCAGGAAGGATGGAAGCGTATGGAAGAATGCGAGATCTATTGGGTTCCTGCAGGTGTTGTTTTGTCCCAGTCTGGGCGGCATCATGTGCACCATCTGCATATTTTTAGCAACAGTCAAAGCAGCAGCACTATTCCCGGGGACACCTGAGCCCTCGGAATGGGCCAGGTGAGTGCAGCTGTCGGTTGCCACACCTACAAACCCCACGCTTGCCTCCTACACTGACTTGGGTGCCAGAGCCCTTGGCCAGCTGGGCGGAGAAGCACTGGCCTGGCCTCTTCTCTTTGCCAAGCCCCAATCTCTCTCACAAATGGTCACCGCTCTGCCCCGCCACTTGCTAAACCTATTGAAGTGCACCCAGCAAGTGAGGAGCACAGGGCGGGTGGCACGCTAAGTTCTCCAGCTCTGCAGTGGCACAGTTGGTGAGATCCAGGTGAGTTCGGTGCTCCAACAAGTGACTGGGCAGAGATCAATGGCTACTGAATTCTTCTGAAGTGAAAGAACAAAACTCTTCGTAGAATTCACTAGTAATTTCTGTAGCTGTCAATGCATGCTACAGTTACACTGGTTATTAGCTAAAAGGAACTGGAAAACATCATCAGAAGAAGCTGCCACTGTGTTCTGAACCAAGTAGAATATTGTACATTGTGATCTTAGAAAAATCAGATCTTGAAAAATTCTGTACAATGAATGTTACTCAACATTCCAAATTTTATTTTAGAAAAATGGACCCTATAGACCAGTGATGGCTAACCTTTTTCTCATTGCATGCCAAAAGTGTGCGCACGCGTGCCGGCACCCATAATGCAATGCACGTGTGACCCCCTGCTTCTGTGCGTGCACCATGTGCCTTTGCACATGTGCATGAGACCCCTCGCGTGCGACCCCCCCTGCACACATGCACGTGTGCCTCCCCCGTGCGCATCTACCCCCACGCATGCACGGCAGATACCCAATAATCAGCTGGCTGGCGGGGGGCGCACACATGCACAATGGGTCTGTTCCGGGTGATCTCTCGTGTGCCAGCAGAAATGGCTCTGTGTGCCACTTCCGGCACATGTGCCGTAGGTTTGCCATCACGGCTATAGACACTGACCCTAGCTCTGAAATATTATTTGATATTGAGACATATTGAGCATTCCTTTGTTCATTGACCTTTCCCACAAGTGACATAATTTGGAGCAAACCATCATGATGCTATTCCCCACCTACATAAAATAGCTACTTTATATCAATGTGCATCTTTAACCTAAGTGAGTAAGTGAAATGCAAATAATTCCACCCAGCTTCAAAGAATCCAGAAGTACTCATTCCTTAATCAAAGCACTAGATTTTAAACAAGGACATGGTTATTATGTGCCTTTAGGCAGAGTTATCTTGTTTCTGAAACATCTTTGTTCATATTATTTATTTATTTATTTATTTGACTTGTATGCCGCCCCCTCTCCAAAAAGGACTCAGGGTGGCTCACAATTAAAACCGACACAATAAATTAATTATCTACAATAGAATTAAACTAACCAAGCCAAATTAAACTAAAAACCCATTTATAATTAAGTATAAAAATGAACCCCCCCTGAGGAGTCAGCATTTAAGTAATATTTAAGTAAAATATTTAAGTAATTTTATAAGATACAATTTTTCCATTTTCATTTTCATTAAAAAAAATTGGTTCGAATGGTTTCCCTTTATCCATTCAACAAATGCATAAATCCAGTTTGGGAATATATTTTCCTTCCAACCAGCAGAATGATTTCTCACTGTTCCTTAAACCAAGAAACTAGTTCTCCGTTTGTTTTGCTGCAGCAATCTGCACTTTGCCCTTAGCAAAGCCCCAAGTCTACTAGAATGTCAGTAACTGTTAAATTCAGCTCATTTGAGATCCGAGCTTAGATGAATGAAAACAAACATTATATTATGCCAAAATGATGTCTCCTGGTGCAGCTCTTGCAACTGCCTTAAGGACCTCAAGCACAGAACTGGGATGACTAAGTGCTAGAATTTTCATCCTCCATTGCTTCCCTCCTGCAAAGCGTCTCTTGTCTATCTCTCTCATACACCCTGGCACCCCCAGAATGATTGACTCATAGCATATGCAAAAACGGCAAATTAAAGGTCTTCTTGTGGTAGAGATTTTCTTTCTGTAAAAACTGAACTTAGAGACACAATCATATCTTCCAGCAGAAATGTAAGATGGGCTTTTAAATCATGGGGAGCTAAAAGAGCAGCATCCCCAAGCAAACACTTCTTAATCCTCAACCACAATTCCTTTAAGAAGTATTTCCTGTTGATAAATCAGATTTAATTTGCTGAAAGAGAGCTGGTTTTCAATTTTCTTTCAAGGGAGAAGAAAAACGCAGTGAAATTTTCTGGGGTGAAATGGGTCACTTTTGCATTTTATTCAAAAGCAATAGCAAGAATAGGATTTTTTTCAGAGCTCCTCAGTCCATACAGCCATCACAGAAAGCCACAGAGAGCACAACTTTAGTTGGGACCATTTGACTTTGTGTCAAATGGAACTTAGAACCAGGCTTAAGATCAGTGTGGAGAATGCATCCTTGTACTAAGCTTCCATTGTATGTGTGAGGTAAGTTTGGCTGTGTCATTAGGAAAGTGGAGCAAATATCACAAACAGGAGAAAAAAACATAGCAATAAGAAGGATTTTTTCTGTCACAAAGTAATGGCTGGTTTTGGGTGCTATCAGCAGTGAATTATGGAAAATAAATACTCTTTCCCTATTTTAGTCTATATATTAAGTATAGTTTCCACATGTTAAAAAAGCTACCTATGGATCATAGGAATGTTGGTTCTAAATTGAATAAATTACATTGATAAGAAAGTTGAATGGAAAACTAATGAGAAAATTGCACTTTTTATAAAATAAAGGTTCCCCTCGCACATATGTGCTAGTCGTTTCTGGCTCTGAGGGGCGGTGCTCATCTCTGTTACAAAGCCAAAGAGCGCTGTCCAAAGACATCTCCATGGTCATGTGGCTGGCATGACTAAATGCCAAAGGCACACGGAACACTGTTACCTTCCCACCAAAGTGGCCCCTATTTTTCTACTTGCATTTTTACATGCTTTCGAACTGCTAGATTGGCAGAAGCTGGGACAAGTAATGGAAGCTCACTCTGTTATGCTGGGGATTCAAACCACTGACCTGCTGACGTTTCTGATCAACAAGCTCAGCAACTTAGCCACTGAGCCACCACGTCCCAACTGCACTTTTTATATACTTCAGTTAAATAAGATTATAGTACAATCATTCTAAACATAAAAGATGCTATCTTTGTTCAAATTAGCTCAACCTAAGTACTTAGATTATACTGATATCATTGTATTTCCTACATAGATTTTTCTCTTGATGCGGGAGGTCCTTTAGTAGCTAACAAGAAAAGGCCCTGTGACTTCAGTGCAGCTGAGCTTGCCTATACTTCAACATCTCTGGTTTCATCAACCCCCTCAGGATACTGAGTGGTATGGGAATCCTACGCTATATGGGAAGACTACCCTATATTTAACTAAAGCCCTGGGGGTCATAAATATTTTTGACCTGCAAGAGAAGGCAAGGCAGTTGCATCATTCCAACACAGCTGCATGATCATTTCTCCCAGCTGCCTTTTCATCATTTGAAAGTGAAGAAGGAATTCATAGGGAGAGCATGGAGCCCTCTATGAGGGCTTTCTTGAAGAGATGCCATCTAGCATCATACTCAAAGCTGAATACTCAAAGCATTTGAAGAATGCAAAGTTCAGTTTAAGACTGCATATAGGTGAATGTGGAAACAACAAGGTGCAAGTTGCAATTTTGCTGAGAGAAGGGGAAAGTATGCCACCTCCAAGTCATAAAATTCATGACTTTTAAGTTCAAAATGAAAGCTAAGATTTTTGTCTGTTGTTGCTGTGCTTTGGGCTTTAGTTGATTTTTGTTAGGGGTCTGCAGGGCTTTGTGATTATGCTTCATCCCTGTTTCCAGAAAGGAAGACACTGGCCTTGAAAATTTTAGTACATGATAATACCGTGTTTCCCCTAACATAAGACACTGTCTTATATTTTTTTTGGCTCCCAAAAACACACTAGGTCTTATTTTTGGGGTAGGTCTTATTTTTGGGGTAGGTCTTATTTTCGGGGAAACATGGTAGTTGAACCATTGCAGGTTACTATTAAACCAATACTTCACCTTCATTCCGTGAACTGACTTTGGATTTTCTAAAATCCTCAGTTATGATTCTAGAGATAGAAGAAGTTTTTTGATTAAAAAACCCACCATATTCCATATATGAAGGAGGATGGAAGAGTTGGCTAGCAATTCTAAGCATTTTAAATACAACACACTGGAGGATGCCTGATATAGAAAACAAATCAAATACATCTCTTCATTCCCCCAGTTATCATGCTAGGAACTTCTGGATGTGACTCTGGTGTTTCTTTTGTGCACGCAAGCCTATTTTGGATTAGAAAAGGACACATGCCTTCTCAAAGTACTGTGCATTCATTCTACAGGGTATTGATTGGGTGATACAATATTTCCTGCAATAGGACAGACTTCTGCTTTCAGTTCATGCCTGCTCTGTCAGCTCTATATCTATATCTCTATAGAGCAATTCTGAAGTTCTCACTCAGCACTGGATACTTCATCAATAGCCTTTCCCTGTCGAGGAGGGTAATTGATGGACTTGATTATACAAACTGTTACATTATGCATAGTAAAAAGGAGAAAATGAAATGTAACCCATTTTGGAAAGAATGAGTCAGCATCGGAACAGATTTTCATCCCTTATAACATCTCTCTAGAAGTGAAGGATCTTCCATATTTACCACCATTTCCAAGTTAGAGGTTTAAAATCTTATGGAATCTACCACCATATCTTTCACAGCAATGCAAGAACCTTTTTCAATCTCTGCTGTCCATCTTCAGACTGCTGTTTCCTATCAGGCCATCAACTTTATTTAGATTGATTTGAGAGCACGAAGCATTACTTTTTCTGTTAGAGCAGCTGTGGGCAAACTACAGCTCAGGGGCCGGATCCGGCCCGTTCAGCTGTTCTATCCGGCCCGCAGAGCCAAAAGAGTGGAGGGTTCTCTTGCTCTCCCAGAAGGCTACGTGAAGTCATCTAACTTTGAATTTATATTAGTTCACACAAACACTCCATCCATGCTTTTGTTCCGGCCCTCCAGTCCAGTTTAAGAACCCATTGTGGCCCTCGAGTCAAAAAGTTTGCCCACCCCTGTGTCAGAGAGATATGACCAATGCTGGGCGTATTCTGACACAGAGTTCTACCCATCAGACAATAAAATGAGGGGGATGTATATATGCACTTATATATGTATGTATGCATTTGCAGAATATATTTGAGGAAAAAAACAAGAATGCTAGCAACAGCTAGGAATTGAGGTAAGACTGGCTGCCTATAATTTTTTTAAATAAATAAATAGATTGGACATGTTTCTTCAAAGATACTTTTGAAAGCAGTACTGTAGAGTGATTTACACATGCATGGATATGACATGATAACTGAAGAGGACTGAGCATATGCAGTTGTACAAAGGATAGCCCATGTCATTGGTATGCTAAATTTTAAAATATCTTCAAAGGAAGACTAATGCTTAGAGGGGGGGAGTTGGCAGTATTGTAATTTCCCTAAAAGGCTACATTTATGAATATATTATCATCCTTCCATATTCTTAAAAGTCGTTTTATATAACTTCTCAACTTTATTGCATATTTATTAAGTCCAAATAGAGTAATTTAATCTATCTTCTTATATTTAGCTTGAAGTACTAAATAAATATGAGGGCATTTATAAGTTCTACAATATTGCTTCCAGTTTTCTAAAACATTATTGCTTCAAACAGTCTTTGACTTATTACTTGATGACTCAGATGAATGTGTGAACATTCAGTTGCAAATCAGTGCACTTATGGTGATCCCAGGTAGTACAGAATTACAAATACTAGTTTCTGTGATGCAATTTTCTTGCCATTGTATCTCCTGACAATGTAGCCACTGAGATAAAAATCTAAGAAGTCACATTTGCTGTTGATCTATACAAGATTAAAAACAAGGATTGTTTTGTTACAAATATTAAATGCAACTTTTCAGGTAGTGAAGATTCTACATAAAGCAAAATTAATACTGAGTGGAACCCACTTGGTAGCTAAAAAGAGAAGAGTCATTTAGCTGTATGCCTGTGGCCATTTCCATGTGGAACTTTGTTGTCTCTACTTTACTTACATTGGTATCTTGCCCCTCTGATTCCCCATTACTGTTCTTCTAGGGCAGCAAAGATGATTTATTTCTAGCTTAGCTGTGACACAACATAAATTGGAAATGTTTCATTTCCCAGCTTGAGCTCTGTAGAGTGGTGCGATGACCCAGTTTCCTATTGGCAGGAATATCCCAATCCTACCTCCTGGGTTGTCTCTCCTCCCCCTACACACACACACACACACACACACACACACAAACTTTTAGCATTGTTCTATTTTGAGGACTGGCATCTTTCATTGAGCAGGGGAATGATGATGCAGAAGATTGTCAGCTTTTATCATCACAGCAACTGCATTGATTCTCATATGGACAGCAACAGTGTTGACGTTGTCTGCTTCAGTGCCATTGTCTTTAATTGGTCAGCTGGAGAGAGCCCTGGGGCTTCTTAATGCTTCAAGGTCAGCTGAAATGAGAATAAATGCAAGTCACTTTCCGACAGTTTCTATAGATTTAATAGTGAAACTATTGGTGATATAGAGTCCCTGAGCTTAACTAGCTCTTTGGAATTGCTCCAGCATTACTGTACATGAATTAGACCCTATCTATATATCTATACTGGGGATGGCTTGTCCATATGTGCAATAGCAAGTTGATGGACGCTGTAATCCAATCTTGGCACTACTAGTGTCTACCTTGTATCCTCCCTCTCTCTATAAAAAAGCATAGCTTGTCCTAGTTGATGCCTATATTGAAATGATCCATCTATATCCGTGATGGCCAACCTATGGCACATGATCCATCTATATCCATGATGGCCAACCTATGGCATGTGTGCCACAGGTGGCATGCAGAGCCATTTGTGCCGGCATGTGAGCTGCAGGCACACTTACCTCACTAGGCATGTGCATGCCTCACAGCTTTTTCAGCCTCCCAAAGGCTTGAGGAAGGCTTCTGCAGGCTTTGCAGGCTGAAAACTAGCCCCGTTTCGTCACTTCCAGTACTTTCAGAAAAACAGGAAGTGATGAAATGGGGCTAGTTTTTGGCCTGCAAAGCCTGCAGAAGCCTTCCTCAAGCCTTTGGGATGCTGAAAAAGGCCTCAAAGCGGCCGAAAATCAGCTGTGAGGTGCAGTGCAGATAAGGGAGTGGCGGGGGTGGATGGGTGGGAATTACATGCACATGTGTAGGGGGTGTGGGGGGGTGCGCATTGCCTTCTGGGTGCTGGCACGCAAGTGCGACCGTGCAAGCACACGCACAATTTTTTGCACAGGAGCCCAAAAAGGTTATCCACTGGTCTATACAGACAAAGGCAAACATTTCTTGCAAATATGCAGATAAAAAGAAAATCATATTCCACCCACAATTATTTCATTCTAATTCTCCTCTTTGATATTCTTCTGATAAAAGAACACAAATTGAGGCTGTGGATCAATATGTTCTGTGCAAACTCTTACATGCATATTTAGATGGTTATTTTGCTACTGTTTCTTTTTTTGGCTTTGTATCTAAACAGGCAACATTGTAAGGTGACAGATTTTGGAAAGGAGAGGGGAAAGGTTTATAAAGTTTAAACAAAGCCAGCACACAATTTGTTAGTTTATCAAAAAGAAATACAAGCTTTCCTGGAAGAACATTGAACATTTTCTGTAATAAGATGATTAGTGCAGGGGCATACATGGGTGTGCCTCCTAAGATGGCTACCTAAGCATTCATAGGTCTACATATATAGCTCAGTCCCCTGTGCTTAAAGTTGTCATCCTATTTTTTGGGTACAAATTCTCTTTTTCCCTTTCCTCTGTACCGTTTATGCACAGATGGTTAAAAGCACATAGGCAGCTGATTTTTATTTGAATTGATGGCCTATGCTTCTGAGGCGGATGAGACATTGTAGGCAGTGTTCCTTGCCAGCTTATCCTTGAGGGGAACATGGCCCAAGCTCTATCAATTCACAGCAGGGCAGCAGTTACTGCTGGAGGAGAACTGCTGGGTTCCTCTGCAGGGAGGCAGTAGCAGCAATTGTTTCAAAAGAACCTTGACAAAGCAAATAAGCCACTGTGGTCAGGAGCTGGGTCCAGCAGCATAAACACAAATGCATGAGGCCATCACTTGAGAGGCCAATCTGGCCTGGATTGCATTGCTTTCCTCTTGTAACACTTGTTGGGAGAGATGTCACTGTCATAAAGCATGTTTCTTTTTAGATTGCAAACCAGAGAAAACAGGGTAGCTATTTAATTATACCAACCATTCTGGAAAACTCAGTGGGCAGTTGCAACTGGGGTAAATTTGACGGATGGATAGATTGGCCCTCAAATATATGTTTAAGTAGGCATAGGTTGACATATTAATTATATTCCACCCTGAGCAGAGATGCATAATCTAACACAGGGATAGGTAATGTGGTGATGTCAAAACATTTTGCGTATTACTGTACAATTAACTCTCCAGGAGTGTGAAGCTTATAGAAGAGAATATTTGTAGGTCAGGGTTGAACTATGGGGTCCTTAGTGCTCTCTGAGCTTGGTGGTTTTCTGGCAGATGTTTCATTACCAAACTTGATAATATCTTCAGTACTAGAGTGAGATTTGCTCTTTTTTATTAATTTATTTTGTTGTGGCTTGCCCTGTCAGTGTTGTTGGGAGTAGTCTTGGTGATTCCTTGATTAGGCTGTTGTTTATTGTTAGCTTGTTTGTCTGCATTGGTTGTTCCTTGATTGGGGTATTGTTTACTTCTTGATAGTTTGTCTAGTGTTAATTGATGTTAATCTCTGCTTCTTTGGATGTTGAGTGCTGGTGGGGGTGTTTTTTGGACTTTTTGTTGCCCTTTTCGCTTTTTGTTTTTTTCTGAGTGGTATGCAGATGCAGTTTATCTCTATACACTGGGTGAAACCAGGCTCAATAGCAGTAACTGTGAGAGGGATCTTGGAGTCTTAGTGGACAAACAGCTAAATATGAGCCAGCTGTGTGCATCAGCAGCCAAAAAAGCTAATGCAATCCTAAGTTGTATTAACAGAGGGACACAATCAAGATCAAGGGAGGTACTAATACCACTCTATAAAGCCTTAGTAAGATCACACCTAGAGTACTGCATCCAGTTTTAGTCACCACATTATAAAAAAGATGTTGAGACTCTAGAAAATGTACAGAGAAGAGCAACCAGGATGATTAGGGGACTGGAGGCTAAAACATACAATGAACGGTTGCAGGAACTGGGCTTGGCTAGTCTAGTAAAGAGAAGGACCCAGGGAGACATGATAGCAGTCTTCCAATATTTGAGGGGCTGCCACAGGGAGGAAGGGGTCAAGCTATTTTCTAAAGCACCTGTAGGCCAGACAAGGAATAATGGATGGAAACTGAACAAGGAGAGATTTAACCTGGAAATAAGGAGAAACTTTCTGACAGTGAGAACAATCAACCAATGGAACAGCTTGTCCTTGGAAGTTGTGGGAGCTCCATCACTTGAGACTTTCAAGAAGAGATTGGACTGCCATTTGTCAGAAATGATGTAGGGTCTCCTGCTTGGGAGGGGGGTTGGACTAGATGACCTGCAAGGTCCCTTCCAACTCTGATTGTCTGTTATCTGTTACCTATTGTTGGCTGATTTGTCTGAGTGCCAGGCTACCAGGAATTCTCTGGTGTTGTTTGAACTTGAAGATTATATGGATGTGATTCAGGAGTTTAGCAGGAGTTAAGGGAGACCTTAACACAGTATTTTTCAAACTTGGCAACTTTAAGATATGTGGTCTTCAGCTCCCAGAAACGGTTTGCAGCTATATTTATAACGTGTCATTCCACATTAGGACATGATTTATTGATTTTTGATTAACACAGATGTCAATGAGTATAACCTTGTATAGCAAGACAAATCCTGCAGTGGGGTTACATCAGGGCAGGAAAAGGAGCGTGGGTCTCTGTAAATGCAATAGGGCTGATTGGAAGTAAGTAAAAGTAAAGGCTTTCAAAAAAAGAGATCACAACTTATGTCCAAGATTAAAATTATCCATCTGCACCATTTTTATATATGCCCATAGAGTTTTCTATTTAAATACAGAGACAGGAAGGACAAGAAAGGAAGAGGATGGAGGCAGAGGCAAAAAAGTATTGGTATTTCAGTGGTATGTACTTGTAGTTGGATTAGGCTTCACTGAGTGAGACCAGGAACTCAGTTTTTGGCCAAAGGTTTATTGAAATGTGATTTTGAGGTGATTGTAAAATGTGATTTTACAATTATTCTGAGAGCCAATTCCAAGCATTTCAGGCAGGAAGGGAACAGTGAGTCAGTCCTAGCTTTCTGTGTAAGGAAGAATGTGGCATTTTCCCTGGTGTTAAGCCAAGGGATTTCTTGCAAAGTAAAATATGCTGGGCAGTAGATTACCCAAATTAAAATTCTCATGGGGGTAAGTGAGAAAGAGAGAGAATTTGTGTTGAAGCATACAGTACTGTCACTTGTAGGTATTATTAGTATTCATGAAATAGAACTCTTTCTGCTTCCTATAACACAGTGGCATCACTGTTTATCTAGCAGCCATTACCACAAGATAAAGGGAGCATAGTAATGCTTAACATAATTTATTACTATTTAAATTTTCTTTTTGTTCAAACAGTTGATTCCATTATTTTGTTGTGTATTTTGCTATGTGTTTTTGATCAAAAACAGACAAATGATACCTAAGGTGCTAATGTGTTGAACAAGATCGGTGTTGTTCTATGGCCATGCTAGCTGGGGATACAAGGTGAGGACAGTTCCACGTTTCCTGTTTGGAAAGATCTTATTGTTCCTTTCTGTCCTGCAGTAGTGTCATTTTTTTTTTGGCAGCATAGCTTTTCTTCCCTTCTCCTTCTGCTGATGATAAAGGCACGTTTTCCATGACTTTCTAAAATGCCACCTATTCTCTGCAAGCGGTTGACACTTTCAGCAAATGTTTATTGATTAGAAAAGTGCTTCAGCACATCTTTGCCAGAACTGGCTTCCCTTGTCCGCCTGCCAGGTAAGATTAGTTCCATTTGCTACTGTCCAGCAAAAGTACTTTTTTAATGCATGCTTTATTACAGCGAAAGCAAAAAAAAAAATGTAAGTGTTGTTTTGCATCATGAACGAAAGCTGCAGTGCCTGTAAACCAAGCCAGCCTAACCCTTGCTACACCATTTTTATAGGTGTTACACAAGGAAAAAAGCTATCTGTGGTTGCCAAATGCATATCAATTTATACCAACAATTGAAGTACTGAGTCACACTTTGAGTATACATGCATATCTTCCTCACACGTTTTGTGAATCAAAACTGATAATTGAATATTAAAATTCAGCAAGAATAACACTAATTCCACAGCGACTGACAATAAAGTTTGTGTATGTGAGAGAGAGAGGGATGGAGAGGGTGGGGATGTAACCAATAATGCTGTCTCCCTTGTTGAAAAAAGAGAAAGAAATAAGAGCTAGGAATGTGGATTCAGTTTTATAATTTTAAAAATACAATAGATGTTATATTTTTTTAAATATACTATTTCCTGATTTTTTAAATAATTCCAGGATTAGCTTGACTTTGAAAAGAGGTGCCAAGCAAGAATTCTAACACTTTTAACATTCTGGGCAAAACTCATTCATTTGCAGCTATATGACAAAAACTGTATGACATGGAATCTGAACTAGGATAAAGGCAGAGTTCAATGACCATTATCACTTATGGCATAAATCAGTGTTTCTCAACCTTAGCAAGTTGAAAATGTGTGGATTTCAACTTCCAGAATTCCCCAGCCAGCTGCTGACTAGGGAATTGTGGGACTTAAGTCTACACATCTTCAAGTTTCCAAAATTGAGAAAATCTGGCATAAATGGCACTTCTCCAACATGGACTTTTTAGGTGCTTAGGGATTCCAACATATTTGAATAGGATAAAGCTGTTATAAACAATAATTTTTCTGCAACAGCAACCTATATTTCTTTCTCAAGTTTTATAATCAATATGGGTCAGAAAGTTGAAATCATAATTTTTCATTTTAAGCCTTTGGCTAGAACATCTCATTTTCTGTTTGCCTCCATTAATAAAAAAAAGACTTTAGGAAGCAAGTATATGAAAACTGAAATTAAAATATAAAACAAATATTCAAACTTAATGGCAAATAACAAACTATGATTTGCCAGAAAGAGGAACTAATTACATAGTAAATGAGATGGAGGGAATGGGCAGAACAGAAACCAGACTTTGTTTCTCTAGTTTCCTAACCACAAATTGCATAAGTTGATTCAAAACATTTAGCCTGGGAATCACCTTAAGAAAGTACTTCCTATAAACCAGGATAATATAATACTTGATACAATAGCAGCAGCATAGTTTTTAGGAAAGCATGACTAGACATGACAAAAGATAAGATTTGATGGTGCCCTAGGGTCTGATACCCCTCCCCTTCAGATGAACTGATGAGATTTTCCATTAACTAGATACACTCAGTGCAAAGTAAGGACATGGGTGGTGGTAGGGAATGCTAAGTAGTATATTTTATTTTTCTTCAGCATGGACTAGATTTAGAGTTTTTAATTTGTTTTTGTTATTGCAAGACCTGGGGTAGTTCAGAGTAAAGAGTGAGTTTCATTTTTTATCCTCAATATTTCTGAATTGCCAGAAATAAAATCATTTTCTTCAAACTGCTTGATAGAGATCAGAGAGTGAAAACAATGGTAATGCAGAAATGCCAATAAACTGGGCCCTGGAATGCAAGAATCAGGGCTTAAAGTCTTTGACTCAAGGTGAAATAAATAGATAGATAGATAGATAGATAGATAGATAGATAGATAGATAGATAGATCGATCTATGTTTAACAGTGTCCAGAATTGGTATATTTGCTGTACCATGTTTTGAATAGTGAGTATTTGCTCTGAGAGCTACTAAAGGAAAGTACATATACCCAAGACACATAATTCTTGGTTTCATAATTGGAAGGGGAGGCAATGGAAAGAAAATTTATATGCTTTCAAAAGATTTAAACAAAACAGTATCCATACACTAGGTAAGGTTGTAGCTTGACTATATTTCTTTTATAAAATATAATTGATTTGATTGGCAAATGCACTAAACTATAAATCTTGGTTTACAAATGAAGTGAAATGAATCAATACAATAGACTAAACCAAACACAAACTAGCCAAATTTTACTTTAAGTATGTTGTATGAGGGAAGGAAGTGTGACAATTCAATAACAACAAAAACAGAGGGACAGAAGCCCCAACTATCCAAGATACCGCATTCTTGGAGATTATGTAAGCCAATGCTGATGAGATGATTTACAATTCCCAGTAAAGCATCAATGGTCATTGAATCTGAATTTGTTTTCTCAGCCCATGTCTAAAGGCTCTTTATCATTTGTGCATATTTTAAAAAATACACATGCTACACTGCTGTGTAGTTTAAATGCAAATCGGGCAGCTAAAAAAATGAAATAAAATAATACAGTCAAGGAGCAGCTGCAGCAGCTCCTCAGCAAGACCCACCTCTAATGCCCCTAATAAGCATTTCCTGCTACTCTAATTAATGTCAAACCCTTAGGTCTCCCTGATATTTTCATTTCAGATTATGATGTCTCCGAGTTGCATTCTGTGTGTATTTAAACAATGGTCACTAGAATCAAAAGATTGGTGCTGTTGAGGACATTGTTGCTAATCAGAAAATACACCTGCCAAGCACTGTGCCCTCTCCATTCTCCCATCGGTGGAGGGGCCGCATCAGATAGTACTGTGCTTAATTCTCCCTGGAACTTGGTTTGAACTTGGGATTCTTTCTCTAGTTTGGCTCAGGCATAGCACTAATTAAAGAACTGAAGGAAGGAACGTGGCAACCTGTGATAATATCTATTTTTAAAGTGCCAGAATTAAAATAGAAAACATGATTTCATGATTCACGGCACTCTACATTTCTAATAAGTTCATGGCTATTCTGGGTTCAGTTTAATTATGTTTGAAACTGTTTCTCAATTTTATATATCTCCATGTTAGGACAAGTGAGTGAAGCTGCATTATTGTTTCCTTTTATTCTTATTCTAATGCTCATTTATTCTGTCTCATGCATACTTTTACATATTTTCAGGTGCATTCATCCTCTGATGTGCATAATCTGAGGCACTGGACTGCATATAGTATCAACTCTTTTTTTAACTGCTAAAATAAAACCTCTGATTTAAACCTTGAAAAGTTGGTGTTGCAGTTTCCTGTCAATTTGAGATTAAACACATGAAAATGGTCAAATAAATAAATCAAATGTATTTTACAGCTGAAAGACCTTGAAATCACCTCCCAAGCCAAGAGAAACACAACATTTTGGCTTACTTAGATGAAGGACATGATCTCATCCAAACTGCATTATAATCCCCAAAAATTTCAGGCCCTAACCACTAAAAGGTTGCTTAGCTGTGCTGTATGTGGTTACCAATGTCAATCGTTGTGATTTCAGCAGATCCTACCCATTCCCTCTCCGACTGCTATGTACCAATCTATAGCCCAGTAGTTCTCAACTTGTGGTCCATGGACCCCTGGGGGTGCCACAATGTCATCACAGGGGGTCCATGAAGTCTTGAAAAAATGTTATGATTTAAATTTTGAGTCAAGTCTTGGGGGCCATGGCCACAAAAGGTATTTAAAGGTAGAAAGCCACTGCTATAGCCCATCACAAAGACAGTGGAGAAAGTCTTCAGTGTCTTTAGTTTGATCACATTGTTCCAATACGAATCTTTACTTCTGTTTAGATCTATTTTATCTCCAACCTTTCCATTGCTCTCTTAACTCCTTCTTCAGGTCTGGTTTCTCCTGTATGTTCTTACTTCCAGAGAATTCTTTGGTTTGACACAGTAGCTCATCCTCATCATTCTAGTGCAGATGTCATTGTTGTTTTAATGGGAAGAATAATCTGCTGTTGTACTGCTAGTAGATATGCCTTGTTTTCTTAGTTTGGATAATTAGTTTACGCAGTACTTAGGAACTAGCTTACCTGGTGACAAACAGACGCAAACACATTGTGGTCTCATTGCTTTTCTATGATATTTATTTATTTATTTATTTATTTATTTATTGAATTTATATTGCCGCCTATTCGCCCATGGCAACTCAAGGTGGCTTACAGAATATAAAACCACATGTAAAACAATAAAAACTAACAAAAAGAATCAAATAAATTAATATAGTACAATATAACAAAATCACTCCCCAAATCTCACACCCCCCCCCAGCGACAGCACATCACATGAGCCATTTAATGGGCTCCATCCTGCTCTGGGTTCCCCAGGCCCACTTCAGTGCCATCCGAAAGAGTATTAAAGTGGCATGGGTGCAGGGTACTTGCGGGATCGCCTCCTGCCTGCATCACAGTCCAATCGCCCCGTGCGCTCCCATAGGAGGGGCCTTCTGGGAATACCGTCGGTCAGGCATTGTCGGCTGGCGGCTCCCAGAGCTAGGGCCTTTTCTGTGGGAGCGCCCGCCCTGTGGAATCAGCTTCCTGCGGATCTGCGTTTGGCCCCTGATCTCCGCTCCTTTCGTCGAGACTTGAAGACCTGGCTGTTTCAGCAGGCCGGCCTGGATTGACCTGGGGGTGGGTAGTTTTAATTTGTTGTTTTAGTGATTTTATTGTTTTAACTTTTGGTAATTTGGACTTGTTTTTATTTGTATTGTTGTATATCTTTTGTATGTTCACCGCCCTGAGTCCTTCGGGAGTAGGGCGGCATACAAGTCTAAATAAATAATAATAATAATAATAATCTCTGGGGGAATGATGTTCCAGAGAGAGGGAATCACCACGGAAAAGGCCCTTCTTCTGGTCCCACCAGGTATATCTCCCTCGGGGATGGGACCCACAACATTTCCTGCCTCCCCGCTCTGATGGATTGGGTAGATGTGACCGGCAAGAGACGGTCCCTCAGATATTGTTACCATTTGATATTGTTCTGATATTGCTGCCAATATCACAGCTCTGATATCTACCTAGGCAATCAGAGATTGATACGAACAATTATGGAGGATAGGATTCATATGAAAAGTGACAGTAATTTTTCTCCTTTGAGAATTCTTTATTGAGGCAGGCTATAGCAGGTGTTCCTCATATGAGAGAATGAAGTTTCATCTTCCACCGTTAGATGACAATTGTAATAGATGGATAATAACATTTAAGAACTGACAATAAATCAGTTCATTCATTCTAGTTGAAGAGTATGAGTATCCTCATGCCCTCTAGATATTTTTTACTATGATCTATTATTATCCACAGTGAACATGATCAAAGGCCAAGAACAGTGGGCCTATAATTAAAAAGCAGGCCATTTACTTTTGTTCTGTTGCCAAAACCATAGCAAGGTAATATTGCAGCTTTAATGCCTGTCATGCTATCTGGATTTTGCTTTTGGTGGTACTAATAAGGAAGTGCACAGATTCAGGAAGGCTGGTATATTGGTACTTATGCAAGCAGCTTCTTGACCTCTTTTTTCACAATAATATCACTATCAAGCTTTCACTGTTTATTAGCCAGTGGGTGTATTTTTCTGCATAGTTAATGCATAATTGTGGACACGGAGTATACTGTACGTGAGCTGCTACCCTTGCCATCATGATTAGGTATATATTATAGGCATGCATGTTTCTTTACTTCAATTATATTCCTGAGAGCTACATGCTTTCTGCTCGGTGCTGAATGTGTATTGCTATGTCTGAGTATGCACATGTGTACTGCCAGCTGTGTTGCTCTCTCAATTCATTTATGTATCTGCACACGGCTGTGACAACATATGAGGAATGCAGTCACACATTTATTTTCAAGGGTGGCCTGGACTGTAGGTTTCTGATAACAGCAAATCCCCTCGAGGTGCAATTAGTTCCTCTGCAGTGAGCTTTTGTGATGATCTCAGAAACTCTTGTACCCATTTCAGCACAGAATCCTGTATCAGTTGAGCCTGCCAAAGAAAAAATCATTCCCCTTCTGCCCATGATTAAACTCATGGAACTCCTGTTCCAAAGCAAGAGGAGAAGTATTTGGGTTAATCAGTAACTTCTTTCTTAAAGCAACTATTCTTGGCTGATCAAAATATATTCTGTCTAGTCTTAATTTCTAAACTGTTAGGTCACTATAAATGGATTCTTGTCAACTCCAAGCTAAATTGCATAATAACCTTAAGGGTCTTCTAAGACTGCAGATAGCAATCAGTGCCATAGGCACATTGCCAAAGGCTCTAGGATTTGGATGTGTCGGTGTCACTTTCCAAGGGCTGCAGTTAAGCAATTCATCCCATCTTCGTTCACTTCCTAGGATTTGTGCTTGTGTCACTTTGCATTCTGACAAACAGCTGGTTTTGGGATCAAGAACATTTTGTAGCATGGATCATATAACAGTATAAAACTGAATCAGATTTCGCATGATGTTGAAACAATATCTTTCACCAGTGAAGGAATGAAAAGGCATGAGATATGGAATTGATTCATACAAGCAAAATCCATTTTGCCACCAATAGATCATATGGCATTTCTTAACCTGAATATTTTCCCAGATGAGGCTTTTTATATTGATACCGTGTACTGATCTGGCATCTGTGGCATTTATTATATCCAGTCCATTCCAATTGCAAATTGAGATTTTCTTTATACTTCCTCCCATAATATTGTAGTTATGGTGGAAGTCATCTGATTTGATATTTGTATAAAAATAGGGAAACTAAGATTCAGTAGAGGCAAGAAATCCTGTGTTTTTAATACAGTAGTTGATGTTCAGATGAAGAACAAATACTATCTTGGTGTACAAGAATTACGCCCACAGTTTTCTTCTGCCTAATAGATAGACGTGTGTTTTCTCTTAACCAGCCTCCCCTTTCTTTTCTTTTTTTAAAATGATTTTTATTGTTCTTTTTCAGCTTTAACACACATTAATATTGACTTTAACAGTATTGTGTCATCATTATTATGTGTGTTAAATTATTCTACACATCAGTCTCATACAGATGTACATTGATACATCTTTATATACAATCATTTACTTTTATCTATAATAGTCTTCCCATAAGATCAAATTGCAATCAAAACTTAAAGGCACTTGTAATCCAACATATTTAGATGAATTCAGCAGGGGTCCAGGTTAGGGGAGGCTGGCCTAGAGCCAGGTTAAGCTCACCTTTCTTTGAGGATGACAGGAAATATATGTGTTGATCTAAATAAATATTGCTCAGGCAGAATGTTTTCCCAGCTCAGCATCATCTGGGAAAGCTGTTTATACAGTAACATGGCTAGATTCTGGATGAATGGTTAGCATAATTTTCTGTATCTGTATCCCATATATAAATCAGAATGGGTTTTAAAGGATTAATGGCATGGTGAAAAGAAATGTGTGTGATTTATGTAGAGATGGGAGGAAGAAGAGGGTTGAATCTACCATTGTCTCTTTTTATTATTATTGAGAGTGTTTTTTAAGTTCCAAATTGATTTGCTGAGTTTAATTTGCTGCAGATAAAGTTTGGACAAGCATTCTGGAACTGCAGAGAAAAAGACAGATAGTTAAGGCACAACAGAAAAGAGGGCAGCATTTGGTTATCTAAGAGAGAGGTAGTAATGTTGCTTTTCTCTGTCTGGTTCTCTTTATTTTTCTCCTCTTCCATCTATCATGTACAGGTGAAACTCAAAAAATTAGAATATCGTGCAAAAGTTCATTTATTTCCATAATGCAATTTACAAGGTGAAACTAATATATGAGATTGACTCATTACATGCAAAATAAGATAGATCAAGCCATGATTTGTCATAATTGTGATGATTATGGCTTACAGCTCATGAAAACCCCAAATCCACAATCTCAGAAAATTAGAATATTGTGAAAAGGTGCAATATTCTAGGCTCAAAGTGTCCCATTCTAATCAGCTAATTAAGCCATAACACCTGCAAAGGGTTCCTGAGCCTTTAAATGGTCTCTCAGTTTGGTTCAGTAGGAATCACAATCATGGGAAAGACTGCTGACCTGACAGTTATGCAGAAAATCATCATTGACACGCTCCATAAGGAGGGAAAGCCTGAAAAGGTAATTGCAAAAGAAGTTGGATGTTCCCAAAGTGCTGTATCAAAGCACATTAATAGAAGGTTATGTGGAAGGGAAAAGTGTGGAAGAAAAAGGTGCACAAGCAGCCTGGAGAGGATTGTCAGGAAAAGGCCATTCAAAAGTGTTGGGGACTTTCACAAGGAGTGGACTGAGGCTGGAGTCAGTGCATCAAAAGCCACTACACACAGACGGATCCTGTCCATGGGCTTCAAATGTCATCAGAAGCGTCTTAGTTGGGCTAAAGAAAAACAGACCTGGTCTGTTGCTCAGTGGTCCTAAGTCCTCTTTTCTGATGAGAGCAACTTTTGCATCTCATTTGGAAACCAGAGACCCAGAGTCTGGGGGAAGAATGCAGCCGCACAGACTTCAAGATGCTTGAAGTCCAGTGTGAAGTTTCCGCAGTCTGTGTTGATTTGGGGAGCCATGTTATCTGTTGGTGTTGGTCCACTGTGCTTCATTAAGTCCAGGGTCAACACAGCCATCTACCAGAAGATTTTGGAGCACTTCATGCTTCCTTCCGCAGACGAGCTTTATGGGGATGCTGACTTCATTTTCCAGCAGGACTTGGCACCTGCCCACATGGCCAAAAGCACCAAAATCTGGTTCAATGACAGTGGGATTACTGTGCTTGATTGGCCAGCAAACTCACCTGACCTGAACCCCATAGAGAATCTATGGGGCATTGCCAAGAGAAAGATGAGAGACATGAGACCGAACAATGCAGAAGAGCTGAAGGCCGCTATTGAAGCATCCTGGTCTTCCATAACACCTCAGCAGTGCCACAGGCTGATAGCTTCCATGCCACGCCACATTGAGGCAGTAATTGCTGCAAAAGGGGCCCAAACCAAGTACTGAGTACATATGCATGCTTATACTTTTCAGAGGTCCGATATTGTTCTATGTACAATCCTTGTTTTATTGATTGCATGTAACATTCTAATTTTCTGAGATTGTGGATTTGGGGTTTTCATGAGCTGTAAGCCGTAATCATCACAATTATGACAAATCACGGCTTGAACTACCTTGTTTTGCATGTAATGAGTCTTACCTCATAAATTATTTTCACCTTTTAAGTTGCATTATGGAAATAAATGAACTTTTGTACGATATTCTAATTTTTCGAGTTTCACCTGTACAACCACAAACTTCTCAACTTTCATCATTCAGTTGACGAAGCTAAAACATCCGTTAAATATGCTGGATAGGGATGATGTTAAGGGAAATCTGGCTTCTGCTATGATTATCTAAGTAAGGATGATTTGGAAGTGGCAGTATTACATGACAGCTACTTCAAAACAGCTTGTTTTTACAGAATCTCTGATCTCACCTGAATAATAAGGGTTTAACTGAACATACGTTGGCCTTTACTCATGTAAATTCAAGGTTAAAAGCAAACAATATAAAAAAATAAACTTGGTCTGTTTCTTTGGTTCTCTGCTATGTGTGATTTTTATCTTGGAGAAGGTGCTGAGGCAATTGATGCTTCCCGGAAGAAAAGAAATCATCTCTTTTTTCCTGCATGCATGGTGTGGTTCAATAATCTACTAGGTTAGCCAACTGAAATATATTCTGCTGTACACCATCATTGGCTGAGATTGTATACTGTATTGCATATTTAGCAACTTAGGCATTACGTGATGCAGATCATATTTATGGCTTAGAATGAGGACGGACCATCTGAATCTCCAGAGTCAAACATGCCTCTGGAAACTGAGGAGAGAAGCAACCTGGAATTGAAATTTCCTAACAGTGAAGACAATTAACCAGTGGAACAGCTTGCCTTCAGACTTTGTGGGTGCTTCATTACTTGAGACCTTCAAGAAGAGACTGGACTGCCATTTGTCTGAAATGGTATAGGATCTCCTGCTTGAGCAGGGGGCTGGATTAGAAGACCTCCAAGGTCCCTTCCGCCTCTATGCTGATTCTGATCTTGGAGTTCTTATTATCCAGAGCTCCTCCAAAGTGGGCAGGATCAAAGTTTCAACAAATTTGAGATTGATGGTTTGCCTTAAGAGACTGAAAGTAACAATATCAACCCAACAAAATAAACAAAAAGAAAGAAAAAAGTTGCCCACGTTGGGTCCATTCTTCTTAGAAGCAAAATAAATCCACCTAAATCCTCCCTAAACTCCCAAAATACAACCAAACATTTTGGACATGTCATTCCAATGACATGATATCATCAGTCTTAGTTTCTTTGCTGCAAAAAAAGCCCATTACTTATTTATCAAGCCACTGTGAAACAAATTATGAATTAATACAATGGGAGAATTCAACGACACACACAAACACACACACACACACACACACTCACACACAACTATATTGCAGGCAAAATTTTTCAACAGCAGCCGAATCAAATCTGTTGCATTCACCTGAGTTTAAAATTGTTCATTCTGCGCTGAAAAATCTGGGTAACTACAAAGCGATACCAAAAAGATACAGAATGCTTAGCCATTTATTGATATGTGGAATGTTTGCTTCCCAAATCCAGCATTCCTATTTGTCTTGAACTATAAGAAATATTCTCATCTTCTCCAATTAGCAAACTTGAATTACAATTTGATTTTATCATTTGGGATTTAAGATGATTTCAGAACATTCTGTAGGAATTTTAATGTTAAGGAAATTATTTCCCTGAAGAATAACTTTGCAATGAAGTTGTAATAGTGCAAAAGCTTAGTAAGGGGTCAATTCTAGTGAGTTTTCCCAGCAATTTTCTAGTTTGTGTCATGTGACCTGCTACTGAAGATATCACAAAATATTTATGCAATATTGAAAGCCAACAAAAGTGTGCAGCAGTTCTATTTGGGAACCTTGCTTTCACTGTGAATATTTCTGTCATGTACAATTATTTTTTGTAACTGATGAAATATTCCTACATTCTCTTTATGAAGTGCTTTTTATTTAGCAGATGTTTTCAGAAAATCAGAACAAGTTCTTTGGGTTTTACTTTTAAGCTTTTCAATCTGGCATTTAATGAATTATGCCTAGAAACTGTAGAAATGCAGAAAGACCTTATGTCCCTAGATTTGTCTCTTGCTGAGAGAAAATGTTTGAAAAGAGGGTCTGATGAATAAATTTTAAAAAAAAACTATTTCAGAATATGGTGCTGTTTAGGTGGAAGGTTCACATAAATGGGAAGATTTTTATTTATTTTTTATTTTGTTTTGACTTGTATGCCACCACTCTCCAGAAAGGACTCAGGGCGGCTCACAGATAAAAACACAGAACAATAAATTAGTTAAAAAGAAATTAAACTAAACAAGCCAAAATACAAGTATAAAACCGAATTAAAATCCAATTTAAAACCCACCCTCTCCCCTAGGAGATCAGTCCAGCCCAGCCTGTAAAAACAACCAGGTTTTAGATCGCTGGAAAGAGGAGAGATCGGGAGCCAGCCGGAGCTCAACGGGTAGCTGGTTCCATAAGGCGGGGGCCGATGCAGAATAGGCCCTTCCCCGGGTCACCGCAAGCCGACATTGTCGTGCGGACGGCAACCCGAGGAGTCCCAACCTACCTATTATCTATGATAATAGAAAACCATGCATTTCATCTCCCAGAAGGCTTCTGCTTGTTTCCAGGTAAAGTTTGGGTGATTGTTTCCCCTACCTATTTGTGTTCTTTCCTTGCAGCGCATGAGGTCTGGTCCTGTTGGCAGAGCGGCTGACCCCTTGGCGATAAATAACCAGGGCCGCAGACAATGTCAACTTCCTGTGATGAGTCTGTGGCATCTGTTGAAGAAGTAACAGACAGCTTCTGGGAGGTAAGGACTTCCCCTTGGCATGACAGAAATGTTCATGATTGGCTGACTAAGGAGTGACTTAGTAAGAGTCAGCCAAATATAAAACAGTTTTTCTTACTGAGGATGCTGAAAACCCATGGAACTAGGGAATACAGTCACTTCAAAAAGTAAATACGTTTAGAGCAGGGGTGTCAAACTCATGTCATCACGGCAGCATCACGTGGTGTATCAGGACTTTTTCCCCCTTCGCTAAACTAGGTGTGGATGTGGCCAGTGCATGATGCATCTGGCCCATGGGCCAGGAGTTTGACAGCCCTGGTTTAGAGGTTCTCGTAGTTCCAAGGTTCTATGAGATTTTTCATATTTCTTCCCCTGATATCAGAGAGGTGTAACCTTCACACACACACAAAAATCTAAAGTCTTCGCTTGTTTCCTCCAGGAGCTTTCTAGAGAAGGCTTGCTGATGTCAGAACTAGAGGAGATGCAAAGAAAAAAAGCCATGTTCTATCTGATTTTTCAGGAGACTTTTTTGACCTCCTGAACAGTCCCCCTTTATCTGATCAGCATCTTAGTTGTGATGTTTATGAAGCTGGCATTAATAAATTCCTTTTCTTTGCAGTGAGAAAGAGATCTCATAAACAGATACTTTAAAATGATTCAGAAAGAAAGAAAAGATGGGCCACAACCATTTTTCTGCCCTGCTGGGGTTTAAAGTGCTAAAGCCTTTGATAGCAGAGTATTTCTCAAATGAAAATTGGCTTGCACCATCAGCATCCATGTGTTGGCATACAATTGTTTCTTTTTTAAACAGATCTTCCAAAACTACACATTCAGTCCAACGGAATACATGTCAAAATGACAAACATTATTATTGAGAAGGATTTTAGAAATTGTATTATGACAACAATAACAATTTTTACTTACGACCATTAATTTATGAAATACTTGGTAGGATTTCTATCTTAAAAGATAAAATATACTTAAATAATTATAATAAATTAGTGATAAATATTTTTGCTGGTCAAAAAGGAGATCATATTCATCATTCAGGGAGAGAGGGGTGTTGTAAAATTTAGGCTTAGTGAAAGTTATTTGTAGTTGCTAAAAAATAAGTGCATTGGCTTTGCTGTCATTCTTAGACATTCTAATTCACCAGATAACCAAATCTGATTGGCTGATTTAAAATACAATGTCACATTCATGGAATGATTTCTAATAAAGTGGAATCATTGTGTTGAAAGAGCAAAAAGTTCAGGCTAATTAGACGAGAATGGCACAGTGACAGATTGCACAATCATTGTGAGCACATACATTTCCCCACGTTTTGCAGGAGGGGAATCAGGTAATGTACTCTTTACTCCCAAAATATACCTTTCATGCTGAAAAGGGAATGGTTCAATTTTAGCACTGCACTATGGCAGAGCTCTAAGACATTACAATAATTGCAAAACGTCCCAGAGCTACGTCAGCTGGCAAATTCTGAGGCTCTTCCTTAGTAAGCCTTCTGATTCCTTCCCAGTATTTCTGCAAATGCAGCAAATTTAACCTATCAAGTATTTGTTGTTTGAAAGGAAGAGTCAGACTCAGAATTTTCTGTAAAGAGGCAGAAGTATAACCATGGCAATCACATTTTCAAGAGTTTTACCTCTTTTGAAATCAAATGCCCCCTCTTCTCCCCCACTTCTCCTGTTCCCCACCCTCTGGTACACATGCTTCCTGCAGGGTGTTTTTTCCCCTCCCCTGATGTCCTGAACCAACCTGGCCTCCAGGATGGTTCCTGGAACTACAGCCAGTCACTTATTCTAGGCAACTATTCATGTGTCTGGCAGGTGGGGAATTATAAGCGGACAGTGAAGCGGATTGATGATGGGTATCGGCTCTGCAATGATCTGATGAATTGTGTCCATGAACGGGCCAAGATTGAGAAGGCGTACGCTCAGCAGCTGGTTGATTGGGCCAAGAGGTGGAGGCAACTGATAGAAAAAGGTATTTCTAACTCTTTCCTTGTAATAGCGTAGAAGAGTTTTCAAAGGCAAAAGCGGGAGGGAATTGCAGTCTGCACAACTGTATCCCGTTTTATGTGGACAATATGAAGGAGAGAGACCCTCAAGGACTTTTTTCTTCAGTTATTTTAATTTACTTTAAAAGGAAAGCATGGCTGTTCTGTTACCCTATATTTGAAGTTTCCAAGTTTCCTTAAAGGCAGTTTTGTGGGCTTTTTAGAAAATTAATTTTTAATTTTGACAGGTATTATTTCCAGATAAAAGTGTGTCCAAGATTATTGCAATAAAAACAATTCAAATTTAAGAATAGTATGTAATATATTTATTAAGCCATTCAATCAGAATGAGCCAGAGCACCATTAAAAGTTTACAAGTTTTGTAAATATCACAGTTCAGCAAAATGCATGCTTATTAAGAAGCTAATCCAGTTCAGTGTGGAGCTTCCTTGCACAGAATTGTATATATAATTATAATCTTACTTGTAAATATATAGCAGTACATATCCAATACCAGCATGGTATCCTATGTCAACTCATAAAACATTTTGAATGCACATTTTATAGTTGTCAACAGAAAGAAGGGGGGGGAGTTTCAAAGAGCAGACAGCAGTGTGGAATCGAAAGTACATTCCATTCATATTTTCTTCAGAGACTGATTAGATGACTGAAGCTTCTGTCACACAAAAATCTAATTGGAGAGCATGATTGATGACTCTTGGCCATGGACGTGTTTCATTGGATGATACACCCAGAGGGGTGGGGTGGGGAAGCAGGATCAAGGGTGACAGTGAATTACGTATCTCAGAGTCGGCTACGCCTAGGCTAATGCTGGCATGTTAATTTCTAATAAATCCTTTCAAGTGTTGGGAGTGTGGCTCAAGGCTCATGATTTAATTGGAGTAACTGCCGGAATCCTGACATCCTATTCTGCGTGATGAAGGCATAACGAAAGGGAGCAGAGTTATAGGCATTTATTTTGTTCAGGCAGTTGGGTATTGGTATAAGCAAACTGATGTCTTCCAAGCTTTTGCATCTTAAACACCGATCAGATCTGACAGCATGATTGATAACAAGGGGCTATGTATTTTGTAATCCAAAACATCTGGAGGGCAGCAGGTTGCCAATATTTAGCTTTATAAACAGGCTCTTGCAATTGCTTTGAGGACAGAGGAACTGAGTCCTGGGAAGAGTGAATATTTAACCATCTGCCATTACCACTGCTTCAGTTTTCAAAGCAGCCATGATGTTGTTCATTAAAAAATAAACTCCCTGAAGATTTGATCTTCCACTTCATGATTTTTAGAGTGGCTCTCATGATTACTGATTTAAATATCAGTGTGAGTTGATATGAGACTTGTAAAGTGACTGGATCTTTTACACTCACAAACAATGATCACAAGTCTGCAGCTGGGGTGTCTGAGAGGCTCTGAGAGGCTCCCTTAGGCTTCATCACTGCGGGCTTCTCCGCTCTCTCAACAATTCATTTGTTAATGGAACAGTCTCTCAACTTTTGAGTGTATTATAGGAGCATTCAGTCCGTACAGAAAAAAATGGGCTGTTATTTCAGGATGCTGAGCCATTCTCTTTACTTGGTGATGTTTTTGCATAGGTCCCCAGTATGGCAGTTTGGAAAAGGCATGGATGGCTATAATGACAGAGGCAGACAAAGTCAGCGAGCTACACCAAGAAGTTAAGAATAACCTACTGAATGATGATTTTGAAAAAGTGAAGAACTGGCAGAAGGATGCTTTCCACAAACAGATCATGGGAGGCTTCAAGGAGGCCAAGGAAGCAGAAGACGGTTTTCGGAAAGCACAAAAACCCTGGGCCAAGAAGATGAAGGAGGTAGGAAGGAGTGGAGGAGAGAAGATAACAAAGGACATCTTAACCCCAGTTTACTTTACAGAGGTTGAGATGGCCTTTCTTTCATTGACAACAACTTTCCTAACCTGCCAGTTTGTTTGCAGAACCCTATACATTTGCAGGGGGCAGCAAATTAGCACGGGACCAAAACATGTCTCTTGATTCTTAAGATAACCAAGGCAGGATAATATGAAAACATGGAAAGGAAACATCAGTGTTGGGCCATGATCTATAAAACCCCTTTCTTTGTGGTTTAGATCAGGAGCTTTCAAAATTTTCCAGATTGCAGAACCTAACAGTAAAGGAAAAACAGGAATTCCTGGAATTTCTGACCAAGAGGCAAAGTTCTAGTTCAGTGTTTCTTATCCTTGGTCATTGAAGTTCATGCAATTTATAGTTTATAGAAAATTGGGTGTGTTCAATTGAACCTTATTCCCTACCCTCCAGTCTTTCATAGAACCCCATCAGCCTTTTGTGCAACCATAGGACCTCATGGAAGACATCCATGAAAACTGTGAATTAAATTACACCCTTAGATACTATATGAAGTAATTCCCATGCTCTATATGCAGATTAAAAATGATAAAAGCTCTCAAGTTGAGCTCAGTACTTTAAAAATGCATCCCTGAAGTTTTCTTAGCAGTGGTACGAATGTAGTAGGCCATAATATTCTTCCAAAATGTGAGTGTTCTTTTTTTTTAAAACTAATCTATAGCCCTGGAATTCCCAGTGATTCCCCCATCTAAGTATAAATTAAGGCCAACCTTAATTAACTTCTGAGATCAGCCAGCAGTGACTGGCTGCTGTCTCTTGCTGAGGTGATATCCCTACAGAAGTAATATTTATCACTATCTATGAACTGCATGGCTATAAGGTTCATGTTTTAACTTCTCAACTTCTACAAATTTTTAAACCCAAAACTTTTGTGGTTGCTAAGAAAACTGTGAAATATAGTATGTCAGTAAATTAAAGCATGCAACTAAGTCATGTATTTTGTTCAGTTTATGGTGATAGCAAGTTAGGATTCCTCATTTCATAATACAGTTATTCTTAAAATATTTTATGTATTTGATATCCTCCAGATGATTTGGTCTGCAATTCCCATAATCTCCAGTGAAGATCACCTCAGGTCATAGACTTCATTAAGGAAATTTGAGAATTTCTATTGGGAAGGAATTGCCTGCTGGATGCTAGAACGTTACTTACAATCTCTATGCAGAAGATTCACCAGTGGCAAGGATTTGATAACTTATGCTGACCCTCTGAAATAATTTATCTGGGTTCTTTCTCTTGTCTCTCAAACCAGCTGGAAACAGCCAAGAAAGTGTATCACTTGGCATGCAAAGAGGAGAAACTCGCTATGACCCGGGAAGCTAATAGCAAAGCTGAGCAATCTATTACTCCAGACCAGCAGAAGAAGCTTCAAGACAAAGTGGAAAAATGCAAGCAAGATGTACAAAAGGTAGGAAGGACCTCCACCAAATTAACTCTGAAAGTTAATGCACATCCTTTTATACGAACAAGCAGCAATCCAGCCCAGTCCTCTATATACACAATCACTGTCACATACAGAAATATACAACTCTGCACACAGGAAAAATAGTCATCTTCGTGTTCAGATATAGATGGAGATATAAGCATACATATCAAATGTATTCATTTCTGTCTGTAGACAAGATATATTGATCACCTCAGAAAGTACAATTCATACTTTAAATTGTTTATTTGTGTGTATTATGTAAGGTCCAGTAATCACTTTCCATATCGGCTGCTATTCCTTCTTTTTTCAATCCAAAACAGAAATCTTATCCGAAGACTATTTAGTGACACTGTCACAAGTTCACACATGGTGACTGTATTTTCTAAATTCAGAATTAACTTGAAACTTTGTTTCTTATTTGTATAACAAGTTCCAGGAACAATATGAAATCATGCTTCCAATAGAGGTGGCTGCAGCTGACATTAATTGAAGCTGAGATTAATCTTTATTCAGTGCTGATATGGAATAGACTCATAATGTGGGCAAGATTGAAATCCTTATGCAAGTTTATTTGGGATTATGCCTTATTTTATTTTATTTATTTACTTCTGTGGATAATCTGTAAATAAGGTTGTATCAATGTTGTACTTAAAAGAGCAAAATTATACATGCCTACCTACCCAGAAAACCTTACATGGATGATAGGATTGAGCAGTGGCCTTAGCCAGGGAAACTGAACCATATTTCTTTGTTGTCTGGACAGGCTCTGGAGAAATATGAGAAAGTTGTGGAGGAGGTGAATAAGGGCACTCCACAGTACATGGAGAGCATGGAGCAGGTCTTTGAGCAATGCCAGCAGTTTGAAGAGAAGCGGCTTAATTTCCTGAAAGAGGTGCTGTTAGATATCAAGCGACACCTGAACCTGGCAGAGAACAGCAGGTAGAATTATTATTATCACTATCACTATCATTATTATTATTATTATTATTATTATTATTATTATTATTATTATTCGCATAGTCAGTCAGATGTTGACTGGGTTTGGCATTTTTGTCTACTTATCAAGTCCTTACCAAGGACCTGGGATAGGCAAATCTGAATGTTTGATGGAAGCTGTTCCAAGTAAAGCTGCTTTTTGCAATTGACCGATGGCAAATTTGTCAATGCCGATGATGTTCAAGTGGCACTCCAATTATTTTGGGATTGTACCCAAGGTGCCTATTACTATTGCTACTACCTTTGCTTGCTTTTGCCACAGTTTGATATTTCTATTTGCAGGACTTTGTGTTAATAAAAAAATGAAGATTGTACCAGTTCAGACTGAATGTGGATATGTAAAGTTTCTTATTAAGAAGAGAATACTACTTCTGGTAGAAATCTAACATAGTCATTTTCTACTTGAAGAGGTTTAACATAAATCTCTTTTTTATTTTTTATAGTAATTTTGTAAAAGATTGTGATTATAATAGTAGGAACTTATACAAACTAAAATAAAAAATAAAAAGATTAAAAGGTGCAAAAAAAGAAAAATAAAAAATGCAGAAGTAATATAGGAAAGAAAAAAGAAATATATATAGAGGTAACTTTCCATCTTCATCACAAGTATAAACTATTTTAGTGATTTATCACTTCCACTTAAAATACAACAAATGATCTTTTCTTCTCCATATCCCATATTTATAAACAACCATAAGGCACTAGAATTTCAGTCCTGGTGTCAGCAAAGATTTATTAAAGACCAGAAATAGTAACTTATCTATTTTAACTGTAATCAAATTAATTAACATTATAATCCATGCTTTTACTTCTAACTATCTTCATGTTTAGTGCATTCAAATCAATTTGTAAACCTTGATTTTATTTAAACCTTATCCCTTCTCATAAGATCCTTCCAAATTTTAATAATTCTCATTTGTAAATCCAAGATAGGAAAATTATCCAGGTCACTCTTTTGGTTTATTGTTTGCCTTTGAATTATTAAAGCATCAACTGGTTTCTTTTATATATCTAGTGTAAGATCTTTTCCCATGTTTCTTGTAGCCTGTTATTTGTAAAATCGACACAGTCTCAGTCTCGTCAGGTAAATGTGTCACAGCCATTTATCCATAGAGGCAAATGTCCCTGTTGACACTATTAATATTAACTTCTGAGTCCATTTTACAAAAATATCTCTCAGTATGTTCAATGTTAGAATATTTTGCTCCATTTTGTAATTATATTTTGTTTTCTTCTCCTTTAACTGTAATTTTTAGTTCTGTCTAGTGTCTAATTTTTTAAATCTTTCCTTAATATGTCTTTTTTAAATTCAAAACAAAAGCATTTTCCCATGGGAAGTGTTCTTTATCATTAATTCCAAAATTTTATTTAAAATCTATCTGAATCCTTGATTTATTTGTAACTTTCTAAAATAAAAGCATTAGTAACCCTTTTGCTGTTTTTTCCCTTCCCCAATTAAGTTAATAACAGAATAACAGAGTTGGAAGGAACCTTAGAGGTCTTCTAGTCCAGCCCCCTGCTCAAGCAGGAAACTCTATACCAGTGTTGGTGAAGCTTTTTGGCACCGAGTGCCAAAATGGGAGCATGAGCATGCCGGTAACCAAAAGAGCAGCCGCCCAGTGTGCATGTGCGTGACAAGTGGCTGCTCTTCCGATTTCAGGCACACGCATGCGCCCCGGCCATCTGGTCTTCCTTTTTCTGGCACACATGCACGTATGAAGTCCAGGTCGCTGGCGCGCCTGCACGCACCAGAAACCAAAAGAGAGCTGCACATGCGCACCAGTCAGCTGCTCTTCTGGTTTCTGGCTCTCCCATGCATGTGAAGACCAGCTGGCTGGTGCGCTGGAACCTGGAAGAGCTACGGGTGACAGCTCATGTGTCTGGATAAATGGCTCTGCGTGCCACTTCCAGCACACGTGGCATAGGTTTGCTATCATGGCCTTATACCATTTCAGACAAATGGTTGTCCAATTTCTTCTTTAAAATCTCCAGTGTTAGAGCACCCACAACATCTAAGGCAACTCGTTCCACTGATTAATTGTTTTGTCAGGAAATTTCTCCTTAATAATTCTTTTTAAACTTGTAGTTAAATTTTTCTTTCACTATGGATTGAAAGAAACTCACCCAGTGCTGTCAAACTTGTCAGTTCGACAATTTCTAATAGCTGAAAAGCAATTTTTTAAAGTGCATAGAAAAGGAAGTGTGCTAAATTTTAAAGATGCCAACTATGGTATGAGCAAGATTTATTTATTAATCAAATTTAGATGGCTGCTCACCTCATGGAAAACAACTAAGAGCTGATGAATATTCCCATTGCTCTAAACCTATCAGACACCACCACTATCTTATGGTCTCCTCCTGAGGAGTAACTGTCTGGAGTACTTGTGGGTGATCTCAAATCCTTTCCTTTTCTGGAGAGGTTTGAAGAGCTGGTCTACTCACCAGCTATTCATTCTTTACTGCAGTAGTTTTGCTGCATTTTGCAACACCCCACTTCCACCCTTTTTTCCTAATCAAATTCCCACCCACACCCATGCAGGAAGAAACTGAGTCATCTAATACAGGGACTTTTAACAAAGGTCTTTCCCTGAACTACTTTTGTTTGGATTGTGGCTGATACAACCAAACCAGCTTGGAACAGTTACTCCAACTTCTCTGTAATCTAATACCTTTGTGAGGGGGGGAGAGAATAACAAATATGGTAGCTTCAGAAGTGGAAGTTGATTTTGTTAGCAGCTCTGTAAAACTTCATGAATGAAACAAAGTGATTCCCCATTCGAAGTCTGGCCTGGAGGCATCTTTAAAATAAGGAACTGCAATGTTGGGCACACTCAGTGTGTTGTTGAGCTTTATTAGAACAAGTTGAGTGATAATTTCCTTTTTTAAATAAAGATTCTACATAGATTTTTGGACTCTGTCTTCTATCATCTGGGTTGCTTTTGTGATACACTCTCTAATCCTCCAAAATGTAAGGGCTACTATCATGAATTAGGTACATACAGTCTGTTTGTCTCACAATCTCATTATTGTCTGCTGTGCAGCATAAAGCTTTTAAATATTTCAGAAATATTTTCTAAATATTTTCTAAAGTAGAACTTTTTCCATGCCAAACCACTTGCAGAACCATCAACATTTTCTGCCCTTTCCTTATTAACAGGTTTCTCTTCAAAAAAAGTGCTGGGAGAAATAATGGAAGAAGGGTGATATCTTTAGGAACCCATATAACATTTGTTTATACAAAGTAAATGGGATTTAAATGTGGTAGAATGAATGTCAATAAATAAAAATATAATTCACTAAAATCATATGAATAGGGCAAGGTGATTATGCCATAATATTCTCATTTAAAGGTTTTCTACTTGCTCTGCCATCAAGGGCCTTGGTGGTGCAGGCTGTTAAGCGCCTAGCACTTAGTTCCAGCTGCCTTCAATTAGTGCAGGCTCAAATCCCACCAGGCTCAAGGTTGACTCAGCCTTCCATCCTCTTGGGGTAGGTAAATTGAGGACCCAAGATTGTTGGGGGCAATAAGCTGACTTTGTAAAATGCCACTTGGGGGCCAAAAGCCCTAGTAATAAGCAGGCATATACAATGGAATGAAGGCTATTGCTGAGCGCATTGAGTTGTGCTCCAAAAAATTGTAAGCCGCCCTGAGTCTCCGGAGAAGGGCAGGATATAAATATGAATTTTTAAAAAAGCTTCTTTGTCTAATGTGTCTAATGGTGGTTTCTTACTTCAATCCTGTGTTTATTTCTTTATCTGTTTCTAATATGCAGCTATTCTAAAGTCTACCGTGAGCTGGAGCAGACCATTCGTGTGGCCGATGCACAAGAAGACCTTCGGTGGTTCCGCAACACTTGTGGCCCCGGGATGCCTATGAACTGGCCTCAGTTAGAAGTAAGAAGCTGTCGCAGGATGATGCCTCCAAGGATGGCTGCACTGCCAAGCTGTAGGTTATAGATCCATGGCTATTAGTCATGATGGATATCAGGAGCTTCAGAGTTGAGGGAGCCATGGTCCATGTGTCTAGAAAAACTAGGACATAAAGATGTTACCCTCTCCTGATGATGCTACCTGCAATGGAATTCTACCTCTCTGAATACTGAAGTAATTCAGAATAGCTTCTATATCCTACTTCTGGTTTTCCTAGAACCACATGGTAAACCACTGCAAGAAGTGGAATGTGTTTATTATGTTCTTAAAACTGGAGCTGAGTCATAATGCAGTTGAAGCATTGGAAACTGAGGCTTTGAGATTAGGGTTTTTTTTCCATCTGCAGGAATGGAATCCAGATGCAACACAAACAATAAACCGAAGAGAGAAACCAAAAAAGAATGAGGGAAGCAACACACCCAATGCCAGTGGAGGTGGGGAAGCAACAGCACAGGGAGGAGATCGTGGCAGGTAAGTATATGAGATGTTTCCAGTTTGAGCCTGTCAAGACTGAATGCTTAGAATAGACTTGAGTATCAGAGTCTCACTATCTCCAGTTGTCCCACAGAGTTAGATATATCAGATATTTATTCAGTAATATCATTTCTTATGATGCTGTGTTCCATTACAAGTGTCAGCAGTTATGAACGTGGCCAAGCCTACACTGCAGAGTGGTCAGATGATGAGGGTGGCAACACTTACAACTCCAATGAAGCCAATGGTGGTGCCAATTCCTTTGAAGAAGAAACAGTTGGGAAAGGTGTCCGTGTACGAGCTCTGTATGATTACGATGGGCAAGAGCAGGATGAGCTGAGTTTCAAAGCAGGTATGCATTTGCAACTTTTTGAAATAGCCATGTCATTTTGGGGAGAGGTGTCATCTGACCTCTGCAAAATGCAGCAGTGTAATCTAGAGCAGGGGTCCTCAAACTTGGCAACTTTAAGACTTATGGACTTCAGCTCCCAGAATTCTGAAGTTGAAGTCCACAGGTCTTAAGTTGCCAAGTTTGGAGACCTCGTAGCCCTAAGAAACTTTATATTTTGTTTTTATTAAAAAGGCAGTCTTTTGAAGTCACAGTATGAAGGTATACTATATTCTTTTCCCACTGATCATTTTCTCATACAAAATCACACACCCTCTTACTTTTTCCCACATAGGTTTTATGTATATGTGACTCAACATCAAATATACAACAGAACAATGTAGGGAAACACTGTTGGGAGATAGGATGAAATCAGTTAGAGAGTGGATATCAGATTGATAGTGTGCTCCCAATTTGTAATTTATCATTATTTTCCTAGGTGATGAATTAACCAAATTAGGTGAAGAAGACGAACAAGGGTGGTGCAAAGGACGTCTGGACAACGGGCAACTTGGTCTTTATCCAGCTAACTATGTGGAATCTATCTAATTCTGTCATGTTCTCCTTGTGCTGCCAGAATTCAACCCTCTCCAGTCCACCATCTGTCTATACCAGCCAAGTAGCCATCTTGCTCTACAGTCATTCACTTAACACAGTTAGAGTTCCAAACATATTTTCCAATCAATCTTTTATTTTTTTAATTACATCTCTAAAAAGTATTTTGTGGTAGCTTTACTATTTTAGTTTCTTAAAGAAATGAGATATGAAAAGTCAACACTGTTACTGGAGGGCTTGTCTTGTAAGTGAACGCCAATATTTCAAGGCTTTAAAGCCTAATCAACAAAGCTTCCGATTGGTTGGATTTTAATTATAAAATGTAGCTAAGAAACATTCCAAATGGCTTATTCTGTCTAGCATTTACAGTAAGCTCTGGGAAAAATACAATTCACTCTCATTGAAAAAAACAAATCAAACAAAAATAAGGAGACAGGAAATATAAGTTTTTTATTTCTTATTTTCTCTCACCCCTCTGCAGTATATTTCTTACCTATTTCTATTCTAAGAACAAAAGACAAGATATATTTGTTCTTTCCAAGAAGTCCCAATCAGCATTTTCTGCTGCAATAGTCTACATTGATCATCCAGCAATCATCTAGAACAATTGCAGTAACTGAAAGATATGGCATGTGTGGTATGTTATGAATTAAAAGATTTGTTCCATGCCAATTTTCTCAATGCCGCTAAAATATGTGGCTTGTTCTTCTTCTGAGTTTAGACAGGGTTGTTGAACCTGAGGAACACCCAGTAAAACTCAGTAGACCTGGCTTCTTTCTCTCATTTTCTTTTGAGGAATTGAACTGCATTCCTCAGGACATGAGTGGGTGTATCCCTTTTGTATCCCTACAAAGATTAATCAGAAAATTCTGTTATTTCCAGCCTGAGAACAGGGCTTAAAGGAGATGTAAAATTATCTAATTGCCATTTATACACTTAAACAGATATTGCACCAGGAAAAGAAATGCATGTGATTGGTATTTTAAAAAACTGTTGAAGGAAACACCTCTATGTTCTTGAGCAGTGGAAAATGAGCTTAATTAGGCACCTTTTAAATTTAAACACAAAGAGGCTTTATTAGAGAAATATACAGGCATTATCAAGACAACATCCTTTCAAATAAAAATCAAGAGAACAGATGTACGTGAGGACAAAAGCAGGCAAAAAGCAACTTGAGAATTAGTAGTTTTGCAAACTAAGAGTAGAAAGGGATAAACAGGAAGCACACAGGCAATTCCTATCTATCTTATTGCCCTTTGCCATTGTAGGTCATGAGATTTACAGAGCCAGGGCAATTGAAGTCATTGTTGCAACATCCTTTTCACCAATTCAAACCCTAAGCCATAACTTCCATCTACCTGTATCAATCTTTGGGCAAAGACTTTGTAGGTCATCTGCCACATCTCTTTTAATGGGCAGTATTAGTCCCTTTTACTGTGTATCTTGTACATAATATACTCTATGTTTATGTGCTTCATTCTAATGCAGTCTTCCCCATTAGGAAGAACTGACAGTACCTATAGTTGTTATTATTGTCTTTGACTCATAATCTCAAAGTCCTTTAATAGTTCAGTCTCTTGGCATGATTGTGCTTCTGATACATATCTACTTCTGGGGACAACAAGATAACAACTGCCCATCTCATTTGAAGAACAGCCCATTTAAGGATTTACAGCCTGTTTTGTGTTCTGCCAAGTCTTCCTTTCCTGGTTCCTCAAAACCAGGTGACTGCTCAACATACATGTCTTCCTAGATTTCTCCATGCAAAAATCCAACCGTTACACCAACATGATGCACCTGCATATTCCCAGCTGTTGCTATACTGAGCAGTGTTTCTATTGAAGTGTTATGGCAAAAGTCTCATCATAGTCTTCATCTGTTAATCTTTTGAAATAGCCAAGGTCAAGAAACAGAAGCAGCAGAGATTTGTTTATTGTAGCAGTAACTTGCAATCCTGTCAAAAATTTTCTTCACCATATTTTATGCCAGACAAAATCAAGATGTGGTTATTTTGAATTATTTTCTCAGAATTGAGTAAACTTTTCTGCCCCTACAACAGTTCCCTGCTCCCTTCCCAACAACAGATCTACACTTTTTTCACACCATGTTTTTAATCTATCCCTTTGCCTTCTGGCTTTATAGTGCTGGGCATCCACTTCTGTATTGCACTGGATCTTGAAGACCCATTTTCATTCCATTATTTTCTTTCCTTGCAGATCATTCAATGAGTTCCCAAGTATTCTTTTGAAATGTTTTCATTTCCTTTTTTTGCAGGGTTTTTTCATTGTTTAGATTCATTAGCAAACACTTAATGTCTTTCCAAGAATAAAATTCTTCTATCTGTTCCTTTTTGGTTATGTAGGAAAATCTTCAGGGTGGAACTTTTTTGCTGGATCTCTCTGAACATTGCAGCTGCAATGATTCAGTTTGTGTTTCTGGATCTGAGGTGCCATTGAATAATTAGCACATGATGAAGGCTTCCATTGAAGCAAATGAATTCGGGTTGATTATCCAGCTGTAAGGAGTATCCTTTAAGGTGTATTCTGAACATTAAAATAAGTCATGCTGCATGTTTATGTGGAGCAATCCAGGCAGTGGTGGATTAAGGCTCACTGGTGCCCTAAGCACTGTCAAATCTTGAAGCCCCCCTCCTTTGTATATACTATAAAAATGAAGCCAAGCTTAGGCTACGTAAAAGTTTTTGTGATTCCCCTTTGGGCCTGGTGCCCTAAGCATGTGCTTAATCTGCTTAATGGCTAATACACCACTGGATCCAGGATTCTGTATCTCTGCAGTATTGCTGGTATCCAAGCAACATACCTTCTCCACATCTATTACAAAATTTGACCCTTCTCCCACTGTCTCCTGTCAAGACACACTCTGATAGAGAGAAGTTCCCTGAAGATGTGCTCCAGCACAAAAAGCTTGTGAAGACAACTCTGAAAGCTTGGAAGACAACATCTCTGGTCCCAGTGACTGACCCAGATTGGATCCTGCAGCATTATCCTGAGACACATATATTCGTCTTCATTCGTAACTTCTTCCATCCAGAAATTATTTTCCAGTCTTCATCTTGTAGTATGAACTTCATTTGAAGCGGTGGCCTAGAGGTGAATCTCTTGCCTCCCAATCAGGAGGCTGTGAGTTTGATCCTAGGTAGAGGCTAATATTTGGAGTAGACTCTCCTGCCCAAGCAGGGGGTTGGACTAGATGACCTCCAAGGTCCATTCTAGGTCTGTTATTCTATGTTCTCTTAGCCATGCCATTTGTTCTGACATATAAAACATAATAATCTCATGTGATTTCTTGTTCCTTAAAGTATTTTTTAATGTTATGCGCCATGTATTCACCCACATTATTTGTGTGTAGAACTTGGAGCTTTCTGTCAAATTGGTTGCTTACTGAAGACACATATACGTACCTTGATTTTTTTTTTCATAAACTGAGCAAGTAGCTAGTTATAAAGCTAAAGTAAATTGTTTGTAAACATGAATAGGGTTTTTTTTTGTGCCTGTTGTCATTACTTCATTGACCTACAAATATTGTCTGGGCCAGTTCCAGGAACTTTCCTCTCGGGCATTTCAACTGAGCTGCTTGTGATTGCATTCTCAATCCTTTTGCTAAATACTCAAATTTCTGAATAGCATCTGGATTCTTATGTCTCTTTCTTCTGTCCCATAGGCTTAAACAGGTTATGTGACTGCATTGTTTGGCTACTTTTGCCTTAGCCATAGTACTATCTATTTCAAACAATGCATTCTCTGGGAAGAGGGTGCCTTTCATCATTCTCCATTTTGACACACATACACACACAAAAGTTGCCTTTAAATTTTCCTTCATACTGTTCCTGTGTCATAGACTTTAATGAGAGCAGACTGGACTCCACAACCAGCTGGACAGAAAAGCATGCAAATCTTATAAATAACTAAATCAATCCAGGCACCACACTTTGAACTGTAACACTAGTTTGTTTTCCTTTACTTGGACCACAGGACAATCTTGCTAATCACCCCTTGTTGAAAGGAATTTTTGTCCTTTCTGCTAAACAACCAACATGTGACAAATACAATACATCTTTCATTTTCTTAAATAAGTTTGCACGTTGCACAAGAATACACACACAGTCTATCTTCTGAAGGAGAATGAGACTTTTCTGTTATTTTTATCATTATATTATTAATGGTCCATTTTCCCTGTGCTGCAGTGTGTCATGCACTTGAGAATATTGTCAGATAGGTTCTCCTTGCTTGTTCTTCCTAGGGCAACAGGCTTGCAAATGACCCAAGCCATTACATATGAAGCACTTCCTTCTTTGCAGTTGGTTTTGTAAGAAGTCTTGACATTTGACTTTTTTCTGTTCGAGTTACACTCAGAATCTTGCAGGTAATAAATTATAAAGTTAAAATTTGCCCTGTCTGTCATCTCATCAGCCATGACTCTGACACAGACTATAGTCTCCCACTTGCTGGAAGGAAGATTAAGATCAGAATAATGGACGTTTGCAGCTGGCTACATACTTTTTGTCTCTCAACTTGTCTGGTTATTTCTGACATCTCACCCACATGCAGATGTATAGCTCACCTTTCTCTGAGCTGCTTATTGCAGAGTCTTGTAAAAAGATCTTCATTTGAAATTGCAGGTCTTCTATCATTTATGAATAAAACTGAATATCTGAATCAGTTTTCTAGCTAAATCTACAATAGGATCAACAATAGGATCGCTCATTGACAGCTGGATCATTCCAGCTGCTTTCCCATTTTACAGTCTCCCACGGTCTTTGATCTTACTCTGCATTCATGGGTTAGGGTCCAGGACAAAGGCAGTCACTTGCCACTTGAAAAGTATTTTCATCAGGCTTTTTTATAGCTTGGAACATCTCTAGAAGTCATCTGCTTTCTAGTCTTTGTTACGGATGCTCAGGATGACTCACACTTCTATATCCTTGCTCACTGCTCTGGGCCTGTGACCCTGAAGACAGAAGTTATTTGTTTGATCCTGGAGAATGGGGTGAATGAGTCTAGAGAAGCAGCTACTTCCTTTAGTCAAGAATCAAAATAATTGTGTAAAATAAAGGCAAGAAGGAAGGAACCTGAGATAAGCAATCTAACAGGTCAAGATCAGAATAAGAGGATAAAGTGGGAACAGCGGGGGGGGGAGGGAATCCCTAATTATCTACTAGGCAGGTTGTAAGGTAGTGAGAATCAGTGCAACTGAAATTGGCTACGCATGTAATACAGTAAATTGGAGAAGAAAGCAGTGCTGAGTGCCCTAAACTGAGATGGGAGAATGCATACCTTACATCATATGGAGCAGGAGAACTACTGTCTTATATAAAGCATGATAGAAGAAGAGTATAGCTGATAATGAGGTATGAAAGCAATGAAGATATTCATAAGCTGGCATGGGCTAGTAATAGCAGTATTAGTATCAGACAAAGGTGCCTCAAAAGTAATGGGAAGAAGAAGCCAGTTAGATTTCTATGCACATACGCTATAAGCTAAAAATGTACATAACTTTTGAACAAAGTTCCAGAACAAGAAATCCTACCCCCAAACTAAGAAATAGTAGAAAAGTGTAGAATTCAGTAAAAATGTTTTTAAAATGAGATTCTATATCCCATTCCCAGCAATATTGGCAAGCTTGCTTGGAAGAATTTTCCAATGGGGTCTTGAATAATGCCCTATTTTTTAAATATAATTTAGAATGTCACCTAAGCATCACTCAGTAATTCTGGAAATCTGCTTGAGAAGAGCAGATACATGCTAAATTATTCGTAGGTCTGGAATTCATGCTTACATTTTGGATTGTATAGGATACCAGTGGATAGCTATAGATTATACAATTAAATGCAAAAACTCAGCCCTTAAGAATCTGTGAGGAAGGTGGAAGTGCTTAAATTTCTCTAACTTCAAAATTAATCCCAGGACAATCTATAAGTATACAGTAATGAGTAAATAAAATTTGCATAGAACAAAAAGCAAAATTCATCCTTCTGTTGAGCATCATACAATTGCCAAAACATTGTGTTGAGGAATTCCAACACTTTACTGCAATAAAATTTTTAAATAGGCTTGCTGTTGCAGAAGGTCCAATGCCTTGCTAAGGGAAGTTATGGCCTAAGGCAATAAGGAATATTGTAGATGAAGTCACTGATTTCATCATATTCTATAACATGATGATAAATTCTTCTTCGTAAGGACATTACATATTGAATGCTAGTCTAACTTAACTAGTCCCACAAAATGGGGAACCAAAACTTACTGAAGTTGCATCTACCAGTAGCAGTATCAATCTAAGAATGGGAAAATTTGTGTTCAAAGAAAATACACACAAAAAGGGCTTTGCTGTGAATTAAATCCTTTTGTTCATATAATGATTATTTTGGGTATAAAATAAGCAGAATATCAATTCTATTAAAATCATTTCATCCAAAGAGAAGCAAAAGAGTTGTTGGGTAGTGCTATTTGTGGATTAAGAAACAGTTATTTAAAAACTAGGTGGCTCTTCTAATATTGAGTTAAAATTTACCTCAGTTTTGATCATTTGACTTCATGGTTAGGTATAATAAGATTCCAAATCCTGACTTCAATGAAGTAAGCTTTGAAAATATTTATGTATTCTAGAAAATCATATATGAAAGCATTCCTTAAAAGCTATTTATTCTGAACTGCATTTATTCATCTAATCTTGTCAGGTTTTAGTGTTTTTATTTAAACGATTGGCGAAATAGACATTCTTTTTCTCCAGCCCCTTATCTAAATGGTGCATATCACCTGTGTCCTGATCTGGATGAGTTTATCTCATTATAGGTTAATGAAATTTATATATTTTTATTATTACATTAATTGCTTTGTATCTTTCCTTTCACTTATCTACATCTCACTCCATCTTTCTATTTTCCAGGATACATTTTTAATGACTGGTTATGGGCTATAATCCTTTCAGATTAGATTCATCCTTGTTAGAATACACAAGACTATGATTAATGTATGTTACAGTATTTAGTTTATGTTCCCTCTTTCATGTATCCCATCCCATCCCTAGGCCTTTCCTTGGATACTATTCGTCAGCCACTACTTCTTTATAAACTATTGTCCTGTTTCCTCTGAAGTTGGTTTATTTTCTGAATTACTGGACCCAGTGACCAGTTGCTCCTGAATAAGTCATGTGGCATACTGGATAATGTAAACAAGATATTAATGACCTGCAACTGTTTTGTTTTATTTTGTTAGATTAAGATATTTTTGATGAATGCTGTTCTTTCAGCAGTACACCTGCTTTGCATACATTGATAGTGTAATTTGAAAAAGAGTTATATAGATATATATATATATATATGTATGCATGCATACACACAGTAAAGAAGTATCTGTGTAAATGTGTGTGTGTGTGTGTATATATGTATATATATATATATATGCATACATATATGTATATATAATTATTGCATATACAACAATGACTGATCTATGTAAATGTATGAATTTTGATTCTTGTTTGACATCATCTTCTTACCATCTCCTGATGTAGCTGTACGTTTACAAGCTGAGCTTTTATCATTTGGTATGATCAGGCCACTGGAATCAACTGGAGGAAAGGGAACATGAGGATAAACCTACTATCTAGACTGTATCCAAGTAATGTGGAATTTCCTTCTTAAAATTATTTTTGCTCAATCTAGAAATTCGAAAGTCCAGTCCAGGCTTGAAACTCAGATGTGTCGAACAGTTGGTTTACATGGTTCACGTTGTGACCAATTTAATTGTTCTTTTCCTCAGGGTATTTTCAGTGGATTCCAGTCTGGTATTAGGCATCACTTTTCAAATTGTGTTATTGTGTATTGATGCACTGGATTGGGGAGGTAGATGCTTGGTAGGATAAAAAGAGAGAAAAGATGCAGGTTGAAGAGAATTAAAATGAGAGGAAGCAGAATTTACCATAAGTCTTGCAACAAGAAGGAAAAAATATCCCAGTTGAAAGAAACTCTCTCCACTGCCAATGCCATTGTACCACCAAAGTGTCAAAGATGCCCCAAGAAAATCTACCTTCCTTGGCTAGAAAATAAACTGGAGAGTGTTGATATTCTCATGCTGCTCCTGGAATGGTACTTTTCTTAATTTTCAGACTGTCCATAGTAGGTAGATGAGAAGGTACAGGACTACAAGCATTATGTATGTGCATTGGGTGGGGGTGGGGTATACATGGAGGCAAGCTTTTGAAGACATTTATGTGATATGCTGCTTGCTCAATGATTGATTGAGAGCTTCTAGTAAACTTGTAACAAGTCGATCCAGGCCCTTTGCAAGGTTGTTGTTGTGTTGGGGTGAAGACCCTAACCCATAGAGCACATGTAGCTTTCACACACACACACCCCATACTATTATGCAATTTCCTAATAGAAACACAGTTTCCATCACTTAACATTTGTGGCTAAACAGTGGATTTTTGGTGATGTGATTCCCCTTTTTTGTCCCAATAAGGATGCAGTAAGATTTATTCCCATTTTGCCCCTGAATTTCTCAACTCCACCCAAGTCTGCATTTATTTGTCCCATCCATTTCAGTGACCTCAACATGTTACTGGCCATGGTCTTGATGTTCTTGCAGGTCAGAGGTTATATGAAAAAAAAATCAAAATATATCCCCCAGAAAAGTTTGTTTTACCCCCTCATAAAACAAGTGTCTTGCATTATGCATAATGGCTACCATAATGGAAATGTTTACAGGAATCTGTGGTATGTATTCACTATGTGACTCCAGGTCTATAAGATAAATGCCAGGCCCAAGAAGAGATTGTGGGTTTTGGTTGATTAAAGCCTACTAGATTTAGAGGGGAGCACTTCAAGTTAGAAGAATGTGTTACTGTCAACAAAGCTACAGTTTTGAGAACAGTGTTTCTCAACTTCAGCAACTTTAAGGTATATGCATTTCAGCTCCCCGAATTTTGCAGCCAAAATGCTGTGGAGCTGAAATCTACACATCTTAAAAGTTGTTGAGATTGAGAATACTGTATTAGGAGATGGAGAGTAACATTCTGTGTCATGCCAGTCTGCCTCTTCTTCCATAAAGAGCAAAAACTATACTTAAAAATACAATAATAAAAGGATTATTTTATTCATGCATAGTGTGTCTTGCCTAGTTACTTTTTTTGGGAAAGGATCAACTCTCATTATGTCATTGTCAAGATACAACAGAGAATTGTGCTACTATACTGTGTAGAAGTGGGAATTTTTACATATATAGATAGATTCTCCACATTTAACATATGGAAAATGTTTGACCAAATTCCCAATTTCATATAGCTATTAAAAATTACAGGAAACATCAACTACCTCTTGTTATTGTATTTAGAGAAAGCATACAACATGCATGCTAATTCATTTTTACTTGGTGAGGGGAGGAAGGAGCTTACATTTATGGTTGCTATTGATATTTGAAAACATCTGAAGAGATTTGAGGCAAATCAATGATTTGGTGCCTGTCTCAGTTTATAGCAATAGCAGACTTATATACCACTTCACAGTGCTTTACAGCCCTCTCTTAAGCAGTTTACCAAGTCAGTATATTGCCCCCAAGATTCTGGGTCATCGTTTTATTGATCTCGGAAGGATAGAAGGCTGAGTCAACATTGAGCCGGACAGAATCGGAACTGGTGAATCGGAACTAGCCTGCAATACTGCATTTTAACCACTGTGTCACCGTACCTCATCATGTGATTCATCTAAGTCTAAACCATTATTAGCAAATATTCTACAGTTACATTTATGCATGCACACACATTTCAAGAGGTGGCATTATTTTCTTACAGTGGAGCAGTTTCAAAAGTTGTACTCCATTAACAAGACCAGTAATAACTGTTAGTCCACTGGATATTCTAATCAGTGGTGGTATTCTACCATTTCGGCTCAGTTCTGCCGAGCCGGTAGCAGTGATGAACAGTGGAGACCGAACTGGTTCTCTCTGACACTCTGCTGTTGGGCCCACCTGCCCTCCCAGGTGGCTGACCATTCCTTGCTTTTGAAGCACAGCTGCTTTGCGCGGCAAGCAGATTGTTGTGCGGCAGCTGCTGAAGTGACAAGGAGAGTTCAGGATTGCAGGAGGTGAGTTGGAAAGCCTCTGCGCCTGGGCAAAGTGCGCTTACGATGACGCGATGCAAAGTGTGTGCATACACACAAAACACACCCACCAAGCCATGCCCACTGAACCGTGGTGAAAAAAAATTTGAAACGCACAACTGATTCTAATATTTAGAAGCTTCCTAAAAGTCGAAGTCCTTGTTGTTAAAGGAAATCCAGACAAAGGATGTACATGTGCTCTGGAAACATATCTGCAATTTAGAAATAAGTATTCTGGTTGCTTCAGTCCCTATGAATTTAGAAAACCTGGAAAATATAGTGAAAATTGACTAGTAGTTTGGAAAACATCCATAGGTTTTCCTGCTAGGTTAATTGAAGTAATAAATAGATAATCAGAGTTGGAAGGGACCTTGTAGGTCATCTAGTCCAACCCCCTGCCCAAGAGGGAGACCCTACACCATTTCTGACAAATGGCAGTCCAATCTCTTCCTGAAAGTCTCAAGTGATGACACTCCCACAACTTCCGAGGGCAAGTTGTTCCATTGGTTAATTGTTCTCACTGTCAGAAAGTTTCTCCTTATTTCCAGGTTAAATCTCTCCTTGTTCAGTTTCCATCCATTATTCCTTGTCTGGCCTACAGGCACTTTAGAAAATAGCTTGACCCCTCCTCTCTGTGGCAGCCCTTCAAATATTGGAAGACTGCTATCATGTCTCCCCTGGTCCTTCTCTTCACCAGACAAGCCATTCCCAGTTCCTGTAACCGTTCTTCATATGTTTTAGTCTCCAGTCCCCTAATCATCCTGGTTGGTCTTCTCTGTACTTTTTCTAGCATCTCAATATCTTTTTTATAATGTGGTGACCAAAACTGGATGCAGTACTCTAGGTGTGGTCTTACTAAGGCTTTATAGAGTTAAATAAAGCTAAATATAGCTAAATAAAGAAAATGAATTTCCTTTGGCTATTACGTCTGAAGTAATAATCTTCCAGAATGGCAATTATTCCATACAGGTGTTTTCCTCTGTTGCATTATTGCCAGATAAATAACTTCTGACTATACAGTGCATCCCAAAAATGCTTTTTCACCTTTAGAAGTTGAAGCTTCTTGGATGAGAAGCAAAATATCTTCAAGGAAAAATAAAGGAAGTCCAGTTGCCTTTGGAAAAAGTACTTTGGGGACAACCATGACCTGGATAATTGAAAATCTCCATAGACATTATACAGTGTATCCATGGCCTCTATAGTTCACACATGCATCCATGAAAACCTTACTAATATAAATCATTTATCATCATCAGGCTTTGGACCAGTCACTCTCATTCACCTTACAGCATTTTTGTGGGGGGAAAATAGTAGTGTGTGCATTCATTTTGTGTATTCATTTATAAAAACAATAAAGGCAGAACATAAATGAATAAAATATTAATTACTTCAGCAAAAGAAAAGCCACAATTGTTGTTTTGATGTTTAAATCACTCTCTAGCAGTTACTTTGTTCGTCAGATGATTGTTTTTCTCCCATTCACAAACTGCAGCATGATTGATCTTGGTTGTAGCTGTTTTGCAAACAGAAGTAGAATCAGTCTTGTAATATCTTCTTATTTTGGAAATAGAATAATTATAAGAGGATTTGTGCATATATTTTTTGCCTCCAAAAAGAAGTCTAATCAATCCTCCAAATATATATTTTTCATCAAAAAGAAAGAAGTCTAAAATTGAGACCCAATTTTAAGATAGTCTAATAATTTAACAACGATCCTTCACTCTAAGCCAAGTATGAATATGTCCAAGAGCCAAGGTCAATGGAAGTTGCCCAGCATTTAGTGTCTTTCCCAACTGTCCTCTCTATGGGAAGCCAGAGATTAAAAAAAATAGTTGCATAAATGCAACTATTTCAGACATCGGAGACATAAACTATCTTTAGATCTACTTGATCTTGGATAAGTGTAGGACAAACCAGATTTTTGTATAAGCTGATATTCTCATAATGAAAAGAAAGATTATCTAAGAGCCATGGTGGTGCAATGGTTAGAATGCAGTATCGCAGTTAACTCTACCCACAGCCTGGAATTTAATTCTGACTGGTTCAAGGTTGATTCAGACTTGCATCCTTCTGAAGTCAGTAAAATGAAGGCCCAGATTGTTGGGGTCAATATACTGACTCTGCAAACCACTTAGAGAAGGCTGCAAAGCACTATGAAGCAGTATGTAAATCTAAATGCTATTGCTAAATTCCTGAACTGTTTCTGCAACATGCTTATGATTGCCCCTTTCCAATCACTGTTTATACATGGCTGTAAGGTGCTGAATCCTGACCTTGTAGGAAAAATTAAAGAGAATCTTGCAAACTTGATGTACATTCTCACAGTTACAATCTTAGTTAGCATTTCTTATATTAACAAACTAGTCCAATGCTGAAAGAGGCAGATCACAAATTATCTGAAGACAAATAGGATGAGTGTAAGGATGTCATATAAATGCTATGAGTGCAGGCTAAACACAGTTCCTAGATAAGGAAGTAGCTGTGGAAAAGCAAAATTCTACCCACCCTTCCTCCAGGGACTCACTTGCCATTGTTCATCCCTACCTGCTTTGGGCTTCGAAATTAGCACTTGGAGAAGATGGCATCATTGTGGGGTAATCATAGTCTGCCTCTCTCTACAGTTATACAGACAAATTGCAATTACATAAACCTAAGTACCTTTAAATTTGAATTCATTTTTCTGATTTAATAAAGAACCTGAATACAAAGGGTATTCCAGTAAATAGCATGGAAAATAAATTAAGAATATCCAAGTGGTGACTTCCAAAGTATTTCTACTAATGAAAGAGTTGAGCAACCTGGTTTAGAAACATAATCCAATAATTTCTTATCTTGGAGAGTTTTTTTAAAAAACCAAATCCACTCAGGTTTATTTGTCAGTAGACCTACATAGTTATCTCAGTACTGAATCCCAACCTGAAACTAGACTTGAATGGGTCTAGATAAAGGCTCCCCAACCCCCAGGCTGCAGCCCACTACCCTTTGGAACTGGGCCATGGGAGTCGGTGAGCACATATGTGCAGCCCCATTTGTGCAAGCAGTGGACCTGCGTGCCCCCCCCCCTTTTATAAATGGAGTGCAGTGATGTAGAAGGCATGTCCTGGTATGCTCATGTAACACCTTAGCTTTGCAATGTACACTGTCTGGTTGTCACAGTTTGCTCCTGGGTACAATTTAAAATGCTGGTCATTACCAGGGGTGAAATTCAACCACCTTGCCCCAGCTCGGGAAAGATGGCAGGGACAATTTGAATCAATAAAAAATCACCCCTGGTTGCTATTACTATTATACCAAGCCACACCCAAAGCCATGCCCATAGAGCTGGTAGGGAAGAATTTTGAATTTCACCCCTGGTCATTACCGATAAAGGCATAAGACCTGGTAGCTTGAAGGACTGCCTATCTCCCATAGTATCTGCCCAACGAGTTCAATCTGGCAGAGTTGGCACCATCCAGGTTCCATCAATTAAACAATGCCATCTATCTGAGGAGATCCAGATAGCTCTCACTCTGCTGAGGTCGCCAGAAGTATTGGAGACTTTCCTCTTCACTCAGACCTTTGGCAAGCACAAGTAAAGTTCCCCTTTGGGTTGTGTGTGTATGTGTTTCTTTTCCGTTCAGTCCATTTTTGTCAGCCTTGCTATCTTTAAAGGTAACACATATACGTGCTAGTCATTTCCGGCTCTAGGGGGCAGTGCTCATTTCTGTTACAAAGCCAAAGAGCCAGCGTTGTCCGAAGACGTCTCCACCTATTGTTGCTCGTTTCCCTTCTTTTCATTGCTTTTATTTCTAATTATCCAGAGTCACTGGAGGTCATATAAAATTAAATAACAACTGATCTGGCACCTTAAGAAAGGATATATTTTAATTCCAAAAAAATGTTTATTTCAATTTAATAATCTTAAAAATATTGTTCATTCTATATATTTACACTCTGCAACAACATTCTCAAGGAATCTAAAATTTTATATGCTGTGCATGAAGTGGATATTCCTCTTGGTGGCAGCACCTAGCCAACATTGGCTAATTTTGAAAATGTAAGAAAGGTTACAAGGTACTAGGTAAGTAAGACCTGATTAATACTTGCATAAGAGATCACCGGGAAACACTAGAGCTGTAAACTAGGTTGTCTTTTTCCATTCCATTGTTGTTGTCGTCATCATCATCTAAGGCAAATCTCTTCTAAATTGTTTCCAATAAAATGTATAGACATGTCCATGAGGTTGCCAGGAATTAAATTCAGCATGGAGACTTGATCTTACCTTAAGTCAAATACTGAAATCTTAAGGAACTGTTTAACAACTTTATGTATGCCATAATCAATGTGCTAGTATGTATGGAGCATAAGATTCTTAGGTGAAGTGGCTTTAATAATAATATGTCAACTTTTTTTGAAAGCAGATATGAGTAAAAGTAGAAGCTTCCTTGAAGTTTTGGTGATAACTCTAAATATTGTGTCAGTTTCACATGATTTAGCACCCACTCTCTTTTAATTTTAGTAGCCCAGACAACTTCTACTTGCATACATTTCAGATTCTCTCTTAATTTTCAACGGCAGTGTCAGACTTACCATGCAAAATGACAGTCACAATGACTTTACTTTTGATCATCAGCCAAAATCTGTCTTTGCTGATTTCATAAAGGAACATGGTTGGGCCATAATTTATAATTCTCAGTGTAACTGCTGCACTGCCAGAAATTGCACCAGAATTTAAGGAAGTGTCTCCAATAGAATTTATCTGATTTGGAATGAATATCATACTCCAGCACAGGCATCCAGGTGCAGTCCATACACCAGAAAAACCTGTATCATTGCCAGGACTATGTTCAGGCAGCCTTGCAGGGGTGGGGACTATGTGCTTTCTTCAGTGTTACCCAAATGCTCAGCTAGTCGGCCTCCTCAGGCAGGCAGGTGCCAAATTGTTCTTCTTTTGGGTCAGCCTGAGCTCCAGCAAGGAGCTGCTTTGCACAATCCTATTGTCTTTCCCCTCAGGAAAGGTTTGTTCACACACTGAGAGTGGGTGACTCTGTCCTTCTGTTAACAATACCCGAAACAGTAACTACTTTCATTCACTGCATATATGGAAAACTAATCAACTTCATTAATATCAAACCTGGACAGACTTTCTGGCCTACCCCTTTGAATTAAATTACAATTTTGCATTCCCCTAACAAACATAAACACAATACATTGGGCCAGCCTGATTCTAAATTATTGATACACCATTATTCTGAATTCCAAATAGTGATTCTTAATTCTTCTCCAACATCAGGCTTGAAATATCAAAAGCCTGGCTGTTGTGCTAAGAACAGGAGGAAAAACGCAGACTAGAAAATCATTGAAAGGATAGCTCCCAAGCTTGTTTATGTCAGAGAAACAGACCGTTGAGATTTCTGATTGTTACACAGAAAGAAAAGGAAGGTTAGTGTTATGTATGCAGAGTTTGAATTGATTGGTTGTTCTTGTAAAGTGTTTGAAATCATTGGTTAAAAAGTGCGGGAAAACCCTGCACTCTGATTGGCTGTCAGCCGAGGCAGCCAGCTATATATAGCTGCCTCGGCTAAGCCAAATTGGGTCCGTTCTGAGCTGAAGTCACAATAAAACTAAAGAGCTGAAGCACTCCGTGTCTGCCTCTTCATGCAAACTTAACACTGGCGACGAAGGTGGGATTCCCCTGAAGAGAAGGCGACGCGGAACAGAAGAAGAGCGAGATGGCTGCGCTGAACACCCCCCCAGCCCCGTTCGATCCGATGGCAGAAGACTGGGAGTTGTATGCAGATCGTTTCCAAATGTATCTGGAGGGAAACGATCTGGCTGCCATTTCCGAGCAGCGGAAGAGGGTGGTCTTTCTTACATACTGCGGTCCGGCGGTTTTCAAGATGGCGAAGGCACTCGCAGGAGCAGCAGACGTGAAGGTAATGGCTTGGCCTGATCTGGAAAGGTTGTTAAGAGCCCATTACATGCCACAAGTATCGTGCCTCATTAAGAGACACAAGTTTTATCGTCGTGATCAAGGGGAAAATGAAAGCGTAAACGACTTCGTGGCAAGTTTAAGAGACATTGGGGGTGCGTGCGAATTCAGCAGTTAAGAGGAGGCCATGTGCGACCGTTTCATATTGGGCCTTAAAGACAAGGTGTTACAGAGCAAGTTAATAATGAAACCTAAGATCACACTGAAAGAAGCCATAGAAGAAGCATCTTCAGCAGAAGCTACCAAGTCCTCAGCAGCAGCCATGAGGAAGATGAACAGGGCCATGAGCCATTCTGATAGGGAAAAGTCCACCACAAATCATTGTGAGGAACTAGATTCTGAGTCAGATTGCAGTGAGGTGGAGGAAGGAATTTACAGACTCAGAATGGAGCAGAAAAAGAAAGACCTGGGAAGAAAGAGGCAAGATTTCTATTGCAGGGGTTGTGGGGGAAGCCACCCCCGCACTGAATGCAAGTTTCTAGACACCAGTTGTCTCCCTTGTGAAAAAAGAGGGCACCTAGCAAGAGTCTGCAAATCATCCAGAACTCCACCAAACAGAAGGAAGTTTGCTGCAACCAAAGACAAAGAATTCAAGCCAAACAACCTCAGTGAGAAAATGGGGTGCAGCACAGAAGCAAATGGGAAGAATGAAACTCATCAGACAGTAACTATTGGTCATTCATCTCCTTTAAAAAAAAGAAAAGTGCATGTCAAGGTACTTATTGAAGGAAGGCCTTGCCAAATGGAAGTGGACTCAGGCTCATATCTATCTATGGTGTCATGGGACACTATTCAAAGACTGTTATCAGATATTCAGAAGATTCACTTCAAGAAGCAGGCATTGACTCTTAAAGACTACCAAGGGAACAAGATTCCAGTAGTTGGAACAAGAGAATTCAACATGAAGTTCAAGGGCTACACCAAGCGTCTACCCTTGACCATCGTTGACAAGGATTGCCCAAGTCTGCTGGGACTTGAATGGTTCAACCCGCTGGGCATCGAGGTGACTGGCATCAATCATGTGAGCAACACTGAGTGGGAAGAGGCCTTGAAGTCTGAATTTCCAGAGGTCTTCAGCGATGGATTAGGCAAGTACTTGGGGACCCCTATCACCTTTAACCTAGATCCCAAGGTACAACCAATCCGTTTAAAACCCAGAAGGGTTCCATTTGCCTTAAAGGAAAAAATTGATGCACAGTTAGATAAACTAATAGCCCAAGGGGTTTTAGAGCCCACTGACCACTCCAGGTGGGACACACCCATAGTCACACCAGTCAAGGCTGATGGGTCTGTAAGAATCTGCGGAGATTACAAGGGGACATTGAACCATGCGCTACAACAGAGCACATATCCAGTTCCAGTGGTGCATCATTTATTACATTCTCTTGGCGGGGGCACAGTCTTCGCCAAATTGGACCTGGCCCAGTTAACAGGTGATGATGCAACTGCAGAAGCCCAAACCATTGTAACCCATAGAGGTGCTTTCAAATGCAAAAGGTTGCAATTTGGAGTAAGTGTGGCACCAGGCATTTTCCAAAGCCTTATGGAAAGGATGCTCCAAGGGTTGCCAGGGGTGGTGCCTTATTTTGATGATGTTTTAATCTCTGCTGAAAATGACACTCAGTTACTCGAGAAACTCAGAGAAGTCTTAACCAGATTCAAAAAAGTGGGGTTAAAAGTCAAAGAAGAAAAATGCACACTTAGAACTGACAAAGTGGAATTCTTGGGTTACATGATTGATAAACATGGCATCCACCCCACAGAGGCCAAAGTTCATGCAATCAAAGAAGCCCCCAGGCCAAAATGCAAAACAGACTTGCAAACGTTCCTGGGACTCATTAACTTCTATCATATGTTTCTACCTCAGAAAGCAACCACTGCAGAACCCCTACATAGATTACTGGACAAAAAATCTGCATGGGTCTGGGGCAGAAAAGAACAAGCTTCATTTAACAATATTAAGAGACAAATCACTTCTGATTCTGTACTGATACAGTTCTCTGAGAATTTGCCTGTTGTACTGACTTGTGATGCATCCCCTTTTGGAGTGGGGGGTGTTGAGCCACCTGCTTCCCAGTGGAAGGGAAGCCCCTATTGCATTTTACTCTCACACTTTGACTAAAGCAGAGAGAAACTACAGCCAACTGGACAAGGAAGCTTTGGCAATTGTGGCAGCTGTCAAGAAATTCCATGAATACGTATATGGGAGAACATTTACCATTGTCACAGATCACAAACCTCTTTTAGGCATTGTGGCAGGGGACAAACCAATGCCCACGATCCTGTCACCAAGAATGCTGAGATGGACTGAATTTCTTCCTGCTTATTCATACAAACTCATCCACAGACCTGAAAAAGACATTGGGCACAAAGATGCTTTGAGTCGCTGCCCACTTCCTTCACACACTGAGGACCCTGCTCCTGAGACTTACACCTTTTTTCTAGAAACTGTTGCCAAGCTTCCAGTCCATGCTGCTGAAATTGCCAGAGAGACTGCCAAAGACACTTTATTGGCTCCTGCTATAGGTTGGATTAAGAAAGGTTGGCCACTTCAAGATCTACCTCAAGGTTCCCAACCTTTTAAGTCCAGACAAACTGAGTTATCTGTATTAAGAGGATGTATTTTGTGGGGTAACAGGGTGGTTATTCCTGCAAAACTACAGAAAGAAGTTTTGGAAATGTTACATGAGGGTCATCCGGGTATTGTCAGAATGAAGGGATTGGCCAGGAGTTATGTATGGTGGCCAGGTATTGACAAAATGGTTGAAAACTGGGTTGCATCCTGTCCCAACTGTCAGGAAGTCAGGCCTGCCCCACCTCTCGCCCCCAAACAGGAATGGGAATGTCCTAGGGGCCCATGGTCCAGGATTCACATTGATTTTGCTGGCCCTACCAGGGGGCACACTTTCCTTATTATAGTAGATGCATATTCCAAATGGCTAGAGGTTATCCCTATGGCATCCACCACAGCTGAAGCTGTCATCAAACAGCTTAAAAAGCTTTTTGTAACTCATGGGTTACCTGATGTGCTTGTTTCTGACAATGGTCCTCAATTTACATCCAACCTTTTTGAATCATATTTAGCACAGCAGGGCATAAGACACGCCCTTACAGCCCCTGGGCATCCTTCGGCTAACGGCCGGGCTGAACACATGGTATGATTTACCAAGGAGAAACTCCAGCAATTGGGTCCAGGGGACATCACTGAGAAAGTTGAAAAACTACTCAGTGTCCAGTATATCACTTCCAACCCCTCAACTAACTTAACCCCAGCTGAATTGTTGATGGGTAGGAAACTCAGATCTCCCCTTGACCGCCTTCATCCCACTTACGCACCCAACGTACCACTAGATTTCACCAGCAAAATTCGCATATTCACTGTGGGTGATTCTGTTTATGCAAAAAACCTTATGGGGGAACCATTATGGATTCCTGCAGAGATAACCCAAATTACTGGCCCCAGTTCTTACAGGGTTCAAACTGAGGATGGTGTCCTCTGGAGCAGGCACATTGATCAGTTAAGATCCAGATTACCTCAGGAACATCGCAATTGTTCCTCTCTAGTTCCCATACCTAATGCCTTTTCTAGGGGGGAAGGGGAGGAGCATGAGGATAATCAGCAAGCAAGAATCAACCCCATGTGTAACGAGCCATTACGACAGGAACCATCCCAAAACCTGTCACAATGCCAAAATCCATCCTTACAAGTGGAAGATTGCACATCACTACCTGACTTGGGTGCTGACATTGGTTTGGAGATGGGTTGGGAGGAGAGACCAGATTGTAACAATCAAACAGGGTCTTCTTTCACTGGAAGCCCGAGTAGGGAAATGTCAACAGACACATTTCCTCTCTCACTGGGTGAGAACATTAAAACTTCTGAACCACGAAGGTCTCAACGTACTCGTAAGAGCCCCACCTATTTAAAAGAATACATTAGATAGATGGGGTTTGAGTATGGACTAAACCTAGTGGGGAGGGGTGTTATGTATGCAGAGTTTGAATTGATTGGTTGTTCTTGTAAAGTGTTTGAAATCATTGGTTAAAAAGTGCGGGAAAACCCTGCACTCTGATTGGCTGTCAGCCGAGGCAGCCGGCTATATATAGCTGCCTTGGCTAAGCCAAATTGGGTCCGTTCTGAGCTGAAGTCACAATAAAACTAAAGAGCTGAAGCACTCCGTGTCTGCTTCTTCATGCAAACTTAACAGTTAGAGTGCATAGGAATTTTAAGCTAGGTCAGAAGATTGCTATGCAATATTATAATTGCCCACTGTTAATTTACAAAGTTGCAAACAATGTTACATTGCTCCTTTGATCTCAAATAGTCTTCCAATTATTAGAAAAGAGGTAACAGTCTTTATAGTATCAGTATTCTCTTTCCTTTTCCATCAAATTCCTGCCTTCTCTGGATTCCCATACCATGCAGCTGGAAATATTTAGATTATTTTTTTCTTTTCAAATGAAAAAAAAACCAAGTACAAAAACACAAAGCCTAGAATGAAATCTGAATGGTCCAGTTCATTTCCTTTTTGCCATTTTACTTAAACAGTAAATATTTGTTTCCCAGACACAATTAGGGTACCCAGGAATGTCTACAGTTCACCAGCCAAATCCAATGGTCTTTGTCAATAGTTGCTTTTAGCTCCATCAACATTGCAGAGGATAAAGGATGCTGTTTCCAGAAATCCTCCAGCCCAGAAAAGAATCAGTTATTTTGAATTTGTTCTCTTTGCTCTGCTTTTTCAGACAGGGTGTACAAATTGGTAGACCAGCCTTTGTGAGATATCTGGTTTCCTGATGATCCCTTTCTTATAATACTGCCGAATTGAGCGGCTCAGCTTGTCGTAGTTCATGGCAGGCCGGTTCTTCCGGATTCCCCATAGCCGAGCCACCTGGGCAGAATCTTCAATCTTAAATATACCTAGACAGTAAATATGAGAAAACAAGAAAACCATTTATGCTGGCCGCGCCCTCCCTACCATCTTATCACTATTATGATATTTTGAATCAGATCAATTATTAGCAGAAAAGATAACTTGTTTAATAAAAAGAGGAAGAAATGTTTGCAAGGAACCACAAAAAAGCAAATAAAAATATATTGGGAGAAGCAAAATCAAAAGCACTGTATTTTTAATGTTATTTATTATTGGATTTATAGCTTTGCTTACTATTTATTCCAATGCTCAAATCAGCTAACACATTAGAAAATGCAGTGTATAAAACATAGCAAAGTTCATATAGTTCAAATCAAAATCTAGATTAAAACTGATCAGTAAAACACATATGAATCCTGACAAGCATCAGACCCATCCCACTGCTCTTAGACATATTGACAGTAGCAGTGGTCCTTCACAACTGAGAGCAGCCTGAATAAATTGCCTATTTAGGAGCTCTGATTTAGACTTCTGGCCACTCTATTTCCCTCTTCCTAGTTTTCCCTTGGTGTTCTATGTCTTTCTCTCCCTCTTTTCCACTTTTGGTAAGCTGTAGTGTAAACTAACCATAGCTCTTAGTACCTCAAAAAGAGAGCTGGAACAAGTGCAGCTTAAGCCCACAAAGAGCTTTTTTTCAGAATTCCCTGAGTGGGAGAGGCTAACAATTTCAAGCTTTGGGGGCCTTTTGGAAGTATGGAGATGGCCAAAGGGTAAAATGGATTTTCTGACACACTGAAGACACCAATCTCACACATGAAATTCCTCCCACCCATCCCCAACTTTTTTTGTCCTTGGGGAATGAGTTTCTTTATTTCAGAAGGTCTTTAGAAAAGAACTTTCCAAGCTATGGAGTCTTGGACTATCCAAATAAAGAATTTGCCTCCTATTTTCAGCATTAAATCAATATCACTGACCTTTTTCCTTATTGAGCCAACGAATGAAGCGACCGTAGTTATGTGGCTTCAGCAGAAGCTCCTTCAAAAACTGCCACAGGTGAATGGGCTGGCCTGAGCAGGATGAATCTACCTCACTGTCTGTCCAGTTCTCTTCACTGCCTATAGTAAGAAAACACCCATCCAAATTAATTTTTAGAAAGCAATGTACTTTTTATTAGAAAAACCAAGTTATTTTACACAGGAACAATGGCAGGGTCATCAGTTATCAGGAACATGTTTAACCTTCAGATTACAATATATTTCCTGTATATAAGCATTTGCAACATCAGTGTTAATGCCCTATTTCTTTCTAAGCCAATCAACAACTGTAATATTCTACTTGGTCTAGGATCAAACCACCTAAACGTCTTCCTTCTCACCATATGATCATCACACTGATTGAACCACACTGGAAATATTCTTCTTTGTGTCCCACCCAAAAGTATCAGATTTTTCTATGTCCAAGATTTAAAAGAGAATCTCCTTACTCTTATATCTGGACTACAGTAAACCCTCATGTGATAGGTACATCATCATGCCTCTTTTTTTTTACCGTTTTCCACCAGTCCCCATAAATTTCACTTTTTCAGCAAGCAGTTAGCCTTGAACATTTCTAACTTTATTTTTGTGACATTCGTTTTTTAAGCTATTGTTTTTGAATTATTTTCACTACTGTGTTATCTTGTTCTTTCATTCTTTAGGTGCCAAAGGAATGCTAGCTCTGGTTTAGGAGAAAATTATGTTTCCCCAAATCTCCACTAATCAGAACATGGTACATGTTGTCTCTGTGTGTGTGTGTCTCTCTCTCTCGTTCTCCCTCCCTCCCCTTCTCTCTCATCTATCTCTTTATCTCTCCATCCCTCCTTCTGCTATACTGTAAAATAATATATATAATAAAACCCATATACTAAAGGTACATATTTTAGTCAATAACCATCTGGTCTTAAAAGAACTGTACATTTTCATCTAACAGTATCCAGACAATAAGCAGAACTAGAAGGCAGCTGCTTCTACTGCATGAATTGAAATCATATAGAATAGAATTCTTTATTGGCCAAGTGTGATTGGACACAGAAGGAATTAGTCTCCAGTGCATAAGTTCTTAGTGTATATACAAACAACAAGTGATAAATCATGATCATAAACTTACTATTATGACATGTGCTTGTAATAAAGCAACATTTGGGTTCTTGAATACCTTTTTTCTGTATCCCTATAACTTCTTAGCTTTTTGACATTTCTCTATCACTAAAGTGTTTTTATTATTAGAATAATTGATAATATAAAATAAAATCTATTTTATTTTTTATTGTTAGCAACAGTTAGCTCACCACAGTAATGCAACTCCCCAGGAGCAGTTTTTTCTTTCATCCAGGCAGCTGGAAAGCAAACATAACATGAAAAGTTAATCTAATGGATTCTGACAGGCTGAATTTCCCCACTTTTTCCCATTCTTGAGGTCCCTTAAACAGTGCTTAAAGAAAGCCAATAGCTCATGTAACTGGAACGGATGCAAAGGCCAAAACCTTGCTCTGTAGCCACTCAGCACTCTACCTCAAATTGATTAACACCAAACTGTTCCAATTCAAAGATCTGCTAAAGCATGAGACTGAATACTGAGACAATATCCCCAAAAAACAGCAAGAAGCCAAAAGCACAAGCAAAATCATTAGCATGGATTATTTAGAGAGCCTTGTTTTTCCAGCAATAGTTTGGAAGTACCAGCATCATAGGAGAAAAATCCCTCTATTGCTCCTACTACCGAAAACGCTTTTAAAGAATGAGTTTTCAGTTTCATCATTTGTTTCTTGATTCTCTTACTAAGTACCTGACTTCCAAATGTCCAGATGAGCATGTAAAACATCGCCACATGAAGGAGAACGTTGACGGAACCCTTCTTCAGTCATGTCACATAGCTCCTTCCCAGACAAGTCATGGAACGATTTTCCAATCTGGGGCAATCGATATTGGTGTTCTGTCCATAAGATCCACTTCTGGACATTTCCCGGACTCCAGTCTGCAGGGTCTACAAAAATACCCCAAAATATATATATTCTAAAAAGTGTGCACATTGCTTCATTCATAATTCATTTTCAGAGCAAATATTCTAAGAAAATATTCCAGGCAACTATCATGTAAATGTCACCATTTTTTGATATTTTCATAGTTCTGATACATCAGCCAACATACCGCTATCATATGAATGTTTTCTGCTAAGATTTTAAAGCAGTATTTATCTCTGAAATATTAGGCAGTAACAAAGCTATCATTGGAACTGCCAAACAACAACAGTCAATGACATCTGAACAATCTCCTAGAGAATAGTGCACATTGGATATGGAGGAAAGTCTGATGTCAGTATCCTACATTGACATGGGCAGTCTGTGGCTGATAAGGGCTGGTGGTAGCTCCATATTAGTCTTATTTTTTTTCTTGTTTTCAGAAATGTTCTAATAATTGAAGAGGTAAAACAAGCAGGTTGGCTTTTGTGTAGATAGTTTGCTTTTGTATTTGCGTTGGCAGCATTTAGATGGGAACATTTACCTGGCAAAAAAATCTACTGCAGCTAGAAGAACTAGAGGAGAAGCTTGATTTGCTATGCTATCCACATTTATTGCAATGAAGTGCATGATCTGTAATTTTCTCTATATTGATTGAATTAAAAAGGGCACAGTCCTCCTTTAGTCTGCAAATTTTGGTAACCTCAACCTAAATGAAAACCTTCCTGTCACTACTTCAGATGACCAACTCTTAAGAGTTCCTCAAGTTTGGATATGGTACCAATTAAACTGACCAATCTAAAATCTAGGCAGAAACCTACTTAGTTTCAAAGTGAAATCTTCAATTCAGAGCAGATCATTAGATCAAAGCACCACCCAGCACCCTTGACGATGTGATTTCTTCTTTGTTTATACTAACTTTGCCCCTCCATTGTGACCTTTATGAAGAATGCAACATACTGCATGATCCAAAAGCTGATCAGTATCAGAGTGGTCAGTAATCAGAATAGGCAATCATCAGGTAAAATGTTCCTTGTCCCTCATGCCCTGAAATAAAGTGAGAGGAATCCCAACCTGCCATGGTCCCTCATCCTGATATTCCAGTATTGAGGGGTTGGTGTACTATTTTCTTCGGTAATAATGTGTTCTAAAAGAAGACATTTCTCTATTCATGCCTAATCTCTGTCAGTTAGCCTAGCACAGTAGTTGGATGCTCATTAAGTACAGATGGATATATCCATATGCATACATGTGAATGAAGTATTTGGTACCTGGGAATGAAGAATAAAGTAAACAAAGCAGAAGCATTGTTTTATAAATTAGTGGCAGGGCTCTATTCTCCTCTAGATATTTCTGGCCTTTGGGTTCTATTATTCACAGCCATCATAAATTAGGATCAAGACACTTGGTCCAACACTATCTAGACAGTTCCAAAGCTGGTTTATTGCAGCCTTCCATAATTTGACTCAGTTCATACAAATGTTAACTGCTTTTCTTTAGCTCCTGGCAGCATGGCTAATGATGGATTATAATGGGATCACGCCTGAAAAAAACCTCAGCTGGGGAAGCCTGGTTTAAAATTTCTAAGACTTATCCTAATAAAGAATGCAAACCCCATGTTGCACTTTAATTTTTTTCCACTTCCTGGTCCCAACACCCAGCCAGATTTTGCTCTTTCTAATCACAGGGTTTGCTATTTCTCCTAGAACAGTATTGAGTGTTGCTTGAGAAGTCTTACAGTGATTTCTGTTATATGCAAATCATATCTAAGCAAAAACCCAGAGACAGTGTCTTTTTGTAAAGGAATAGTCAATATGTGCACATCAGGAGAAAGCCATTCTCCCTCCATTTTCCCCCTTGTTACTTTGCTCCAACTCTGTCAAATCTTTTTATTTCCACTGTCATGAAAGAATACTTGAGCTTTGATAACCAGCCTACAATGATTTTATACATAATTGTATAACAAGTAAATAAATATGGTTGAAAGTTTATTTGATCCTCATGCATCAACTCCACTTATACTGGGGCTTATATTCCTAATGTCAGGATAAAAGGCATATTAATAAAGACTTTTCTAAGACCTAACGAATTTATTACCAAAGAAGTTAACTTGTTCACTCCATCAGAGGCATTTTGTGATTGATAGTATCTTATACAATAAAAAAATGGTTTGTCTTTAAGGTGCCACAAAATGTTTCATTGTTTTTGCTGGAAAGAAAACAACATGATAGTCTGAAAGGAGTTAGAAACCAATGATAGGCAAAGAATATTGCCAGTTGTTGGCAAATGATCACAGAAGCCTCACTAGTTTTGTAATGCATGATTATGTCACTACATACACATTTTTTATTTTGTGGGCTAGCTGTGCCAAATATAAGATCTATGGTACTCACCTGCGGCAATGTTGAGCAGCTTACATGCTGTTTCAATGTCCTTGAGCACTTCACCCACCACCATTGTCTGCACCTGTTCCAAGGAGTGCTCCTCAAGGTGAAGACTGGCCTGATAATCCATCTCAGAGGTGAGGCTCAATCCTTGACTGTCAATGATAGGACACTGCTCAGGTTCCTTATGCACTTCCGTCCTGCTTCCTTGATTGTTGTGTTGTTGAGTTTCATCCAAACTCTTTGGGACCCAATTGCTGTCATCTGGGTAGAGCATATTAAAGTATTGCAGGCAATAGGTGGGAAGGGTCTGCTCAGGTGTAGCAGGCGGGCTTGGGCTGTCAAGGGACCGCCAGCTTGGGCTGTCAGGATCTTGAGCAAGAGGTAGCTTCTCCAGACCAGAAAAGAGTATAGGATCCTGAAAGGTGACCCGACTGTGAGGCAGAGCAGCCACACCTTGGCCAGCACTGCCCATCACTCTGTGCAAGTTTTCCTCCAGATCTATCATCAAAGAAGAGAGAAGAAAAGAAGGGGGGTGGAAACATATGCCTCAGTCAGAAGGGATGGTTTGATAATAATTTCTGCATTTCTGCCCAGTGATCAGGCACAATGGAGGAAAGCTAAGCCTGTTAAAGGAAAAGAAACCACCAAAGAGTCATTCTATGGCCAAAGAGACCCCTTGATGAAAACAGGTTAAATAGCTCTTCAAGGGCCCAGGCAACTCTTTCCTTCTGGGTCACTGGGCAATAAGAGGGCACGGGAAGGAATCATGATAGGAAAAGCAAATGCAGGAAAGAACGCTACTGGGGATAAATTTCTGGAGAATGAAGTAAGTTTCTCTCTAGTTTCCAAAGGGCAAAGGCTAAGAGAGGAAGACAGGTCCAATATGAGGCACTCATCTAACAGTCCTTGTGGGGAATAGAAAAGCAAAGATGAGTAGAAATGAAACTGGGGCTCCATGTAAATATTCAGAGATGGGGGGGTGTCTTTATGAATATAATGTATGTGAATGAATGGGGAGAGTGATGCAATAAATAAGCACTATCTGAATATAATTATTAATTAATCGCCTTCACCTTCATTATTCACAGGTTTATCCCTTGTAAAGTGATAGCTTCAAAGAAAGATCAGATTGTTTTTAAAGAACAATATTTCACAACTGCAGAAATGCTGATAGCCCATTCCAAAAGTGCATTTACTATTATTATCTTTTGACCCCAAATATGATTGTATAAAATATCATTAGTCTCTGGATTAGTTTCTTTAAACCATACATAACCCAACACTTTACAAGGCAGCACAGACAAAGTGAGACTGCACTGTCACTCTTAGGCTGTTCAGAATGACAGAATTGGAAGGGACTTGGGAGGTCCAATGTAACTGCCTACTCAAGCAGGAGATCCTATACCTTTTCAGACAAATAGCTTGTCCAATCTCTTCTTAAAAACCTCCAGTGACAAAGGCAAGCTGTTTCACTAAAAGCTTCACCTTTTCTGTGTCCAAAGCAACAGAGAAAGGTTTCTCCTTTACTCAGATGAGGGCAATTCCCACTTACATAAATGCAGTATTTGCAGAAGTTAAATGGACCAACATCTAAAACTATGGCTAAAATTTTGAGGGTGGCACACACCTTTAAGGCAAGGCAATTGTTGATCTCTCACATATTACACAGAATTTGTCACTTCTTCTTTTGGCTAGGTGATTTTTCTCCCAGTTTATTTGTTGGGAAAAACTGGAGATAAAATATCAATGGGTATCATTTACTAAAGATTAAGTGATATTAGTTATGGATTTGTCCTACCACAAACAACAACCCCCACCCAGCCACTTGTTTTGGTGTCATTCTCATAGACATAGGTTTAAGCTGAGCTTAAGCTACAGAATATTTGCATTTATCACACCCACTGAGTCAGAATAATTCCAGTTCACTATGTGTGTTACACATCACAGGCAGGCAGAGTTTCACACAATTAGTTGGATGCACACTGGGCACCAATATCAGCTTTAATATTCAACACCCCCTCCACCCCCCACCCCTACCGCCCAAACTAACACCTATAACTTGGATTTATCTTTAAATGAGATTAACTAAGATTAGAATACCAATGTTCTGATGAAACAGCAGGGTGGGCATCACCACCATGAGTCAACTATCCTGAAAATATTTTCACAAACATTTTTGGGTAGGCAATGAACTGTCTTTCAGTATGCTAGGTACACAATTGAGTCAATGCAAAGGCAAAGAGATGCAGTGCATCCAATTTGATCTTTGATCTTGTTACGCTCTGAAATCATATTCCGGTGGAACATTTCAACTTGTCTTTATTTTAATCTTTCACCCTTTCCATCTGTCTTTTGGTCCTGGAAAGTGGCCTGGGCTCAGCAGAGTGGTAGATGAACTTGCTGGATTTCCATGACAACCTTTGCAGAACCAAACAGAAAGCCTGAGGGCTTAAAGTGTGTTGGGTGGGAATGACAGGAGAGGGGAGGTGGTCCTTCTGAAATGAGAGTGCAGTTAAAAGGCTGTTGTTGGAGACATCATGCTGGAATGTAGAAGCTTGAGTAGGTGGCTCACAAATACTTCTTTCCATAGATATTTTTCTAACATTGCACAAAAGCTCAAATCAAACAAATAATTTCCTTCCCACTATTCACCCACTCAATATTTTGGAACGCCACACATATTCCAGAAATACCTTGATGATCTCAAAACTACACTGGGTTAACCCTTAGGAAGGAGACCATGAATAACGTGCAGAATTACAATCTAGTCTGGGAAGTCAAAGGCAAATGCTTTCCACATGTTTACTTAAAAAACCTTTGTGGATGAATCCTTGTAGTCATCCAGAATTGCACTCAAACTGGAATATATTTAGTGTTCTGTAGTCATTCTAGTTCATCAAGAAAGGGTGAACATAGCAGTAAGCAAAGCAAAAGTAATGTACACAGTGGTGTGGGCGAGTCAAAAAAGTCAAGATGGTAGTTGTGGCAATATTATTAAAACCTTGCCTTTTTGATGCATGTGCCAATGCTGAACAGGGTAAGGCTTTGATGCAGTGGCCATAGCCAATCTCTTGACCTTTCTCATCCCTTCCATATATACCACTGAAAGAACATGTGCATTTCGAATGCCATACTTCTGGTTTCCAGTAGTCCAGGCCCTTGGTGACAATCCAATACAAACAGATCAGTGTGCATAAGAAAGCTTGTCTCATTCTCTCTAGATGAATACAAGTACATAACATTTAGTTGTGAGTAAGCCAGTTAATTCAATAAGAAATAGTTCTAAACAGACCTGTATAGGATTACCCTGACATTATACCAGCTAAAGTTAGCACATTTCAGACATCTGAGGGCCAAGACCTGGCAGGCTGGATACATCCATTATCCAGAAAAGAAGCACCTGCTCTTCTCTTCATTCAGCAAATGAATGAGTCACGAGATAGTTGCTTTGTATGGAAATAGATTCTGTTGAAAGTGTAGGAATTTAATATGGGGGGGGAGAACAAATGAGAAGCCCCCCCTTCCCAAAATCTACTGAAGATTCTCCATGATCAGGTAGAAAAGAATGGGTAATAGTAAGCAGTAGTGCCTTTTCCTGTTCAGAAATAGATTATTTGCTTTTCAAAAAAAATCAGCTCTGTTAAAATTCTAAAAATAGATTAAGTATATTCAAGGGTAGGGAATCATCTTTGTATAGTGCTTGGGAGAAGGGGAAAAACCCAGTTCATTGCCTACCCAAACATGCTTGTGAAAATATTTCCAGGGTAATGGTGACGCCCAACCTGCTATTTCATCACAATGTTGGTATTCTAATCTTAGTTAAGATTAGTTAGTACTTTGTAAATGCCTAACATAACAATGCAGGATTTTTCCCCCTCTGAAGTAGCCTACAATACAATGTTCAAAATAGTTGCAGACATCCTTCTTGCTTCACAAAGTAGATGGAAAGAGTTTACAAAACTTTTCCTACCTCATTTTTAGCAATGAAATTATAATACATGATCCCGTGTCAGAGAATGTGCAGGGATTTCTCACCACTACCATATCGTGATTTACAGCATCCATCTAGCCACCTTCTAGATATATGAGAATTATAACTTTTTGAACCACAGCAGTGATCTTTAGTGACTGTCAAAATAATGCATATTTAGTATAGTTACATAATTTTATTGAAGATGTGTCCTGCAAACTGATTCAGTTCAAACTGCCCTACCCCCTACCCCACCCCTCAAATCTTTGCTTCCTTTCAGCAGCTGGAATTCATATCTGCTCCCCAGAAGGAATCATATACAGTAAATAAAAAATAAATAAATATCACTGTTTGCCACATGCCAGAGATCTATGATGAGTCAATCAAGCAAAACAGTTAAAGGCCACTTTTACAGTCTGAATTGTTTTTAAACCAAACTGGGTATACCTGTTCTCACTCCTCCTGCTCAGGTTTAGCCCACAGCATTACGGGGTTAAAAAGTGGGGCACTGAAAAACTGAAAATATTTACTTAGGCAATTCTAACGTGATGAAGTTATTAAAAATTACAGAATATAATATAATTCAGTCAAGACTTGGAACACAATGTAGTCTTATTTCCTATGGTTGTATATTACCTGACTATGATAATTAACCCATGAAATCAATATTCACAGCCTACCTAAAAAGTAATTGTTTTTAATGAAATGGATTATCTGATTAAGCTTTAAAATCAGAATTATGTTGATGAGCCTAAAAGGCAACAGTAGACTACAATGAAGAAGCTACTGTTTTAAAAATTATCACAGCCGTAGATCTTCAGACGTCTGGATCTTCTTGGGAACATTGTACTGAATAAGAACAGCCTAACCTCTGCAAAGCACATTCTCCGTTCCTTCCTTGCACACGAAGTGCAAGTTAGTTACAACATGGACAAAGGTTTTTAATTACCAGGCATTTCAAACACATCACCTGAAAATCAAGAACAGATGCTAAGAGGGGTTACAGTTCAGTGGCAGATGCTGAGTATATTGACCTTTGGAGAATTTTCAGGGAAAATACAGGCTGCTATATCAGACAGTCCTTGAGTTACAACCACAATGGAGCCCAGAATTTATGTCGCTAAGGGAGAAATTTGTTAAGTGAGTTTTGTCCCATTTTATGACTTTCCTTGCCACATTTCTTAAGTGAGTCACTGCAGTTGTTAAATTAGTAATATGGTTGTTAAGTGAATCTGGCTTCCGCGTTGACTTTGCTTGTCAGCAGGTCGCAGAACACCGCAACAGTCATAAATATAAACCAGCTGTCAAAGCATCCGAATTTTGATCATGTGAACATGGGGATGCTGCAATGATCATAAGTGACTTATTTCAGTGCCGTTATAATTTCGAACAATCACTAAATGAGCTGTTGTAAGTCAAGGACTAGCTGTATTGGTTGCAGGATTTTAAACAGAGATCCTTCCAATCACCTGCTACAGAGTCGTTTAGCTCAGGAATACAAAACTTTGAAGTGGAGGAGTGTATCAAGGTCTATGCTCAACATTCAGGGCCTGCTGGAGTTTGTACTTCCACAGCAAGGCAGAGTCAAGATGTAACGATGAAGGTAATCTTGACTTTGATTTAATATATTTTAAATTTGTTGGGCAGCTTGTACACAATACATATTCTCTTTCAAAGATCTAAGTTCCTTAGATTTCCAACTTCATATCTGACCTTTAGTTATGATTTCTAATCCATTAGAAGTAGTACTTTTCTATTACATGCTAAAGAGTTCTCTCCCCAGAATTCTATGGTATGTTGCTGTGGGTTTACCATTATGTTACTGTGTGTTCAGACCATGGATTGTGAATGGAGTGTGAAGCAGAGAAATGTCTCCTACTCCTACCCAGAAATATATCTGACTTCATATCTGCCTGGTCAGTTCGATCTAGCAGAGTTAGTGCCCTCCCGATTCTATTGATTAAACCATGCCATCTGTCTGGATTGCAGAAGTGCACCTTCTCTGTAACAGCACCTGCCCTCTGAAATAAGGTCTTCCCTGGAATTTAAAAGTTCCCACCTACTGGTATTTTTAAGACCCCTAAAGATCCAGCTGTTTGCCCATGCCTTTGGTGAGGATAATCAACACCCCTTTTTTATCTATGTGTTTTTCTGCAGGTTTATTTTCTTGCCAACATTGTTCTTCTTATGCTGATTTTTGTATGTCCTTTATTGTTTTTATTCTTAATTGTCTTGATAATTATAACCCATATATAATTTATATGGGTGGCGTATAAATTTAATGTGTGAGGAAGGAAGGAAGGAAGGAAGGAGGAGAAGAAGGAGGAAGAGGGGGAGGGGGAAGAGGAGGGGGGGGATAGTGATGAGTGGTTTTCAATTCAACAAAGAAAACTCAATTATCAGAAACATCCCATAAATATCCTTTCTCTTTTCTCCACAACTGTTTAACAGTATAGTAAGTGATAGCTAACTTCGTAAGTAAGGTGACTGGAGCAGCTTTCACCACATTTGCATTCTAGTTCTCAAAAGTGTGCAGAAGAAAGTGTGCTGCTAGAGAAATAGTTCTGCTCCATCTGATTGAAAGCCTTTGTGCTCCTGATGAATAGAATGCTCTAAACCTCAGGTCTGTATTAGCATGCATTGTTTGAAAGGCTGATGTGCAGGTGGCATTTTCAGTTTTCCTGAGCAGGATGTGGACGAGCTGAGCATGGTAAGTGACAGAGAGGAGCCAACTGGCAGCTACATCCCTGTGAATGTCAAGTCCTCAAAACATTTCACATCATATTTCTTTGTTACCTCTTTTGCTTGTGGTCAAGGCAGGAGCATGATCTAATCCCACTTCCAAGCAAACCCCCACTGTCATAATTTGGCAAATGTCTTTCTTAGGATTCAGGACTTGCAAGCTGTTACCAAATTCCCTTTTGTTCTGTAAGCCATATGGGGGCTGGATTTGCACAAGATTTATTGAAGCCTTAATTTAATCCAGAACAAATAACTAGAGATTTGGAATTGGGCAATATCTGTCTGGGAAACATTGAGACACAAACCCCTTCCCACTGGGTATCCCTAGCATTTAAGTTTATACAAAAAAGCAGAATTTTCACAGTTGTCATTGCCCCTGCATTTTCTTTAGTCGACAAAAACCTACCTAAGTTTATAACATGTATTACTAGAAAATATGTATAGTCATAGCAGTACCAAAAATGACATTTTTTATAAACTGATCATCAAATCTAAATCCATATTGAAAAATACAACTACACAGTGTCTCAACTGATATCTGTTTTCCCTCTATACTCCCATAATCAATCAATAGATCAGTGCATCCTTCCTTATAACATTGATACTGAATCAAGAACTCAGAACATACCAAGTGAAGCTTAATTTCACCAACTATGTACAGCAATGGCCTCCATTCATTTCATTTATTTTTCATTTTTTTCTCCTGTCTTTATTATTTCATCTTGTGCTATTTGTATTGCATTTAATATGTCTAACTAATTTGAGGAAAATTACCTCAGACATTGCTGAAGTACAATTTGCAGCATTTTTCAACTTTGGCCATATTGGCTAGGAGAAGTTGTATTTCAGCCATCTAGACTTAAGGCAAACTATTTATAGCAATGTTGCTGCTATAAAGCCGGAATAAAAAAAAGATTTGTTTAGTGCTTAGTGTTATATAAAGTCAAATCTCCTTAATCCATTGTGTTATATTGTATTGTATTTTACTTGAATTTATTTTATCTTTTTTTAATTTAATTTTTATAATGCCAGATGCCAGCAATTTTCAGAGGCATTTCAGTTAACACATTTGCATCATTCATGAAATATGAGCTAATAGAGTTCTTGCAGAACAACAAGCAATAAGTTCAGTAAAGAGTATATTCTTCTTGCAAACCAAATACTTGAGAAAAATCTATTTGCTGCCCTGTTTAGTGGTCCTCCAGTTTTTTTGTAGACATTATAGCCAAAGCACACAAGTACAACCCAGGCAGGCAGGCAGGTAGGCAGACAGGCCCACTGTAATCCAGTTCCCAAGTCAGCTATTGCTACTTAGATGGCAAAACTATCAAGTGTGGAAGAGGGAGGAAAGATGCTTTGGTTGATGAAAGGATTAAACAGACTTCTCTGGCACTACATGTCAGGCAACATATGCACCTGTCATTTGGGGATGGTCGCACAGATGTTCCATTTATCTTTCTGCAAATGTTATGATCTTGCTAGGGGGTTCTCAATGATCAACCAATCAGCATGCAGGGCATTCACCTCTGTGCAGGGATCTGCATCCATCTGTAACCTATGCATCTCCCATCTACAGCTAACTGCAATCTATGCTTACCCATCAACCCCTTCGCAGCATAGCTATCCAGTGATGCCTATCTGTGGTTGCAGGCAACTCTAACTTGAGTTTAAGGGGATACGATTAAAGCATTGAGGGAGGGAGTCTTGGCATCACAAATCTCATGTTTTATCAGTGAGCAAAAAGGAGGCTACATCTGATTCTGAAAAACCAAGTGCTTAGGGCCTGGGAAAAAAAAACCCAAGCCAGGAGGAATGATATCTCTAGGTTATGGGAGTGAAAAGCCTAAATAAGTTCAGAATAAAATATACTGTACTTTAAGGGTGGAGATCTTTGTTTGGTTTTCTCTGGGTTTGGCATATATTCTTTGCTGCCAGTGTTTATGGGATAGGTGGAGATCTGATTACCTGCTCCAAACAAGATGGTTTACTGAAACAGCAAACTGAAGTCTAAAACAATAAATTCCCTTTCAAGGCTAACTCAACAGCTGTTTTAATATATAAACACCCAGAAAATACATTGGCAGCAGAACTCAGAGCCCATATGCATAAATCATGAATTGCCCAAATCAACAAGACACATAATTAACACATTCTTCCTTTCCGTGATTTCCTTTTCTGTTTCCATTTAACTTTCCTCATTTTTGAAACATTATTTTCTCTCAAAACCTCATTAAAAGTTAATAACAGGAAACACTAATTATATTCTCACTGAATCCCCAAACAATTCAAAATAATACAACATACAATGTTGATTGAAATAAAATAAAACCCAAGCAAACATTACAATTTATTGATTATCAGGAAGAGAACAGTTGGGAACAATCTGTCTTTGACGGCCATCCAGAAAAAACTGGTTTTCACAAATTATTAAAGGCTTAGACCAAGGGACACTCTAGGTTTCAGGGTGAGGCTGTATGACAAAAAAACAGAGCTCTCTGTCTCAGCCCATTTTCCTCATAACACTGAGACAAAATTTACCTCATGAGAAATATAGCTTGCTTAATTCTAGTTTAAGCAACCACAGTGTATTGAGCCACACTAAGTCACAAATTTTAATTTGCAAAATGCAATGAACCAAATTCATTATGATTTAAAATGATAAATCATAAGCAAGCCATGTTTTGACTCAGCATGACATGTAAATGGAACCATATTCTTTTTTCCTCTCTGACCCTTTTATTAGGGCTGTGTGGATTGGTTCCAGTCTGATTTGAAACCTGGTTGGGTTAGTTCAATGTGATTTTTAAAAGGGAAGCTGCATATATGCAAAGCCCTTCTGAACTAGTGAACCAATTTGGAAGTATTTAATTCAGTCTAATAATTCAAATTTAGCTTTCTGGTTCAATTCAATGTTTGATTCAATTTCTAGATGTGATCAAGTTGCTATTGATTCTCCATATTAAAGCTTACACAGCTCTACTTTTTATCCATATCACCTCTCTTTTTTATCTGCTTGGGATCATAGTAGCACATATATAATTACTAGTACTTTAGTTTTATCAGGGACATCAGATGTGTGGACTTTGAATTTTATCAATCCATGTTATAGTTGAGATCTCATTGCTAACCTTTCAGATGTAATCTGATTCCTTGGGGTTTAACCAAACACTGATTAATCATGAAATCATTTCTCCTCATACTTCCTCCTTGTCAGTCCCACCACTTTGGAGAGAGCTGGAGACTAAAGTCATCTTACATGTAAATTAACTATTTTGAGATTTGATCCAGTCTTGCATAACAAGGAAATGCAAGGGCAATGACATTGGGAGACGTCATGTTGCACCAAAATGATGGATAGAATTTGGAAAGAGACACAAAGACCAGCATCCTGAACATCTCAGGTTTTACTTTGTAACAGAGAAAGTGCTGGTGGAAAATTCAACATCAGAATGGAGAATTTATTACTCTTTGAAAAGTAAATTTTGTTTAGATATTGTAATTGACCAAATACTTCAAATCTACCTAGAATCTTACACAAATGGTTTTCATATAACCAACCCAGTGACGCCCTCGATGTGATGGTCCAGTGCCTGGAGGCGGTGCAGGTCTGGATGGGGAGGAACAGGCTCCGACTCAACCCAGCCAAGACTGAGTGGCTGTACCGTGTCCTGAGCTGTCCAGGATATTCCATCGTTAACTATGGGGGGAGAGGTGTTGTCCCCGTGGATAGGGCACGCAACTTGGGTGTCCTCCTGGATGCACGGCTCAGTTTGGAGGAGCAGGTGGGAGCCGTGGCCAGGGGGGCATTTGCCCAGGTTCGCCTGGTGCACCAGTTGCGCTCCTACCTGGACTGAGATGCCCTATGTACAGTCACTCATGCACTTGTCACTTCCCGTCTGGACTACTGCAATGGTCTGTACATGGGGCTGCCCTTGAGGACCACCCAGAGGCTTCAACTGGTCCAGAGTGCAGCGGCGCGGGTTGTGATGGGAGTGTCCCGATACTCCCATGTTACATCCCTCCTGCGTGCACTGCACTGGTTACCAGTTCCCCTCCAGGTGAGATTCAAGGTGCTGCTTTTGACCTATAAAGCCCTTCATGGCTTAGGACTGGGATATTTATGGGAGACCCTGCTGCCAGTGACTGTTTCCCATCGTCCTGTGCGCTCTCACAGACAGGGCCTCCTCAGGGTTCCATCAGCCAGACAGTGTCGGCTGGCGACCCCGAGGGGTAGGGCCTTCTCTGTGGGAGCACCCACCCTTTGGAACCAACTGCCCTTGGAACTCCAGGTGGCCCCTGACCTCCACTCTTTCCGCCGGGGCCTAAAAACATGGCTATTCCAACTCGCTGACCTGGACTGAGGGCGGGCTATATGGGGAGTTTTAATGATTGTTTTTTAGAGTTTTAAATTATAATTTGGGTTTCTACTGGATTTAATTTCTTTTTAACTGTATATTTGTATTGTTTTTATTGTACGCCACCCCAAGTCCTTAGGGAGATGGGGCGGCTTAGAAATCCAGTAAATAAATAAATATAGTATAATAACACTTTCTATGTTGTAACAGTTATTAATATTAGATCTGATGCACTGATTATTATTTATTTATTTACTGTATATGTCTCTCACCTTGTGTTATAAGAAAAAAAACCCACACACAAAAAGAATATCTCTTTTCCAAAGACTGCCATGCATGCATGTTTCTCCTAGTACAGTATTATTCCTATTATAGTGTAATAGAGGAAGGAGAAAATGAACTCTGAAAAATACCCAGACAGCTTCATGAATGAATGGAGTAGGACCATAGCATTAAACTCTTGGTCTTCATAATTCCTATGCTTTTCAATCACCAATTAAAGCAAGCTGGGGAAAAGGGACAGCCACAAAACATGCTTTTTACGATGCAGCCCCTTGTTGTGAGCTTCCTTCCCTGTGGACTTCTGACAGGGATCTGATTCCAGTGTCTTTCCAGACAAAATACTTTATTCTCACCGGTGTTGTAAATCTATTATAAGCAAGCCTACAATATGCTGTGTTTTAATGTGGCTGATAGGAATGGCTTACTTGATTCTAATTTCCAATGTTTATTTCTACATTATAATCTTTCTAAGATTCTTTATGCAAAACTGTATTCATTTAGATTCAGAAATACAGATAGAGTAATATATATGAATTCATGTTTTCTATGCTGTGATATGCTGCAAAGTGTTGCTTTTCACATTCTTTATTTCTGGTCTGACCTTCTAATGAAGAAAAAAAATCTAAAAATCCAAGTCCACCATAAGTAAACTACAAAAATACTATCACATTGCAGTAAAGAGAGACAGTAAAACACCTCTAAGGGGCTTTGTGGCCCTAAACAAATTTCTCTGAATGTACTTTTTTTTGTAGGCTGAGTCCCATGAGTAACTTCCAGTAAACATTTTTTTTCAAACTGTTCCCTGGCTTAACATGCATGTAAAAAACCTCACTTTAGGTACAGTTATGACATATCATTTGGAGGAACATATTTCAGACATATCTTTAGATGAGGTACATAGGAACAGTTATCTTTGAGCCAAACATATAATTTATCTATGACTCTTATTTCAAATAACAGTAAAGAGGGATATAATTCAAGTATTGTGTTTAAACTGGATGAAATGCAAACTGTTGACTCAACAATTTGTAATTTTATTTATATAGTTAGACACATATTGTACTTACATAAAGGTCAAACAGAAAAAAATTTCAGAAGAGAGAAAGAAAGGAAGGAAGGAAGGATTCTACACAGAATTATTTTTTAAAATTCTATGCAGTCAATCATATGCAAAATCTGAGGTCAAGGAATCTTCAATCTTGAAATGTTACCTCCAAATAAAATTATAAATTATCTCTTATCAACTCATCCTTTCCCTTTCTGCTATGAAGAATCTTTTTGCTTAATATTTTCCTCAGTTGAGATCTGTAAAGTTTTTAAAAAGAAAGATTAAAAACTAAGACAGGCTACTGTGAAGTAAAAAGAAATCAAAGAGAAAACTTAAAATGCAAGAAAAGTGGGGGAGTAAAAAAAAAGATATAGAGAAATGGCTTCTGATATTCTTCACAGCAATTATAAGTAGTTATATTTTAACCTCTCTCTAAAGTTATAAGTTTAAGTGAATCTCTAAAAATTATTGGACTCCAGTAAATCCCAACCAATATCATTAAAGGTCTGGACTGGTGGCTCCCAAACTCTGGTCTAACCTCTGATATTTACAATGATTATCTACACAACCTGAGTAACGATGGGACTAGAAGAAAGTAGCAATATGATTAAAGCATTGTTAAAATTTGCTGATAACATTGTCTCATTGATCTTTGGTTAGCCACATAATTTACAGTATAGTAGTGTTCCCAACCTTACCAACTTTAAGATGAGTGGATTACAGCTCTGAGAATTTTTTTTTTTAATTACATTTATATGCCGCCCTTCTCCGGAGACTCAGGGTGGCTTACAATTTTTGGGATACAACCCAGTGTGCTCAGCAATAGCCTTCATTCCATTGTATATGCCTGCTTATTACTAAGCAGCATTTTTACAAAGTCAGCTAATTGCCCCCAACAATCTTGGGTCCTCAATTTACCTACCCCGAGAGGATGGAAGGCTGAGTCAACCTTGAGCCTGATGGGATTCGAGCCTACAGCAGTTGTAGGCAGCTGGAACTTAAGTGCAGGCAATTAACAGCCTGAGCCTGGCTTGGGAATTCTGGGAGTTGAAGTCTACTCATCTTAAAGATGCCGAGGTTGAGAAACACTGCTGTACTTTGTTACAAATAAACAGACTAAACAAAAATGAGGCAGGGAAGCAGTACAAAATAACAAAACCCACTAGTATGCAGATGAAGTTCTACTTCAAGCTATCATATAAATGGGCTGGACATGCTACATTTGCCTCCTCATCCCCAGAATAATGTAAGCTAAAAATGAAACACCTTTGGTTCCATCATCTGAAGACAATACCTCATGGATGCCACTCAAGGGTTTCTCTACACATTTAACAGTTAATTAGCTCTGATTCTACTGTATGATTCTTACTGTTGGGCACCATCCTTTTGTTTGCACAATCCACTTAGCCATGACTAACTTTTAAGTTTTAACTCTATTTTCTGGCTTCACATAACACCCTAAAAAGAATATTTTTCCAATGCAGAGCATGCTTTTAAAGTGTCACCTTGGCAATATGATCTGCTTCTTCTACTTCAGTGCTCTGACCTAAAATCCCATTCAGTTGATCCACAGTGAACTGAAAATGTGTCAGATATCTGGCATGGACAGTTTCCAAGAGAAGCTTTCTTTCTGTGTATTATTCAGCTCCAATAGATCCTTTTATGTATAGTCAATATAAACAAATATCTTAAAGGTTTTTAGAATCCACAGAAAAGCACCAAATTCTGGTTGTTTGACCCAGAACAGTATTTTATGCTGTGGAGCGGTTCAGATTTGAAGTCCAATCACCATATAGAATTGCCATCTTCTGTCCTTGGCTTAGAGCCTTAGACAATTTATAATTTTCTTTTACTGTTTCCCACAAAGCCCAGATTGCTTCTATTAAAAACAGAATCCAAGCAATGGAACTATTAATTAAACTTGATTCCATTAGCAAATAGTTTGGTTTAGGATGATAATTAAGCATATGCAGATTGGCAGCACAGGAAGAAGGAAGCACAGGAAGTCTTTGACTTAAAACCTGGCAGATCTTCTGAGCTTTTTAATCTTTAAACCAGGGGTCCTCAAACTTGGCAACTCTAAAACTTGTGGACTTCAACTCCCAGAATTCTCTGGCTGGAGAATTCTCTGGCTGGAGAATTCTGGGAGTTGGTGCACAAGTCTTAAAGTTGCCAAGTTTGGAGATCTCTGCTTTAAACAAAAACCAATGCAGCATAACCACAGATAATTCTAAATCCAAATGGCTAAGTTGTATTTGGCAAAGCAGGAGGCAAACTGAGAAGAAAGTTTTTTAAAAGATACCAAATTGAAGAACTGTATGCCTAAGCAGTTGTGTTCAATTCTTTTTAAAACACACAGATGATTCTTCAGCCCTGATAAGTGCAATTAGGACAAGACTGAATAAAATAAGTACCTCAAATAAAAATATAAATCTCAAATATTGGGCAGAAATATAGTGGAACAAAAAAAACCCAAAACAATTTGGACATCTGATTGTTTTTTGGTCCCTTTCTTGTGTTGAGAATATCTGGCATGGCAATATAGATATATCTATCTATTAGAAAGGCTTTAAAGTATGGGAAAGGGCTTTTCCTACATCTTTCACCACTAGCTTCCCTTTCCTCTTTGTTCATCCTATTCTTCTTCTCAGACTTTATAAAATTTCTTCAGAGTTACTCAGAGCTTTGCAGTTTATCTAGATCTGAAATGGAAAAATATTTTTCAGTCCAGTCTATTGTCCATATAGCAAAAAATTTCATTTTGAATTTTTACCCATCCACCCCAAATCTAGGAGTTATAGTCTTTCTGTAGTACACATCTAAAGATCCTAATACATCATACTGAATTTTAAAATAGTGTCTGTCCACCTTGTTTTATCTGGCAAAGTGGGAATATTTTTAGTTCCAAAGAAGTGTGCAATACCATCCTATAAACATAGGATGCAATCTTTGGAACTCAAAATATTCCCACATTACTTCAGTTGTAAAATATTCCAAATGTCAGATTTTTGCTTGAGGTTTGAGATATCTGGAAAGAGTTTTGCATATACTGTATACTTGTATTACTCTATAGTAGAGGTTCAATACCTACTATAGCCAATGTACCTATTTCCATCAAAGATTAAGTATTATATTGTGATTTGACTTCATTGTCATTGTGAATTCACATATCTTGAAGAGCCCAAGCACCATACAAACCTCTCCAAGATCAGAATGTTCCTTTTGTTGACATAATGTGAGATGCAAGTTCTCCTTCACAAGATGTCAAAGGCAAAAAGAAATGTTAAGTCTTTGAGAACTGTCCCTGGTTCTGATCCACACCTATTTAAAGCAAACTTGGTCAACTACATTTATAATTGGAGGTCTAGAAATATAATTACTCACAGCTGTGTTAATTTACATTATGCTTAAGAAAATGCTGATATGAAAAGTAAGGTGTGAACTTTTGAAATGGAACTAAGCTAAAATATTTTTAAATAGTCACATCTGTTTGCTTCTCTTCAGAAGTGAGATGCATTAACCCATCAGACTTGGAGTCATCATTCAAGACATTAATAGATATAACATTGTTGGTACTATAGCCTCTTCATCATTATTTCATTTGTAAATTGTTTGCAATTCCCCACAAAATATTTAAGAAACAACTCTAAAGGATCTGTAGCATCTCCTCAAAGAAGAAAGTTCAGCTATCTCAGAGAGGTGGCAGTATTGTCCCCACTTGTAGGAGGAAAATTGAGGAAAGGATTTTTGTACAAGGATAGAATTGATTCCAAATTCTTAAGATACTAACAAACCCCAAGTATTCAATAATTTTACTTTAAAAAAAACCCAGCTAAAATATCTGCAACTCAGTGGGTGAAAAATTTATTTGTTTGTTTGTTTGTTTATTTATTTATTTATTGGATTTCTATGCTGCCCCATCTCCCAAAGGACTCGGGGTGGCATACAATCATAAAAACAGTACAAATACAATACAAAATTAAAAAAGAATTAAATATGAAACCCAATAATCAATTAAAAATTAATTTTAAAAAAATCACTAAAAAACCCCATCCCCTCCATCAGTCCAGGTTGGCAAGTTGGAACAGCCATGTTTTCAGGCCACGACAGAAGGATCGGAGGTCAGGGGCCACCCAAAGCTCCAGGGGCAGCTGATTCCATAGGGTGGGTGCTCCCACAGAGAAGGCCCTACCCCTAGGGGTCACCAGCCAATACTGTCTGGCCAACAGCACCCCAAGGAGGCCCTGCCTATGGGAGCGCATGGGACGTTGGGAAGCCGTTACTGGTAGCAGGGTCTCCCGCAAGTACCCTGGTCCTAAGCCATGTAAGGCTTTATAGGTCAGTACCAGCAGATGAAAATCATTTCATCATGTTGCTAAAATTTCTTATTCTGCATGAACAAGTCACATTGTAACTACAGAACCTTTCCATAGCAATATTAATAATACTAAACCACTCGCACTTATATTATTATTATTAAATATATTATGCCAAGAATTATATGAAAAAACAAAATGAATCCTTAAAACAATATATTATTATATAGAAATAAAAGAAAGTTTAATCCTACAGTATTTACAATAACTATGAATAGAATGACACACTGAATCATTCACTGATACACTTTTATATTCCCCTGGTCCCAACTGTACTATTATTTATTGGTGTTGCTTATTGTTGTTATTACTAAGATACAAGGATGAATAGCTTTGGGCAGAATAATTGACTGATATTCTCACAGCTACATAGAATGAGTCCATATGTCCATTTTACTGGTGGAGTATTGAGACTTGCTCAATATTATCCAATATACTCACTCTGAAAACTGATTCAAGCTTTGATCTCCAAAATTTTCACATAAAGAACAAAATATTTTGCTAGTGCAGTATTTTTAATGGCAATGACTACATTTTATATCCAATATAAAGTCTAAGAAGTAACCAAAATTTTGTTGAGAAAAAAGCAAACATACTTTTCTTAATTATGTCCTTAAAGGTATATGCCAGGGAACCATTCCTGGGGCCATTGTTTGCATATTCTCACCTTTATGTCTCCCGAGGATTTCATTTTCAATTCTCAGTTGATCACCCAATCTCCCACCAAAGAAGTTCTCTATGTTCATTTTCCAGAAATTATCACCCTGTGTTTGGAGAAATGTTCATGTTGCCTTAGATCTTCAGTCCTATCTCTAGATCAGAGAAGGTGGCAACCAACATCCAGAAATTCACCTGAATTGTTGCTGAGGTGCATGGGTGATGGCATCCCCTATTTTGGGTTGGCTTTGATGTTCATATGCCTTTGCATACATAAGTCTCCATGTCCCAAGGTCAGATTGCCCTCTCTCCACCTGCATTCTATTGATTACCTCTGAGACAAAAACAGTATGGGGAGTGGTTGAAGTGTCAACTGAACATAAACTTGTGCATGCCCCAGATGGGCAGCAGAGCTTGATGTTCTCCTCAAAATGCTGAGAAGCCCCTATTTAAAAACCCTTTTCCCTCTCCTGGGAAGCCTCTTGCCCCACAAGGATCCTGGACCCATGAGAAATGGTTGAGAAGGATTTGGCAGGTGAGTTGTCATTTGTGTTTCACTAACCAAGCATAACCACAGAAAGGAAAAAAAAATGAACACGATGCCAATTTGCTTGTGGTTTGAGGATGGGAAATGAGAAGTTACTCACATGAGGAATGGGGAGAAAACTACATTGCAAAATGTAACTTTAGTGGATACCTTCCATCTCCTAGCAATCACTATTTATGTGCTTAGTTATTACAAGTAGAAATCCATTAAGGGGAAGCAATTTTTTAATGTGGCAATAGGGCATATCTATTCCTCTCAAGCCACCACAGGGCACCACAGCTGACTCCCATCATAGTAGGGATATGACATCCTGAGATCAATATAGTTAGTACCATCTAGAGGGAGATATTGTACCCCAGCCTTTGAATTTGAATTTCAGCTTTCATTCTCTAGAAATCTAACATAGAAAGTTGCAAAAGAAATAACAAAACTATTCCTGGCTAAGGAGAAACAATGGACAAAAGAGGCGTCTGTTTCTATATCATTTTTGTAACATACTGTATAAGGCAGCTACCTCAAACTGTATATTATTGGATCTGCATATTAATGCAAGAAACATGATCCCACAATGTCAGTACTGAATTAGCACTAGCTGAATAGGCACTACTGAACTACAGATTTGTGCCTAGTTAAACCACGTCAGCAAAGCAGTAAGGGATTATTCATTCAACTTGAAAAGGTTGTTGAATATTCCAGGGATACCTCAGTGAATTGTTCTCTAATTGCAAAGAATGGGGAAAAAACCCACTCAGTTAACCCACTCACTGTTAGTGAAGATTTTGAACTCATAAGGACCGCCAAGAAGTCTTAAAATATTTACCATTCTCCTTGAAGACTTTGCAGGGAGAAGACCAGGGGTGGGATTTTACGCAAAACATAAAATCACCGAACTGTTAGTTACACTGGTCGGATCCCACCCTTGGAGAAGACCCTGGAATTTTTGGGATAATGAAGAGGTCTGCCTCTTAAATCTATCAGTTAGAAACATCCACACTTACCCTTTAGATGTCCAGAAAAGTATCAATTACCAGCAGCAGCATCAATCCAATAGTGAGACAAATGCTCCAGTCAATCTTCACTGAGCATGAAGTGGACAAAGGACAGAGAATGGAATAGCCAAGGGAGTTGATTAAGATGCTTAAAAGAGCTAAAGCTATGCTTTATCTCTGCATCTGAACCCAAGTATTGCATGCAAGAAGTGAAATGCTCAAAGATGTATCAAACCTGCAAGGGAAAGATACCCTCATAAGTACCTGCCACACACTAAGGAATGCAGGCAGGCTGGCAGGCAGGCAGGCAAAGAAATGGCAATGGAGAATGAATATAAGAAGAAATACATTCAACTAATCAGCATCTTTAAAAAGTTATGCACTAAGACTAGAGCTGTAGCTGAATACAAGGAATGCAGTGTTCAGGAAAAGTCTTCTTTCCCCATTATATCTAATTCCTTCCTTATTTATTTACCTAAACAAACAAGCTTGTGCGTACCTAGTGTAAGAAGTGTTTAAATATCCCAGCCTACAGTTAACCCTTTAATATATGATAATCTTACATATGAGCAAAATAATTTTTCATGCCCCGGCAACTGACCCCCTTCGCTCCAGTTCCCCCCACAACTTTTTTTTATCTCTTGCATGCTTAAAAGTACAGCTAGAGCACTACCATTTTGTGTTCAAGGCTACCACAAAGGGAGAAAAAACTTAATAATGATTTTTTGGACCAGCATAGGAATCCCTTCCCTTTAAATTAAACTGACAATGTGTACAAGAGTTTTCAGTTGTGGAACTCCAACTCTGATCAGCCCAAACTAGAGCTGCAAGGCTGAGGTTCCTTCCTACAAGATTGGAGGGTCTCATGCATTGCTTTTCCTTGCTCCATATATGCCACAAGACGATGATAAACCAACAGGATGCAGAAAGACTATTACTGAATGAAGAATATTACTGAAATTCTGTAGCTATTCATTCACAAACACATTTTTACTTGCTGCACAGGGTGCTCCACTGATTTATCAATTTGCTGTTTATTGTATCCTCCGTAGTAAACGTAATAGCAATAGCACTTAGACTTACTGTTTATACCGCTTCACAGTGCTTTACGGTCTTCTCTAAGCAGTTTATAGAGTCAGCATATTGCTGTCAACAATCTGGGTCCCATATTACTAACCTTGGAAGGATGGAAGGCTGAATCAACCTTGAGCTAGTGAGATTTGAACTGCCAAACTGCAGGCAGCCAGCAGGCAGCAGAAGTAGCCTGCAGTACTGCATTCTAACCACTGCATATTCTAACAATATTATTGCATATGAATACAACATTAACACACATGTGATGGTTTTTCAAAAGAGCAATGACAGCCATAAAGTTGAGCATGAAAGGAATAGAAAAAAAAGAAAAAATGAGCTAGTCATGAAGTATGGATGGATTATGTAACATCCATTGAGTAACGAAGAATAGGCCATTAGGTACTGAATATGTAAGGAACATATTTCCCAATTGGAGCGGGAGGAGTTCTTTCCCTTTTATTGCATAAGAGTCTCATTATACAGCCTCAAAATTTTCAATAAACTATTTGTATGACAAATTTGTACAGAGACATGTGAATTAGTAATCAGAACTGTTCTATAATAAACCATGAAACGTATCATGATACTAAGCTGGCAGGAATAGCTAACACCCAAGAAGATAGGCTCAAGATCCAGAGGGATCTTGACAGACTAGAACACTGGGCCATATCTAACAAAATGAAATTCAGTGTAGAGAAAAGTAAAGTCCTACACTTAGGCAAGAAAAACCAAAAGTACACATAGACTGGATGAAACCAGGCTTAATAGCAGTAACTGTGAGAGGGATCTTGGAGTCTTAGTGGACAACCAGCTAAATATGAGCCAGCAGCGTGCAGGAGCAGCCAAAAAAGCTAATGGAATCCTAAGTTTTATTAACAGTGGGATACAATCAGGATCAAGGGAGGTACTAATACCACTCTATAAAGCCTTAGTAAGACCACACCTAGAGTACTGCATCCAGTTCTGTTCACCACATTACAAAAAAGATGTTGAGACTCTAGAAAGAGTACAGAGAAGAGAAACCAGGATAATTAGGGGACTGGAGACTAAAACATATGAAAAACGGTTACAGGAACGGGGCTTGGCTAGTCTAATAAAGAGAAGGACCAGTGGAGACATGATAGCAGTTTTCCAATATCTGAGAGGCTGCCACAGAGAGGAAGGGGTCAAGCTATTTTCTATTTTGTAGGCCAGACAAGGAATAATGGATGGAAACTGAACAAGGAGAGATTTAACCTGGAAATAAGGAGAAACTTTCTGACAGTGAGAACAATCAACCAATGGAACAGCTTGCCCTCGGAAGTTGTGGGAGCTTCATTCCTGGACGCTTTCAAGAAGAGATTGGACTGCCATTTGTCAGAAATGGTGTAGGGTCTCCTGCTTGGGAGGGGGGTTGGACTAGATGACCTACAAGGTCCTTTCCAACTCTGATTATCTGTTATCTGTTATCAGGCAAATTTGATTGAATTTATGTTCTATCAAACTCAATCAGAAGTCAGCTTAGTTATGACACAGCTTATATCTATACAAAATTCATTCACCATATAACTCTCTCTCTCTATGTGTGTGTGTGTGTGTTTGATTTTATATAATATAATATGATTTATACATACACACACATGTATGTATATATGTATACATATACATATATACATAAAAGGACACTCAATAATTATGAGGCTCAAACACCATCATTTGACTCTTTAAATGTGTATTATTGGTAGACCAATTAACATTTTGCAGGACTGTCAAAAAATGGGAAGAACTGTCAAACAAGTAGGAAGAATGCTTCTAGTTATGAAAGAAAAAACAAAGGATTTATCCAAATGTAAACACTGAATGGTTTGCTTATACAAGTGAGATGCAAGTTGCAGAAGTTTCTATTTCCCAAAGAGAATACTGTATTCAGTATTTCCAGTTAAGTAAGCTCACTGTCATTTTATTTCTTTTAGTGCAGAGAAGGATAACTTCTGACAGGCCAAAGACCACAATTCAGCCTCTGTACCAGAGGGACAACTTCTGGAAAACTGCAGGGGCTCTCTTATAACAAAGTAATATTGCTGGAAAAGATTGAATTAATTATAAAAGTCACTGAATTGGGGAGACCACATATTTGGCACTGGCAGGTTAAGGGTGACAATGAGTATAGGAGGTTCCTATAAGAGAAACTGGTGCCATTTTCAACCTTAACTCTTATGAGTTTTAGAAAACTACCTGAAATTGTGCTGCTGAAAGTCCACTATCTTGACACAAAATTTACACAGCCAACCTTCTATCTATACCATATTCATGCAATCACATCTTATTCACTAAATCAAAAACTATACAATATCTTTCCATGCATATATTTCTTGGTGCTTTGCTGAACAGCAGAAATCATGCTCCTGTCTGGTAAAAAGATGCTCTGAGTTTTCCAGTTTCTGCCCATGGTCAGTTTTTGTACCCTTTCAGTCGGACTTTTTTCCAGGCACTCCTGAAAAACTAATCCATAACTACATAATACTGCACTTTTTGCTTACTCTTCCAAATATCAAGCAGAGATGCATCTTTTACAACCATAAGGTAGACTTATCTGATTTCCATGGAAAATGCCAGTGTGCCACTAATTAAAGGCTGCTTGTTTATCATAGAGGAAATGGCCATTGTTTGTCTTGGAACATTAAAGCAGGACTCAGGAGACCAACATTCAGAACAGGAACACTCCTTTCCCATCAATAGGTCAGGTCATAATTGATTTAGGGGAAAAGGTCCTCATTTTCTGCACTAGTAATCTTTGCAATGAAAACCCACCACATCGATAAGCACACAATCAAAAGACTGTTTTGCTACTAAACATAAAGGATGCCTACACATTAGAGTTTCACCACCACTGGCATAAGCACTGTATGTACATTCCCATGTTATCAATAACTTAAAGGAGCCTTTTAAAATTCATCAATGTTATCTTATCCAGTAGAACCATTTTTCTAATTTGCGGGTGGCTTTTTTCTTTTCTCATTTTGAGAAATGCTGTTTTAATCTTAGCCAGGCTTTTAAGACATATGGCAGGACGTAAGAGACCAGCAGGCTTCACTATGCTAAAGTCGGGAAACTTTTCATTAACTCAGTGTGTGAAAGAAGCAGATTCTTATTCCAGTTATATTTACCAGAAAATAACTTTTCTTCGTGCTTTGCAGTTGGTCCCCCCACCTTATCCTGTCTATACTAATAGCCTATCTATTGATCATGCAAATAGCTTCACAAATAGTAAAATATGATTTCTATCTACATGAATCTCCCCTGCTTGCTCACAAATCTAAGATTATTAAATTTAATTAGCCCACTTCCATCTGCCCATTCATTCCTAGATTGTCTTTTCCACCAAAAACAAAAAAGTTTAATTTGTGAACTTGTTAGTTTACTGTACAACAAAAATTGTATAAAACCAACCCAATACAATATTTTAGTCTCCGTAGCCAGATAAAAATCTAAATGTTATATTTTATTATTATTTTTCTCTTTCAGTTTATACTAGTGTGTCAGTTCTCTCATTCCTTTAATCAACGCGCTGTCTCATTGAAGTTAATTGCATCTTATTTAGATTATTGACCTTCTTTGTTTCAGCATTTGTCCACACCAATGTAAACTTATCTCTGCCTTCAGTTCTTTTCCTTTATTTTTATTTTCTTTCTTTGTCGTCAGATATGGTCTCTATTCACATTGTACCCAAAAGAGAATACAAGACACAAAGGTTTTATTCTTGATTTTGCATGGTTAAATCATGCTTATGGATTTAAATATGAGTAATATAGATTTAGTTCGGTGTGAGTTTCACCACATATCTCGTCACCCTCTGGAATTAGAGGAGACCAGGTGTGGGGTAGATTGCTTCCAAATAGCTCCTTCTCAGCTGATGATGATCACAGAGTTCTCTTTAGTTTAAGGAACTCCAATAAATGAGACTGAAAAGATGTCTAGAACGATGGTGGCAGAAGACATCTGGGATTAAGCTCCAATTTGTGTTTATCCACCCAGACCAGTGGTGGGATTCAAATTTTTTTACTATCGGTTCTGTGGGCATGGCTTGGTGGGCGTGGCAGGGGAAGGTTACTGTAAAATCTCCAGTCAAAGGTGGTATTTGCCGGTTCTCCAAACTACTCAAACTTTCCGCTACCAGTTCTCCAGAACTGGTCAGAACCTGCTGAATACCACCTCTGACCCAAACCCTCATAGCCTCTAGTCTAGACACTGGGCTAGCACTTCCACAGTATTTCTAATCTGGTGGTGCTGCAGAGTTGGGTATGATCAGTAAAGCTGATGATACCTTCAACCCAAATCAATGGATGACTTTTCCTACAGCCTTACATAGAGGTTAAACTGTATAGCACCCCATGTTGGAATAACCAGAGATTCATCCACTCCTTCCTCCCTTCTTCTGATTAAACCAGTCCAACAAAATATGAACAGGACCATTGTAAAACAATGTCTCCAATACCAAACTTCCCCAGCAAAATATCAAGAGATCTAAGAGGGCCAAGAGAAGCATGCTCTCACCATTTAGATCAAAATGAAAGTCCTCCACCAGAGCAATGAATGCTATTACCCTACCATGCCTGAATCTCAATTTTAGCTAGAAGGGACCTAGGTAAAATGTTTAGTCTCTGCCCAGCTTAGGCTGGTATGTCAATTGAGAACCTACATGATTGCAAAGTCCTGGCAAATGTAGCTCATGCCCTGATCTTATTATACTTGTTAAATTAATACAAATGACCTGGAAACCAGCATACACAGTACAAAATATAGTGGCCAGGATATTAGTATGTGTGAAATGTTATTGTAGAATAATATCTACTTATAAGTTGATTCATTGCTTACTGAAATGTTTCCAAATCCAAGTTCTGGTTTTGACCTATAAAAACTTATGCAGCTTGAATCATCTATCCCAAGTGGAATCTGCCTGGCCCATGAATTTGTACATCAAGGGTCCCCAAACTTGGCAATTAGCTGGTTGGAGAATTCTGGGAGTTGAAGTCTTAAAGTTGCCAAGTTTGGAGACCTCTGGTGTACATGGAAGAAAAGCTTAAGGTGAGATTCCTGCATCAGAACAGGGGACTTAGGTCCAGATACAGTCCTTCCCTGGTGGCCCAATGATTTTGAAAACCTTGCCACTAGATTTACGGCTTGCATCTCTCCTCTTGATGTTTTGCTAAGCAATAAATCCAGCATTTGATGGATCATTTTGTGGGTTTTTAAAAACTTATTATGGACAAGCTGCCACATTATTACTTATGTTTATTGCTGAGTTTTTGTTTAAAGTGATTTTGTATTTTCCATCTGATTAGTGTGACCACCCCAAAGTATATCAATTAGACAGTAAATCAATATTTTAAATATTGGAGACATATAAGCATTTTATATGTCGTACTATATGTGCTTTGGTTTTTTTTTTGGAGCTCTTCTCTTGCAAGCTGTCTTTGATAAATTTCTCTTTATTCTGTGCCATTTTTCAAATATTAATATTACCAAACTTTATTATGCTTCATTTCTACTCCTTTTTTCCTATGGTACCATATGTGTAGAATTGCCTGAAATCTCAACTATACAAGTGTCCTCTTTCATTTTAAAAAATATTTTTAAAATCTGTAGTTTTCTGTCTTGCATCACTTGTTGTGCCACGTTTTTTTCAAATGTTTCATTATTTTTTAATCCTTTCCTTTTTCCTTTTCCTTGTCTGCTGAGATTTTTTGAAAACCTCAGTTAATTGTGATACACGCACATATCCACTAAAGCAATGGCCCTTAAACTGTTTAACCCAGTAACCCCTTTTATTTGGTCCACATAATATTATGGATGCCCCCCCCACAAAATTACATGCATAGAATCAAAGTCTGTTGTTTTATATAACCATCTCAGCAGTGGTAGTTCCAAACTGGATTCTAAATTCACAAATAAGAAATGAGAGATTGTTCCTTTACCCTTTAATAAACATAGATGACTTAATAAATACATTTGAATGCACATGTGAATGATAGGAACTTGTAACATATCATTCAGACTTGACACTCTCAAATTGGGTGCAAGGTGTTTCAAAGACTGTGTAGACAAGTTGAGTTTTTTATTGATGGCACAGACTTCTATTTTTAAAGCAAAGGCTAAATTGCCATTTATAAGGAATCTCAGATATTTCTGGGTATCTGGCATCACTAGGGGACACACCTCTCCAGCTCTATGATGATGCTCAGCTAGAAAGTCCTGCGATCTAACTCATTATGGCAACTTCATATGTTTTTCCCCCACCCCAGATTACACAAAAGCCAAAATAAAGAGGCATACTGTTTTTTTCTTTTCATTCTCCATGCTTCCATCTCAAGCTCAAGACCATATATTTATGTCCTCTACAATGGAAAGATGTTTATATCTCATAACTCTCAGTTCTTAAAGGTCAACCTCTCTATAGGCAATAAACACTCCAAATCCGATGCCTTCCTGTTCAAAATCCTTCCACCTCTAGCCAACATAGCTAATGACCAGCAGTAACAATGTTGACTAGGAACATGGGAGTTGGTATCCAATCCAGCTAGCGAACACTCCGTAGAAGACCACAAAGCCAAAGAAAATGGAAAGATAATTATATATGCATGCTTCATGCCATAAAATGTTAAATTGCAAAACTCTGGCCCTGTTTATCTCAAAGAACTGGCCCAAACCATATATAGGAGGTTTAGATATACAGTCCCTAGTATTCTTAACTGGAGCCAATAAGTAAAAGGTTAGAAGCAGCAGCACGTTGCATAAATCAAAAGCTCCTCCAGGTCTACCCCGTCTAAGCAAAGATAACTTTATCACAGTTTATTAATGGAAATAGAGGTGTGCTTTTAAATGTGGAAATTTAAGATACGGTATGATGGAAGAATTCTGCTACACAAAATAAACACAGGCTTCTAGGATGCCTTTATTAATGACTGCATTAAGCAGAGTAACCCAATTATGTTATACCAAATCACCACCCTTCAAGATCCCTTATCTTTGTCCAGTGCTCACCTGACGCCCTTAGAGCAAGGGTGGGTGAATTCCTACTGGTTAAGAGCCATACCTGTTTCTTATCTCTAAGTTTCAGAGTCAGAGTTGGTAGTCTATGACTCAAAATGAGTGGGTTTGAGGATACCTAGAATTTTAAAACAAAAACTTAAAATCCACATACATACACAATCCTTAATGAAGCATTATGTATTGAAACAATATTAAAACAATTGTTTTAAATGTAAATGATAGTTTGGCACTGGAAACTATACCAGCACCTTGAGGAGGAACCGATAAACCATAAGCAATCATCCCAGAATTTCTACGACTCACAGGATGTCCTGCCTTAAAGAAGCAGCTGTCACTTTTATTACAGCTTGGCTGAGAGATCAAAAGCAGAAGCACACAACAAAAAAGTATTCATTAGATCTTATTTATTTATTAAACTTATATACTGTCCATCTCACCAAAGGTGACTCTAGGCAACTAGATCTTCCAGATCAAAATTAGGGGAAGCTTTTGCTGTGGTGGTGGTTTGTATCCAAGAAATTCTGTTTATGTGACATTGTTTTCCTGTCATCTACATGCATCTAAAAATTAATGTTGGATCATATCAGTAGAGCACAAAAAATGAACTAATTTGTCTGAAGCAATTTTTGTGAGTCAACTAACCTCATTATCAACCACAAGAATAATAACCGTGTAACCTGTATTAAAAACCACTGAGGATCATTCAGTGTTATGTAAACTGTGCACATATCAGCTTTGAATCTTTTCAGAAAGAGGTGGAATTTCCTGGTATTAGATTGCATCTCTGTGACTCACCACATATGGGCATTGCTTGGCCTTTATTTATATATAGTATTTCTTACAGGAAATATCTGAAATGTATTTAATTTAAAACTGTTCATCCACATTCCGCTTACGTACATGGGGTGGCTGTAATTTCACAATATTTCCCTTTATGCACCAAAATTCAAGCATGTAATTTATAGACATTTTGCTAGGTCAGAATCTCTATAAATCTTGTGTTCAACTTTGAACTTGAATTTTTTTTTAGCTTTCTTTTTCTCCAAAGAATGTGGATCTATTTATCTCAGCTCTATTTATGACTGGTGAAGGCAGATTGGCATTTTGCATCAAATATCAAAAGAACATTCTCCTCTAATGTAGAAAGCCACAAGTACTATTTTGAAAATAATTTCAGCAGTAACAATTAGCCCCCATTCCTCAGCTACACCTGTAAGCAACCATTTTGTTTAGAAGACATGTGGGACAGGCTTCACAATGCACACCAGTTTGCTTCCCATGACCTTGTACCAGATCCATCTCCAGCATGTTCCATCTGAGCCTTCACTATTACTCTGGGGAATCAGTATTTTTGAGGCAGGTCTCATGATATCAGGAACATATTGGGATATAGAGCATGTATTTGCTATGTATGAAAAAAGTTCCATAATTTCATAAACTCCTTCACAGATGGAGGTTTGGATTACATGTATTATACAAAGCACTTTCCATTTCCATGAGAATTACCGTACTTCCATGTAAATAATCAACAGTAGTTCAATTAGTCATTTCATGAGAACTACTTCTTTATTAAGACTTCCTAATAAATTGTGAAATGAAGATATAGACATAATGCTGTGTACATAAGTGTATATTCCAGACAAGAGTTAGAGGAGTGGTGGCCTTTAATTATTGTGTAAACTTAGACAGCTTGGCTCCCAAAACATGGGTGCAATTGGCAATTTTTCTATTAATAGGCCTTAAGAAAATTCTGCTTGAGATGGTGACCTTTCTAACTGCACACAAAATGCACTGATCTGAAGGAAAAAACAAACCATTATGAAGACAGACAAAGCTTTTTAAGCAGAGATTTATAAATGTAGTGTTTTATGACTATCAGAAATTAGTGTTTTATATGCTTAACTTCCATACCATTGCAATTTGTACATGCCACATATTCTAATTTTTTTTATTTCCTGTAGAGGTTTTTGATAAACTTTTAAACAGTAACTGTTGATCAAAGTTTGCAGAACTATTACAGCAATCTAGACAGAAAGTCTGATTGTGTTTCCAAACTGGCATGGCTAGCAAAAAATTCAAGTGTTGAGCATACTCTGAGCAGATATTCACTTGACTCAGAACTATTCAAGCTTATAAGGATAATCATAGTTTCAACACATTAAAGTAAGCAAAAATTGATCTAGCTGTCCTTTGATTGTATTGGGCCAAGGTAGCATTCCAAGCCCTGTAATATGTAATTACAATTAAACTTCATTTGCATTATCGCCCATTGGTTATTACTGGAAGATACAGACAAAAAAGAAACAGTTTGATATGATCTTCATTGAAAGGAAATATTGCAACTTCAGAAAGGACTTCAGTACGGGCCTTCAAGCTACTTTAAAAAGTAAGAGAAGGGAGGCATATGTTTTCTGTATACAGTAGCTGAGAAATGTATTTTTGAATATAGACAGAATTTCAATTTTCCAAATATTGTTCCAAAAAGCAAGGATCATGGTAAAATGATTTTTGAAATGTAGTTTTAACTAATTAACTTTATTGTCTTGGTTATAAATTAATTTGATTTCAAATACAGAATCAGATTTTGGATGGTGCCATTCATTGTGTAAAGCCTACACAACTATCCCATTGGTTCCTCAAAGACTCCTGTTGATTACTGCATGCTTTCATTTTAATATCCATTTATGTCCATTTGTTTCATTATATACTATATAGGCTACCTAAAGCAGTGTTTCTCAATGTCAGCAATTTAGGGTGTATGGACTTTAACTCCCAGAATTCTCCAGCCAGCATGAGTTCTGGGAGTTGAAATGCATGCATCTTAAAGTTGTTGAGATTAAGAAACACTGATCTAGACCATATAACCGTGATGGCGAACCTATGGCACATGTGCCACAGGTGGCATGCAGAGCCATTTGTGCAGGCACGCAAGCCCCAGCCAAACTTACCTGCACTGTGTGTGCATGCCTCCCAGCTAATTTTTGACCTGTTTGAGGCCTTTTTTGGCCTCCCAGAGGTTCGAGGGAAGCCTTTGCAGCCTTTGGAGGCCAAAACACAGGCCTGTTTTGTCACTTCCGGTATTTCCTCAACCACCCCAAAAATCAGCTGGGAGACGCGCACATGTGCAGTACAGGTAAGGGGGCGGGGGGGATTGCTCACATGCACAGGGGGCGTGGGGGTTTCTGGCATGCGAATGCGCACGTGAGCACATGCACAATTTTGGGCACAGGAGCCCAAAAAGGTTAGCCACCACTGCCATATAACATTAACTTGAGATATCCAATATGGGCAGTATATAAAGAAAGTGATTAATCCTGTATGGTATATAGGTCCAATTCTGTTGTTGCCACCATAAAACAAAAGTCACAGCTCCTTTAACAGAGACTGAAACAGGTTTGGTTCAAATCCCTGTAATTTTTATCCTTATTACTGCTGATAACCAACAATTTAATATGTAAGCAATACAATTGACCAAGATAGGTATTCTTAATGCTTATTTGCAAATTTCCAACATTTCTAGGAACTGATTAAAAATTATTTCCATCACGCATGTTTTCATGATTAAAAGTAGTCCTTGATTTACAACTACAATTGGCACCAGGATGCCTGTTGTTAAGCAAGGCAGTTAAGTGAGTCACACCCAACTTGACAACCATTTTTGCCATGATTGTTAGAAGAATCACTGCAGTTGTTATGCGAATCCAGCTTCCTGCATTGACTTTGCTTATTGGAAGCTGGCTGGGAAGGGTGCAAATAATGAACAAGTGACCACAGGACACTGCAACCATCATAAACGATGCTAGTTGTCAAAGCACCCAAATTTTAATCAGGTGACTGTGAGGATGCTGCAATGGTTCTAAACATGAAGCCAGGTTGTAAATCACTTTTATCAATGCCATTGTGACTTTGGAATAGCCACTAAATAAATGGTTGTTAATCAAGAACTACCCTGAAATCCATTTGAGACTAGAAGTTGCATACATACAGTATCCAGTTTCCTCCAGTAGAGCTACTAATACAAAATATAAATTTTAAAATCAGGTAATTGAATAGAAATATTTTCTTTCTCAAAACATGCTAAACCAAAGTGAAAAAGAAAAAAGAAACAGATTTTCATGCAGGTTATTATTTTTTTCATCTGTGACATTATCAAAAGCTTCATACTTGATTAAGCATACAATTCAGTGTATTTATTTATTTATTTATTTAGTAACTTTATTTGCCACCCCTCTTGCCACAAGACAACTCTGGAAAGCTTATAAAATTAAAAGCAATAAACTATATAAATATAGCAATAAAATTATAAGTTAAGTAAAAAGATGAAGAGGGAGGGAAGTGCAGAAGGTGAGGTGGGATTTGCTATTAGTCCATCAACCACCTCCAGCGTGGCACTCCCATTGGGAGCTAAGCCAAGTTTTCAGGCCCTTATGGAAGGTCAGGAGGGTGGGTGCAGATCTCACCCTAGGGAATGAGATGTTTCAAAGGACAGGAGTTATGGAGGAGAAAGCTCTTCTCCTGAAACCTGCCAGCAAAATTCCCTGACTGATGGGATCTGCAACATGCTTCCTTTGCCAGCACGGATGAGGAGGGCCGTCACATTGGATTATATGGAAATATATTGCACTGAATTCATGGGATCTTATTTTCAAGTAAAAAAATTATAGAATGGTAATCTCTGCAATGCAGAAAAGGTAGCAAGTTTAGTAGGAACAATTTGACAATATTAAAATACAGCAAAGCCTGTCACAATATCTTATTTAACACATTTCATTATATAAGCTTGAAATTCCACCAATTCCACCTGGCTCTATAATGGATAAAGATAAATAATGCTCCACATGGAATTTTGCCAGGTTGAAGAAAAGGCAAATCCTCATCTTGGCTTCCAGGATTAAATAGTAAAAGCAAGATTAGTGACGCCTCAAATTTACTATCACTTAGTCTCCCATTTCCCATATGCTCTCATAAAAGATGTTTATAGCAGTTTGTACATGTGCCAGAAGTTGTGATGGGTGGCAGCTAAGTACAATATACTATCCTTCTATATTGTTGTAAGTTTTCCTTTATAAATGATGTATGCAAATAACCACAGCAAATAGCTTTCCAACAAGCGTCATTTTGATGTCTCTAGCTCCAATGTGTACTCTTACTAAAGTCAAATATTACTCCCTCCCTTTTCTTCCCGAATTAAAGCTAAAGCACCATATGAATGGTGATATTAAAGCTCTTACATATGCCTCAGAAAGGTTAAGTGATTCTGTTAGTAAAACTAGATAGAATCAGACCCAAGTTAAGTGCTTTTTCAAAATGCAAGTGGATTACTTTTTCCTTGAGGAAGAAAAAAGCAGTCTAGTTGCCTTTTGAAAAAGCACCTTTGAGACAACTATGACCTGGATGACTGACAATCTCCACAGACAGTCCCAGGTTAGCTTGTTCATTGTGAAGTATTCTGTTCACAAGACTAGAAGATTGTTAGCAATACAGAGATTTCATCTATATTTTTAATCCTCAGTGTTTTGGATAACATTTGATCTTCACAAAAAATAACTAAATTGAGATGGAATAAGTCTTTCCTATTCTCAGAATAATTTTAATATAATACTGCTCTAATCATCTTTTGAAAACATCCAAGTAATTTCATGTTTTTTTAAAAAACTACTTGACTCTTTACAAATGAAATTGGACATAGAAACATCTATTAGGATATAAATCTGATTAAACTAATTTTGCATGTACCACAATGTTTTCTTTGACATGGGAGTAATGAAGAGCAGAATGTACCATCAACACTTGGAGTTTATTATCTGAGATCACTTATTATTACAGAAGTTCATCTTTTGGGTGTGTTTTTTGTTACTGAGTAGAGGGAAAGGAGTTAAAATTTGCAGAGGTTATTTACTTTATTGCCACAATCACTTTCTCATAATTAGTACTTGCTGACCCTCTCCATAGAGGCACAGGAACATTCAGGATAGTCTGCTGCTGGGGGATTCCTGAATGCCTAGGGAATTGTATTATGGTGTAGTGAGATGACAATACCATTATTCCTAGGCATTGTCTTTGGTTTTATGGACCCTAAAATGCTGTCTAGATTTAGCAACTTTTTCAGGTGCCAAACAAGAATTGAGTACAGGTAACACAAGCCTAATGGCAGATCCAAATGTATACATATTGTTGTGTCAACAATATGGCTGTAAGCAGAGATGGTATTTAGCAGGTTCTGACCAGTTCTGGAGAACCAGTAGCGGAAATTTTGAGTAGTTCAGAGTACCAGCAAATACCACCTCTGATTGGAGATTTTACAGTATCCTTCCTCTGCCATGCCCACCAAGCCATGCCCACAGAACCGGTAGTAAAAAAATTTGAACCCCACCACTGGCCATAAGGTAGATCAAAAAAATCTGTCTTACTTTCTCTTTGCATCTTCAATGTACAGCCAAGCAGAATTATTTTACATGGTGAAGGGTCTTCTCAGCAATGATCAATGGTGGGATTCAACCGGTGTAACTGGCTTGGTGAGTGCGTGCATGCAGCATTTAAAAAACGCCAATTTTCAGCTCTAAAACTTACTTTCTGCTGCAGCCCCGGTGAATAAAACAGCTGAGGTGCAGCAATCCGCTGTGCCACACGAATCAGCTGGGCTGCAAAACATGGAAATATAGGACAGACTAGGGCAGGGGTGGGTGGACGTTGCCAACTAATTGCTGGAACTACCGGTTCACCCGAACCAGTCCAAACCAGCGGAATCCCACCCCTGGCAATGATCCTTATATTACAATAATTTGCTACAAAGAAATTGCAAAGCACTTCAAAAGTCAAACAATGTGGGACTTGACACATCGTAATAATGCTGAAGTTCTGGAGCATTACATGGTCGTGTTTTTAGGGATTCGTTTCAGCTTCTGAAGCCTAAGAATGGAGACAAGATGCTTACACGTACCTAACCCACCACATGTAAGGCTGGATCTTGAATATTAAGATCATAGAGTAGCTGGTTGATAGGGTAGGTGTAGGAAATTGTAATCTCTCTTCATCAGGAGTAGTCACCCATTCTTGGATAAATCAATAATAGGGCCTCTTCTATAGAAGGCCTAACTGATCCCATAGTAATTTACCAGTGAACTAGCAAGCAGCAAACTATTATTCAGAAGTGCTATAAAAAATAATTTAGTTTGAAACACCCCTCATTTACTCTTTCAGCAACCAGGCCACCTGGCCTCTCACTTTCTTTCCCTCCACAGTGATGCTGAAGCTATGTGAGTGTAGTTCAGAGAGGTAATTTATTTATTTATTTATTTATTTATTTTATTAATTGGTCTTATATGCCGCCCTATCTCCTGAAGGGCGGCTCACATAAAAACACCCAATACAAAAGTTAAAAGAATTAAAAACAAATTAAACTAATTAGATCAAATAAATATTAAAAACCCAACCTACAAAACATTTAAAACAAAAGCCCCCCCAACCTCAGTCCAGGCCGGTTTGTTCAAATAACCAAGTCTTTAGGCCGCGAAAGGAGCGGAGGTCAGGGGCCAATCATAGCTCCAGGGGAAGCTGGTTCCACAAAGTGGGCGCCCCCACAGAGAAGGCCCTCCCTCTAGGGACCACCAGCCGACATTGTTTGGCCAACAGTACCCCAAGGAGGCCCTGTCTGTGAGCGCGCACTGGGCGATTGGTGTTTGATGCTGGCAGGAGACATTCCCGCAAGTACCCCGGCCCTAAGCCATGTAGGGCTTTATAGGTAAGTACCAGCACCTTGAATCTCACGCGGAGGGCAGCCGGCAACCAATGCAACTTGTGCAGGAGGGGTGTAACATGGGAGTATTGGGATACCCCCATCACAACCCGTGTGGCTGCATTCTGCACCAGCTGAAGCCTCAGCGTGGTCCGCAAGGGCAGCCCCATGTAGAGAGCATTGCAGTAGTCAATCCAGGATGTAACAAGCGCATGAGTGACCATGCTTAGTGCATCTCGGTCCAGGTAGGGGCACATCTGGTGCACCAGGCACACCTGGGCGAATGTCCCCCTGGCCACGGCTCCCACCTGCTCCTCCAAACTGAGCCATGAATCCAGGAGGACACCCAAGTTGTGGGCCCTTTCCACGGGGGGCAACACCTCTCCCCCCATGACCAGAGATGAAACATCCTGGATCACCCGAGATGCCAGTACGCATAGCCACTCGGTCTTGGCTGGGTTGAGCTGGAGCCTGTTCCTCCCCATCCAGATCCGTACTGCTTCCAGGCAACAAGACATCACAGGGAGGGCATCACTGAGTTGGTTTGGGGTAGAAATGAAAAGCTGGGTATCATCAGCATACTGATGATACCTCACCCCAAAATCACGGATGATCTCACCCAGCGGCTTCATACAGATGTTGAACAGGAGGAGAGAGAGGACTGACCCCGGGGCACCCCACAAGCGAGGGGCTGCAGAGCTGACCTCTGCCCTCCTGCCAACACCGATTGCGAGTGTCCCAAAAGGTAGGAGGAGAACCACCGAAGAACGGTGCCTCCCACCCCCAACCCCCTGTGGCGCTCCAACAGGATACCATGATCAATGGTATCAAAAGCCACCAAGATATCTAATAGGACTAAGACAGAGGAATATCCGCTGTTCTGAGCCCTCCAGAGATCATCCATCAGCGTGACCAATGCCGTCTCCGTGCTGTACCCAGGCCTGAAACTCGATTGGTACGGATCTAGGTAATCAGCTTCCTCCAGGAACCTCAGAAGCTGACATACCACCACGCTCTCAACAATCTTCACCATAAAGCGAAGGTTGGAGACTGGACAAAAGTTGTTCAAAACAGCTGGGCCCAAGGCAGGCTTCTTGAGGAGGGGCCTCACCACCGCCTCCTTCAAGGTGGCCGGGAAGAACCCCTCACTCAACGAGGCGTTGACAACTGCCTGGAGCCAACCTCGTGTAATCTCCCAGGGGGCATACACCAGCCAGGAAGGACACGGGTCCAATAAACACGTGGTGGAACTTAGCCTCCACATGGCCCTGTCCACATCATCCAGAGTCACAGGGTCAAACTCATCCCAGGTCGTAACAACCAGACCCGATGTTACCCCCTCGTCAGACTCTAGCCAGTCGGAGTCCAAGCCGGCCTGAATCTGAGCGATCTTGTCCTGCAGGTGATGACTAAATTCCTCAGCGCATCCCTGCAAAGGGCCCCCTGATTCAAGAGGGAGCGGGTGACCCCAAACAGAGCGGCCAGGCAGTTCTCTGCAGATGCAATGAGAGTGGAGAAGTAAGAAGACTTCGCTGCTCTCATTGCCACTAGGTAGATCCTTGTAAAGGACCTCAACTGGGACTGGTCGGATTCGGAATGGCTGGACCTCCAACTGCTCTCTAGGCTCCTCCTCCGGTGCTTCATCTCCCGGAGCTCCACAGAAAACCAAGGAGCTAACCGGGATCTGCGATGGGTCAGGAGCCGCAAAGGGGCAACTCAGTCAAGAGCCTCTGAGGCAGCCTGTTGCTAGGCATCCACCAGGGCCTCAGCTGAGTTGTGAGTAAGGGAGGCAGGAAGCGACCCAAGCACCAACTGAAACCCCTCTGGGCCCATCAGGTGCCTGGGATGGAACCACCTGGTCGGTTCCATGTCTCAGCAGCGTGGAGTGACATGAAGGAAGCCTAGCCAAAGGAGGAAATGATCGGTCCATGACAGGGGTTGTGAAGTTGGTAATCCCCCCCCAGCTCATTATACCACTGTCCGGAGATTAAAAACCAGGTCGAGTGTGTGTCCACCTTCATGGGTCGGACCCTGAATTATTTGGGTCAGGTCCATAGCTGTCATGGAAGCCATGAACTCCCGCTCCAACCCCAATGCCCCACCCAGAGAGGGGAGGTTGAAGTCCCCCAAGACCATAAGCTTAGGGAACTCCACCGCCACCCCCAAGAGGACGTTGAGTAGCTCAGGCAGGGCCATTGTCACGCAGCTGGAAAAAAGGTACACGAGCAACAGACCCAACTGACCCCCAGGACCCAGCCTCAGGAGGAGAGACTCACACCCGCCTATCTGTGGGACAGTGACCTCCCTTGGACAAAGAGACTCCCTAATAACCACTGCCACTCCCCCGGTCCTACCCTGGGCTCAAGGTTGATGTAGCACCTGGAAACCTGGGGGGCATAAATCACACAGAGAGACCCCCCCTCTGGCCCCAACCAGGTCTTTGTGATGCAAGCCAGGTCCGCGGCCTCCTCCTCAATCAATTCATTGATGAGGGGGGCTTTATTCACCACAGACCTGGCATTGACATAAACCATCCTGAGCCCAGGGACCTGACCTCCCGTACCCCTGGGGGAGCGGGCAGAAACAAGAGGGTCAGAGTGCACCACCGCTCGTAAATAGCAGGGGCGCACTCCCCAGTACCGATTCGGCCCCCTGTTTTGTCATCCCCTGCCATACCCAATCGCTGTGGGGATCTTAAAACCAGCCCTCTCCCCTGAGATACCTCAAATCACAATCAAAGGGACGCAAAACTTCTGTGGCCACAACTTTAAGTGAAAGTTTATTGAGAAGGGGAGGGCAAAAGGAGCAGAGAAGCACTTTCTTACATGCTGCCTTACTATATCTCACAATTTCCATAGTAGTAGTAGTAATTGGGGGGGGGACTCTAATATTTTTCTCACAGACAGAGTGGTTGTCAGCAGAAAACAATATGCTCCAAGAGATTAAAAAAGAGAATTGTGCTTCTTTTCTCATTCTTATAGCTATATACATACAGAATAAGTATTGTTGGATAAATCACTCAGACATTAATTTTATTCCAGAAAAGTCGTATGTAAAGTGGGGGTGGGGAATAGAGGTGGGGTGATTTAAGCATCTTCAATGTCACATAAGCCACCATGTTAAGTAAGTAGGCTTCAGGGAGCACATACTCTTTTGTGTATATCCAAGCTTCAAATGAGCACTCATATTTTTTATGGAAACCAAAATAACAGCTTGCAATTTACAGAGGAAAGAAGGTGCATTCTAGGGAAATTAGCCAGAGAAAGCATTACAGCCATGAAGTAACAGGAATCTGAAACTGTTTACTACAATCACAATTAATTACTATGAAACAGACATCTTGAAAAAAAATAGCATCTACTGCAAATGGGACAAAATAATAGTTTCCCCTTTTCCTGCATATTGTGCTAATGTTATTTTCTTCTGATAATGTGAAACACACACAAGGCATTTAACTAAATATATCATGGTGGATTTTCATTACTGGAGCTCTTCTTTTCCGGCTCCCATCTGGCCTATGTCATGTGCAATGCAGCCTGCTCCTGTTCACACCACTCAGGTGTAGACCGTTCTTCTCCAGTTGTTCCCAAATAGCCACACCCAGCCAAGTGAACCCTGCAGTGACAAGTGCGGAAGGAAGTCATGTTGTCTTTTCACACAGCAGCCAATATAGTGTCTCATTGTGGCAGAGTCTGAGCGATTACAGTTTTAGTTCCCACAAAAGCTACCTTAGAGAAATGCAAATTCCAGCCATCATGCAAATATATATTTTCGGTGAGCATTTTTGTGAGCTTCAGTCACAGAGGATATAATCTACATATGTGCAGATGTCATTTTCCACTTATAGCATTGTTGGGTTTCTGTTTGTTCTTCTCTATTTTTGTTTCCAAGGAGAAGACTGTTTGTTTTCCTGCAGAAAGGTGAGAGGAAAATGCAATTTGAAGTAATGGCAAAATGTCAGGTCTAGGAATACTGAGAGGAGACAAGACAGGAAGAAGAAAAAATGGAGGGTGGGTATAAAATCACAGATGATAAATGTTTTCAGATTCCATTGACCAAAAGTTCATACCTAGTTACAGTTATATTGAGATTATCTTGGCTTCAGGTATTAAGACATTTCTTTCTTTCGTTCGTTCTTTCCTCCCTTCCTTTCCCTCTCTCTCTCTCTCTCTCTCTCTCTCTCTCTCTCATCAGTGTTGACTTCTGATGACTACCTGGGTGAACCTCTGCAGATTTTTTTTAGCAAGATTTCAGAAGTGTCTTGCCACTGGCTCCTTCCTAGGGCTCAGAGAGGTATATGGCTTGACCTGATTTTACTTTTTCTTTATGAATGCATACCTCAGAATGGTTTCAGCAATCATTTGCATGCAATAAACAAAAATAAAAAGCTCCTTTTTGGCATCAGTTGTTCATTAAATCAAATAGAAAAAAACCATGTGGAATTGTATCTGTATTATAAGCTGGGAAGGAAGCATTTCCCAATGGTGTGAGACTGTTTTCAAGAAATTAGGGTGGCTTGTGGTATTCTAGGAGCACAGTGTTAATGGTTCATTATAATAACCTTCTCAGAAATTATTTTCTATCAGTAACGTTTAGGCTCAAACACAGTAGCTTCTTTGATGCAGCTTCTTTTGGATGCAGTTTTTTCACCACCCAGGGCAATTAATTCTAACTGAAATGTTATCTATTCTGCCACGTTTCTTGATGCTGAATCATGCTCTATATTACCCTTGCTTTTCAGGAAACAGTTCAGCTTTCTCTGCCATCCAATCTAAATAAGGATATTTCCTTACCTCAACAGAGAAACAGAATGACCTCAGGTAAAAAATTAATAGGGTGGGAGTAACTCCTGTCTTCCTGTTGGCTTCCCCACTGAGTTTCCTTGTGAGAAGCCGCTGGTGTAAGAAATCTTCCTTCCTTCCTTCCTTCCTTCCTTCCTTCCTTCCTTCCTTCCTTCCTTCCTTCCTTCCTTCCTTCCTTCTGTCAGCTTTGAAATTCAGCTGCCAACATAATGGGAAGGAGGGTGGAGGAGTTGACAAGTTCAAGGTTATTCTGTATGTCGTACTAAGAAATTCCAATTGCAGTTAATTTGTTCTTGTGATTTATGAAGTGTAGAAGTGGGAGGAGAAAAAGGTGGATTCTGTGTAGTGAAAATTCTTTCACTTTGGAAAATGCCTTAGACGTACCAGATCTGTTTCTTATAAATCAATTGGAGAGAATATGTCTCGGAGTGATTGATATCCTGGATACTTTCTGGATGCCTTACACCTTCCTTCCTTCCTTCCTTCCTTCCTCCCTCCCTCCCTCCCTCCCTCCCTCCCTCCCTCCTTGTTACTTCCTGCCTTCCTTTTTTACTTCCTTCCCTCCTCCCTCTTTCTGCCCTCCTTCTTTCCTTCTTCCACCCTCTTGTCCTTTCTTCTTTCTCTCTCCCTCTCTGGTCCTCCCATGCTTAGCTCAGGATGTAGGGACGGCAACATGTATATATAGCTCTGTACTACAATATCATGCTGCTGTCTAGTATCAGTCATCTGAGCCTTTTGCTTCACTCTGCCTAACAGTAGAGCCAGGACAATAAGGGCTTGGCAAAATATGTCCATGCCTTACTCAAAGACAAATACCACAATGTTACCCCAGCTCTGAGTGACACCAAAGTCAAACACTGATGCATTCTCCTCCTGCTTCTTCACTTACTATTGACTCAAGGCCTTGTTGGGAGAGCTTATTTCTTTGTCCAAGATGGTACATTTAATCCTATGCAGTGTAATTACATGCTACCCTGTTGCACTGTTCTGAGAAGGGCAGTGATGTAACAAAGAAAAAAATGTATTGCTCTTTTAAACCAATTCTTAAATAAAGGAACATTCAGTGAAGTTTTTTTTCATGCTGGCCCTTCATTTAATGCATAAAAATAGAGAAAGAAAAAAGATATAAAGCAGTGGTGGGATTCAATTTTTTTACTAACAGTTCTGCAGGCGTAGCTTGGTGGGCGTGGCAGGGAAGGATACTGTAAAATCTCCAGTCAGAGGTGGCATTTGCCGGTTCTCCGAACTACTCAAAATTTCTGCTACCAGTTCTCCAGAACTGGTCAGAACCTGCTGAATACTACCTCTGATACAAAGAAGTGGCTTTCAATCAGAGGTGGTATTCAGCAGGTTCTGACCAGTTCTAGAGAACCGGTAGCGGAAATTTTGAGTAGTTCGGAGAATGGGCAAATACTACTTCTGTCTGGAAATTTTACAGAATCCTTCTCCTGCCACGCCCACCAAGGCATGCCCACAGAACCGGTAGTAAAAAAAATTTGAATCCCACCGCTGCTTTCAATATTCTTCACAACAGTTATAAGTATAATTATGTTATAACTTCTGTCTCTAAAGTTACATCATACTCTTATTTCTATCATCTATTCTGTCTAATCATCAAAGCCAGAAATCACAAGTTCATTTTTTTCATTGTTATGTAAACATTCCTTAAGAGGTTCCAATCACCAATAGATATAGTACCTTTTCTTTAATTGAAGACAATAATCTATGCATCTCAGCAAGATCTGTCAATTTCACCAACCATTCCTCCATAGTGTGTAGTGTCCAATGAGGAGTTTAGTATCCTAGCTATTAGCTAGGGGATTCAGAGATTTGGGGAATTCTGCACTTACAATAAAACAAACACATCTGTAAATCTTACTGTAGGGGAAGATAATTTACTTACCTGACATTTTAAATCTGTGTTCCTGAGCAATCTTCAGTCTCTCGTGTGCCAAGGAATATCTTATGGCATCTGCAGCATTTATTCTAAGCAGATATATCATTCAATTACAATGCTATCACAACTAAATTAAAGAGAGAGAGAAAAGTGTTTTAAAAAATTTCTGGAACAAATAATACAAGCTTGTCTTCATTTTCCTTAGTCCCAAATAATAAGTGTACTGCACTTCACTCTGAATTTCCCCCTATTATAAACTATCTCATTTTTACATAGTATTTTACATAGTATGTGAATATGTTTTTCATATTTTAGTAGTATTTCCTTCTGCAAGCTGAAGTAATATGGTCCATACTGAAGCTTATAAATGTAGTATTCAGCTTCCAAATACACAGAGCAGATACAATTTACTTTTAAATGTACAGATACTGACAGATCCCATTTTCTAATCAATTCTTCTATTAATTCCAATCAAATGGATTATTCTCAAAAACATTGACTTCATCAGTTTTTAAGTCAATGTTGCAAAGCAAAGGTGCCGTAAGGTTTCTAACTTTCTTTCTTAACAGACTACAGTTCATTGAAAGCCAGTAAAATGTTTGCTCTGTCAATATAAACTTAATCCCAAGTCTACAAACTCTATGAAAATAGAAAGAAGGATGGGAATAGGGTGCCTTTTATACGGTTTACAACTTCTTACAAAGAATTCTCTTTGAACCAGCAACATTCCCACCTACCCTTCCTGCCCCCTGATTTATGCTTTGTTTCAGTATAATGTGAACCTGATGTTGGGTTTCTGAGCTCTAGGATTCATTCAAATTTTAGAATATAAACCCTCAAATTTCATATGAATAAGAATTCTATATATGTATTAAGTAACAAATCAGAAACAGCAAGAAACTAAGAAAGCTAATTTTGCTAGATTATTTTATCTTTAGAATTGCTAATATATTTTACTAGGAGTGCAGAAAAATATATACCTGGAAATCGATGTTAAAACAAACAGAATTCTATTATAATGAAAAATACAGAAATAAAAGTATAATTACTTTTTTAAAATTAATTTTGTTGATGATTATATTATACAAATAATATAATACATACGTACACACACATATATATATTTATATAAATTACTTTAAAATAATTTAAAACATTAAAAATATTTTAAAATTTATTATTTTTATTTTAAATATATATATAAATATTTTTTTTATTTTCTTTTTCATGAAAGCACAATTTTCTGACTCAGTATCAAGTTAAGGCAAAGGTAGTTTTCATATAAACGTTGATTCCTCTACTAATTTATCATGATGGTAATATTTGAGAAATCTGCTTTAATATCTTACAAGAGATCAATAAAATCAAACATTTTTTAAATGAAGGAAGAGAGAATATAAAATATTTAAGTAGTTGCTAACAAAAACATTCAGTATTAAAGGAAATAAAAATGTAGCCTTTTCTATTTCTCTAAAGAATAGGTTTCCTTGAATCTTTCTCTTTTTAATACAATTGTTATCTAGAAATTCCCTTTTTCTTGGAAATTTCACTTTAATTACAGGCTAAAAAAGAATGTTTCTAGTCTTCTCTCCCCAATCTTGTCCCTCAGATTCAAGGTCTGTTTATGGTACCCTATGTTTATTCTGCTGTTTTGGAAAGAAGGAAGATTTTTTCTCTTAAAGGAGGAAGAGTTGGGATAGATCTACCTTTTTCTTAGATGCCAAAATCTATTGCATACAGCCTGAAACCAGGCTATTTTCTCATAATAAGCCAGCAATAGAGCATATAAAACTAATTTTCTGCCCTTTCAGAGTAAAACTCACACAAAACCTCTGTTATAATCTTCTCAGTTGGTTTAAGGACTTTGAAGTGATTATAAAAATATTATAATCTTTTCAAGATAGGAAGTGTATATATTGTACAACTATAAAGTTGTGTTGGACTTCCTTCAATTAATATAGGTCTTGAATAGAAGCTAAGGGAATTATATCCCACTTTTTAGCCAAACATAGTGCTGAGACAACCAACAAAAGACAGTACAAAGAAGAGCACATAACCAAATCAAGACTACCTAAGCTGACCTATCCATTTAAGTAGTGAAATCCTTTCTGAAAGTTTCTCTTCCTATGGAAGGGCATCAGAGCAGCAAGTAACTGACCTTTGATGGTAGACCTTTCCACCACTGAGGATGGACTGTTCCTCAGTATTTCTGAGAATTGTAAGAATCAGAAAAGGACCTCTCTTAAAGCTCAGATAATTTCACATGGAAGAATGTGATCTTTTACAAGTTCACTTCCACTTTATTCATGACTGTATATATTATTTAAAAACTCTTGGGAGTTTGCTCAGAAACAATACCCAGTGAAATAGTTACAATAAGGGAGACAGAATCCATATAATTAAATGGTCCAGGGTCAGCTGATGTTTCTAAATTCTTTTTGGCAGTGGAATAAACTTCACTAATCCAAAGAATACATAACTAAGATGCTTGTCACCATAGCAAAATCTGACCAGAATGGAACAACTCGCTGTAGCCAAATCACCGCAGGGCAACTCACTGCAAGATAATTTAACAAATAGTTAAATTAACTTCAGCAGATCTGTGGCCAACAATAAAATAAAGTCAGAAATACAAGAGTTACAATAATTTTGACGATAATGTGATCATCAATAATAAAAGTAACTGAATGAAATGATTAATAAGGTGTTGATATCTCCAGTGAGTTGTCCTGCGGCTAGTTGGCAACATCAAGTTGGCTGCGTCAAGTTGTCCTAGACCCAAACCTGACAATATGATCCAATTTGGAATGGGAGAAGTTGATACAATAGCTTTAGCCACTGGCAACTACTGAAACGTGACTAGGTTCAGAAATGAATCCATGAATATGCCTAAACTGTGATTCTCAGCTTTCAAGTAAACATAACCCTCTCTAATTCCAATCCAGGTTGCCTTTCAACCAGCAAGAGCATATCTGCATTTAAAGGATGAAATCTTTTGAGAAATAGCATAGGGATGGATCACAGATTCATTGATACTTCCTAAAGATCACCACATCTACTAGAAATGATGACCTAACATGTTTAATTCTCTTTTTTTTTTAATTACATTTATATGCCGCCCTTCTCCAAAGACTCAGGGCGGCTTACAATTTTTGGGATACAACCCAATGCGCTCAGCAATAGCCTTCATTCCATTGTATATGGCTGCTTATTACTAAGCGGCATTATTACGAAGTCAGCTTATTGCCCCCAACAATCTTGGGTCCTCAGTTTACCTACCCTGAGAGGATGGAAGGCTGAGTCAACCTTGAGCCTGGTGGGATTCGAGCCTACAGTAATTGTAGGCAGCTGGAACTTAAGTGCAGGCATTTAACAGCCTGAGCCACCAAGGCCCTTTTATTGTAAATTGTTCAGTTTTTAAATGTTCGCCGCCCTGAGTCCTTAGGGAGACAGGCGGCATACAAGTCTAAATAAATAAATAAATAATAACATTGCATTTCATTATGCACTTTTCTGCTCACTCAATCCCTAGAAAAATTCCTGCAAATTACTATGGTTAGAGCTAGTCCAAAATAGGAATAGATTAATAACCAAGAGATAGCTAGAGAAGCAAAAAAGATACTGGATATGGTAATTTACACATATGCAGCTTCAGAAAAAGTTAAACATGTATGATAAGTAGGAATGAGGTATAAGAAGAGTATGTTAATAAGATGAAGGAAGATCAGGAAGGGAAAAGAATATACAATGGAAAAAAGTAGTGGTTGAGAGAGAACTAGATCTTCAAATAAAAAGTAGAAAAATAAAGAGTAAAAGGAATAAATTCATGCAGAAAGAGCAAGGAATGCACCTGCCAATTGCTAACAAGATTGCAATTTTTATATCAAAGGCCATTTTGAACAGGATAAACTAGTTAGAACAGATTGAGCCTGACTGCAGAACTATTAATTATGAATATGTCCTGCTGTTTTCTCTGACCTGGTTTAATAGTTTTTTTTATATAGCCAGACAACTAATCAATAAAATTTATTGTTGTTGTATTGTTGTTCATGCAGAAAGCAGTTGAGGAAGGGAAGGTAACAGGTTGCAAGAAAACAGAAAAGCACATCACCAGCATTATAAGAGAAGGAGAAAGTTAGAGCCATGAAGTCATGCAGGATTCAAACAAGACAGGGTCAAGTTAACCAATATTGACATATCTTGGCTATTGTAAGAAAATATAAATAATTGATTAGAACATATTTTAATGGAAGTTACAATGATAATCATATGGAAGTCTTTCATATGGAGGCCTTCTTCATAACTATTGGGTCACATAGACAATTCATTGTTGAAAGAAACCTTGCATATTTGTTTCATATTTGAACTGAAATTATAACAAGCAGCTGATTAGCTTTCATTGGAAGACAGCTTGAACTTAATCATTTAAAATTGACGTCACAGCCCAGCCTGCAGCTGTTGAGGTTATTGAGGAAACCATGCCATAATAAACACCATAGGAAATAGTGCTGATTAGATAGCAAGGAAATGTTTTATTGATGCACATGAAGACGCATTACACCTGCATATTTTCAGGGCAGGGAAGGAGAGATGTAGTTCTTATAGGCCAAATCTTGCATTTCAGGTGAAACAAAGGGAGGAAGCGTGTTTCTTTTTTTCCTTTTTTTTAACCTAGGGAATTCCTAGCTATATACAGCAAAAATTGTGAACCCTTTTGAACGTTCAGCATTTCGTCATAAACATGATTTAAAATATGATCTGTTCTCCACACAAGTCCTAAAACTAGATAAAGCAAATCCAATTAAACAAATGACTCCAAAACATTACATTGTTTGTCAATTTACTGAGAAAAATGATTCAATGCTATATATGTGTGTGTGTCAAAAGCATGTGAACCCATGCTGATGTGTGACCTTGTGGAGCAATAACTGCAACTAAACATTTCCAGTAACTGTTGATCAGTCTTGCACATCGGTTTGGAGGCATTTTGGCCCGTTCTTCCTTATAGAACAACTTCAGCTCAGGGATGCTGATGGATCCATTTACTGGTGGTGCCACTTTTATTTTGGGGGGTTAATATCTTGCTATATACAGGTAGTCCTTGACTTACAACTGTTCATTTAGTGATCGTTCAAAGTTACAATGGCACTGGAAAAAGTGACTTATGACCATTTTTCAGAGTTATGACCTTTCCAGCATCCCCATGATCATGTGATCAAAATTCAGAGGCTTGGCAACTGGTTCATACTTATGACCATTGCTGTGTCCCAAGGTCATGTGATCCCCTTTTGCAGCCTTCTGACAAGCAAATTCAATGGTGAAGCCAGGTTCACTTACCAATTAAATTACTAACTTATCGACTGCAGTGTTTCACTTAACAACTGTGGCAAGAAAGGTTGTAAAATGGGACAAAACTCACTTAACAAATGTCTCTCTTAACAACAGAAAATTTGGGTTCAATTATGGTCATAAGTTGAGGACAACCTGCAATTCACTCTATCTTGAGCTTCAGTTCACATTTTCCAGTAGAATTTGCTGGTGCAATTCAAAATTCATACTTCCATCAATGATGCAAGCTACCCTGGTCCAGAGGGAGCAAAACAGACCCAAATCATGATATTGTCACCATCGTGTTTCACAGATGGGATAAGGTTCTTATGCTGGAATGTGGTGATTGCCTCTTGCCAAATATAATACTTTTCACTTAAGCCAAAAGTTCTATTTTTGTCTCATCCATCCGTAGTACATTCTGGCTTATCCTCATAGTCTTTTACAAACTGTAGGTGGGCAGCAGTTTTTTTGGGGGGGGGAGTGGGTTGGAAAGTTATGATATTCACCAATGCAAGAGAGCCCTTTGGGAAGCTCAGAGAGCTTCTTTCAGACCTCTGAAAATATTGCACATCTTGTTCTTGGTGTGATTTTGGCTGGTTGACCACTCCTGGGGAAGATAAATCTATCTTCTTCAAACTAAGCAAACCTCAGTTTCCACAGACTTTTGATCAGTTGGCGTAACTGAAGGACTTTGTTTACAATCTTTTCACTTGCTGATGCAAATAAAAAGCATCAGTTTTATTTTTATTGTAACAGGCAAATTTCATTGTAATCCAGGCAAATTGCTAGCAACTGTTGCAAACTCGAATCAAAGTACAAGCGTTTGTTGCTCAACTGGCCAAGCAACAGAAAGCTTGATTTGGCAAGTCAATGTAATGTGGGATTAGTTTCTAAAAAAGCTATAATCAATTCAGACCTTTATGAGAGATGTATGAGAGGGCAAAAAACAACAACTAAATGATCTAAGTACACTGGGTTCCCAACAATTGTGGAAGAAAGCCAGAATTGTCTTGGCAGTATTGTGGTACTGAATTCTACTAATATTGAATTCGAAAACACCAAGGATTAATCCATACATAGTTGCAAGTAGATTTTTAGAAATGTTTCAATTGTCTATAAGTTTTGGAAGAGAGAGTGTTTCTGCGCCCCCAGTATTTATACAAGAGGGTTGACGGAAAAGCAATGCCTTCAATAATTAGTAACCAACTTATGCCAGTGCCGATGCACTAAAATTCTGATGTGTTTTGTGTCTATTAACTTCAGTTGATACGAAGTTAAGAAAATACATTTTCCTGTGAAAAAGCGTGTGTGGTTATTATTCATGAAATGGAAGCCTGCAGTGAATACACATTAGGCATTTTAAACAACTGCCCAAAGTAGTCCCTCCGGTTGATATTCACCACTGAATGCAGGTTGTTTATGATGACCACTGTCTTGAATGGAGTACTGTCTGTCACCGGGCCATAAAGCCCAGAAGACCTGAAGACCTGAGAATGATAGAAGATCTGTGCAATCTGTGAGAGTAATCACATGAGATGATGAACTTGATGGATCACTCAAGTTTGACATTTCAAAGAAATGTGTGGGTCACATGCCTGATATTCTATAGTGTCAGAAAGGTTTTTCAAGATGGGTTCTTCACATACTGATGGCAGAGAAGAAAGCTTCAATGGAAATGAAATTTTCAAGAAGTTGTTATCACATGACAAAATTAAGGTGAGAAATTTCTTCACAGCATCACGAGAGTTAATAAAACATGGGATTGTTGATATGACCATAAATGAAGCTTCACAGATCATCATCACCACAAAGCTTTACTTTTTGGGTGAAAATATTAAAAGGCTACAGGAACAAAATCCATGTTTATGGGTATTTTTACAGATAGTATTATTCACATGGATTTATTTGAAGCTGGCACCAGTATCGACTCAGAGTGCAATGGTCAAAACTTTGAAAAATGAATAAGCAAAGTTCAGAAGTGCAAGGCTGCGGAAATATGACAAGGTTAGGCCTCACACCTCACAGCCATCCAAGGCAATTGTAAAGTTAGATCTCATCTGCCATATTGTAGCTATGGAGAATTCTACATTTTCCCTTTTTTTAAAAGAATTTTTTCTTTAAAACTTGTCCATCGTTGACAGAATGTAGCACCTGGTGATGATTATAGTGGTAAATAGATGTAATAAAAGAGTTCATTTCAAGAATTATTTTCCCATTTTGCTTATTAAAATATCCCTGTTTAAAGATAAGGAGGTAGGGGAAGTGCTTTTTCCCCACCCCTCATATAACTACCAGAAAAAAGGCATGTCCAGTGAGGATTCATAGTGAACTGGATGTCTCCAAAGCAATATGACAAGAGTGGCAGCTGGACGGCGATTTCCTGTCAGCCAGGTCCCTCCAGATAAAGGAGAGCTGATGGGATTGCCCTCTTACACTCTGGATGGCTGTTATTCATTAATAAATGACTCATTGAGTAGCTTAAAGTTGAGGGATTTTTCACCAAGCTCACACCTGCAATATAGCCTTATGGACACAAAGTTCTGCCAAGCCCCATTTCTTAATCACCTTTGCAAATGGTTTAACTGCTTTTAGATTGTCTTTAAAAGATGTTATAGAAGAGGAACAGGTTTTATTGGACAAGAATGAGAATCGCCTGAAAGTGGGTTTATTTAAAAATGACAAGTCACAAGAATGATATGGGAAAAGATGTTACAGTAGATATACAAATATAACTGGCGGATGTCTTAATTATTAAAAGGGATATAAAAATGGCAAAATCAAAGAATGACTTGTATAGCTTTCTTAAACTGGATTTACAAACAAAGCTGGAGGATTTTGTGAGAAGGGACAAATAAAAAATGAAAACATACTCTTAGGATAGGAGTGTCAAACTCATGGCATCACGCTGTCATCATGTGACATATCACGACTTCCCCCCCTTCGTTAAAGTGGGGATGGGGGTGGGCAGCATGTGACACATCCAGCCCCACAGGGCGCAAGTTTGACATCCCTGCTCTAGGGTATTAATTAAACGGATTAAAGATCAAGATTATTAAAAATAAAAGAACACAAGTACTTTTGTTTCCACATGGAAACCACTTCTGAATTTTGTGCTTGATGTGGAAAAGAATGTAATTTTGACCTTGGGTTTTATAGACTAGATTAATAGATTTTTATAGAAATGACTTGTTCATATTACTATGGAAAAACAAAAATCTGTGATTTGATGCTAATGCCTTATTTTACTGTGACAGAGAGAGTCAGAAGTCAATGTTTCTTTTTCTTTTCTTTTCCCTACCTTTCCTCACTTCCCCCTTTCCCTTTCCTCCTCATTGTTCTTTTATTTACTTTTGTATTTTGTATTTTATAATACTTAATAATCTAATAAAAATCTTTGGAAAAAATAAAAGGAAGAAGTATAAAGTGGGCTTGTTTGATCAAAGTTAAAATAGATATGCTATTTCTGGTAACTCTTAATGGATTTTTACTGGCCCAAACTGGATGACAAGGTTTTAAGGATATGTTGAAATATGGGGGAAGAGGTTATTGCTCTTTAGGATAGAGGGATAAAATCGTTAAAAATGTTTATACTTGGTGGGACAGAGGTTATTCTTATTTTATATATATATATTTCTTTCCTTTTTACTACATTTGTATTTCTTATTCTGTTTTCTATATTTTCTTTTTTCTCTGCATTTTCTCTTTTTCTTTTCATTCTTTTATTTCTTTTGTAGTTTGTATAGTTGTTTTCTGCTTAACTATAATGTTTAATAAAATCAGTATTAAAAAAAATAAAAAACTCAGAAAAAAAGTGGTTCTTCATTTGCATTAGTAGAAAATTGGTGCTATACAACAGCTAACCTTAGTTGCTATAACGATGCAGAATCACTTGGACTCATGCTTTACAAATTCTATCAAAGTGAAGCAGGAATCAAGAAAGAAAAGAAGGATGGTCACAGGATTACAAACTACAGAAACTAATGACTTAGAATTATTGTACAATATGCATTAAATATGTAATAATTTATGTCTTTGGGCAACAATCAAACCTAGAATACCTGGCCAATTCTCCTTTAATAGAAAAACTTGTTTTTTTCCCAATTCAACATGAAATATGCTCAGTTCCGGTGATGTCTATGTCTATGTAGTAGTTTTTTTAAAATTCTACATTTCTTTAGTTGGGAAAATTCCATAATCATTGCTCTTCAAAATGTATATGTCTCCCTCTAGTGGTTATATGAATATCTGTTAATAGACAAATGCCTTGTTTACCTCCCTCAATCTTTTAAAACTTTCTCCTTCAGTTACAATCAACAGTAACTAAAATTACTGTCATGTCTGTGCATTTGAATTACATATAGTGATGCTTACCAGTTGTAAATGCTTTTGAATTTTCAATATTTTTCCATAAACACGACAAAAACGTGATATGTTCTCCAAACACATCTTAGACTAGACAAAGAGAATCCAATTAAACAAACCAAAAACATTATACCTGTTTAGAATTCTTTTTATTGGCCTTGTGTGATTGGACACACAAGGAATTTGTCTTGGTGCAAATTTCATTTCATTTCATTTATTGGATTTCTATGCCGCTCCATCTCCCAAGGGACTTGGGGCGGCGTACAATCATAAAAACACTATAAATACCATACAATTTAAAAAGAGATTAAACATGAAACCCAACAATCCAAATTAAAAATAGCACAATTCATTAAAACCCCATCCCCCTCCTCAGTCCAGGTCGGCGAGTTGGAACAACCATGTTTTCAGGCCCCGCCGGAAGGACCAGAGGTCAGGAGCCACCCGAAGCTCCAGGGGCAGCTGGTTCCATAGGGTGGGTGCTCCCACAGAGAAGGCCCTACCCCTGGGGGTTACCAGCCGACACTGTCTGGCCGACGGCACCCCAAGGAGGCCCTGTCTGTGAGAGCGCACGGGATGTTGGGAAGCCGTTATTGGCAGCAGGGTCCCCCTCAGGGACCCTGGTCCTAAGCCATGTAGGGCTTTATAGGTCAGCATCAGCACCTTGAATCTCACCCGGAGGGCAACCGGTAACCAATGCAGCGCATGCAGGAGGGGTGTAACATGGGAGTATTGGGACACTCCCATCACAAACCGTGCTGCAGCACTCTGCACAAGTTGAAGCCTCTGGGTAGTCCTCAAGGGCAGCCCCATGTAGAGAGCATTGCAGTAGTCCAGCCGGGAAGTGACGAGCGCATGAGTGACCGTGCGTAGGGCATCTCGATCCAGATAGGGGCGCAACTGACGCACCAGGCGAACCTGCAAATGCTCTCTGTATACATAAAAGAAAGATACATTCATCGAGAGTCAAGAATCATAAGGTGCAACACTTAATAATAGTCATAGGGTACAATAAGCAATCAAATCATACTAGGAAACAGTCAATATAAATCGTAAGGATACAAGCGACAAAGTTACAGTCATACAGTCACAAGTGGGAGGGGATGAGCAATAAGGAGTGATGAGAAGATTAATAGTAATAGTAGTGCAGACTTTGTAAATAGTTGGACAGTTTTGAGGGAATTATTTGTTTAGCAGAGTGATGGCATTTGGGAAAAAACTGTTCTTGTGTCTAGTTGTTCTGGTGTGCAGTGCTCTATAGTGTCGTTTTGAGAGAAGGAGTTGAAACAGTTTATGTCCGGGATGTGAGGGGTCTGTAAATATTTTCACAGCCCGCTTTTTGACTCGTGCAGTATACAGGTCCTCCATTGAAGGCAGGTTGGAGTAATTGTTTTTTCTGCAGTCCTAAGTCTGTGTCTGCCGTGTTGGGTTGCAGAACCAAACCAGACAGTTATAGAGGTGCAGATGACAGACTCAATAATTCCTTTGTAGAACTGTATCAGAAGCTCCTTGGGAAGTTTGAGCTTTCTGAGTTGTTGTTTTTTTAATTACATTTATATGCCGCCCTTCTCCAAAGACTCAGGGCGGCTTACAATTTTTGGGATACAACCCAATGCGCTCAGCAATAGCCTTCATTCCATTGTATATGGCTGCTTATTACTAAGCGGCATTATTACGAAGTCAGCTTATTGCCCCCAACAATCTTGGGTCCTCACTTTACCTACCCCAAGAGGATGGAAGGCTGAGTCAACCTTGAGCCTGGTGGGATTCGAGCCTGCACTAATTGCAGGCAGCTGGAACTTAAGTGCTAGGCATTTAACAGCCTGCACCACCAAGGCTCCTAGCTGGTGCAGAAAGAACATTCTTTGTTGTGCTTTTTTTATGATGATTTTGATGTTAGGTGTCATGTGATAGAACCTAGAAATTTGAAGGACTCTACTGTTGATACTATGTTGTCTAGTATTGTAAGAGGTGGTAGTATGGGAGAGTTTCTTCTAAAATCTACCACCATTTCTGTGGTTTTGAATGTGTTCAGTTCCAGATTGTTCCAGTTACACCACAAGGCAAGTTATACAACCTCCTGTCTATATGCGGATTCGTCATTGTCTCAAATGAGACTAATCACTGTTGTGTCATCACACAAGTTTATTGATTTATTGAGGAAAATTATCCAAAGCTATATATTTGTGGGTGGAAAAAGTATATGAACCTTTGCTTTCAGTAGCTTGTGTGCCCCCCTTGGGTAACCACAGTAAATGTTTTCCATAACTGCTGATTGGTCCTATACATTGGCTACGAGGCATTTTAACCTGTTCTGCCTTACAACACAGCTTCAACTAAAGGATGTTTGAGGGCTTCTTGTGTGAATAAGATTAAAATCAGTGACTTTGACTTGGGCATCCAAAACTTTATTACCTTTCTTCTGATTTAACCATTTTTTGTTGTTGTACAACTTCTATATTTTCTATCCTTCTCTTACTGCCTGATGCACTCTCTGAGCTTCAGTTCATGGACAGATACTCTGACATTTTGCTGTAAAAATTGCTAGTACAATACAGAATTCATACATCCATCAGTGATGCAAGCCATCTTAGTCTGGAGGCTGAAACTACCATACTGCCACCATCAGTGATGCAAGCCATCTTAGTCTGGAGGCTGAAACTACCATACTGCCACCACCATGTTTCACAGATGGGATAAGGTTCTTATGCTGAATCAGGTATTCAGCAGGTTTTGACCAGTTCCTGTCACGCCCACCAAAACCAGTAGTAAAAAATTTGAATCTCACCACTGGCTGGAATGCAGTGTTTGCCAAGGATGATACTTTTCATTTAAGCCAAAAAGTTATATTTGGTTCTCATCTATCCACAGAATATTCCTTCAATAGCTTTCTGGATGTAGTCTTTCATAAAACGTAGACAAGCAAAGGTTCATATACTTTTTCCACCCACAAATATATAGCTTTGGATAATTTTCTTCAATAAATCAATAAACAGGTGTAATGTTTTTGATTTGTTTAATTGGATTCTCTTTGTCTTTTTAGAAAGCAGTAACTTTCTCCTTGCAACCCTGCCACACGTGCAGTCTTATTGTTCATTTGTTGTTCAGTTATTGGGTATTACAGGCCTTGCTCGTGGGGTGATCTCAATTGTTTGACTACTCCTGGGGAAAGTAAAAGTGTTGTTGAATTGCCTACATTTGCACACAATCAGCCACCTGATAGTGAACTGGTGGAATTCAAACACTTTGGACATAGTTTTGTAACTATTTTTCAGCCTAGTAAATATCAACACTGGTTTTTCAGTGGTCCTCAGAAATCTTTGTTTGAGGCATGCCACACCTCCACATACTTGTGTTGTGAAGACCAGACTTGATCCTGAATACCCTGAATTTTGTCCTTTGAATAAGACAGGCCTTCACACAATCATACATGATTTCCAACCCATCAATTGAAACACCTTAGTCTAATTTCTTGTTGAAATGAACTGATAATCTTAGAGCAGGAGTCCCCACCAGGCCAGTCCATGGCCTGTTAGGAACCGGGCCGTACAGTTGGAGGTGAGTGGTGGGCAAGTGAATGAAGTTTCATCTGTATTTGCAGCCATTCCCCAACACTAGCATCATCCCCTTAGCTCACCTCAGTTCATCAGGCATTAAATTCCCATAGGAGTGTGACCCCTACTATAAATTGTACACGCCAGGGATCTAGGTTGTGCACTCCTCCTCCTGCTCCTCTGGGGCATGAAAAAAAATGTCTTCTACAAAAACAGTCCCTGGTTCCCAAAAGATCGGGGATTACTATCCAAGAGTTTCAGATAGTACATTTCTCCACAAAATCTATGTAGCTTTGGATCATTTTCCTTAATAAATCAATGAAAAAATATGATGTTTTTGGTTCATTTGCTTAATTGGTTTCTTTTAGGCTGTGAAGCTGATCACATTTTAGGTCATATGCAGAAATATTTAAGGATTCACTAATTTTTAAAAATCACTATGCATGTATGCAAGTACACAATATATCTGATAACCAAGATGTGTTTAAATAGGACACGGCACCATCACAGTCATTTTTCTTATATCTGCAGTGTTTAAGAATTATCAATCATAGATCAAAAAGATTTTAGGTAGACTTTGATAGATCCATAATATACATAGTTGGCTTTTAATTGGGGTCAGCTTTTGACAAAAATATTGATAATTGAAATCACATCATCATAGCAGTAACAAGAAGGACAGTAAGGCTAGATAATAACTACTATTTGGGATTCAACAATCACATCAGACATTCAGCCATCTACTTATGAATTATATATGCATGCCATCCTTATACTGATTCCCCTAAGCAACCCTCTGATGCTTACTTCTTTTCACTATCATTTTCTCTTCCACAATATACAAAAATATACTTTTTTATTAGATTATTAAATTCAGAATTACATTTGTTACAGAGGCTTCTGTCTCATTTGGTGTCTACCAGCTATGGTTATGAAAGCATGCATCATGGTAGTTCTGTTGCATAGAAAAACCTATTTTTCCTACAAACCTCATATTATGTTAACTTTCATAAAGCAGGTTGGCAGTTGGAGGTTTGACAGTTGGATGGGATTTCTACATAACAGCCACAAGTGAGCTTAAGAAGCAATGTAATGTTTGCTTAGAATGGTTCAACAAGGAAAAGGCATGGCAAGCTAACAATAAAAATGAAACTGAAGATAAAGATCTTTGAGAACAAAGTGATTCACAACTGCAAAAATAGGCAATTCAGAAGGATCTAGAAATGGTTAATCTGAGATTTTTGAAGGAGAAGTGAGTCTTTTATGACAAAAACAAAAACCCTTACAGGCAAGCTCACTCCACTGGGATTTTGGTTATTTCTGGTCTTCGGCTTGAACTGAAAGTGCTGATGGATTCATCCTCACATCCCTATATATATATATTTATTTATTTGACTTATATGCCGCCCCCTCTCCCGAAGGACTCGGGGCGGCTTACAAAATAAAAACAACACAACGATAAAACCAGATTAAACAAATCAAGCCGAATTAACACTAAAATCCCAGAATTAAAACTCTTAAAAACCACCCCACCCCAGGGTCACAGCCCGGGTTGATTAAACAACTAGGTCTTCAGATCGCGATGGAAAGTGCGGAGGTCAGGGGCCAGGCAGAGCTCCAGGGGAAGTTGATTCCAGAGGTCAGGGGCCGCGACAGAGTAGGCCCGTCGTTGGGGGACTGCCAGCCGGCACTGCCCGGCCGACGGGACCCCAAGGAGCCCCTGTCTGTGGGTTCGCACAGGGCGGTTAGTGTTCGACCTCGGCAGCAGTCACTCCCTTAAATAATGAGTAGGATTGCAGTAGGAACATGCCTCAGGAACCATTTTATGGGATATATTTTTACAATATTGCATATATTTCTTTCCCAATCCATCACTAAAAGTCATAGTTAATATTTTTGGTCTTAAAGTACAGAAGCATCTTCTTTGTCCTCTCAAACATTTTTTGCCCTGAACAAAATCTAGCATAGTTCATTGACAATATGGTTGATGATATGAGATTGGTCTCTATTTAAGGCAAGTCCATATATACAAATGGGTCCGGCATTCATTGGAAAGAGGTTTATACTCATATCCAAAAGTAGCCCTGTTGATTCATCAGAAACATGGAAGAAGGCCACTTCATTCCAGACTTCCACACCTGCAACTTACTAGTTGGTCAACTTAACAGGTGGCTAAACTGGCCTTTCAGAGCATCCGCCTACAATCAGGCAACCCTGTCCCACCAAGTGTTAGAGAGATCAGTTGCTGGTTATTGGAGGCTTTTTAAGTATTTTTTATCCCCATTTATTATTTTATAAGTAACTCGAGATAGTGAACATACTTAATACTCCTTCCTCCTCTTTTATTCCCCCACAACAACTGTGTGAAGTGAATTGAGCTGAGAGAGAGAGAGTGACTGGCCCAAAGTCATCCAGTTAAGCTTTATGCTTAAGGCAGCACTAGAACTCACAGTGTCCTGGTTTCCAGCCTGGTGCCTTAACCTCTTTTCCTTTGCAGATGCTGCAGGGGAAACAAGACCACAAATGACTTCACTTCACTTGTCCCATATTAAAACTATAAGGACAGTATCACCTGCCACAATAGGCTTTGGCAGTTAGAGCACCAGGATAATGGTGACATTTGTTTCTGCTGACTTAAGGCAGTGGTGGGCGGCTGCTGATTCAGACTGGCTCACCCGTACAATAATTCCGACCACCAGATGGGTCTGCCCACTCGCCCCAGTGCGAGTGGACAGGGCCATCCGCCCTATATATCTGGCTCACTTGCCCTGCCCACGCAGCCCAGCTGCTTTCCATTCCTTGCTCGCTCTGCTCACCGCAGCTGCCGTGTGCTGGAAATCACCATGTTTTTGCAGCCGTGCGCAAGTGCAGATGGTGCATGCACGTGAAACGCATGTGCAAGCACAAAGGGGGAATATGCGCCCATACTCACATTTTCGGTTCTGCACTAGACAAACCAGTTGTTACAGTATGTGCAGCCTACCTCTGATTTAAGGGCTAAGTAGATTGCACTTCAACATGGACTGTACTCTGACTGTACTCCTAGTGTTCACAAATAAATGAAAACAACACCATGCTATACATTTCTTGCTGCAGTATGTCTCAAATGGCAGAATGGCCTGACAGAAAAATAAAGCAAGGTTAGAATCCAAAGTATTATTTTATATAACATAGAAGATTTTGCTGGTCTAGGTCAATTATGACCTATAAACTATATAAACTTTTATAATATTTTAAATAATTTTTGTTATGTATGCAGAGTTTGAAATGATTGGTTGTTGTTGTAAAGTGTTTGAATTCATTGGTTGTAAAAGTGCGGGAAAACCCTACACTCTGATTGGCTGGCAGCTGTGGCAGCCAGCTATAAATAGCTGCCGCACCTGAGCCATTTGGGTTCGTTCTGAGCTGAAGTCACAATAAACTAAGAGCTGAAGCACTCCACGCCCTGCCTCTCTCTCTTAACTTAACACTGGCGACGAAGGTGGGATATTCCCGAAGAGAAGGCAACGCAGAACAGAGAAGAGCGAGATGGCTGCGCTGAACACCCACCCAGCCCCGTTCAATCCAAAGAACGAAGACTGGGAGTCGTATGCAGATCGGTTTCAGATGTATTTAGAAGGAAACGATCTGGCTGCCATTTCCAAGCAGCGGAAGAGGGCGGTGTTCCTCACTTATTGCGGTCCTGCAGTCTTCAAGATGGCGAAGGCATTGGCTGGCTCAGCAGACGTGAAGGTAATGGCATGGTCTGACCTGGAGAGACTTTTAAGGGCACACTCCACGCCCCAAGTATCATGCCTCATTAAGAGACACAAGTTTTATTGCCGCGATCAGGGAGAAGACGAAAGCGTCAGTGACTTCGTGGCAAGTTTAAGGAGCATTGGGGGTGCGTGCAAATTCAGCATTTTGGAGGAGGCCATGTGCGATCGTTTTGTATTGGGCCTTAAAGACAAGGTTTTACAGAGCAAATTACTGATGAAACCCAAGATCACGCTGAAAGAAGCCATAGAGGAAACATCTTCAGCAGAGGCCACCAAATCCTCAGCAGCAGCCATGAGAAAGATGAACAAAACTACGGGCCATTCTGATGGGGAAAAGACCACCACAACTCATTTTGATGAACTTGAATCTGAGTCAGAATACAGTGGAGAAGAAGAAGGAATTAACAGACTCAGAATGGAGCAGAAATGAAATGACCTGAGAAGAAAGAGGCGAGATTTCCACTGCATAGGTTGTGGGGGGAACCACCCCCGCACTGAATGCAAGTTCCTGGACGCCATTTGCCTCCGTTGTGAAAAAAGAGGGCACATCGCAAGAGTCTGCAAATCATCCAGAACTCCACCAAACAGAAGGAAATTTGCTGCAAACAACAAAGACAGAGAAGTCAAGCCAAACAACACCAGCAAGAAAATGGGGCACAGCACAGAAGCAAATGGAAAAAATGAAACTCATCAAACAGTAACTATTGGTCATTCCTCTTCATTAAATAACAGGAAAGTGCATGTCAAGGTATTTATTGAGGGAAGGCCTTGCCAAATGGAAGTGGACTCAGGTTCATACCTATCCATGGTGTCATGGGACACTATTCAGAGACTGATACCAGACATTCAGGAGACTCATTTCAAGAAACAAGCACTAACTCTTAAAGACTACCAAGGGAACAAGATTCCAGTAGTTGGAACAAGAGAATTCAACGTGAAATTCAAAGGCCACACCAAGCGCCTGCCATTGACCATTGTAAGTAAAGATCGCCCAAGTTTGCTGGGACTAGAGTGGTTCAACCCACTGGGCATCGAAGTAACTGGCATCAATCACGTGAGCAACACTGAGTGGGAAGAATCATTGAAGTCTGAGTTTCCAGAGGTCTTCAGCGACGGATTAGGCAAGTACTTGGGGACCCCTATCACTTGTAACCTAGGTCCCAAGGTACAACCAATCCGTTTAAAACCCAAGAGGGTACCATTTGCCTTAAAGGAAAAAATAGATGAACAATTAGATAAACTGATAGCCCAAGGGGTACTAGAGCCCACAGACCATTCCAGGTGGGAGACACCCATAGTCACGCCAGTCAAGGCTGACGGTTCTGTGAGAATCTGCAGGGATTACAAGGGGACATTGAACCATGCGCTACAACAGAGCGCATATCCGGTTCCAGTGGTTCATCATTTATTACATTCTCTGGGCAGGGGCACAGTCTTCGCCAAATTGGACCTGGCCCAAGCATACCAGCAGTTAACAGTAGATGATCTAACTGCAGAAGCCCAAACCATTGTAACCCATCGGGTGCATTCAAATGCAAGAGGTTACAATTCAGAGTAAGTGTGGCGCCAGGCATATTTCAAAGCCTCATGGAAAGGATGCTACAAGGGTTACCTGGGGTAGTGCCCTATTTTGATGATGTTTTAATCTCTGCTGAAAATGACACTCAATTACAGGAGAAACTCAGAGAAGTCCTGACCAGGTTCAGAAAAGCAGGGTTAAAAGTAAAAAAGAAAAGTGTACACTAAGAACTGACAAAGTAGAATTCTTGGGATATATGATTGATCAACAGGGCATCCACCCCACAGAAGCCAAAGTCCAGGCAATCAAAGAAGCCCCCAGACCAAAATGCAAAACTGACTTGCAAGCATTCCTGGGACTTGTTAATTTCTACCATATGTTTCTACCTCAGAAAGCAACCATTGCAGAACCCTTACATAGATTACTGGACAAAAAATCTGCATGGGTTTGGGGCAGAAAAGAACAAGCTGCATTTAACAATATAAAGAGACTAATCACTTCTGATTGTGTATTGATACAATTTTCTGGGACTTTACCTGTAGTATTAACTTGTGATGCATCCACTTTTGGAGTGGGGGGAGTGTTGAGCCACATGCTTCCCAATGGAAGGGAAGCTCCTATTGCCTTTTACTCTCGCACTTTGACTAAAGCAGAGAGGAACTACAGTCAACTGGACAAGGAGGCCTTGGCAATTGTAGCAGCAGTCAAGAAGTTCCACAAATACGTCTATGGGAGAAGTTTCACCATTGTCACAGATCACAAACCACTGTTGGGCATTGTGGCAGGAGATAGACCAACGCCAACCATCCTGTCACCCAGAATGCTGAGATGGGCTGAATTTCTTGCTGCTTATTCATATAAACTCATCCATAGGCCAGGAAAAGACATTGGACACGCAGATGCCTTGAGTCGCTGCCCACTTCCTCTACACACTGAGGACCCTGCTCCTGAAACTTACACCTTTTTTCTAGAAACTGTTGCCAAGCTTCCAGTCCATGCTGCTACAATTGCTAGAGAAACTGCCAAGGACACTTTATTGGCTCCTATTGTGAGTTGGGTTAAAAAAGGTTGGCCACTGCAAGATATACCTCAAGCTTCCCAACCCTTCAAATCCAGGCAAACTGAATTATCTGTTTTAAGGGGATGTATTTTGTGGGGAAACAGGGTGGTTATTCCTGCAAAACTACAGAAAGAGGTTTTGGAAATGTTACATGAGGGTCATCCGGATATTGTCAGAATGAAGGCCAGGAGTTATGTATGGTGGCCAGGTATAGACAAAATGGTTGAAAACTGGGTTGCATCCTGTCCAAACTGTCAGAAAGTCAGGCCTGCACCACCTCTCGGCCCAACACAGGAATGGGAATGTCCTAGGGGTCCATGGTCCAGGCTTCATATTGATTTTGCTGGCCCTACCAGAGGGCACACGTTCCTTATTGTGGTAGATGCATACTCCAGATGGTTGGAGGTTATCCCTATGGCCTCCACCACAGCAGACGCTGTTATCAAACAGCTTAAGAAACTTTTTGTAACTCATGGGCTACCTGATGTTATTGTTTCTGACAATGGTCCTCAATTTACTGCCAACCTTTTTGAATCATATCTAGCACAACTGGGTATCAGACACGCCCTTACAGCCCCTGGGCATCCTTCGACTAACGGCCAGGCTGAACGCATGGTACGCTTCACCAAAGAGAAGCTCCAACAATTGGGTCCAGGGGACATCACTGAGAAAGTTGAAAAACTACTCAGTATCCAACATATCACTCCTAACCCATCCACTAATTTAACTCCAGCTGAGCTTTTGATGGGTAGAAAACTCAGGTTTACCCTGGACCGCCTTCACCCCACTTACGCACCCAACGCACCCTTAGATTCCACTAGCAAAACTCACCACTTCTCTGTGGGTGATTTTGTTTATGCTAAAAACCTTGTAGGTAACCCATTATGGATTCCTGCAGAGATACCCCAGGTTACAGGCCCCAAGTCTTACAGGGTTCAAACTGAGGATGGTGTCTTGTGGAGTAGGCACATAGACCAGTTACGGTCCAGACTGCCTCTGGAGCATCACCCTTGCTCCTCTCTGGATTACATTCCCACAGCCTTTTCTAGGGGGGAAGGGGGAGATAATGGAGGTAATGAGCAAGTAAGAATCAACCCCATGTGTAACGAGCTAACACGACAGGAACCATCCCAAAACCTGTCACAGTCCCAACAACCATTTTCACAAATGGAGGATTGTACATCACTATCAGACTTAGGGGACAACGCTGGGTTGGAAATGGATTGGGAGGAGAGACCAGGTTGCAGTAACCAAACAGGTTCTACCAGTACAAGAAATCCTAATAAGGAAATGTTGGCAGATACATTTCCTTCCTCACAAGGTGAGATTCCCAAAACACCTGAACCACGCAGGTCTCAACATACCCGTAAGAGCCCCACCTATTTACAAGAGTATATTAGATAGATGGGGTTTGAGTATGGACCAAACCTGGTGGGGAGGGGTGTTATGTATGCAGAGTTTGAAATGATTGGTTGTTGTTGTAAAGTGTTTGAATTCATTGGTTGTAAAAGTGCGGGAAACCCCTGCATTCTGATTGGCTGGCAGCCGCGGCAGCTGGCTATAAATAGCTGCCGCGCCTGAGCCATTCGGGTCTGTTCTGAGCTGAAGTCACAATAAACTAAGAGCTGAAGCACTCCACGTCCTGCCTCTCTATGCGAACTTAACAATTTTAATAGATGAGACAATGTTGATTTTTTCGTGGCACTCTGTTTCTTTTCTTGGAATGCTGCCTTTTAATATAAACTAATTATATAGAACCTTTTAATATTATGAATATGCATACTTTTGGGTTTCATGACCAACTTAATGTAATGATTTAGTTCTGACATTTGCTTATTGTACATGGATCAATTATGAACAAAATAAATCCTACACAATATAAGATAATAAACATTTTTAGTAAAATTGAGATATTACTATGTTTTGGAAGATTATGAAGCACCAACACAACTATTAGTACAATGCATAAAGCTAGCAAGCATAACATTTCCATACAGAAAAAGACAATGGCTTTCAGATTGGAGGCAATTTGAATTCTTATTTGGACATAATATTAAGTAAACAAGCAAGACACTTTATTTCAAACTAGCTTATTTAATAGATCAGAAATGACACATACCACATAGAATAACGTCAAGATTTGTTTTAATCAAAAAACAAGTCAGGATCAGGAGAGGAACAAAGTGATCTTGACTTCCTCATAGGTTATTCTTTTCATTTCTGCCAATAGCTACAATGAATCTGAACACAAACCAGCACTAAAACAAGACTCTAGGTTCAGACATAGCTGTAATTGAACCAAGATAGCATTTTCAAAGGATCAAATTATGGTTTCAAACTGCAAGGTAATCCTCAACGTACAATCACAAATGAGCTTAAAATTCACATTGCTAAGCAAAAGAGTTATTGAGTTTTGCCCCGCTTTACATCCTTTCTTGTCACAGTTGTTAAGTGAATCACTGCAGGCGTTAAGTTGGTAACATAGTTATTAAGTGAATCTGGCTTCCACATTGACATTGCTTGTCAGAAGATCACAAAAGGTGATCACATGATCCCAAGACACTGCAACCATCATAAATACATGCCAGTTGCCAAATGGCCAAAGTTTGATCATGTGACCATGGGGATGCTACAATGGTAACTGTCAAAAATGGTCATAGGTCACTTTTTTCAATGCTTTTGTAACTTTGAATGGCCACTAAATGAATCGTTGTACAGTTCTTCTCCCAAATGACCATACATTTTTTCTGACTTAGAAAAAAGATTTAATATCACTCTTAGCCAAAAACAAACCACTTGTGGATCACCTTGGATTTAGTGTGTGAACTGTGCTAGTGCAAATCATCTTGTACATCACCATGACATACTTGTGTGTTCTAACCTAAAAGTAGGGATTGAAAAGCAATGGGAGTATTTGAATGCTGTGGTTGCATGTAGTTTCTACATTAAAGCATTTCAGAGTGCATCTTAAATCATTAAATTGCTCTGCTTGGTAATGTTTCTAAACATTAAATTGCTGTTTATTTATCCTTTATCATAGGAGCCTAGAAATTTATAAAAACATACCAAATACCTGAGTGGTAAAGCAGCCATGAAGGCTTTGGGGAAAAATATTTAAATGCTGTGTTGTGTCCATGCCTACAAAGATCAGAGTAGCACAAGCAATGGTATTCTATATGATACTCTGTCAAGAACCTTGGAGTACTCATCTCTAATGATCTAAGTGCTAGAGCCCACTGTAACTACATAGCCAAAAAGGCATTAAGAGTTGTTAACCTAATCCTACGTAGCTTTTTCTCTGGTAATATCACACTACTAACTAGAGCATACAAAACATTTGCTAGACCAATACTTGAATACAGCTCATCAGTCTGGAACCCGCATTACGTATCTGATATTAATACAGTTGAGAAAGTCCAGAAATATTTCACAAGAAGAGTTCTCCACTCCTCTATTCGTTGCAGAATACCTTATGCCACCAGACTTGAAATTCTAGACCTAGAAAATCTAGAACTACACTGCCTTCGGTCTGATCTAAGTATAGTACATAAAATTATATATTGCAATGTCCTACCTGTCAATGAATACTTCAGCTTCAACCATAACAATACAAGAGCACACAATAGATACAAACTCAAGATAAACAGCACCAAACTTGATTGCAGGAAATATGACTTCAGCAACAGAGTGGTCAATGTCTGGAATACTCTACCTGACTGTGGTATCTTCCCCAAACCCCCAAAATTTTAACTTTAGACTGTCTACTACTGACCTCATCCCTTTCCTAAGAGGTCTGTAGGGGCGCACCAACGTGCCTACTGCCCCTGTCCTATTGTTTCTTTTTATTTTTTTTATATGTATCCATTTCATGTATTCATAACTATGTTTATACTTATACCTGTTATCTTATAATCGCTTGACAAATAAAATAAATAAATAAATAAATAAATATAAAAATAAAAAATAAAATGGAATCGAAAGCAAAACAGATAGGAAAAATATTGAAACCTTTGAACTATAATGTTGGAGAAGATTCCGGGAAATATTGTGGAGTGTGGACAGTTAAGAAAACAAACCAATGAATCACTGCACAAAATCAATGCGGAGTTCACTTGAGGTACAAATGATCAGGCTGAAATTCTACTTTCAACACATTATGTGGAAAATGCTCTAATGCCCAAAAAGATATATGTCAATGATTTGAATGCTCTTATATAAGTAAGAAAGTTCTTTATGTGCAGAGAACTAAAATAATACAAGTTACTTTCCTAGTTTTCTCCCAAAGGAAAGAATTTTCTATGTACACTTTTCATATACGTGACAGTGATATGGAATATCTAATATATGTCATCTTCACCTATCTATATATCCTGAAATAACACAACAATACATCTTATATTTTCAGACAATCTAAGTTGTCTTCTGGAACATTTAGAAGAATGGATTTTTTTAATGCTTCAAGTTTCCTTTTATCTGGACTTATAGTACAGAGTCTCTAGGCATCAGCAATTGGGAAAGATCCTGATATATAGCTCTTCAGGAAGTTACCATTTGTGTGGAAACCAGAATTTTGCTTCTTTTTTCTACTTCAAACAATATTCACTGCACATATTAATAGAAACCTAGCTTTTGCACAATAATAAACATTTACTATAGGAGTTGGAGAATGATGGTGTTATTAGTAACTTCATGATCCAGGCTCTTGCACACCAGGAAAAAACTATAACTAAACTATAAGAAAGATTTTCCTCTCTGGTTGGCATTAATCATTACATTGCCTACAGTGGAAAACAAAATGGTTTTTTGTCATATTTAAATCCAGTTTTTTGCACTGTTCTACTTGGTAGTTATTTGTTTTAGCTTTTTCCTGCTGCACCACACCCAGGGTACAAACTATGTACAAGTCATGGCCATTGCTTCATTTAAAACAAGAGCATCATAATGATAGCACAATTTATTTGCTTGATAGAAAGACTGCATTATAATGAAGGTGTGCTTTGATTGCCTGGCTTTGAACTCCTGACAGGTTGCAACCCTAAATGCAAACAATTTTGAAAGCAAACAAGTAAATGTGAAGAAGAGAAAGGGAAAATGTCACTAATCCATTCACCATACATTTTAAAACACAGCTAGGAATATTTTGTTCTCTAAAGCTATACTTGTTCTCTGACAAAATACAAAAGCAAGTATTTCCAATAAGATATCCTTGAACTAAAGATCAGCAATTATGAGTTCTCTGGTGTCAACCTTTTAATTTTTAAACAGGAGTTTTAATTTGATTTATGGAAAAATAGGCAAACCATACAAAATTATCACAAAATTTTGCACCAAGTTTCTAGACTTAGGCTTTAGAAATAAAGTTATTCGTTTTATGTAACAATTCACCGTGTACTTGGTTGCCATGTAGTTCTTAGAGATGAAACACCTGTTAGGAAAAAGAAGTGGAATTTTAATTCAAGAACAACAAATAAGGTTGAATATACAGGCCCAGATCCAGGTATGGGTAACCCTTGAGTTATGATCAAATTGGGACCAGAATTTCAATCCCTAAGCAATATGGTCATTAAGTGAGTCATCATATGACCAGACCCAATTTTACAACAATTTTTAACACGGACATTAAGTGAATGACTATGGTTGTTAAATGAATCACACACTTGCTAAGGGCCTTGGTGGTACAGGCTGTTAAATGCCTAGCACTTAGTTCCAGCTGCCTGCAATTAGTGCAGGCTCAATCCCACCAGGCTCAAGGTTTGTTTATTTATTTATTTATTTATTTATTTATTTATTTATTGGACTTGTATGCCGCCTCATCTCTGAAGACTCGGGCACAACTAAAAACAACAACAATAAATAAAAAGAAATTAAACTAATTTCACAAGCCCAAAAATACAAAAACTAAAATTTACAGTGGTTAAAATAATTAAGAAACCCATCCCCACCCCAAGGAGGGTCACAGCCCGGATTGGTCGAACAACCAGGTCTTCAAATCATGGCGGAAGGTGCGGAGGTCAGGGGCCAGGCGGAGCCCCAGGGGCAGTTGGTTCCAGAGGTCAGGGGGCATGACAGAATAGGCTCGTCGCCGAGGGAATGCCAGCTGACATTGGCTTGCCGGGACCCGAGTCAGCCTGTGTGCTCGCTCGCAGAGGCGGTTGGCACTCGATATCGGCAGAAGACGCTCCCTTAAATATTGAGGACCCATGTCGTGAAGGACTTTGTATGTTAAAACCAGAACCTTGAATCTCACCCGAGTGCAACCGCAACCAATGCAGGCAGCGAGGGGGGTAACATGGGAGAATCGGAAACTCCCATCACCACCAGCTGCGCATTTTGCACCAGTGCAATCTCCAGATGGTATGGGGCAGTCCTAAATAGAGAGCGTTGCAGTAGTCGAGTCTAGAGGTAACAAGGGTGAGTGACTGTGGCGAGGGCATCTCGGTCCAGAAATGGGCGCTGACGAACAAGGCAGAGCTGGCAAAGGCCCCTGGCACGGCCCCCACCTGCTCCTCCAGCCGGGCCGTACATCCAGGAGGACCCCCAGATTCCGCCCTATCCACAGGGGCAACACCTCTCCCCTATGGCCAGAGATGGATATTCCTGACTGGGCTGAGATGCCGGTATGCACAGCCACTCAGTCTTGGCGGGTTGAGTCGAAGCATGTTCCCGCTCATCCAAATCCTGCAGCATCCAAACACCGGGTCATCAGGAGAGGGCATCACTGATCTGGTTTGGGGTGGAGATGTACAGCTGGGTGTCATCTGCATACTGATGGAATCTCACCCCAAAACCACGGATGATCTCACCCAGCGGCTTCATGTAGATGTTAAATAGAAGAGGAGAGGACCGACCCTGAGGGACCCCACAGAGAGCACCCTCGGGGTCAACCTCGACCCCCCAACACCGATTGAGCCCAGAGGTAGGAGGTGAACCACCAAGAACAGTGCCCCCCACTCCCAACCCCCAGGCATGAAAAGGATACCATGGTCGATGGTATCAAAAGCCGCTGAGAATCTAATAGGACCAGGACAGAGGAAAAACCCTGTCCTGAGCCCTCCAGAGATCCATCAGCGCGACCAATGCCGTCTCCATGCTGTAACGGGTTGGAAGCCCGATTGTACGGATCCAGGTAGTCCGCTTCATCCAGGAAAAGTGGAAACTGCTGAGCCACCACTCTCAACAACCTTGCCAAAAGCGAAGGTTGGAGACTGGACGAAAGTTGTCTAACACAGTCGGGTCCAGGGCAGGCTTCTTCAGGAGGGGTCTCACCACCGCCTCCTTCAAGCGGAGGAAAAACACCTCTCTTAGCGTTGACAACTGCCGAGCCAAGCAGGTGGCCTCCTTGGCGGCATAAGCCAACCAGGAGGGACAGGGTCCAACAAACATGTGGTGGAACTCAGCCGCCGCATAGTCCTGTCCACTTCATCCTCGAAACAGGATCAAACTCATCCCAGATCACACTGGCGGACTGCTTGTATCCCGCTCCCCAGACCACGCAAATCACAGGACAACCCGCTCCAATCCGAGTGATCTTATCCGACAGATATTGACCAAACTCCTCAGCCCTTCCCGCAATGGGTCCGCCCCTCCCCCATACGAAGGAGAGAGCAGATAGCCTGAAACAGAGGCTGGGCGGTTATCTCTGACGCTATGAGGCGGAGAGATAAGACCTTCTCGCTCTCATAGCTACCAGGTAAGTCCTAATATGGGCTCTTAGCTGGGCTCGATCGGTTGGGAGCGGGTGGACCTCCACCTGCTCTCTAAACCCCTCCGATGGCTTCATCTCCCGGCTCCTCAGTATACCAAGGAGCCATCCAGGATCCACGGCGTGTGAGGGCGCATGGGGACAACCCTGTCGAGGGCATCTGATGCAGCCTGTTGCCAAGCGGCCGCCAGATCCTCGGCAGAGCTGTGGGCAAGGAAGAGGAAAAACCCCAGTTCCGCCTGGAACCTCTCAGGGTCCATCAGCGTCTGGGGGAACCATCTAAATGGTTCCTCATCCCAGCAGTGGGGCCTGTTGGAAGACCAGCCGTGGAGATAGTGATCAGACCATGGGCACGCGCCGTAAAAGTGGCTTGCCCTCTGTTACTACACCACTGTTCAGAGACAAAAACTAGGTCAAGGGTGTTTCCCCCTCATGAGTCGGGCCTTGAATCAATTGGGTCAGGCCCATTGCTTCCATAGAAGCCATGAATTCCTGGGCCAAAATGCCCCCTGGGAGGAGATTGAAGTCCCCAGGACTATAAGGCCGGAACTCCACGCCACCTCCAAGAGGAGATCGAGAAGCCCAGGCAGGGCCGCTGTCACACAGCTGGGGGAAAGGTATGCAAGCAGCAAGCCCACCCGACCGTTAGGCCCCCACCTCAAGGAGGGTCTCACTCCCACCTATCTCTGGAACTGACCTCCCTTGGAAACAGGGTCTCCCGATAACCACGGCCACCCCGCCACCCCTTCCCTGGGCCCGTGGCCGGTGCAGAACCCAGAAACCTGGAGGGCACAGATCAACCAGAGGGACACCTCGCTCCGGGCCCAACCAGGTTTTGGTGATACAGGCCAGGTCCGCAGCCTCCTCCTCAATGATCTCACAGAGGAGGGAGGACTTATTAGCCACGGACCTGGCATTAAAATACACCAACCTAAGCCGGGGCCAGACCCTGATGGGGGAAAAGTCCTGAACAATTCCAGGACCGCCGTTAAATATCCAGGACATGATGAAATAGTCCAGGCAAATAGAGCAAGTCACAGACATAATAGGGGGTAGGGCAGAAGAGAGTCAAGAATAACACAGATCCGGAGATGACATAGGGACAATGATGGCATAGGGGCATGCAAGAGCCCAAAAGAAGGATCCAAATACGGCATGATTGTTAATGCCAGGACCCTCGTAATAAAAGTCCAGAGTCCAGGATCCAAAAGTCCCAAAAAGCGCCAGCTTTCCATGGGGGTGTCACTCCTCGATGACACAGCAAATTCCAACACCCCTCCCTGCTAGGCGGCAGCCGGCTCGTTCGTCCCAGTTGATGACCAACATAGCAGCTATCTCCACGGAGCCCTTCTTCCCGAGCTCTCACCTCGAAGCTCTCATCTCCAAAGCTCTCACCTTCAGGAGCGGGGGCAGTGACTTAGAAGATGATCCTGGGGAAATACCCCCGATGCCGCAGGCCCACTGATGCAATCCGGGCTCCGCCCGACTGTTGAGGCAGCTGGGGCCGCCGAGGCCTTGAACCCGCCCCAGGCGGGCCAGAAAGAACTGCCACCCGACCATCTGGGAGGTCGACCAGCCACTTGGAGATCCCCATGCAAGCCCCCATGGCTCCCACAGATTGTTGGCACTGCAGCCGCCCTTCCCGAGGCCGGCCGCCACCACAACAGCCGGCCTCGTCATCATCTGTGCCGCATCCGCCACTGCCATCTCCCTGCCACCAGTCGCCTCCAAGCTGCCAGAGAAAAACTTCTCTGGCCGCATCACGCTGCCAGCTAAATCAAGCCGAAACAGCTCAGCGCTACACTTCTGACCCTCCGGAGAAGAACCCGGGGGGGGGTCTAGCAGCGGGGGGGGGAATTCCCCTCTGTAACCACCGAATGTTCTCCAATCCCCCCAAAGAGCCTATTCTGCGTGGACCGCCATCTCGGGCATGCGCAGTCCAAAAAGGTTGACTCAGCCTTCCATACTCTCAGGGTAGGTAAAGTGAGGACCCAAGATTGTTGGGGGCAATAAGCTGACTTTGTAAAAAATGCTGCGGAGGGGAGGCAAAAAAAGCCCTAGTAATAAGCAAGCATATACAATGGAATGAAGGCTATTGCTAAGCATTGGGTTGTGTCCCAAAACTTGTAAGCTGCCCTGAGTCTTCGGAGAAGGGCAGCATGTAAATGTAATTAAAAAATCTGACTTCTCCAACTGACATTGTCAAAAGCTGGTTGAGAGGATCACAAATTGTGCACAATAATCATCATAAATACAAATGGCCAAACTGCAATCATATGACTGAGGGTTGGTGTGACGATTAGAGCATCGGTTGTAAATCACCTACAGGACTAGCTGTATTAGGAAACATTTAAAAGTCCTTGCAGGATAAACCTGTGAGTTTGCATTACCCTATTTTTTTAAATTAAAAAAACCCAGATAACAGATAATCAGAGTTGGAAGGGACCTTGTAGGTTATCTAGTCCAACCCCCTGCCCAAGCAGGAGACCCTACACCATTTCTGACAAATGGCAGTCCAATCTTTTCTTGAAAGTCTCAAGTGATGGCGCTCACACAACTTCTGAGGGCAAGCTGTTCCAACTTCTTCTAGTATTTTAAAACAAATTCATGTCTTCCAAATCCTGAACCTACCCAAGATTCAAGATTAGTCCATTATATTTCATTTAATCCAATACATACTATAGAATCTATCTGCCCTTGTGCAAAATTTGAAATTAAATTAAGAGTAGAAAAGGAAAAGAGACAAACCTTTTCCTTGACCACAAGTTCACCTTCTCATTTTGATCAGAGCTCATATTTTGTACATAGTCTCGATCATTTCACACGTTGTCACTGAAGTGTATGTGTTAACTCCAACATTCACGTTCATACTTTAAAATGGTTGATTTTAGATCTATGCTGAATGGACAACTATCCTTAAAAAATTATGCTAATACAAGAGATGTGTTTGGCTAGTGTGCCATCAATGTTAAAATTGGTAAAGCAGCCTACAAGCAAGAACACGTATAGTAACATATAATTGAAGACTGATTTTTTTAAAGCAAAGGATTAACGTGAAAATTGATCACTCTTCTGGAAATTCAACTTTAATTTTGATGTGAGAGGTGAAACTTTTATTTACAATAGGCAAATAGAATGCATCAGTACAGGACTTCCGGTGGCACTTCCGTCAAGAACAGACGGAGACCGCTATCGTGCATGGCTTCAATCCATGCTTACCCTGTTGGAAGGGTTCCTACAGGACAGAACCATCAGACTCACCTAGGAGGGATGGGGAAGAGGGGGAGACCACCAGCTGGGTTGAGGGGAACCTCATCTCCCCTCCCTGGATTGGTATACTCCCCTGGAAAACAGGGAGAAGCGGCAATTTTAATGGCTGCCCTGAAGACGGGAAGCTACCGGGACCTAAGTGTGTGCTGCAGACGTGAAGTGGTGAGCAGCATGTATCCAGACAAGAGAAGCTGAACCTTTTATTTTAATAACCCCAAAAAGCAGACAGAAAGATTCCTCACTTGAGAGTACAACAGTGGCAAATAGAAAACAAGAGGACAATATAAGGTAAATAAAAATCTGGACTACAAAAGAGCTATAACGTAATTAAGGATGGAATTGGAAATAATATACAGAACCTGGCATTAATTAGGCATTGGATAAAATGCTGAACTTGCTTGGAATTGATTATACTTTTAAAAAAAAGCCAATGGTTGAAATGTTTGAAAATTAACATTAATATAATTGAAAAAAAGGGAAAAAAACTTTGAAAAGTGGAAGCGATATAGAGCGCCACCTAATTGTACAAGACATTTTTTCCTGGATGACTTTATGGAAAATTACTGGTCTGTTAAATGTGTGAATGAGAAAAGACATGAAATAAAAGACTTTAACATAACAAGAACCCCAGAAGCTTAAAAGGGGGAGATTGCAGCAAGAGGACAAAGGAAGGCAATATCTTGGGACTGTTGTGGGTTGACTATGCAAAGGAAACAGAAGGATCAATAAGAAAAAGAAATATAAATGGAGTCTCTTGGCAAGGATTACAATTAACTTTAATAAAATAAAGAATAACATAATTGATTAAAAAGGGCAAATAATTTAAGTTGGAACTGCAAACTGAAAGAAATGATAAAAGAAAGGGTTTTATTGGACACACTGACAGAAAATGTAATGCAATTTATAGCAGAACAAAGGAATTCTAGAGAGGAGGAGCCAAAGGAAGGGAAAAATAAGATGGACATGAAGATTCAGAACATTAAAAGACAAAAAGCTAAAACTAAGACATTGATGACAGAGATAATAAATCAAAAGAAAAGCTCAAAGCAAGAAAAAAGCTAACAAGAAGAAATTTCAAAAAGAAAAAGAAAGGGGAGGAAAGATGGGGACTGGCAGATGGAAAATGTAGAGAAAAATAGGATAAAGAGGCCAGGAAAACTTAGTAAGGGAAAGCTGGCTAAAACTAAGAGAAATGACAAGGCTGAGAGATTTAGAGATAAGGGTTAGATATAGCATAAAAGGGGGACACCGCATGTGAATGTATCTTTGTATTTTTTATTAGAAATGTAGACTGGGGAGATTTGAAGTTTATAACTTACTGGGAATTACCTTAAATAATTATAGAGGAGAAAAATGAAGATAGAGTGAGTGATATTAAGAGGGTTCTATTGTTATTAATCCTTTCTTTTATATATATATGTATGTATGTATGAATGTATGTATGTATGTATGTATGTATATTTGTTTTCGTAGATTTTCACGGGTAAAGGTGTATACATGTATGTATATGTATATATATGTGTGTGTGTGTATGTATATGTATATGTATATGTATACATCTACGTATGTATACGTATATGTATATAGGTCTTGGTGTATTCAGGTCTTGTCCCATGTAAGATTGAGAGTATCTTGGTGACGTTTCAACGAGCTCCCACTCGCCATCTTCAGGCTGGTGTCTTCGGCTTTGTGCTTGTGCCAGCAAAGCGTGATTGGAGCTGCCTTCTCTCTATAAATACTGGAGGGGAGGTGTGGTGTGCTGGCTCTGTTGTAAGCGGGTTGGTTGGTTGTGTTGTTGGCTGTGTTGTCGCTTCTTGATTGGTTGATGAAGTTGATGTTTGCTGATTGGTTGGCTGTGTTGTTGGCTGTGTTGTCACTTCTTAATTGGTTGATGAAATTGAAAGAGGAGGTGGTGCGGCCCCTCCTGAAGAAGCCTGCCCTGGACCCAGCCGTATTGAACAACTTTCGTCCGGTCTCCAACCTTCACTTCTTAGCGAAGGTTGTTGAGAGTGTGGTGGCGCAGCAATTGCCTCTGTTCCTGGAGGAAGCGGACTACCTAGATCTGTTCCAATCGGGCTTCTGGCCCGGGTACAGCACGGGAGACAGCATTGGTCGCACTGATTGATGATCTCTCTAGGGCTCGGGACAGGGGTTTTTCCTCTGTCCTGGTCCTGTTAGATCTCTCAGCGGCTTTCGATACCATCAAGCATGGTATCCTATTGCGGCGTCTGAGGGGTTGGAGTGGGAGGCACTGTTTACAGTGGTTCTCCTCCTACCTCTGGGATGTTAATCAGTGTTGGCAGGGGCAGAGGTCGGCTCGAGGTATCTCACTTGTGGGGTGCCCCAGGGTCAGTCCTCGCCCCTCTTGTTCAACATTTATATGAAGCCGCTGGGTGAGATCATCCGTGGCTTTGGGGTGATGTATCATCAGTATGCTGATGACACAGCTATCATCTCCACCCCAGGCCATCAGTGATGCTCTCTCCGTGATGTCCGTTGCCTGGAAGCGGTATGGATCTGGATGGACAGGAACATGCTTCGACTCAATCCAGCCAAGACAGAGTGGTTGTGCATACCGACATCTCTGTCCAGTTTGAGGTTCCATCTTTGGTCATGGGGAGGAGGTGTTGCCCCTGTGGACAGGGCACAGAATCTGGGGGTCCTCCTGGATCCACAGCTCAAGTGGAGGAGCAGGTGGGGGCCATGGCCAGGGGCCTTTGCCCAGATCTGGCTGGTTCACCAGTTGCGCCCACCTGGATCGAGATGCCCTGCGCACACGTCACTCAGGCACTCGTATTTCACTTCAACTACTGTAACGCTCTACTAGGACTGCCCTTGCATACCACTGGGAGGCTTCAGCTGGTGCAGAATCGCCTGTGGTAGTGATGGGAGCTTCCGATACTCCCATATTACACCCCTCCTGCAACCTGCATTGGCTACCGGTTGTCCTCGGGTGAGATTCAAGGTTCTGGTGTTAACATTCAAAGTCCTACATGGCATGGGTCCGGGGTATCTACGAGAACAACTCCTGCCAGCATTGAATACCAACCGCCCTGTGGCGCTGAACAGGGGCTCCTTGAGGTGCTGTCTGCAACTCAATGTCATTTGGTGACCGGGAGGCCTATTCTGTGGCGGCTCCACTCTATGGAATCATCTTCTGCTGGGCTCGGCTGGCCCCGATCTCCACCTTCGTCTGAATTTAAAGACCTGGTTATTTGTAGTCGGGCTGTGCTAACCTCCTGGGGGGGTTCGATTGTTTTAACTCTGGGGTTTTAAATTCTATTTGACTTGTATCTTGTTTAACTCGCTTTTTAGGTAATTTATTTATTGTTGTGTTTTAGCTGTGAGCCAGTCAATTAATAATAATAATAATAATAATAATAATAATAATAATAATAATGTTTGCTGATTGGTTGGCTGTGTTGTTGGCTGTGTTGTTGCTTCTTGATTGGTTGATGGAGTTGATGTTTGCTGATTGATTGGCTTTTTCGTAAGAGCCTGTGTGTCTGAAGTAGTGGCTGTGTGTCCTTCAGCCTTTTGTGTTGTTGCTACCTGGGTAGTGGGCTGTGTGATGACCTTCTGAGTTTTATTGTTGTGACATCCTGGGTCTTGTGCTGTAATCTCCTGGGTTGTTGTCTGTGTTGTAACCTCCTGAGGTTTTGTGTTGTAATCTCCTGAGTTCCGTGATGTAGTATTTATTTATTTATTTATTTATTTGTTTTGACTTGTATGCCGCCACTCTCCAGAAAGGACTCGCTGCTCACAGATAAAATCACAGAACAATAAATTAGTTAAAAAGAAATTAAACTAAACAAGCCAAAATACAAGTATAAAACCGAATTAAATCGAATTTAAACCCACCCTCTCCCTAGGAGATCAGTCCAAGCCTAGCCTAAAACAACCAGGTTTTTAGATCGCTGCGGAAAGAGGAGAGATCGGAGCCAGCCGGAGCTCAACGGGTAGCTGGTTCCATAAAGGCGGGGCGATGCAGAATAGGCCCTTCCGGGTCACCGCAAGCCGACATTGTGCGGGACGGCAACCAGGAGTCCCAACCTATGTGCTCACACAGGGCGACTGGTATTTGATATCGGCAGGAGACGCTCCCACAAGTACCCCGGACCCATGCCATGAAGGACTTTGAATGTTAATGTCAAAACCTTGAATCGCACCTGGAGGGCAACTGCAACCAATGCAGCTCAGCAAGAGGAGGGCTTAACATGGGAGTATCGGAAGACTCCCATCAACCCAGCCGGCCACATTCTGCACCAGCTGGAGCCTCCGGATGGTATGCAAGGGCAGTCCTACATAGAGAGCATTGCAGTAGTCGAGTCGGGATGTAACAAGTGCATGAGTGACCATGCGAAGGGCATCTTGATCCAGGTAAGGGCGGAGCTGGCTAACCAGCCAACTGGGCAAAGGCCCCCTGGCCACGGCTCCCACCTGCTCCTCCAAACTGAGCTGAGTCCAGGAGAACCCCAGGTTCACGCCTATCCACAGGGGGTAACACCTCTCCCTATGGCCAAAGGTGGAATATACTCACTGGAGCGAGATGCCTGTACGCACAGCCACTCAGTCTTGGCCGGATTGAGCTGTAGTCTGTTCCTGCCCATCCAGATCCATCGCAGATCCAAACAACGGACACACACAGAGGGCATCACTGATTTGGTTTGGGGTGGAGATGATAACTGGGTATCATCAGCATACTGATGATACCTCACCCCAAAACCTCGGATGATCTCACCAGCGGCTTATATAGATGTTGAACAGGAGGGGCGAGAGGACCGGACCGCGGGACCCCACACGCGGAGAGCCCTGGGGCCACCTCTCCCCCTGCCAACACCGACAGTAACGCCCTGAGAGGTAGGAGGAGAACCACTGCAGAACAGTGCCCCCACTCCCAACTCCTCAAGGTGCCGCAATAAGATACCATGGTCGATGGTATCGAAAGCCGCCGAGAGATCTAATAGGACCAGGACAGAGGAAAAGCTCTGTCCTCGCCGCCTCCAGAGATCATCCATCCGCACCAATGCCGCCTCTGTACTGAACCCGGCCGAAGCCCGATTGATAGGGATCTAGATAGTCCGCTTCATCCAGGAAAAGCGGAAACTGTTGAGCCACACTTTCTCAACAACCTTCGCTAAAAACGGAAGGTGGAGACCAGACAAAGTTGTTAATACGGCTGGGTCCAGGGCAGGCTTCTTCTTCCTCTTTCAAGGTGGCGGGGAAAGAGCCCTCCTTTAACGGCATTGACAACTCGCGCCAGTCAAGACGCGACCTCCCTGGCGGCATACACCATCCAGGAAGGGCACGGGTCCAATAAACATGTGGTGGAACTCAAGCATCGCATAATCCTGTCCACTTCATCCTTGGAAACAGGATCAAACTCAGCCCAGATGATATCGGCCGGACTTCTTGTCCTCCCTCCTCAGACCACTGCAAGTTAGAGTCTAACCCTCCTGAATCTGAGCATCTCTATCCAGCAGATACTGACCAAATTCTCAGCTCTACTGCATAGGATCCAACCCCCGCCTCCCAATGTAAGAGGGAGCGGGTGACCCTAAACAGGGCAGCTGGGCTGTCGCTCATGGACGCTATGAGAGCGAGAGGTATGACCTCTTCGCCCCCCAAAGCTACCAGGTAAGTCCTAATATAGGCTCTTAGCTGGGCTCGGTCAGATTCGAGTGGGTCGATCTCCACCTGCCTCTAACCCCCTCCTATGCCGCTTCATCTCCCTGAGCTCCTCTGTGAACCAAGGAGCCATCTGGGATCTGCGGCCAGTGAAGGGATCGCAAGGGGACCACGTCGAGGGCCTCAGTGGCGCCTGTTGCCAAGTGGCCGCCAGTACCTCGGCCGAGCTGTGGATAAGGGAGGCGGCAAAACCCCAGTTCAGTCTGGAACCTTTCAGGGTCCATCAGACGCCTGGCGGAACCATCTCAGTGGCTCATCCCAACGGGTGTGGGGCCACTTGTTGGAAGACCAGCCGCAGGAGATAGTGATCTGACCATGCTATGGGTTGGACATTCAATGGCCACCCCCAGATCACTACGCCAACGCTCCGAGAAAACAAGGTTGAGCATGTTGCCCCCTCATGTGGGGGCCTGTATTATTTGGGTCAGGTCCATAGCTGCCATGGAAGCCATGAACCCCTGGGCCAATCCTCCCACATCTCCCAGGGAGGGCAGGCTGAAGTCACCCAAAACCAAAAGGCTTGGGAACTCCACCCACTCCCGAGGGCATCGAGCAGCCCAGGCAGGGCTGTTGCCACATAGTTGGGGGATAGGTATATAAGCAACAGGCCCAACCGACCACCAGGCCCCAACCTCAAGAGGAGGGCTTCACACCCGCTTCATTCATGAACGGTGACCTCCCTTGGAATCAGGGTCTCCTGAATAACAACAGCAACACCCCCACCCCTCCCCTGAGCTCACGACCAGTGCAAAATCTGAAAACCTGGGGGGCAGAGATTGACCAGAGGCACACCACCCTCCAGCCCCAACCAGGTCTCAGTGATACAGGCCAGGTCCACGGCCTCCTCCCTGATCAATTCACCAAGGAGGGGAGCCTTATTAACCACGGACCTGGCATTAAAATACACCAACCTGAGCCCAGGGTCTCCGAGTCCCGTATCCCTGGGGGAGTGGGCATGGGAGTCGGAGCACGCCACAGCTCTTAGTGATGGCGCGCTCCCTTCACGTGATATGACTCCCCGCCTCTCCATCCCCTGCCAAGTCCGTCGCCTGGGATTGGCATCCCCGCCTCAGCCGCCGGAGTCCAACAGGCCCCCCCTCCACAGCGTGATCCCCAGTTGGGCTGGACTGAGTTCCTTCCTTTCTGGGCAAAAATTGATCATCCACATGCCCAGATGGACAACCCTCCCCTTCCTAACCCTTTAAGATAGCAAAGCAAAAATTTAAAAGTTTCCCTTTGCCCAATTTAAAATTACCCCCTTGGTCGCAATGCCACCTCTCGAGATCTAACAATCTGTCATAAAGGTAAGCTCTTGACACCCCCACGGGCCATACTAGAGACAAGGGAACAGTCCTGTAGGCCCGCAGCTCCATAGGTGAATAAGCCAAAATCATGATAAAATTAAAACACAGAAGATAGGGAAGATAAAACGGCCACAAATAATTGATGTTAAAACATATTAGAATTAAGAAGTCATTATCATCGTCTTCAGTCCTTGCAACCAGCACCTACAGTTATCATATCGTGACCCCAAGGCTCTCTCACCATCCCTCGGGGGCAGATGAAAATATGGTCCAACCACCACTCTCCCACCATGGCGGTTCTCACCGGGCTGGAACAATGGAGCAGCCTGCTGTTCTCTCACAACAGCAGGCCAGACAATAGTCAAGGACAATGGTCAGTGACAACAGAGAAGGGAATTCGGATTAGAGCAGCAATAAATATCAAAGGTCTTTAAAGTGCAGAAGATAAAGTGCAAAGTCAGAGTTCAGAGATGTACAAATAGCAGAATCAGGAGATGTCCATGGAATAGGTGGAATTATTGGTTGAGGAGAACAGGCAATCCTGGGTGGAAGGCTGTTATGTGACATTCTGGGCCTTGGTTTGGCTCTGAGTTTGAGGTCCGGCTATGTGTTTATAGCTGTGTCAGTTTGCTTAGTTTGGGGGGGAGGGGTGTAGCAGCTGGTGTTGCAGCCATGGTCTGGTTTCTGGATGGTGGTTGCCTTTCGTCTGTGGGGTGGGCTTGGGTTTGAGTCTGGTGAGGGAGATTGGTGATGGCATCATGTGTTATTTTGGGTCCAGTGTTGGTTTTCGTGGTTGGGACTCGTTTGTTGATTAGGGCTAGTTTCCAGATGTCTGGTAGGCAGGAAGTGTCATCCTGTTTATTCATGTTATGGGGGTGTTTCTCTATTTCGATGGCTTCCCTAATTATTCTCTTCTTGAAGTGTTCAGTATTGGAGATAAGTTTGGATCCCTCAAAATCAATTTCATGTCCTGTGGCTTTAAGGTGCTGGAAAAGGGAGGAGGTTTTTCCTTTTTTTCTGACTGCATTCTTGTGTTCTGCGATCGTGCATTTATTCTCTGTTTGTGCCATTTATTCTCCGGTTGGTTTGTCCAATGTATGTGGCTGGGCAAATTTTGCACAGTATTTCATAAAGTCCTTGGTTTTCTAGCTGGATCTTGTCTTTGGGGTTTCTTAAGATGTTGGCTATTTTTGGTCAGTGCCAAGGGCTGTCCTGATATTGTGTTTGTGAATTTTGCTGATTTTATCTGTGGTGCCTTTGATGTAAGGGAGGAGGACGATGCCATTGTCCTGTTCTGTGTCTTGGTTTTTATGTATATGTATATATATATATATATGCATGTATATATGTGTGTGTGTGTGTGTGTGTGTGTATTGTTTTCGTAGATTTTCATGGGTAAAGGTATGTAGGTCTTGGTGTATTCGGGTCTTGTCCGTGTAAGATTGAGAATACCTTGGCGATGTTTCGACGAGATCCCACTCGCCATCTTCAGGCTGGTGTCTTTGGCTTTGTGCTTGTGCCAGCTCAGATCACGCTTTGCTGGCACAAGCACAAAGCTGAAGACACCAGCCTGAAGATGGAGAGTGGGATCTCGTTGAAACGTCACCAAGGTATTCTCAATCTTACATGGGACAAGACCAATACCAAGACACATATATGTGTGTGTGTGTGTGTGTGTGTATACACATACATACACATACACATACACATATTCTAAAATATGCTAATGACTATTTAAATGATATTAGGAAAACAGAGTATGATGACTTGAGTGAAAATCTGGTATTAATTATATTTAAAAAGTGTGAATTAGGATTATATAAATGCTATAGGTTGAAATTGGTCAAAGGGAAGTAAAAGGGGAAATTAACTCCGTTTTTATTTTATTTTTTTTCTTTGTGGTATACATGAAATAGAAAATAGGATTATACAAAGGATATGAGAAAATAGAAAATATAATGAACTAGAAGGGAGTATGTGGGAATGTAAAATATTTATAATGAATTATAATTAAAAGCAGGGGAATGAAAATTTATTAAAATTATATAGGTAAATTTTGGAAATAAAGAAAAAATATGAAATGATTATATGAATATCTCTGGAATAGTTATAAGATATGTTGTAGATTGGAGGATATACCATGTGGATCCTAAATGTATTAATCTTACCACTCATTTTTTCTTTCATTGACTAATTATATATTGATCTTGAGAAAGTTATAGATAACAATACATAAGGTAACATAAAATAGGTGGTAAGCTGAAAATGGAAATAATAGGGGATAAAGAATTGAAAATATATGTGAGGATGATTTTGATATTGAATTAATGAATTGAAATATGAGAGAAATTTATCTAAAGTTTAGTCGAATGGACAATAATTTGAAGTGATATTAATTAAGAAAGCTGAAAGTGTTAACTATGACTATGTATAAATATTGTAATCTGGAATCATGTTGCTCACGTGAAGTAATGTAAAAAATAAAAATAAAAAAACTTTGGGGAAAAAAAAAGAATGCATCAGTACAGCTAACCAGTGGAGACCAGAAATAGGTTTGGGACCTTAAACTTTCAGAAGCCTTCTATGTCTTCATACACTGACACTACTCGTTTTGCAGGAATGGATTAGTAGTTCATATTGATGCTACCTAGTGAAACCCTTGATCTAGTTATTTCAATCCTTACCCTTTCTGAAACATCGGTCTCGTAATAACAAAGAAGAAAAAAAATATGTAAAACCCCTTTTTAATTTTAAATAGTGAAATGCAAATAGTCAGTGCTGGCAAAGATAAACTATAAAGATAGCAAATTGAAAGGAAATTTCCAAAAGAAAATACAATGCTCTAGGCAGGCTATAAAGTAGTGTTGGTCTGCTACAATTGGCATTCTTGTCAGATGGGAGTAGTTTAATGTCACAGTCTGCAATATTATTATTTTATTGTAGAGCAGGGGTGTCAAACTTGCAGCCCACAGACCAGATCTGTCATGCACTGGCCAAGCCCAGCTCCAGTTTAGCAAAGGGGAAAAAAGTCATGATACTTCACGTGATGCTGTTGTAGAGCCTCCATTCTTTAAAAAAAATGAGTAAATGCTGCAATCGCACACAATCCTCTACATTATGAAGAGAGAAAAAAGCAGTACATAAAAAGAAATTAAATCTAGCACACATCTCAATTGTTTTTACCATTTGTGACAGGAGTCTTGAAACAGTTGTTCCTCTTGCTTCAGTTGCCTACATTATTCCAGCTTCTTGGAATTTCCAAATTTTAATCAGAGATTGTGGGGACCAATCTTAAACCTCATTCTTTTACAGCTTCAACCCAACAACCTCTTGTTTTTTCCAGCCAAGAGAGAGGCTAGACTAGAGTATCTGACTTTCTTCCTTGTCTCTACCTTGTGAGGACGTATATTCTGTGTCTGGAGGCAGTTTGCAGTACTGCAAGCATATCTGGCAAGCAAGCACATTCGCAAGTCTGGGGGTGGGGAATACAAAAAGCAAATTTGAAAATGGCATGAGCCATCCCTTGAGAAATAAAACAGAAATCAGCTTAGCTGGTCTGTGGAAATTAAGCACTATATCTAGTACATAGCAGGAAACAGGAATGTGTTAATGATACTTGGTTCTTTTCTCTAAAAGTTTAAAGGGTGATTTTATAAGAGTACATACAATGTTTACTTATAAAAGTGTAACATATGGAATGTAGCAAGTGGACTTTCAAATATTGTTACACAGGCATATATGGCACAGTTGCTGACTCTATTGATCGGTGCAAGTGGCAGTAAATACGTATTGTTTAATATCCTTCATATTCAACAGTACAAAGATTTCTATTCTGCAGTTTGTTAGTCCTTAGGTATGCTACTCTTGCTGATTGCCATTAGTTAATTCATCCTGAAGATACTATTCAATAACTAACAAAAAGTAGTTGAACCCATGAGGAGAGAGGCATAATAATCATCATATTAACAGCAGAAGACAGAAATGTAGGACAAGAAATTGTACCATGGAGAAAAGAGAAGTAACAGCTTATCTTGCTTTGTATCTCTTCCAGAATAAATTACCACCTCTGGTTTGTGGCAAATGAAGTTCAATATAAGTCGACCACTGAAGTTCAATATGATAAATAAGTCAACCAATCACAATGCAATGACTGAGCTCATAGAGCTTATAGTTTAAAATCTGACATGATTGTAGGTCAACGTACTTGATTCTGAATCTCTATCAGGAGCCAGAAAAAAGTCCAGAAACTGTTTATTGTAATGAACAAGTTATCAGAAATATTGAAAATATCAGAAATATTCAGTATATAAGCAATCCAATGTAATTTATACATTCTTGGCAGGAATAATCTAAATCAGTGATTTTACTAGTATGTTGCCCTACTTTATTGGTTTAAACACTGCAACATCCATTATTTTTTTTACTCTAAATACAGAAGCCAACTGCTTAGATCTAACTGAACACGATTGGAATGAAAATCTGGAATGAAAATCTCAAAAATACGTACCTCTTAACTTTTAAAGTTAAGATAATGTTACTAACCTAATTAATCAGTCTGCTGGAGTGGGTAGCTATAATAAGTTTAATGAAATGACAATCCTGACAGTTCAGATTTCTTTTTTCCACTGAAGATTTGGAAAAAAAATCATGCTTAATTCCCCATACAGCTTCATGAAAACAGGATTCCAGAACTCTCTCACCGACATTCTCTTAAACATACAGGCTAATCTATCTTTATCCAAGTATCCATAGACTAATGTAAGACTAGTTTCTGTAACTTAAAAAATGAATCAATGCTCTGCTTCTATAACTTCATAACTTGCTAACGGGTCTTTTACAATGTTCAAGTACTTAGAATGTATGATAAAATCACTTGCAACATTTTTTAAATAAAAGCACTCCATGGCACTAAATGGAATACTGTGAGACATATTCCTCTTTGAAGTAAAACAATTAGTTTTATTCATCAGAATAGGCACAGCTTTAAGGCTGTTCAGCCAGTCAAATTTCGTACTTCCTGGCCACAGAAATGGTCAGAAGGAAAAAAATAACCCACATATTTCTTCTGAAAATATGGATAGCAAGCATACAGTATATATATGTACATTCAAAAAAGATACATACATTCAGAAAGAGAAGTGGGTTGCAGTCAACTGAATTTACCATGTTCTCTTTTTTTAAAAAGTATGCATAGATCTGTTCTAATATTGCAAATAGCTCTCATTCACAAGGTCTATCCAACTGACCTATGAAATCAGTCAGTTGTTGGCTGACCCTGCAGAAAATTTGCACAGATGCTTTAAAAGTTTACTCAGATGGAAGTTATATTGCAGTTCAAATAACAAGTGATGTTTTATAGTGCATAAGGTCTATTGAACTCCATTACTGGCTACACAAGGAAGACAGGCTGTTATGGAAGGTATGGCCATTCATAATTACAAGAAGTTGCTCCTTGCCAACTTAGCTAACCCCCAGGAAACTTTCTATTATGCCACCCTACCTTCCCACTTTTCCCCTTCTTTTGACCAGGCAGATGAGCATATTTCCAATAAAACACAGGGGTATGATCACATACTATTTTTATTTTCGAACATCTCTGGGTCAAAAGACATTCATAAAAATAAGACTTTGCTAAATAATGGTTCTCGCTTTGTAGCATGCTAATTATCGTTTTATTATTTACAATTTTATTTTTAAAAAGGCTAGTGGGCGCAAAGGGAATATCCTGAAGCATATTTGATGCAAAACTGCATTACAATTTTCCATAAGAATAATGAATTTTCAGATCAGTTCTGGTTTGTCTGTAATTCAAGAAATGAAAATGAGAATGAAAAGTAATCATTTAAATAACGAACAGATGCAACCTCACCACCAATAAAAACTCAACAACTATACAATTGTTTTGTGTTAATTTAATCATACAAATATTCATTTATACATTAAGGAAAAAGCGTCTTTGTTTTTCCCACAATGTGCTATTACAGGATTCTTCCCAGACTCAATGAAGCAACACACCATCCTGCTCTACACATGCACTCCCCCCAGAGAGAATAAAGACAGGCTGCAGTATCAATCATTCACACAAGAGAAAAAAAATGGAAACCTGGACATGGGACAGCGTGCATTTCTTATCCCAGTGAACTTCAGCTATATTTGTCCCTAGAAAGTTTCAAGATGGGGTTCATTTGCAACAGGGAAGGATAAGTAGTACACACTTCCAAATCTCTGGATCCACCTTACTTTGCACTTATTATTTTCTCCACATAATGGCAATAACCTAGGCCAGTCTGTTGGTACAAGCTTGACACCCCCACCCAGCAGCCAGATCTTATTTTCTATCAGAGGCTTTGAAATTTGTCTAATTTTCCAGTGAAGAGTCTGGGTGTTTTCCATTCCAGGCTGGAGTCATATTTCCAGGTACAGAAGTTGGTTACCAACATATTCAAATTCAATAGTTCGGGCTTACATTTTAAAAAATTTAAAATTTGAAAACAACTTACTACATTATAATTACTGGCATTTATTCTTTGCAGGAATCCATCATAATTTCTTCTAATCACACAACAGAAATGAAGTGCAAGTGAACACAGACATGGATCAAGCAGGTTCAAGTTTCCCTCACGACCAAATACTATATCACTTCAGTAGAAGGGCATTAACAACTATTTCATTAACACTCTTCTACAGATGCTATAGGAAATAAGGAGATGTATGTACACTGTAACATTTGAAGATGATGGGAGTGTTTGCTTTAATTATCAATATTCTGAGAGCCATTACAACTTTCAAATGTATACTGATTGCACTCTAAACACTCGTGCCAATTTCAAATTCAACTGTGCAGAGATAAACTGAAAATTTAAAACAGGAGCGGTGTCTGGAGTGAGGTCGACATGAAAAACTTCAACCTTAACACTATCACATTTTTCTGATAAGAGATCTCTGCCTTTATTGCATATCATACAGCAATTCTAGAACAGCTGTCTTACGTTACTGAATTATCATGCTTTCTCAATCTGCACCTTTTTAGTTCCTGCTGCCATGCAATTGTTAAAAGCTACAGCCCATTCATTCACTTGGAATGGAAAAATGCAACACACAGCATAAACTTTCCCTGTTGATTCTGGGGTATATAAGTATTACATAGTTCTGAAAACAAGCCTTGATGCCAAGAGAGATATATGTCCTTAACAGTTCAAACATGAAAGTGCCGCCTCCAACCTAATCAACATGATTTTGTCATAAGCCCAAAATCATTATAAGGGGCTTTATAACTCAGGAACTATATATTCTGAGCCCTAAGATCTTACTATTTGATAAATCAGATGAGGAAACCAAAGGAAGAATAGTAAACAATTTAAACATCTTCCCACTGCCATCCCCTTATACAAAATGTTCTCAGATTTAATTTCATAGCTGAAGGGAGTTCATCCCTAAAGAGGAAAACAATCTAGGGTATACTGTAACTCATTACTGCTGCTGGCTTTTGCCTTTTTTATATTAGAGACTTGTTCAATTCGTATAAGTCACTAGAATTTGAGAAAAGAGAAAATATTTGAAATTACCAAAGAGAAAGGGCTGCCCACAAGTATGCTGGTAGCTGGTAATTATCAATTTTCCTTCTGCACAGTGTTAAAAATGGTACACAATTTTTACAATAAAATCTGGATGTTTATGTGGGTGAAATATGTGGGTAACTGTTTCAAACAAAAAGCTAAAATTGTTTGGATTTGGTTAACTACTACTTATTTTAAGATTTCCCTCATTGCTGCCAAAGAACACACTCACTCATTTGCATACACACATATATTCCATCTGGTCACTCAATCTTTTGCTGGCCTGTCTAGAAAGGTGCTTGTGTACAGCAAGGGAGAAATTAAAACAAAATGGGAGTAATGCTGTACATAATCAGTTTATACATCCTTTTTTGAATTTGGAAAATATATTGCTTGAAGTGATTAAGATAAATATTTAGAGATCCATGTTAGAAAAATGGCTGAGGAGTAATGGAAAATACCTTTCAGTACCTCTACTCCATCCTTTACCTTTTCAAGGTAAGCGTTTTTGTATTTTTGCATTAATATCTCCCAGTGTTTATGGCTGGAAAATAAAATTAGGTGACAAGAAAAAAATATCCCTCAAAAGAGCAAACAGTCTTTGATGGTTAACCAGTCCTAGGAAATTGCATCTCTCAATACCTGCTTCTTCAGATCTCAGTCAGTCAGACTCTGCAGGAGCTATCTATATGGTCTGGCAGGAAACAAATCTGTAGTCAAGAGTATCATACATTTAAATGGCTCTTTACACCAACCTATGAAAAAAGTTAATTTAGAAGATAATACTTTGAGTCCACCAATAGTCTCTATTACATCCTCATCAGAATATGTTTTGACATCATTCCCTCAAACACAAAATAGGCAGTTTGGTCGTTTGAGTAAAATCAAATAAAGGGGGTATTGCATATTTTTCTCTCTTTGGCAGATGGCTGCTAGTTCAAGTTTCTGAATTACACAGATTCCCCGCCCACTTTTTCAAAGTCTTGCACTAATGCAAAGCCCAAGAATTTCAAAAGACCATGCTCTGTTAACTGGACAGCTTGGCCTCAATTATATATGGCTATCATTCTCCATGGGCTGCACATAGGCAGACTTCAAGCAACACTAGCTTTTCATATACAAACTAGAAAACCAAGGTTCAAAGTAGAAAGTTGATAAAATAAATTACTTGAATGGCAGCTGCTGATTCCTTCTCCTACATATTCTAAGGTACTCAGTTGCTTCCAACAGAGAAAAAAAATCAATTATCTCTCTACAGGAAAGAAGATGCGATACTTACTCCTACGTCTAAAAATGCCAGGAAACAGTAATAAGATGTGCTCTAAAGTTCTAGAAATTAAAATTCTTCTTGGCACAAAATGGACATAGACATACAGATGTTTCAACAATAGCCACAGCATGTTTAAGAAAATGAGAATATGGCAATTTTCAAACCTATTCAGGAAAAACTTTTAAAATCTAGCATGAGCATGTACATACTCAAATCTCCACTGTCATTGTACTTCTTTCTACTTTCTCATCTATCTGTGAATGGTGAAACTGGACTTGAACAACTTTATTAAATGGAAAAAAACAAGCAGATGACTATTGCATAGTGCCAACAGCAAATTAAAAAGCAACTAAAAAAAACATTAAAATTCATGGACCTGGTTATGAATCCAGCTAGAAATTAATATCACCTGACATACAAATAGCAGCTGCACCAACCAAGAAAATGCTAAGCAAAACATCTATTCCATAGCAAGCACATCTCTATAAAAATGCACGCTGTCCCTTTTAAAAATTGTGAAAAAAAAATAACATTTGCTCAGTCTACAACTGCTCTGTAGGCAAAATAACTTCTTTTAAAAAGAGATGGCTTCTCCATTTTAATCTTTTTAAAAAATTTCTTTTAGGCTACCTAATTAACTGTGACAATAACTTCTAAACAAAACATTGGTGTATTTTTCTCTCTCATAGCACTGAACAGCACTCCTGAAATTCAGCATTCACACATGCATACTTTAGGGTTTTTTTTCTGGAAACAACTAGTCTTAAATTATTGTTTTCTTCTTATCCCAGGATATGGAGAGTAAGAAGGGAGTTCATGATGTATCTTCTAGGAGCCACAAGAACGTCCCCTCTCTCCAATGTCTGTTCTTTGTCAAATTCTCTTCTTGACGATACCCGTTTTTGTTTTTAAGACTGTCCAAAGGGATAAGGACCATGAAAACCCTGGAAAAAAAACAAGAAAAATAATAATTTCAGTTTGGGGGAATATATTAAGCAAAGTCATTATGTTTGAAAAATCAAATCTTAAATTTTAAAAGTCTTCTGCAACTACGATACTTTACTCTTTTCAAATTTGTATGCAGCTGTTTAATCCAGATTTCTGCAACTAGACGTGTTAAGACCAGAATTCCCAGAAAACATGTCCCTTGCTTAGTTATTTTATTCACATTTCAATAATAAATCCTAAGAGTGCCAAAATATTTGATTGCTATAATTTCCTTTCCAATCATAATAATCCGGTACAGTGGTCCACAGATATAGCCAAAAAATCTGTTGAATCACACTTCAGATTTAGAATGTTTACTATTTACATATTTCTGAAAATCAATAGTCTGTGTGCATAATCCCAAAATAGTCTTAAGTTTTTAATCATTTACACTTTCAAAGCTGTTTATCTATAAATGTTATTTATGCTTTATGGCACTAAAAATTGATATTATTAGCATAAAAACTGATCTTATTTCAAAAGCTGCATAGGATGCCTATTAGTTTTATTTGCAAAATTATATCAGCTTCATTTGATATAAGTCAAAACAAAAATATTTGCTGGAAGATAAATCGTGCAGAACTGCACAGATTAGTCTCAATATGCCACAATTTTCCACTCAGGATCTTTTCATCATCGGCCATTAATAATCTGATAGATCATGGTGCCAAAATTGTTTACTAACTTTCTCTAATAGAATTATATGCATTTAATGTTTAGTTCACTCTGGCAGAAAACTAAATTAAGCAGTTCTTTTTAATTAACAATCAATTTTTAATTATATGCCAACAAACCAGTGTTGGCTCTTAGCAACCACTTAGCAACCACACTGATATATTTTCTCCATGACAATCTGTCCCTAGATTGGTCTTTCAGATCTTAGAATACAATAGAATAACAGAGTTGGAAGGGACCTTGGAGGTCCAACCTCTGCTTAGGCAGGAAACCCTACACCACTTCAAATTTAGGATCAAATTTAGGGGGCATATAATATTGAATATTTCAAATCCTCAAAGCTTTCAAATTAACAAATGCTGAGAATGTATTTCTCTATTGACAGCATGCCAACAGTATTGAATGTTTCTTTAAAAAAGGGGGAAGGGCCTGCAGGACTTTTCTTTAGCTATGATTCAATTCTTTAAAGAAATGTGTTTTAATTGCTTAAATGTTCAAATAATATGTAATATAACATATATTAGAACAGTACAATACAATAAAATGTAACATAAATAAAACAACTGTAAGAAAAATAGTGGCAGTCTGCTATCCATATTGTTGAGAGCCATACATCTGTTCTGCTTTGCTGAACAAAGTAGGATACCTGTTCACAAGCAATAAGGTGAGCAAGAAACCATCTGTTTTTTGTTAAAGGCAAAAGGAGATTTATTCAACCCCTGTTCTACCTGCCTTCAGGTAGGTTTTTAAACCATAGTTCTCCCTTTAGGGCTTGGGGTGGAGGCTGCCAGGCCCGTTTAGGTTAGGAAATATATGGCAGTTTTTAAAAATGTTTTCCCAGGGCAGTTGAAACTTCCCCTGCTTTTAATTTGCAAAGCTAACAAGAGCTATTTTTGAATTGGATGGATGGTGGATGGATAGATAGGCAGATAGTAGACAGAAACAACTTCACCAATTTGTCTCCTGACAACTTATTTTGGGAATGACCACATCTTTCATGGCAAGTAATGCGTGAATAAGCAAGCCGTCCCTTTAGCAGCAATTTTGTTAAGAGTGCCTACAATTTCGTCTCAAAATTCTAAATGTGCCCATTATAAAAATGTTTGACTATCACTGTATTTTGCAATATAATTGAAGTATTTTAATAAACTGTAAAATAACATAAATAGCAGAATAAATAAGATAGTGGTTGCCAAAACATAATAATAAGCATATTCATTCTTCATAGGAAATAAAGATTCAGTGTATTCAGTGAGTCAGCAGGCCTTCAAGCACAATGCAACTACAGCTCACCTGATTTACAGAGCATCAGATTATGGAGGGTGGAAGTGATCCAGAGCACTGTTATGAGTAAAGTATTGGACCAGGATTGGGAAAATTCCAATTCTACTCACAACTACAGGGACTGGTACTCTCTTTCATCTCAATCTGTTTCACAGGTTGCAATATAAGGATAAAATGAAGCAAAATATTCATTCGTCGTACTGAATTCCTTGAGCAAGGGTAGAATATATTTGGAGTACTAAATAATTGGTCTAGTGGTTAAGGCACTAGGGTAGAAATCAGGAGGTTGTGAATTCTAGAATCCATCTTACGCATGAAAGCTGACTGGGTGACCTGGGGCACCCTCTCTATCTCAGCCCATGATGTCAGGTTTGAGCAACAAGTTGGTTGGTAAGTTTCTGTCACAACCGATAGATAAGATCAACTTTGTTTTGGTGGGAATGCTTCCATTTTTTTATTACAGTAGTTTATCAAAATACAAAATAGAGAAATGCAAAGAAAAAAAGAAAACAATGGGAAAATAGAGGAGGAGAAGGAAAAGAGGAAAATCAATTTTTGGCTGAGCTAGGGGAAAACCCCTGCATTTGCAGAAAAACAGGAGGGAAAAAAAACTAAACAAAAGGCTTTCTTAAAGATAATCCAACTATACTGATAACAAATGACAAAAATACTATTTAAAAAACATTATTCCCTGATTTTTGGATGGCATACAACTCGTAGTTTTCTTACTCATTCACTTTAAATATTATTTTTTTGTATAATCCTGTACAGCTATTTTGTTATGTTGGCCGAGAAAACAAGACTGCTGTGCAAACCAATACAGCAGTGCCTTTTTGTCATCCAACTTCACATGCCAAATGTGTTCATTACATTTTATTTAATAAAAAAGTCATTACTTTTGATATTATTATTGTTATTATTCAAATAAAACAAAACTAGTTCTTCCCTTTAACCGCAAAAAAACCTTAAACAATAAAGATAAGCACAGGAATAAAAGGATTTTGAAGTAATTTCCATTTCACATAAGATTTACAAAACACAAAGGATGGCTTGTGTTGTTCTCCAAGTTCATTCAAGGAAATAATTAACATTTCTTGTTCAGAATCTTCAACAGAAACTAGTTCTTACCTCACTGGTGATATTATTAATTGGGAGATAACATTTTGGATTCTCTTATCCCACCTAGCTTCCTTTTAAATGTAGTTAAACATCAAGACTTAGAAAACACTGGAGAACTATATTGACTCTATTTCGCTTTTGTTTGTTGTACAGTTTGAATAAATAAAAGAACAGTTTATTATTTTTTTAAAAGACATTAGCTTTTGACGCCTGGCTGCAAAATAAAACAGAAATATCTAACTTACAGTGATGGTAACCTCAGATAATACCATTCAATCACCTTCTTTTTGTCATCATTTCCTGGGCTGTTCCCGGTCACTGCTTCTCTAAACTACCTTGGGCTTTCTTCTAAATCACTTATGTAAACTGAACACAAATGGAGCATTTTGTACTATATTTTGTTCAAAGCTCACTATACAAATATAATGCAACGACCCAAATCTCTTCCCTATAATTCATTGGTTCATTTTACTGGAACTTTTCTATATATGTTTCTTTTTCAAGAAAACGATACTGCACTTTTAGCTTGTACTTCTTCAGAACACAGAAAGAAGAGTAAAAGAAAATACTATTTTCTTATATATCTCTTCTGCATGTATTACTAGCATAGAAGTATTTATCTTTATCATAATTATAAATAATCTAGGAGTTGCTTCCAGAAGAACTTCCTTGGTTTTAACATTTTCTATTAACATTCAGTTTTCATACAAACCATACTGAAATGGCTTGAAACATATTTCTTGTTATATGGATTAGATTTCATTTTTTAAAAATATTACATTCGTTTTGCTAAACACATTTTTCTTAAACCACAAACTTAACAAGCCAAAATTTTTGCTGAAAAATTGGGGGCTGGACATGCAAAACAACTAATTATATAATACTAAGCCATTTTGGCTTAAGTGTTTCCCTGAGAAAAACACAGAAATATTCTTAGTATAACATAACTTTGGGGCAATGTTAAACTATATACATATATTATAATTGAATTATGTATATGTATGTATGCATGTATGTGTGTGTACACACACACACACACACAACACACACACACACACATATATATATATATTCTAGGAGACGAAGCTGAAGACACCAGCCTGAAGATGACGGATGAGAATTTAAGCGTTGCCAAGGTATTTCAATCATACACGGGACAAGACCGAATACACCAAGACCTACATACCTTTACCCGTGAAAATCTAAAAACAAATATATATATATATATATATATATATATATATATATATATATATATATGTAGGTCTTGGTGTATTCGGGTCTTGTCCGTGTAAGATTGAGAATACTTGGCAACGCTTCGATGAAATCTCATCCGTCATCTTCAGGCTGGTGTCTTCAGCTTCATTCTCCTGGGAGATTACAGCACCACACCCAGGACATCACAACAATAGAACTCAGAAGGTCATCACACAGCCCATTACCCAGGTCGTTACAACACAAAAGGCTGAGAGACACACAGCCAGCACCTCAGCCACACAGGGTCTCAGGAAAAAGCCATCCAATCTGCATACATCAACTCCACAAACCAATCAAGAAGTAACAACACAGCCAACTCTAGAGTTTAAAAGGGGAAAACAGCCACAATCACACACTTCTCCCAGGAGAACGAAGCTGAAGACACCAGCCTGAAGATGACGGATGAGATTTCGTCGAAACGTTGCCAAGGTATTCTCAATCTTACACGGACAAGACCGAATACACCAAGACCTACATACCTTTACCCGTGAAAATCTATATATATATATATATATATATATATATATATATATATATATGTACAGAAATAAAATCAATGTGGGTTTTCCAAATATACAGTACATAAATTAATGGAAATCTGTTCTATTCAAAAATGAGTAAAGCCCACCAATTCAGTCTGGAGCCTGCTGTTCCTCAAGCTAATGAACTAAATTATGTGCCTAAGATTGTCTGACATATCAGCCAGACAGTTGATTTTAAAAAATCATAATTGTGGTATGTTCCATAGAAATATACACAAGAACTTTCTCCCAATCATGAACAGGCATACTTTTAAATTCTATTATTAAAACGGACACACACTTACCAATTACTTTAAGAAATAATTAGAAAAAGTCTTAAGACTTTATGTTTTGTGACTAGCACATGCCCCTTCTCAATTCCTTACTGGCACTGGGCCAGTCACTGTCTCAGTGTAAGTACCTCACAGGGTTCTTATAAATGTACAATTGAAAAAGTCTTAAAGTCCTAGTGGAAAATAAAAATAGATTTGGAAAGCAGTTATGTTAAGGGATAGTAATCATTCAAAATAATTAGCATGTAAAATGACAGATCGCAAACTGCTTTATGTACAAATTTAAATACAAAGTGCAAGCTAGATCCATTACTACACTGGAAAAATCTGGTTTTCAGATGCTCTGTACTCTTTGTATTTGCATCTTTTTCATATTTCTCAACTTCCTCAGAAACAATATGAGACAGGATATAAATGGAGTACCCACCAGGAGTGTTGATATACTACTTTTTTTCTCAGTGTCACAAGTATTAAAAGCAATGGCTACTCTGTATAACCTAATGTAATTCTCTAGTCATCCATCCTTATTCACAGCTCCATACAATTATGTTTATTGTAATTGGCTTCATTTGCTTGGCATGGTACTTTAAAAATATATTTATAAACAGAACTAACATTTTCCATAAAATAAAAGATGGCTTATTCAAAAGGAACTTGAATTCTAATAATTTCTGTTTTCATTTTTGGGATGTATACATTCAGAAATGTAACAATAGCTAAATATGTAAATCCTTGACTTATGAAAATAGGTGCCTGCCCATTACGGTTTCAAGTGGTGATGGCTGTTAAATGAGAATGTCTCACCTAATGACCCACAACTTCTGCTCACCCTGATGCAGTTGTAAAGCAAATGTGTGGGTCGTTAAGTGCAGCACAAGGTGCCTCGGGGTGGGGGACACTCTGGGACACCTCCCACACTTCCGAGACACCCTGTGCTTGCTTCTCTTCCCACCCCACAGTCCTTGGGCCTGCTTTCCCCCACCAGGTCTCTACAGGTTTCCCCCCCTCCCTACTGCAGGTCCCTGCAAGCATTCCCCACACTAGCTCCCCAGAAGCCTTCCCCCACTTCATCAGGTACCTGCAGGGCTTGGGTCTCCTCCCCATCCTGTCACCCATTGCACATTTATTTTTTGAAGATTCCAGAGCTCCCGAGCCTTCTCCCACACTATGCAGACCACATTATGGAAGCAAAAGACATTATTCATCCCTGGGCCATGTGGCAGCCTCCCAGTAGATGATGTCATTTCAGTGCAACCACAAGAAATTGTGGACATGCTGAAAATAACAGCCACTTCTGAGACAATAACAGCCACACAGCCCAGGGATGAGTGGATGCTCTCTTTCCCCAACACGAGGTCTGGACATCACCAAAAGGTCAGTGTGCGATGGGTGATGGGGAAAGGGAGCAGGCCCAAGGCCTGTGGGGACCTAGCAGGATAGATTGGAGAGAGAAAGCTGATGGCACTGCAGCATTCCCGTAGCTTGTCATAAAAGCGAGTGACCGGGTTTGAAATAGGGATCATAAGTAGCTCCTGGGGACTGGCATCTTTGAATGGCCAGCAAATGACCAGTTTTTAAGCAAGGACTATCTGTAACAAGCTCCTTTAAAAAAAGAAAATGATGAGGCAAACCAGATCCTACAAACATGGGGAAGCCCTAGTGTTTTGTGTATATGTTTTTTTTTAAAAAGAGAATAGCTAGTGCCTCTACTCTTGCATTAGCCCAACTGTTTCACAAAAATGGTTTACCACAAAGATGTTATTTTACTATATAAAATAGAATCTCTGTGTGTGTGTGTGTGTGTGTGTATATATACAGGGGTGGGCTGCTGGGGGTTCACAGGGGTTTGTGAGAGCCCCTAGCTAAGATTCTGTGCAGTTCAGAAAACCCACAAATCCCATTCCTGGCTGGCCCCACCCACCCCGCCCCACCCCTCCCAGGAGTCCCCACGCAGCCTGTTTTGGATGCAGGTAAGTGCAGGGCCCGCACAGAGGCTCAGGAGGACGAAAAACAGGCCTCCCGGATGCTCGGGAAGACCGGAAATAGGCCAGTTTCTAGCTTCCAGAGAGCCTCCAGAGCCCAGGAAGGCCAGTTTCACCCTCCTGGAGGCTCAAGGATAATCTTAAGATCTTCCATTCATATAGAAAAACATTTAATTTGATGCTCAAAATCATTGCAATGTGAATGCAATGTTCTTTGAATAAACACTTCTTTTAGTAATGATGTTATCCAAGATTTAATTAACTGAAAAGACTGTAACTGACATAATTGGCTTAATTATACAACTGACTGAATTTATAATTTATGAGCAAACTACTAGACTTAAAAAAAGTTGATATTACTGCTGAGAAAAAAATTGCAAACTAATAAAGCATCTGTGTTTAAAATGTTTAAATAATACTATTTCTATTACCGTGTTTCCCCGAAAATAAGACCTACCCCGAAAGTAAGACCTAGCACTATTTTCTAAACCTGCCCTAATATAAGACCTACCCCGAAAATAAGACCTAGTGTAAATCTCCAGTTCCAGGAAGACTTTTCAGGGAGCAACTGTGCACCCACAAACACCCCCTACACACTCACACCCACTATTTGGCACCATAAATATATAAGACCTACCCCGAAAATAAGACCTAGTGTGTTTTTGGGAGCCAAAAAATATATAAGACAGTGTCTTATTTTCGGGGAAACACGGTACCATATTTTAATATTAAAAGGCTCATTTTTTCCTCAAACACTTGAACCACAGAGTAGACAAATGCCCCATATGATTCAGTGAATTAGAACGGAGTTGTCCATCCATCATATATAAATGAGAAACAGTTTGGTTTTGTGGTTAAGGCAGCTAGCTAAAAACTGGGAAACCATGAATTCTTAGGCATAAAGCCAGTTGGATAACTTTGGGCAATTCACTCTCTTTCAGCCTTAGGTTAGGAAGAAGGCAACCGCAAACCGCTTCTAAAAATCTTGCAAAGAAAACTGCAGGGACTAGTCCAGGAAGTCCCCAGGAATCAAGGCTGATTTGAAGGCTCACATGCATGCAAGAACAAAAATGTAAATTTCATCACAGCAGGTAGCATCACCTAACTGACCTTGTCCATTTCTATGAAAAATGTAAGTAGGGAGGTTCTTGGTTAGTATTTTGGTAGACCACAAGAAAACTCCAGGGCAACAGACAAGACCAGAAAGTTGAAAAACATTCCAGAAGGAAATCCCAAGCTACTTCTATACTATGGTTAAGAAAATGGGGTGGATATATCTGAAGAATCACCAGGAATTGAGTTTGATTCAAGGGGCACTTTATACATTATACATGCAAACCATTTTTGCCCCTATCTTCTTCACTTTGTTTTCAGTTAGGTTTGCAAAGAAAGTTACCTATTCTCTACCAAGATATAAGTATATTAGAAATGCAAACTTAGTTTTAACATTTATAAAAAATTATCTTGCCTTTTTGATTATTAAAATTATATTTAGCATAAGCTAATAGGTATGCTCATGAGAGTCTATCCTCCAGCAATTCATATGATCAAAAGAAATCAAAGCTTCTATCTGCCACATCTTGGTCAAAATGCAAATTTATTGTAGGATTTACTTTTTAAAATACTTTCTCACAATGCATTTTTTTTACATATTCTATGTTCCTTAATCTAAGTCAAGAATATATCATGTGGAATTGGCTCCAATTTTAGTTTGCATATTGGTGGACTTTTTCTTCCAGTATTATGAGACAATTGATTAGAACAATTATTGTTAAGTATTTCATGTATTCATTTATTTATTGCTTGACTTCCATCATATACCATACTAAATGCTTTCAGCAACCAATTTTCAACAATATAAACTCATGCTATTCATTCCATAATTCAACCCATTCATTTTAGAAGCATTTTCACTAAAATCAGTCCCTGGCTGATATAAAGCCAAGCTATACTTCCTACATTTTGTTTACTGAAAATGTATAGAAGATTACAATCAGAATTCTGCCAAACATTTTTGAGGCACACTCAAATAATTTGGCACACTTTCCTTCAACAGGGGGTAACAATATCAGCATTTTCCAATAATTAAGTTTCAATCCTATCTTCATGCACACATTAAATAAATCACAGACCTTCCACAATCAATCAATGCCACCGAACATTTCTCGTTACATCATCTATAACTGCAACTGTATCATTTTGAACCTTGCCTATTTATAATTTCATTTTCTTTTTTCTACAGCTAGTTTATTGCCTTCATTTCATTTTGACTCTTTATTTTCAGATAGATCTCTAAAATACTTTCTTTAGCATTCTCTCACCTGTTTCATCTCAAATTATTATCACTTTCATTTTTATTCCAGTCAGTCTGCTGAAGGATTTGTTTAGCTCTCTTCAAACGCCCTCTTTTACTTGCATCAAAATTATTCTGCTTCTCAATTATTTGTCATCATTTTTTTCTCTTGACATATTATATCTTTATGTCATCTTTATTTTTTTGTAATGTTTTCTATTAGATTTTGCTCACCATTACAGTCTGTTTAACCAAGGAATCCTTGTCATATTTTCCATTAAAATAAACTCCACATAGTTCTATGGCAATATGAACCATAATTCTTTTAATTCTGTTCCAATCTGTTGACATGTTACCTTTCATTACATACACTTTTCATTCATTTTGCCGGTAGGTTAATCTAGCTTTTAATACTTTTCATATGGCACTAATCCTATTTCCACTTTTGCTTTTTGGGTTTTTTTACGTTTCTTCATGTCATTTTTTCCCAAAAGCCACTCTTGACACTATTATGAAATGGTCTATCCAACACTCAAAATGTTTTATCTTCCTTGTCATCATTCAACCTTTTATTACAACTAAATGCTTTAAATGTATACTTATCATTAATAACCACCAATTATCCTTCTCAATCATTGTTAGGTATGAATGGCACAAACACTTTCTGTGCTGTCTCATCTTGTTCCCACTCATCCAGTTATGACATGTAACAAATAAATACTAGATTATTTTAATTCAGAATGTTATACAATTCTTCCCAAAATTTATCTCTGTTTTATTGCCATTCATTGAAACCAAACTAGATTCTGACTTTCATACACACAACATAGAGGACACAATTCATATTTTCTGATATACATTTTATTCATAATTCAAAATTAAATTTTTATCTTCACTTCTGTGTATGTATTCATCAATTCCTCTGCCCATAAGCAGACTACCTTCATTCAGTTGTTTACTTTCATCTCCTTTCTCTTAATTTACAGCCTTTCTTTATGAATCCATGTTCTTTTAAAATTCATGCTGGCCTTTTATTCCTTTTACAAATTGTAGTCTTCTATATGATGTGGTATTACCTCTTGGTCCCAAGATATTTCTGCTGTGCATCATAACTTAGTCAGTCAAGGCCTTCGCATAATGCTTTACAGTTAATATAGAGAATATACAAACTAGGATATCAGCTTTAGTTGTGTCAGTATCTCCTGCAAACAGGAAGGATAATATCAGGAAGTTCTGGAAAATTTGGGGCAAATCTTGTATATAATCACATGCACGATCCTGCTATGTTCTATGCAAATTAGAATCTCTAATCAAAAGAATAACCTTGCACACTACCTTACTGTTGATTTCACTCTAAAACTAGGACATATATGAAGTATACTGACACATGCTCAGGATACAGTAACACAAGTCAATGAGCCTTGAAGTCTTTTAACTCACACTTATCATATTTAATTTGAAGTACAGGTAGTCCTCGACTTACAATAGTTCATTTAGTGACCCTTCAAAGTTACAATGGCACTGAAAAAGTGACTTATGACCATTTTTCACACTTATGACTGGTGCAGCATCCCCATGGTCATGTGATAAATTCAAATGCTTGTCAACTTATGTCAGTTTATGATGGTTGCAGTGTCCCAGTCGTATGATCACATTTTGAGACCTTCTCATAAGGAAAGTCAATGGGAAAGTCACTTAATAACTTATCTTCTGTGGTAAGAAAGGTCGGAAAACGGGCAAAGCTCACTTAAAATATGTCTCGATTAACAACAGAAATTTTGGACTCAATTGTGGTCACAAGACAAGGACTACCTGTATTTTTAGCTTTAAGAATCTGGAATATCCTACAACCGTTGGGTTTGCACTCTAAAATATACAATTTACATCTTTGAACTCACTATTCACTTATTTATCAATATATTTAACTGAATTATTTTCATCTTGAAGTAACTATAATCTAGGATCATCTCCAAATGTTCTCATCCTACATCGCAGTAAACTAATTCTATCACCTGGAGCTGCATCTTAGAGGTAGATTTGGGAACATACAAGACCCAAAGGCAAAATTAAGAAAATTAAGATGGTAGATAGCCAGACGCCAGTGTTTGAAAATCTGTAAGTCATTTGACAAAAAAGGAAATTAAAATAAATCACAAATAATAGTATGACATTTTATTTAACCCTGAATTAAGCAACTTTTTCTTTAAAAGTAAATTCAACTGTTCTCAAGTTTCTTAGGAAGTTTTCACTAAAATTTATATTTTCCTCACACCAAATCTGTCTAACATGAAGGCCTAAAGTTTTTGCCTCTCCTCTTGTTCATTCTTTGATACACTGATTCAATGCACAATGATGTTGTTCTTGTCCTAATTCCAAGGTACATTTTCCCCATCATGTGACCACTCCAATATATCTTTAAATTCCTTTCCTCTTTCTTAAGCAAGCCAACCATTTTGCTCATCCTATTTTCAAACTTAATCCAACAGACATTTATCTCCCTGCCAAGAACAACATAAAAGGCATATTGAATAGGCTTAGACTTAAGCCCAATTCTGCCAGAGATGAGTCACATTGGGAGAGGAGGGGGTGGGGAGGTGTCAAGGCCTTCATTCCTCTAGGGATCAGATGTTAATTGGTGAGGTAGGTGGAGCTGAAGCAAAAAACAATAAACCACCCTACACATCCTCCCTCCTTTCATCACTATGTCATCAAGATCTTTTCTGACAGTTTCTTCTAACATTGCAAGCTATCAGTGAGTATAAAATAAAAAATACTGTATGTAGCACTAAGACTGTAAATTATCCAAGTTTTGATTCATTTTAAACACAAGCTGTATATAGCATATTAAACCATGACAGATTCAGTACATGCAAGTTGTCTGTATTACACTGGCTGAACAATTAATTCTATAACTTTCTATATGGCAATATAGTTAGGTGTGTGTGTATGTGTGTGTTACAGTTATCAAAGGGGGAACTAAAACATTTAAAATAACAAATTAAAGTTCAATAAAAATCAAAGATAATGTTCTTGTCATAAAAGTATTAAGCATCTGTTTATCACTTATTTTCCAAATCTAACTGCATAACTTTGTTTTATTATTTCACAGATCTTTAATTTTAAGCATAGCCTTAATACAATTAGTTTTCTTGTTTTCACACTATCAAACCCAGCATGCATTATCCATTTTTTTAAGTTTAAAGCTTTTCATCACAATCGTGTTTAAACCTGTTTTTAATTCAGAAGACCTTGCAATATAAACAGTAGGATTCAGCACAACGGTACACCATTACAACCGGATGTAACTAGGAGAAGCTACTGTCTGAAGGAAGGACTGACATAGTACAGGCATTGACTCATTGCCTTCCCATCTCTTGTATCCCCAGGGCACCTACCTTACTGTATGTCACTACTGATAAGTTGTTTGAGTGACTGCTGGGGGAGAGATTTACAGAGTTTTGTGACAGTTCAGTCTGATCTTGTTCAATTTGGTCAGGAGCAGGCCCCCACGTGTTTTTGCTGATTGTGTCTAGCTCGGAACCCCCAGGGTCTTTTAAGTTGTTTTCATCTGGTTGCCTGTTCTTCTGTGGAGAGGCGAACGGGTTAAAGTTTCCTTCTACCTTACGATGTGGTTGCGTGTTGAACTCTGTTTCAAAAGATGATAGCTGCTGCGTTACTCCTAAAAGTCCTCCAACTTCCACACTAAGGATCACCCAGATGATATCTATGAAAAAATATCTTGGATAAGTACATGTTATACCTTATGTATCACTTTACCACCTTGATTTTCAAGTTAGCATGCTGCTTATGAACTAAGTGTATGCAATAAAAAAGAGCAAATATAATCTCCCTGACCAAAATTTCCCACATGCTGAAGCCATTACAAAAGATACCAAAAATAAATAAATAAATAACATTCTGAGTTGAAAGTTATATACTGACACCTGCTGGTAAGTGTAATATTTACTCAGGTACCTTCCTAATATGACACACATATTGTAAAATCTATTAATAATGCTGTTCTCATATTTCATTTGGAACAGCAAAATCTGGGAGCAAGTATTAATTTTATATCAATAAGCAATACAAATAAAATAAGTTTTATGAATCACACCTGCAAAAGAACACAACAATGTGAAGTGCTTTTACTCAATAGTTTTCAAAATATATTCATTTCCTTCTACCTGAGTTTTCCATATTTTTTCCTCCAAAGGTCAGCCAGCACTATGTACATTAATAATTTTCCAAAGAAAAGTTAATTTAGTAAAATGTAATTGCTAATAACAGTAAACAAAAAATGAATGTTGTCATATTATTAATCTGAATATATTTTTGCAGGGGAAAAACACTCTTTACTACTCTTGACAGCCAGTTTGATGAACTGGTTAAGGCATCAGGCTAAAAAGAGGGAGGTTATGAGTTCTAGTCCCATTTTAGGCATAAAACAAGTTATGTGATCTTGGGCTAGTCATTTTCTCTCAGCCTTAGGAGTTTCCAAAAACCTTGTCAAAAAAATTGCAGACACGTCTAGGCAGTCTCCAAGAATCAGAAACAAATGAACAGAAAAAATTACTCTAAAAAATGATTGGGTATGGCAGGGGACGACGAAACAGAGGGCCGGATTGGTATCTGGGAGTGCGCCCCACTATTTATGAGCGGTGGTGCACTCCGACCCTCTTGTTTCTGCTCCCTCCCCTGGGGGTACGGGAGGCCAGGTCCCTGGCCTCAGGATGGTTTATGTCAACGCCAGGTTGTGGTGAATAAAGCCCCCTTCATCAATGAATTGATTGAGGAGGCTGTGGACCTGGCTTGCATCACGGATATCTGGTTGGGGCCAGAGAGGGGGGTCCCTCTGTGTGATTTAAGCCCGCCAGGTTCCGGGTGCTACACCAACCTCGGGCCCAGGGTAGGGGCAGGGGAATGGTGGTGGTTATTAGGGAGTCTCTTTGTCCGAGGGAGGTCACTGTCCCGCAGATAGGCGGGTGTGAGTCCCTCCTCCTGAGGCTGGGCCCTGAGGGTCAGTTGGGTCTGTTGCTCGTACCTTTCTCCCAGCTGCATGACAACGGCCCTGCCCAAGCTGCTCGATGTCCTCTTGGGAGTGGCGGTGGAGTTCCCTAAGTTTATGGTCTTGGGGACTTCAACCTCCCCTCTCTGGGTGGGACGTCGGGGCTGGAGCGGGAGTTCATGGCTTCCATGACAGCTATGTACCTGACCCAAGTAATTCAGGGTCCGACCCATGAGGGTGGACACACACTCGACCTGGTTTTTATCTCCGGACAGTGGTATAATGATCTGGGGGGGGGGATTACCAACTATTCAACCAAGTCATGGACCGATCATTTCCTCCTTCGGCTAGGCTTCCCAGGTGCCGACCCATCCCATGACCCTCAATCGGCCTGGCTGCCCTGTTTGGGGTCAGCGACCGAGTTGCTCCCTCTTAGAATCGGGGGGGGGCGACCCTTTGCAGGAATGGGCCAAGGAATTTAGTCACCACCTGCACGATAAAATCGCTCAGATTCGGGCCGGCTTGGACTCTGACTGGCTAGAGTCTGACAAGGGAGTAACGTCGGGTCTTGTTATTACGACCTGGGAAGAGTTTGACCCTGTGACTCCAGATGAAGTGGACAGGGCCATATGGAGGCTTGAGTTCCACCACATGTTTATTGGACCCGTGTCCCTCCTGGCTGGTGTATGCCGCCCAGGAGGTTACAGGAGGCTGGCTCCAGGGAGTTGTCAATGCTTCGTTGGACGAGGGGCTCTTCCTGGCCACCTTGAAGGAGGTGGTGGTGAGGCCCCTCCTCAAGAATCCTGCCTTGGGCCCAGCTGTTTTGAACAACTTTCGTCCATTCTCCAACCTTCACTTTGTGGCGAAGGTTGTTGACAGCGTGGTGGCATGTCAGCTTCCAAGGTTCCTGGAGGAAGCTGATTACCTAGATCCGTACCAATCGGGTTTCAGGCCCAGGTACAGCACAGAGACAGCATTGATTGAGCTGATGATCTCTGGAGGGCTCGGGACAGGGGATATTCCTCTATCTTAGTCCTATTAGACCTCTCAGCGGCTTTTGATACCATCGACCATGGTATCTTGTTGCGATGCCTCGGGGGGTTGGGGGTGGAAGGCACCGGTGGTTCTCCTACCACCTTTCGGGGCATTCGCAATCGGTGTTGGCAGGAGGGCAGAGGTCGGCTCTGCAGCCCCTCGCTTGGGTGCCCCAGGGTTGGTCTCTCTCCTCCTGTTCAACATCTACATGAAGCCGCTGGGAGAGATCATCCATGGTTTTGGGGTGAGGTATTATCAGTATGCTGATGATAACCAGCTCTTCATCTCCACCCCAAACCAACTCAGTGATGCCCTCACCATGATGTCTCGTTGCCTGGAAGCGGTGCGGATCTGGATGGGGAGGAACAGGCTCCAGCTCAACCCAGCCAAGACCGAGTGGCTATGCGTACCGGCATCTTGGATGATCCAGGATGTTCCACCTCTAGACATGGGGGAGAGGTGCTGCCCCCCATGGAAAGGCTCCACAACTCGGGTGTCCTCCTGGATACACGGCTCAGTTTGGAGAAGCAGGTGGGAGCCGTGACCAGGGGGGCATTCCCCCAGGTGCGCCAGTTGTGGCCCTACCTGGACCGAGATGCACTAAGCATGGTCACTCATGCGCTTGTTACATCCTGGATTGACTACTGCAATGCTCTCTACATGGGGTTGCCCTTGCGGACCACGCTGAGGCTTCAGCTGGTGCAGAATGCAGCCACGCGGGTTGTGATGGGGGTATCCCAATACTCCCATGTTACACCCTCCTGCACAAGTTGCATTGGTTGCCGGCTGCCCTCTGCGTGAGATTCAAGGTGCTGGTACTTACCTATAAAGCCCTACATGGCTTAGGGCCAGGGTACTTGCGGGAATGTCTCCTGCCAGCATCAAACACCAATCGCCCGGTGCGCGCTCACAGACAGGGCCTCCTTGGGGTACCGTCTGCCAAACAATGTCGGCTGGCGGCCTCTAGGGGGAGGGCCTTCTCTGTGGGGGCACCCACTTTGTGGAACCAGCTTCCCCTGGAGCTACGATTGGCCCCTGACCTCTGCTCCTTCTGCCGCGGCCTAAAGACTTGGTTATTCAAACAAACCGGCCTGGACTGAGGGGGGGGGTTAGTTTTAAATGTCTTGTTGATTGGGTTTTAAATACTTTATCTGGTCTAATTAATTTAATTATCTTTTAATTCTTTTAACTTTTGTATTGGGTGTTTTTATGTGAGCCGCCTGAGTCCATTGGGAGATAGGGTGGCATATAAGACTAATCAATCAATCAATCAATCAATCAATGTCTATGGAGATTCTCAGTCATCCATGCCATGGTTGTCCCAAAGGTGCTTTTTCAAGAAGCAACTGGACTTTCTGGTTTTTCTTTGAAGATGTTAGGAGAACATAGGAGAACAAACCCATCTGCAATTAAAAGACAAAGGCCACTTTTTTGAAGCAAAGTTCACATTTTGGACAGAGAGGACTGCTGGTTTGAAAGAGGGGTCAATCAAAGATGCCATCTATGTCAAAATTGAACAGCCCTCTCTCAACAGAGGGGGAGGGATATGGCATCATCTATCTCCAGTCTTCAACATAGTCCTTTCAACAGTTCCAAGAAGGCTCCACACCCATTTGCACCACTCAGGTGACCTTGATGACATAGATAAACCTCCAGATGACCATAATTACTTGCTAAAAGAATGCAAATGACCAGCTATCTGCAAGGAGTATAAATCCTTCCATTCCCCACCATCCAGTCAGAGCTGAAGAAGCTTCTTGGATGAGAAGCAAAATGGGTTGCTTTCTTCAAAGAAATACCAGAAAGTCCAGCTGCCTCTTGAAAAAGCACCCTTTGGTCTAAAAGATGATGAAATATTAAGAGAGATGTCATATGGATCAAATCACTCTTAACTGAGCCCTTCAACATCCACAAAAAGTTAATTAAGACTCCAAAGCAGATCTGAATATAGTCAAGAAACTAAACATCCTTTTTTATTTCTTTCCTTACAATTTTCAGAAACTCTATTAGGAATATTCATATTAGCACAGGATGAGTGATTATTACAAAGTTATCTAGGACTCAACAAATACTAAAATGATTGTTCTGCAAATTTATATGTATGTAAAGGGAGCTAATATATTGTAATGGTTAAGATGTACTGCAACTAAGGAAAGCTCTAGTCCACTTTTAACAAAGGAAGTGGTAGGTTTGGGTCAAGCATGCACTTTCAAGCCATCCTATCTCACAGACCGGTATAAAATTGAGAAAATAAAAAGTGAGATTCAAGGTGCTGGTAATTACCTATAAAGCCCTACATGGCTTGGGGCCGGGATACTTGCGGGAACGTCTCTTGCCAGCATCGACTGCCCATCGCCCTGTGCACTCCCACAGGCAGGGTCTTCTTGGGGTGCCATCGGCTAGACAGTGTCAGCTGGCGACCTCCAGGGGTAGGGCCTTCTCTGTGGGAGTGCCCACCCTGTGGAACCAGTTACCCTTAGGGCTGCAGTTGGCCCCTGACCTCTGTTCCTTCCGACGCAACCTGAAGGTGTGGCTTTTCCAACAGGCCGGCCTGGACTGAGGGGGGTGGGTTTTTTATATACGATCTTATGTCTAGTTTTCTTATGGGTTTTAGATAATTGTTTGGCTTGTGGTTTAATGATAATTTTAATATTTTTTTAAATTTTGTATTGTGTGTTTTTAGGATGTGAGCCACCCTGAGTCCTTCGGGAGATAGGGCAGCATATAAGTCCAATCAATCAATCAATCAATCAATCAAGGCAAAAAATAGGAAGACAAGGGTATGTACAATGGGCAGGATATAAATCAAATAAGGAATACCGGGTGTTGAAATATGTTAAATTTAGGGGTTACATCAAATAATTATTCAATAGATTTTTTTAAAGGAAACAATGACTTTAATAAACTTTTCTCCAAAACAACAGCATTTCTATGGAGGAAAAATCATTTTTATTGTAAAAATTATATACTTTTCCTGTTCTTGGAAAAGCAATTGCCAAAAAAGAATCAGTGGATTATCTTTGAAGTGGCTATGGCAATCTCTTAAAGAAAACAGCATTATAAGCAAAGTAATTTTTGGTGTCACTTTTCCAACAAAATAAAACAGTGTAGAATGTAATTCTGTAAACAATTCCTCTTAAATTGTTGCTCCCTTCAATCTGCTTTCTTTATTCATTTGAATAGGTTCTATTTATCAAATTTATATGGCCACCCATCTTATGCAAGATGACACTTTAATTGTACAATATACAATTAAAACATATTATAAAACCATCTGAGCTGTTCCTGTACCTTCTGCACATGGAGAGCTGCCTGCCCTTCTTCAGGAGACAGTTCTTTTGCGCCATTCACTTAATATCTCATGCAGTTACTTAATGACCACACTGGGAATGATGGGGTTGCAGTTGTTGAGCAAAGTCAATATGTGGGTGTTTTGCTTAATGATTGTTTCACTCACCATCCCAATTGTGGTTGTAGGTCTACCTGTATTTTCATAGTAAAAGTAGATCATTTTAGTAGGACACAATATGTTAAAAAAAGGATGTTAACTCTGACGTGTCAATCTCTTACTAAGTATGACTGTAGCTAATAGAAAATAGTTCTACATGAACCAGAAGTCTTAGCAGCACTAATACTTCTTCAAACTTTGCTATAAAAATGATATATGAGAAAGTAGTACTTACCTCCATAATAAAGCCCTGTAGCAGTGCACATCCGCCACTGTCCTTGATACATTCCTGCAGTACTGGGACTGCACATCTGAACGCTGACATCTGTAATCTCCTGGGGTTCCAACGATTGGACCATCACCATGTTTACATGGCCAAACTGATCTCCCCCAACATATTTGAGACAAACTCCTGGTGGCCACGCTTCTGTCCCTATGTTTAGCAAATGTAGCATTGAACCATTTGTCATTCATTACAATCATGAAAAAAATACAAGCATAAACATCTGATTATAAATTTCCCATTACATTTACATAATTTCATTAACCAAGGAAAGATTAATAACTGCCAGATAAAAGACAGATCATTTTGCATAGTTCCATTGTTCAGGATGGAAATGCACCTCTGTCTGGCACAAGACTGATTCTTATAAACCTCACTCTTATAAACTGAATAAAAACATACCAATATATTGAAAAGGAAAGAATACTGCTGATACAAGAAACAAGACTTCTTTGACATGAAAAGTGTGTAACTAAAATTAATTACATTTAATCAGTTAACTAAAAGTATTAACTTTTATTAAATATTAACTAAAAGCTTTGCAAAATCTTGGGTCAATATTCTTGTTATTCAATATCATTTTAAGGGAAAAGTTCACAAATAAAGAATACAGCAGTAGCATCCACTGAACTTGCAATGATATCCATCTGACCTCATCAACCTTAAAAATACTTAAACTAAAATTAAGAATAGTTTGATAAAGTTGTAAAAATATCCGTAATACATGTATTTCAATAACATATGCAATACCAATGGTCTTCAACTTATTGATAATACAAAACAAATGGGATAGATTTAAAAATACAAAATAAGATAGATACCGTATAGGAATCCTAGATAATCAAGATATTAACTTTCTTCGGTTAGTGGAAAAATATATATTTGAGTAACTTATTTTTGGTGATATAATTTAGGCACAAAAATAAGGGTTAATTCTGAGTTATAGAAATTTTTGGTAAGGAAAACAATGTGATGTTTCTCACTTAATATGTATATTAAGTAAAATCCTGCAAACGAGTTATCCATCTATTACTAGCATGAAGTGTATGTGCTTCGATCTGTGCATGAAGCATTCAATACTGCCTCAATAATTTGCACAACTACAATAGTTATAGAAGAGTTTGTTTGGCCCATTCAACCCATCTCTTGCTCAGTGCAGGAATTCAGTTTAAAGAATCCATTTATCAAATGGCAGTCCAACCTTCTCTTGAACATATTTAATGAAGAGAAACCCACTACCTCCCTAGGTTTTCCAGAGCCTGCTTTCCTATAAGCCATTTTTATTTATTAAATATCAAAGGAACCAAACTTGCATAGTTTGGAGAAACACATAGTCCTTTACCGTAGACCAGTCATTTAACAACAGTTTGGAGTTATGATGGCCTCAGATAGCTAAGCACTTCTAGTTATTACAAAATGTCGCACTTTCTCTCCCCTCTCCCATTACATGACTGCATTTTGGACACTTGGCAACCGGTCACATTTACAACTGGTTGCAGCATCCCATGGTCACATGACCCCAATCTGCAATATTTTTTTGCTAATTTCTAGCAGGTTTTGCTTGTTTCCAGCAAAACCACCTATCTGGGAGAAGTGTTCACATTTGTGACCATGTGATTCATTTAACAATCATGATAAAAATGGTTATAAAATCAGGTCTAGCCATGAGGGTGCCTCAACTTATGACTGTCACTTTAAAACAGCTACTATAAAATTAATATTGTACATTATTTAAGGATAACAACATACTTTATTTAAAGTTGGATATGTTTTGTAATACAATTGTCTTCTACATTCATGTATATAATAAGCTGATAGATACATAGATTCAGCAGTTCAAGTTACATCCTGTCACTGCAATATTTGTCAGCAGAGTTATTTCTCTTGCATCAGATCTAATTTTTCTGAGATAATCATATCCCTAAAGGCTAGTACATCTCATCTCATTTAACCTCTTCCCGAAGTTTCATCATAATATTAACTCCGGGGATTTTTTTATATGTTGTATATGCTATTCCAGCTTAATATTTGTGACTTTTTTCAGAGTTTTCTCCATTATAAAGTAAAAAAAAAGTGGGAAAATACAATCCAAAAGTATTAACTATACCTTACTTAATTTAAGAAGGGAAAAGAATTCTGAACCAAATATTCTTGTAATTGAAAAAAATATAAATATCAAGGGAATGAAAGGCCCAAAGTAGACATTAACATTAGAATGTGTTAATATTCAAAACACAGGTAGCAACATAATGGCATATGTTTGGAATTCTCTATCTGGCGATCAAATCGGTCAGTTCTAGAGGAGGTCAACCCTGACTGCTCTTTAGGCGGCCAGACCCTGAAGATGAAACTCAAATACTTTGTCCACCTAATGAGAAGAAAGGACTCACTGGAGAAGAGCCTAATGCTGGGAAAGATTGAGGGCAAAAGAAGAAGGGGACGACAGAGAATGAGGTGGCTGGATGGAGTCACTGAAGCAGTCGGCGTGAGCTTCATTGGACTCTGCGAAATGGTAGAGGACAGGAGGAATGTTGTCCATGGGATTGCGATGGGTTGGACATAACTTCGCGACTAACAACAATAGTTTCCTACTGCATTACGAAATCATGATTACAAAGAGAAACTAAGTGTCAGGAAGTCAAAGTAACAGTGAGGGAGCAACATTTACCATTTTGAAAGGGTTCCTCAGATTGGAAGTAGTCAGTCTAAGCCAGGGGTGTCAAACTCGATTTCATTGAGGGCCGCATCAGGGTTGTGTTTGACCTCGGGGACTGGGGTTCGTGGCCAGCTCAACATCATTTGTTGAGGCTCCGTTTTCAGCTGCAACAGCCTCCTGCAGCCCTCTGCCAGCGAAAACGGAGATCCCCGAGCTCAGTTTTTGCTGGCAGAGGGCTGCAGGAGGCCATCACAGCTGAAAACGGAGCCTAGGAGGGCCACGCATGGCCCTCCTGAGCTGAATTTTCACTGGCAGAGGCACTGCAGGCTGGTCCTTCACTGTTTCCAGAGCGGCCCCACAGGCCAGATCTAAGCACTCTGCGGGCTGGATTTGACACCCCGAGTTTGACACCCCTGGTCTAAGCTATCTGAGGAGAATAAAATGAATTCTCCATTCAATATCATAATTACCCTAATGGAACATCATTATAAATTTAAGACTATTAGAATAATGATAAGAAAAAACAGATAATCTTCTACATCCATCTTCTACACATACAAACTCAAGGATGAAAGCAATCCTAAAGATCCTCGACATAAGCATTATTAGAAACCATGACATCACTATACCAATGATGTAACTTATATAATCATGTGATGTCACTTACTCCTCCACAGGAATCTATGCCTTCCCTATGTAAATATGGTGAATGTTAAATTTATGTATACATTTAAGTGTGCATTTTTAAGCGTGCAGTTTGAAGTTTGTGTGCTATTTGAATTGTTAATATTTCTGAAGAAGCATGACTTAAAATGTGATCTGTGCTACGTAAAACTTCCCAGCCAAGATAAAGAGAGCCCAATAAATCAAAGCATGTTATTTCAACAATATGAGGTCTATTTATATCTATCTATCTGCAAATATTGAGAGCCAATTTAGTGTAGTGCTAAGACCTGAAGCTAAAAACTGGGAGAATGTGAGTTCTAGTAACACCTTAGGCAGAAAACCATCTGATTAATCTTGGGCCAGATTCTCTTTCAGCCCTAGAAAGGAAGCAATGGCAAACCTTTTCCAAAAACTTCCCAAGAAAACCACAGGAACATAACATAGTACAGCAGATCAAAGCAGAGAAGAGGACAGCACAACATAAATCTGCAAGTATAAGACGAAGCCTTCCTCTAACTTCAACAGGAATTATTTAGCCACCCCTTCTCCTCATCCTTTCTTTTGAGAAAAGACCTTAGGCACAAGTGTCCAGAAGTATTGATTAGTTAAACATTATATTTCTAGAAAAAAAATAAGAAAGCTAGAACAACACAAATATAGAGAAGAGACCTTCTGAAATCACCTGTGTTTTGTATTCTCCACGTTTTTGTAAACTGGGTATCTGGAGGGATGGATTCTCCTTCTCCTATAGTCACATCTTCTACAAAGGACATGGAGGGCACGTTGATGTTTGGACTTTCAAAATCATAATATGCTCCAATGGCTGCCTGTAGATTCCTATAAAAACAAAAGAAGATTTTCAACCACAGAATGGTGAATTGGGTAAATACCCAATTTAAATTGTAGAATTGTTACTTATTTAATTATGAATTAACACCTATTTGCAAGTTATTTTATATATCTAGATATACATCCTATTCTTTGTGCTCTTCTCTATCTGCTATATAAACATATCTACAATGTTGCAGATACCGAGCTTAAATAGCATGAATGTCAAATGCAGGCTAACCAGCATCATGCCGTTCTACTCTTTTACATATGTACACATAAATAGAAATCTATGAAAAAAAGTCTGTTATTCTTCTAGAGCATAATAGAATTGTGCCTGGATGCAAAACTGATTGATAAGGCATTTTATAAATTAAATCTAGATTTTAAATCAAAGTTAACAGGGGATCGTTGTGACTTTTGTTTAGATTCAAACATTATTATAAAAGAAATTATAGATAGCAAAATATACAAAGGCAATTGTGGTGAGTTAACTACGAATCATTCAGAAAAACACTGAAAACAAATCATTCTAGATAAAGACTTGCTTTGAATGTTTGAAGGAAACATATCTTGTGTAGTCTCTCAGTTCCTATATTTGTCACCAATCAAGGAACATTCAATGAGAGTCTGTGATCTTGATTAAGGTATAGGCTGAATAGAGTTTTAATCTGGTATTCTGAATAATTTTGTAAGGCTTCTTCTACATGTAGCTTGTATTTCGTAAAAGATAAATTTTGAAGTAAAAGCAGGTGAAATGCCATATTTAGCACTACTCTTCAAACCATGTGGAATTTATTAATATGATGCCCGAGCATGCTTTATTATTAATAATGCTTATTATATACATCATGCTGAATACTATTTACAATTGTAATGCTTCATTAAAATATATGACTAAATTATATTTCTGCATATTTAGGAACTTGAAGCATAAGTTCTAACATAAAACAAATTGTTCTTGTTGATTCTTTGCAACTGAAAGCACTAGAACCAGAGTCTGGTAGTTAAATAGAAATAACATTATTATTAATATATAGACCTCAAAAAGATTTTCATAAATAAATAAATTTCAGAAATATCCTTTATTTTTTCTGTTATGCCATCTATATATGTAGCCATATTATTTTTAATATCACAAAGGCTAATCTTTTAAACTACTACTTTAGCAATAAGGCAATTGAATACTTATTAAATGTTTTAAATGTTGTGCAATAGAAATATTGATAATATTAATATTAGGAATAACAAATTCCAAAGGTATAAATTGGCTGAAATCCTAGTGATATGGAATGCCAGTCTGGAAGAATTAATTTAATATTCTTTAGAACATTCTTTCCCAGGGATAAAATTCCTAATGTGCATTATGCACCGTATACTTATTAAGTTAATTTAAGATCAAAGGAATAAATTTAATATTCTTTAACAGGACCTTCCTTATATGGCTGACAACATAATAATCAAGTTGGTTATTCTGAAATTCACATAAATGTTAATGTCACAGTTATTAGCAGACCTGTCCACCATGAATTTATCCATTCATGTTTTAAAGCCATCAAATTGTAGTAATCACCATGTCTTATAGTAATGAATTCTATGAATTCATTACATGCTGTATGAAGAAATGCTTTCTTTTTCTGTTCTAAGTCTCCTTCCAATCAAATTCCATTTATACTCCCTTATCCTAATGTTTTGCGAGGGAAAATTGTCTCTCTATTCACTTTCTCCATGCCATACACAATTTTATATATTTATTCCTTTGCCTTTTTCCAAATTAGAATACTAAATATTCTACCTTTTTCTTTATAACTGCAGTCTTCTGCATTTTTCCAGGTTTGTTACGTTCCTTTTGGAGTCTTGATGGGAAAGAATAGAATGTAACTCAACCTCACCAAGACTGATAGGTTATTGGTTTTATGTGCACTAGATCAAGAAGCTGGAGCGTTTCCATTTTTGGTACTGAATTGGATGGCACTACCCTGTTCAGACGTGGTGTGAAACCTGGGGGCTCTCTTGACTTGTAGCTCCTGCTTAAAGAATGAGTAGCTACTGAGGCCAGGGAGGCCTTTGCATAACTAGATTCTTGGCACCTGACATGTCTGTTCCTGGACTAGAGGCCTGCTCATGATCATCATACCTTAGACACCTACCAATTGAACCACTGCAATGTAATCTCCATAGGATTACCCTTGAACACCATTTGGAAGCTCCAGTTAGTCAATAATGTAGTAATACAGGTAATTATGAGTGATGATGCTGCTAGTCCATGAGCTGCACTGGCTCCCAAAGGCTTCTGGGTGTGATTAAAGTACTGGTTATCACTTTTATAGCTCTACACAGCTAAGGACTGGGTTATTTGAGGGACTGCATTCTCCCTCCCACATTCCCACCATGAATCTCCAGATTCCTTCATTTAAAGCTTGTCATTTTATAGGACCTAATAAGCATGCTTTTTCTGTGGTTGCCCTATTCTCTGGAACTATTCTTCTCCTACCCCAGACCTCAACTCTAATCCCTTTAGAAAAGCTGTTAAGACTTAACTGTTTCCCCATATATTGGTGGCCAGTTGGTTGGGGTCCCCTTTTTATTGTTTTATCATGATGCTTGGTTGCCATTTTTTTACTTTGTATTATAGATTGTAGATTAAATATGTTTTAATGTTATGTGGTTGCTGGGTTTTGGGAAGGGTTATTGTTTATTTTGTATTGTTTGTTTTATTTTGTTGTATGCTGCCCAGAGTTGCATTTTTTTAGATGGGCAGCCCTATAAATCTAGTTAGTAATAAAGAAAGTATTCCAAAGGTGGATAAATAATTAATATGCATAATGGTATTGCAATGCTGGAAGGTTTTTTTCCAAAACCTTTCTTAATTATCCTAACACAAAAATTGTTTTTTTTCATAGCTGTCACACACTGAGTTGACATCCTTGCTGAGTTCTCAGTGTGACCACAAAATCCATTTCCTGTATACTTATATGCAACTCAGAATCCATCACTGCAGATATGAAGTGTCTAAGTCCCAGTGTCACTCACTTTACACCTACTTAATCTGTACCACATTTGTTGTTTGCATTATGTTTCATCTAATTTTACCACCCACATAATTTAGTACTACCTATAAATTTGGTCAGCTTATTGTTTACTAAGCCACGATCAACTCTGATTTGCTCCAAGTTATGAAGTAACCAGAAACAGTTTGATGTAGCAATTAAACTAAAAAATAGGAAACTGTGAGTTTTAGTCCTGCCTTAGGCACAAAACCAGCTGGGTGGCCTTGGACCAGTCACTTTCTTTCAGTCTAGAAAAGAGGCAATGGCAAACCATTTCTGAAAAGCCTTGCCAAGAAAACTGCAGGAATTTTTGCTCAGGTAGCCTCCACAACTGAACATGATTGAATAGAAGAAAAAATAATGAAGTAACCAAGCAGGACACCAAACTCAACATATTTGTGAAATTAGATAATTAATGAATCTGCCTCGTATAGAAAATAAAATATATTATCTGCATAGAGCAGAAGGTTATATTGAACTTCTCCTTGTTTAATCTCTTTAATGTTTTCAAAATTTCTCATGACACAAGCAAAAAGTTCAAAAGGCAGATTAGAAAGTAAAGGAGAAAGACAGCACCATTTACATACACTGCGGCAAAAATATAAGATAGCATCATATGCTTTATGGGATTAAATAAAACTTATATCAATACATACTACAACATTTTGACACAAAATATATATCCTACACAGTATTTTGCACAGAATATAATGTAGATAATATGAACAAAAAGTTCAGCCATATCTCATTTCATAATCACTTTTGGATATAACTAATTTATACCTAAAGAAAAGTTGACAGGGTAACTCTGGGCCAGACACTGTCTCTCAGTCCAATACACCTCAAAGATTGCTATTGTAGGGAAAAGAGGAGGAGGAAGAAGCATTATGTATGTTCACTGCCTTGAATTATTTTCAAAATAATAAAGGCGGGGTAAAAATCTAATAAATAAAGAGAAAGAGATATTCAGAGTAAGAGGACAGGAGTCTAGGTCAGTGATGGTGAACCTTTTTGTTGTGGTGTGCCGAAAGCATGCATGTGCGATAGCGCGCATGTGCTGGCACCCACAATGCAATGCGCCCTGCCCCCTGTGCATGCAACAACATCCCCCTGTCGCCCCATTACCTGCACTGCACATGTGTGTGCCTCCAAGCTGATTTTTGGCCCGTTTGAGGCCTTTTTCGGCCTCCCAGAGTCTTGAGGGAAGCCTCTGCAGCCTCGGGAGGCCGAAAAATGGGCCTTCTGGAAATACCCGGAAGTGCCCATTTTCAGCCTCCAGAGGGCTTCTGGAGCCCAGGGGAGGCTGTTTTCGCCTTCCTAGGGATTCAAGGGAAGCCTCTACAGCCTTTGGAGGCCGAAAAACGAGCCGAAAATCAGCTGGAAGGTGCGCGCATGCGTAGTGCATGTAAGTTTGGCTGGGGCTTGTGTCTGCACAAATGGCTCTGCGTGCCACCTTTGGCACGCGTGCCATAGGTTTGTCATCATGGGTCTAGGTGATTTATCATTTTTTCTGGATTACTAACCAAAAAAGATAAAATATTTTAAAACTTAAGAATTTCTAGCAAAAAGCTTAACAAGGAGTTGATGTAAGAAAGTTTAAAATGGATTCCGGGACAGTTATTTTGTGAATAAATTGGAAATAAATTAGACAAATGAACTAAATATTTCAAACATTCATGGGAATTTTTTTTGTTTATTATCAAAGAGTACAGGTAATTGGTAGATTTTACAAAACAAAAGTTATACATACTGTGAGCCAGACTGTGATGTTGACCGTAACTATGGAGATGTGAATTGCGATGCTGACTATAACTTCAGAGTGCCATTAGAAACTAAAGTATTAAAGGTATAGGAAGACAACAAAAAAGAAAAAGATGGAGAGATTTGGTACTACTCACAATGGAAGAATAGTTAGTGAAAAATATGCAACTTGTTGAGATGGCCAAATTGATTCCTTTGATCAGAGAAAATATCTGCCTTTATTGCTGACTGGAAACCTCTTTAGACTTGTGTGAGACAGAAAAAAATGGAACATATGATTTATGGTTTTAATGATTAGAAACAATCGATTATAGGAAAAAAGATGTATGTTGTAACCATAGAGCTAGGATTAAATTTATAACTGCACTTATAACTTCTGTAAAGAAGATTAGAAGCTATGTATCTGCTTTTTCCATTGCTTTTGCACTTTTAGATGTTTGGTTTCTTTCCATCTTACTTTATATTCATTTTTATTTTCTTTCTTATATTTTTTTAATATAAATAGACTGGAGACTGGAATGACACCAGTCAAAGTAAGATTCAGTATACCAATTTGAGCTTTTCCCAGGTCTGTCACGAATGGAAGATTCAATACTGCACTCTTTAAAAACAAATTGTACACTTTGCTCCCCTACCCAATATCAATGCTTGCACAATGTCATTAACATTCTGTTTTGGCAACAACTTCTCCAATTCCCATTTAGCAGGAATCAAAGATCTATGCTGCTCAGGAAAAAATACAGGTAATCCTTGAGGTACAACAGGCCATTTAACAAACGTTTTAAATTGTGACCAACTCACCAAAAGCTACTTATGACCCTCATTTAAAAATTATGATGACTGCAGCAGGCCCATGGTCATTCGCCCTTACAGCCCACCACAAGGTCACTGTAGCTCAGTCCTGCTTCTCTCCCCACCATACACTCCACAGAAGCCTATGCCAGCCACAGAAGCTTGCTAGATAACATTGGGTCAGTCATTTTCTGTCACCCCAACCTATCTCACTATGGTGGTATGAAGAAAAATACCTGGTACTATATATGTTGTCTTGAGGTCATCACAAAAGTTAAACTATCAATGTAGTAAAAGAATAAAAGAATACACACAGAAACATATTTTGAGGAACAAAAGAATCGAACGCACTTAAATGGAAGATTTTCAGGGAACACTGTAAGAAAATGAACAAACATCTTGCAAGAAGGCAACAGCTATCTTCCTCAGTACTGTTGCCCAAGAACTTGGATGGATATGTTCATGAAGTTATCAGGTAATAGACCTCAACTCAGGGACTTTCTTTTCTGGTGTAGAATATAATCAGACTATAGTGGCAATTTATCTCTCATGTTATAAAATTTTGAATAGCAATCAAATAATAATTTAAACAATCTCTATGGATAAAGCTAACAGTCAATGGAGAACATTCATTTAATGCCTCTCTTCCATTTTAGGTACTTTGTTCTCAACCAATTATAGGTATGTTTTTCCCCCTCACCCTTTGCTTAAGCTATCTTGTTGTTCTGCAAGGGAGGATGGGAGAGAGAAAAAAGAGAAAAATCCAAGCAGTGTCCTGGGCTTGAACACCACCACCACCACCACCCATTTACAGAAAAATAAGCAGGCACACAATGGGGAATACACATTGAAAGTGATAGTATTGGCACCTCTGACCATGGTGGGAGTTGCGTGCGTACTACCCAAATAGTCTGAAGTATTCCCCATTGTGCACCTGCGTACTCTCTTGTATATCTCTTCGCCTCCAATCTCTCCGCTCTGCAAAGGGGGAAAAAGAACAACAGGTCAATCACAAGACAATATATACTAGTGGCAGTCACATAACAGAGGGACATGGTGAAAGGTCACAAATGTGAGCCTTCGTTGTTAAAGTCAGCACCATAGTAAGTTTGAACCATCACTGAACAAGGCAGTCAGTATGGGAAGTCTACCTGTAGTTCTACTTCAACTCTTACCACAAAATTCTGGAGATTATCTCCCATTCCCCCCTCCATTACATTCTAATGGTTGCTTCCACATCCCTGCTTCTCACTAAGGCATATAATCTTCACCTTGAGTTGTTAAGGGGATAGCTCTTTCTGCAGCTCTTAAAAGTGATGACTGGCTAGTTCTGCTTTTATTGTTTTTTACGTATTTATAAGCAAACCCTGTACTGAATACAACAGTGAATAAATATAACCAGACCATCAAGAATTATACTTGTCATTAATCTCTTTTAAAACATGATGTGAAAAATATTATTTTTGGATTGCAAAATGATATAATTAGATACCATAGCAGTCAATCACCTAGGTAGTCAACTGCATTAAATAAATATCAAGACTGTTTCGAGAAAGAGAGGATTATATTCTAAACTGCTGGCTCAGTCAAATGCTATGGGATAGATCCAAGTTGACAATTACTAAGTGAAGATAAATACTTTACTAGTTGCTTGTTGCTTCTTTTTATTGCATGGTTTAAGAGGATAATAGATTAGAATTATTGAGAAAACTGAAAATAGTTATAAGATATGAATTAGAATATATAAGATGAATATGTAATTGAATATGTAATGTCTGTATGGAGAAGTGATAACCCGGGAGCATGCTGTTCTCCAAAAAAGACATTTTATTTGTATTTGTATGTTTCGTAAAATTCAAATAAAACTTTATTTTTAAAAGAAGAGGATAATAGATAAATCAATATATCAAGTAAGATTTATACTAACTTACAATCAGATGAATGAAGCAATAGCTGTTAAAATCAGTCAGTTAATTTGCTTCATTTAAACACATTACTTCAATTGTGATAAAAGACAAAATTGATTAGTAAAAACAATGAAGGCCACAGGATTACATTTGGAATATTTCTCCAACAATTGCCTTGAGATCTTGCTTCAAAATCCAGAAATATTATAAAATGCATAAAAAGTGGATAAATACTAAGAAAACTGCATATTTACAGAGAATCACAGCTTACAATATACATTAGAAAAGCATTTTTAATTGCTTTTTCAAATTAAAGAAAAAAACACACCTTCCAATGTTATTATTTTCAATCTTGTAAACATACTTCAAAGGGGAAAGGGCTATTTATGCATCAAGGCTGATTGCCAATTCTCTTCCCTTCCATGTGTCATATTTCATCACCCAGCATTGCCACTTGGAATGGTTTCAGTATCTGTTCCAGCTAATATGTAACTGAGGCTAAAACAAATTGAAAAGCAAACTATCTTTTCAACTAAGCATTTTTCCTAAACCAAACTGCAGTGAAAACATTTTTTAAAAAAATTATACAATTTGTTCAGTAAAAAGTTGATGTCATGAAGAGATAACAGATTACAACAAGGAGGATGAAAAAAACATGAGCAGAGTCATGATGACAAAGCAAATATTTAACCGAAGTTCAACTGAACAAGTGCTCTTTGCCACAAAGCTGAACAAAAAACCAACCATAGTGTACAGTGTAATTATGCTGCAGCAAAACACAGATGTTTTAAGTTATGAGATGATTACAGAACCAGTAACAAATCAGACATCGAAATTGCAGTCTATTTCATCAAGTCTTCCAGGTATATATTTAAATCATAGCATGTTGAACTCTGGGAAATAATAACCTAAGAAGAAATGCTTTACCTCTCTGCATTATTCTTACCATCAAATGTAAATAATAATAATAATTTATTAGACTTGTATGCCACCCTCTCTCCCTAAGGACTCAGGGCGGCTAACAATATAAAACGCATTGCAAATTTACAATAAAAAGAAATTAAACCAAATACAAGCCTAAGAATTAAAATTCAATTAAAATTTAGAAACCCTCTAAAACAAACCCACCCCTCCCCTTGGTTAGTCCAGATCGGCCTGTTGAAAAAGCCAGGTCTTAAGGTCACGGCGGAAGGAGCGTAGATCGGGGGCCAAATGAAGGCTCAAGGGGAGTTGGTTCCACAGGGTGGGTGCTCCCACAGAGAAGGCCCTGCCCCTGGGCACCGCCAACCGACAATCTCTGGCCAATGGTATCCCAAGGAGGCCCTGTCTGTGGGAGTGTACCGGGCGATCAGAGCGTGTTGCCGGCAGGAGACGCTCCCGCAAGTACCCTGGACCCAAGCCATGTAGGACTTTATAAGTTGTTACCAACACCTAGAATCTCACCCGGAAGGCAACCGGCAACCAATGCAGGTCGCGCAGGAGGGATGTAATATGGGAGTATCGGGACACCCCCATCACAGCCCACGTGGCCGCATTCTGCACCAGCTGCAACCTCTGGGTGGTCTGCAAGGGAAGTCCCATGCAGAGAGCGCTGCAGTAGCCAAGTCGGGAGGTGACAAGTGCATGAGTGACTGTCTGTAGGGCATCTCGGCTCAGGTAAGGGTGCAGCTGGCGAACCTGGGCAAATGCTCCCCTGGACACAGCTCCCACCTGCTCCTCCAAACTGAGCTGTGCATCCAGGAGGACACCCAGATTGCGTGCCCTGTCCACGGGGGGCAACACCTCTCCCCCCCATGACCAAAGATGGTATATCCTGAGTAATCCGAGATGCCGGCATGTACAGCCACTCAGTCTTTGCCGGGTTAAGTCGGAGCCTGTTCCTCTCCATCCAGATCCGCACCGCATCCAAACAACGGGACATCACGGAGAAGGCATCACTGATGTGGTCCGGGGTGGAGATGTAAAGCTGGGTATCATCCGCATATTGGTGATACCTCACCTTGAAACCACGGATGATCTCACCCAGCGGCTTCATATAGATGTTGAACAGGAGAGGCGAGAGGACCGACCCCTGGAGCACCCAAGTGAGGGGCCTCGGGCTCGACCTCTGCCCCCCTGCCAACACCGATTGCGAGTGGCCCGAGAGGTAGGAGAACCACCGTAAAACGGTGCCTCCCACTCCCAACCCCCCCAAGCTGTCGCAATAGGATACCATGGTCGATGGTATCAAAAGCCGCTGAGAGGTCTAATAGGACTAGGACAGAGGAAAAACCCCTGTCCCGGGCCCTCCAGAGATCATCTATCAGCACGACCAATGCCGTCTCCGTGCTGTGCCCGGGTCAAATGGCAAATGTTGCTTTAAAAAAGTCTCTACCTGGAAAAAGATTTATTGAAGTATGCTTAAGATGGTATGTCTTTATGAACATATTTATAATCTCACAAATACATGCAAAGAAGTTTGTTTGTTTGTTTGTAAGACATCTTCACAACTTACAATTGTGAAGGAGCTTATGAAATGAGGTTTATCTAATTAAAGTACTCCTGTAAAAGGAAACAGAGATTTTTCCTTCTGTTTCAAGGGCCTTATACACAGAGGTATTCCTTGACTTATAATCACAACTGGACTTAAAATTTTGGTCCTAATTTATTGCAGTCATTAAGTGAGGCACCTACATGACCATCTTGCTCAATGACCACAATCCCAGCCCTCCCAGATGCAGTTGCTAACCGACTACATGGGCCACTACGTTGATAACGCAAAAGAGCTACAGCCAAAAGAGGGCACTCAACTCCCATTCATGCACACAAATGGTCATGAGAAACAAAGCTTGGAACTCAAGGAGTCCTTTTTCCAGGCAATTGCAGGTCGTCCTGTGCCCTCTGTGTGTAGAAGGAATCCACACTGCTGGGCCAGAGAAAGGAAGCTCTGATCCCAAGCAGCTGAGCATCCTTTCTCCGTCCCAGCATGCTGTTTCCCCTCTACTCTCTGTGTTGGCCTTTCTACTCTTTAGAAATACAGTATTCACTAGCTTTCTGGTTAGAAAATTAGTAAATGCTGTTCCTTTTCCAGCCAGCACCTTTGAGAATGGCAAGGCTGCTTGGTAGAGGGACTCTATCCCACATGGGCAAAATAAATCTGACATGCAGCCTTCCACTCTCAAAGGCACTGGCTGAAAAAGACCATGACAAAGTTAAATGGGATTTTAGGATGGGGTGCTTGGAGCCAACATGGGTCCAAACACTCCAGGCTGGCAAACACCTTGTCCTAAAATCCCCCTTGGCTTTTGTCATAGAGTTTTCACCCAGCATTTTTGAGAGCAGAAGGGCTGCTTGGTGGAGAGACTCCACCGTTTATGAGGCAAAGTCCTTCCACTCCCTAAAAGACTGGTTGAAAAAGGTTAATCCCATAATGGGTCCTGATGGACCATTTTAGCCATCCCCCAGGAACCAGAAGGAGTCCTGTGACAACAGCTTGCAACTTTCTTGCCTGCTTTCCTACTGACTTTCAGAGAAGCTGACAGGGAAAATTGCAAATGACGATCACAGGATCGTGAGGACCTTGGCATCCCATTGTGAATTCAAATGGTTTGCCAACAGCCCAGATTGCTATACAGGACTGTAGGGTGCTGCAACATTCATAACTTCAGGCATTGGTTTATGTCCCTTAATTCTGCACTTTTGTAATTTTGGTTACTGAACACAATTCAGTAATTTGGGCATTAAGGGAGGACTACCTGTATAATACGAGCTTCTTCATATTACTAAGTACACATGTTTCTATACAATACTGACTAAAGTAGAATAAGTCTTTCTATATAAATTACTTATAAAAGATGCCATGGTCAAATAGCTTCCATAATAATAATAATATCAATAGCATAAAACAATAACTGAATATGTATTAGTAATCCTTATTATAATAGATCTTGCCTATCATGGTCGTAACTCATGACAGTCATAATATAAGTTGGTCACATGATGTTATGACCTTTTTGCAAGTCTTTAAGAGAATCATCACAGTCATTAAGTAAGTAAATCTATGGTCATTAAGCAAACACTGCAACCATTATGCAAACCAACAGCTTGCTGTGAGTAAGGTTTTGCCAAAAATCAGAAGTAAATGCCACTTTTTGGCAAAACTATTGTAAAATATGGTCACACGACTGCAGGACATTCCAGACAGCCATAAATGCAGCCTGGTTGCTGAGTGCTCGAAGTGCAGTCATGTAACCACAAGAGGAAGGAAAATACAGCTTTCATGTATCTGTTACTATAGCTTCTATGAATGTAGTTCCAGTCCAAACTTTGGGAATCTGTTTCTTGATCTGGGTTGCCTCAAATGGCTGACACAAACCTAGTGCTCATCTTCTCTTTGACCTACTGCCATGAAGATTTATCTACCTTGTCCATCATATTTCAATTTAATATATTATATATTGGAATATTTTATTTCTCCCTTACATAAAAAGTTGTTATACATTTTAATGACTGCATCTGGGACCAGCAGCTCTCTTATTAAGCAAAACAGTCACTAAATGGGTAACCATATCATATAACTGGATCTGTGCTTTCCTTTTATCCAATCCCTCATGCTTTTGATTGCTTCCCCCACTACTGGAATAATTAGCAAGAAGGAAAGTAATGTTTGTATTTACATTCATTGGAGAGGAAGGGATTATAAGAGAGTAAGCAGGCACACAATGGGGACTACATTGGGCCATTTGCTTTGCATGCTTGTGGCTCCTTCTCCTCCAGCACCATCTCATTGTGTGCCTCCTTACTCTTTTATAATTTCACTTCTCCCCATACCACCACATTCCTTTCAGTGTGCATTCCCCATTGTGTGATTTCTTATTTTTTTGTAATCCCTTCCTCTCCATACTCTCCACTCATACAACAGCCTGGAAAAAGTTATTTATGATCTATCCTTGAAGTTACAACCAGTGCACCGCGCCCCTATGATCATGTCATTGCAATTCAACTGCTTGGCAACTGTCTTGCATTTATGACTGGTTACGCATCCTTTGGTCCCGTGACTGCAATCTGCAACTGTTCCAGCAATTGGGGAAGTAGGATTAGCATGTGATTTGTTTAATTTATGTAAACCACCTGGAGTTGAATGGCCATATAAATTTTCTTAATAAATAACTACCATATGAGTCACTAAATGATCACTGTGATTCACTTAAGAACCATGGTAAAAATTGTCATAAAATTGGGTCCAATCATATGATGACTCACTTAATGAGCATACCATACCATTTAGCAACCAAAGTTCTGGTTCCAACTGTAGTCGTAACTTGAGGATTACTTATAATCAGCATCTGGATCAAAGGTAATACATTTCTTCTTATAAGAAAGCCCACCTGCTCTAAGGCAGTGGTCACCAACCAGCGGGTCGGGGACCACTGGTGGTCTGCGAGAAAATTTTGGTGGTCCGCAGAGAAATGTCACCCCCAAAGTAATTAATCCAGGCTGCATGGGAACACAAGGCTGCACAGCCCACATGGCCCGCAGGAACACAAGGCTTGCATCGCTTGCATTGTGAACACGAGGTAGTGAGGGGAGGGGGGAAAGGGCAAAGGGGGGAAATTGCCCCACGCGCCTTGCCTGGCCACTGGGCTGCTTCTTTCCGCTTCGTTCTTCTTCTGCTTTTGGCTGCATGCAAGGAAAGCAGCAGAAGTCTTTCTTTCTGTTCCCCAAACTCCGCCAGAAATGAGTCTTTGGGACCCTGCAAGGCATCCTGCTCCAAGAGGCTGCGCCGGCAAAGACTTATTTCTGGCGGAGTTTGGAGGAGAGAAAGAAAGACTTCTGCTGCTTCTGCTGCTTTCCTTGCATGAAGCCAAAAGTCTCTCTCTAGCTCTGTCTCTCCTTCTGAGAACGGAGCTGGAGACGGTATCCTGCAAACCCAAGAATGATCAATCGGTAGGAAAACGGGGTGGGGAATTTTCCTGCAGGTGTTTTTGGGGATTTTCCCAGGGTCTCTGGTCCGCGGGTTTTAAAATTATGAGTTTGGTGGTCCCTGAGGTCCAAAAGGTTGGCAACCCCTGCTCTAAGGGACAATCATTCCTGAAGAATCCGACTAGAATGACATTGCACTGTAGTAACTATGTATGAACCTTTAAATGCTGAAGAAAATTGCTATAAAACTTTGATGCATATATGATTCTTGCCTAAGAATTTGTTCACTGTCTTTCATGTTACCTATGTAAGGAGAAGACAAGGAGTACAGCTCTGCTAATTCTTCTTGATCATTCAGTGGCTTTCAATACTAATGACCACTGTATTATTCTGGACAGACTCTCAAAATAGATGGCCTGAATTACAAAGAGCTGGACTATTAGCTAGCTCTTCATTCTACTGTGGTCACTGGCTACCATTTTGACATTTCTTCCCTGATAGGCTCCTGTTTATGAAGAATTAAGATCACTATCTAGAAGGGGTTACTGATCCAGATCTGTGACCAATTTTACCTGTTAAGACTGGTTATCGTATTTTAGCTGCAACTATTCCTGAACAGAGAAGTCTGGCTAATATTAACCAGCTCTGGAATATTAACCAGCTCTGGAAACTTCTATGGTAAAAATCATACTAATCCCTATTGAGTTCTTTAAAACTGGCTTGTATACTCAAACACAATTCAAAATGTAAACCTAAAATGGCTTGGAACCTAGATTCTGTGTGTTATTATAAATCTCCATGTATCATTGTCAGCTCAGACTGTGACAAGGAAACCAACAGCAAGCAATCAGTTCCAGAGTTGCTGGGCAAACTGCTGCCTGAGCAGATGCAGACAGAGGCAATGCTGCCCAATAACCAGGCCTGTCTGCTGCCAGTCTTAGAAGTTGAGGAGCCTCAGGTGTTTCCCTGTATGTAACGGCTTGCCGTATAGACAGCAGGGTAGAACAAAGGCAAATCTCCTTGCAAGAAAGGAATACAACCCTTCCAAATGAGCAGTTCCTGAGTTGCTTCTATTTAAGAAGAATATTGCCCCTCTATTGGCAATAACTATTTGTTAACCTAGACTCAACATACCTTGCCTCCTGACTTGAAATCTTATGATTGATTCTGGACCTGGTCCAGCTGAAAACCCTGCTATGACATTTGGGCCTTTGAACTTTGCCTGACATCTCACACCTACTGTTTTGGATTTGAACTAGCTCAAGGCAAGCTTGGTGGGATAATGGGGATGTGATTTCTTATGTATGCACACACACATTTGCACACACCTTTCCTTTGCTATTTATTTCCTTGAAAATCTCCTAGTAAAGTTTGCAAATTCCTCAGTGCATTTATGAGTGTGTAGCCTGAAACAGAACATTATGGAAATTTAACAGCAGTATAGAAATGTTTTAAAGGTAAAAGTTTCCCCTATCCAGTCATGTCCAACACTCATCTCCATTTCTTAGGTGAGGGAGACAGCATTGTCTAAAGATAACAGTATTTCCATGGTCACGTGGTGTACGGAATGCTGTTACCTTCCCACTGAAGTGGTACCTATTTATCTACCCTCATTTGCATGCTTTTGAACTGCTAGGTGGGCCAGAGCTGGAGCAAGTAATAGGAACTCACCCCTGTTGCATGGCATTGGTATCTCAAACCTGGGTGTCAGCTTTCCAGCTGACAAGCTTAGCGTTTCAGATAATGTATTACACCCATTCGTCATTTAGCAACAACCTCAGTTAGCAACCACTCACAAATATAGCAATAAGGAAAATAAAATCATTTTCCTATCACGTATGCATTTACAACCAAATTTTGTGCACTTTACAACACTGCATGCTGAAGTGACAGTTATGCTGGTGTAGTTACATGAAAAAAACTGTTTGAATGAGTTAGCAGTAACCAGTAATCTCCCTCAGCCATGTGTACACTGAGTGATCATTTCACTTAGTGACCTTGTCTTTGGAACGGAACTTGGTCGCTTAACCAAGTGGGAGAGAAGGTGTAATTAAACACATTTTGCTATGTATCAGTCAGAAAATGTATTATACTGATACTTTAATAGTAATAGGAAATTATTTACTTCTCTTAAATAAACATAATAAAGCTACTGAGTTACTTAGCCATCTCCTGGGTAAGAAAAAATGCATAGCTGTTGGGATACAAAACTGTGATGACAATACAATCAGCCACTTTAAAAAGAATTATGGACTAAGATAGTCATTTAATGATCCCGATTGTGACTGGCAGTACCATCAATGAGCGATGTGGTCATTAAGTGAAACATGTGATCATGTTGACTTTTGCCAATACCATTGTGGTCATTAAATGAATCATTCAAGTTTATTAAACACATCATAGTGGCTGTAACTTGCAATTTACTGCCAGCTTCTTCTCCATCGATTGTACTTGTTGGAAGCTAGCTGTGAAGCTCACAAATGGCAATATGTGACTGTAGGATGCAGTAACTGTCATAAATGCAAGAACCAATTGTAAAACTACTTTTCCAGAGCTGTCATAAGTTTGAAAGGTTGCTAAGCAGGACAGTTGTCAACCAAGGGCTACCTGAACCTTGTCAATATATACTGTAAATATAAGACCAATACTAGCTCATCAGTTCTTCCTGAGTGTTCTTTCATACAGCTAGTTTAAGTATACTTTCCTAATGCAGAAAATTTTAAGTTGTACCATCAAATCTTATTTTTAATTAGTCACATTTCTGCCATCACCATGATTGACAGATGCTCCAGGTTGCCATTAGCTAGTATATTGTTATACAACTAAATGGAAAGGATTTTTAAAAATATTTACACTGTTATGCATTTCAAATCTAAATTTTATCAAAAAATTTCTTTAAAGAAATGAAGATACAACCATTTAAAATTAAGAATGTTAGCATTCTTGATTGAATTAAAAATGGATTTTATGACAGCATGTCAATCAGTTTTACCTAAATTAAGGCAGTTGCCTTTCTGCTTATCCTTGGACGTAATCCTCTGAACACAAATTTTAAGTTGATAAGCTAACCAGTTTAGGAAGGTTTTAAGAACAAATTAAAATATTATGCCTGTTCCCAGCCTTTTACGTCCTCTTAAGTTTTTTTCTGAAATTTCTGACAAGTTCTGGAATCTAATTGCCAGAAAAACTATTAAAACTCTTATCCTGAATGGAAGCATTTCTTCTATAATTAATTCATTCATCCCATCACAATTCCAGGATATACGTATTCAAGGCTGAAGAAAGAGTACAGAAATTCTGTGTGCACTCCTGCATGTTGTCAAATATATGTTTCAATATACTTTACTTGAAATTGAAAGGTTGCTAAAAAGGCCAGTTGTTAACCAAGGACTACCAGTACTTTTTATGGTCCATATAAATATAAGACCAATGCTAGCTGATCAGTTCTTCCTGAATGTTCTTTCATACAGCTAGCTTAAGTATACTTTCCTAACGCAGAACATTTTAAGTTGCTTTTAAGTTAAGGATTTGCAGATCCTAAATAAAATATAATTGAGAGCCGGCACAAACAAACAAATCACAGAAGTGTGCATTAATTTAAGGCTAGGAACAAAACTGGGAGCACAGGGACCTATGATTATGCATACTGTATAAGTTCAAATATCAGAACTGCTGTATAAAGATCTACTTCTGTTCTACTCTTTCATGGCGCAACATAGCTAGGTATAACATACCTGACCATAGACTTAAACATATGTTACAATACTAGAGCCAAGCTTTGACATCTCTATTTTTATCAACTAATTATACCTTCAGCTGAAGAACTCAGGAACAGATAATAAACATAGTGAGAAGTATGGCACTTGTAAAACGCAGAACTCAACACTGAAGCCATGTTCATTCACTTTTGTACACTATAATCATTTATTTAGAAGGTACTACATGGTCCACTTGAAGCTTATATGGCATAATGTAACATTCCTTCCCCAATCACAGATTTTTTTTTGTACATAAAACTTGAGACATATTCAAACATCTATTAAATGTATTCAAAATTTGGTAAAAGGAATATCAACATTGGATGCTTCTCTTCATTGATTTAAGTATTTTAATATTTCCCCAAACACTTGGGGTGGGGGGAGAAATAATACAAAATGGAAAAATAAATATAGCCTGGGAAATGAAATGTACATGAGAATATTATGCAATATTGTTTAAATAAATAAAATGTCCACGGACTTCGCTATCCCTCTCTTGGTGCATTATTCTCCCCAGCTGCATTATTAATGCATACAAAGTCATCTGTTTAATTTAAAATAGAAATACAGTCAAAATCCTGATGACTTGTTTCTTCATATATTCGATCACATTATCCTGTCACCAGAATTCTTTGCAACATATCAGAAGTAGTCACATATTACCAGAATACCAGTATAGAATCCATGTTTATACACTTAAATATTGAAACATAGAGTTTGAAGGACATCACACATTATGCTGCAACAAATCTCTGTTTACCACATACTGGTACAATAGATTTATGGAGATCCCAATGTTACATTTGTTTATGACATTTGTTTATGGGATTTCTGAATTTTGAACTATGTGGACAACAACGCCTTATAAAATCTAAATTCAACACTGTTTGGCTCAAAAGTTCATTGGATAATCTTGCATAAAGCTATCACACAGATGAGATGGTATCCCTTCTGGAATATACTATTAAGAGTGCAAGTTGAGGAGATGTCACATGACAGTGTAGCTTAGATATTAAGATTAAGTATTTCTTGCATAATTTCTCCCTTCCTTTTCATGTGTAGAAATTCTCTTTTAAAAGAAGGCCAGGCAGGCACGTAATTTGTAACCTATAGTTTAAAGTGGTCCATTCCAGTTATGCTTACACTTCTGCCATACATCAGAAATAACAAAAATAAACTGAAATTTCAGTTTAACCATGCCAAATATATTGGTTATCAGCAGCAAAGTAAGAATTTCCTGTGTATAATAAAATACACTACGGAACTACTATTAATCAGATTCAAAACCATTTTTACAGCCCTGTTTTAATAATGTTGCTTTACAAATAAGTCTCTTTAGTTTCAAATTGAATTATTTACAAGGAAGCTTGAACTGGGACCATAAGAATTTTTATCTACTTATTTAATTATGCTACTTGAGTGCTAGGATTTTATGAAATAAAGGGAAGACTTGCCTGACGTGTACTCAACTGCCAGAGGTTACATCATTACATGCAAGTAGTTTTCTCAATAAGAATATGGAATGGAACTGGTTTGTCATTTCAGATGGTATATTGTTCCAATTCCCCATTCTAACAAAGAGCCCTAGGATTTCCTGGCAGACACCCATTACAATATTAAGGTTTCATGATCCAAGTTTGGGGGCTTTTTGAAATCAGTCAAGATCACTACTTGACATCAAATATTGCCTTAATATGCCAGCACATTTTTTTTCAATCTATACTGATGTAACACTTGTACCACCTGGTTGGGGACAGATTGTTCTGGAGACTATCTACAATACGTGATTTGTTAAGAGTCAATACAAACTTGATGGCACATAATCAATCAATGATTGGTATAGTTTGTAGATATGCGATTTGCATAAAAGTCAAAACATATTATGAGACCATAGAAATTTGATCAGGAAGAGAAAGTTCATAGGCTGAAAACATGCCCTGACTTTACACCACCTGTATTCACAGACAGCATGCATAGCTTTCTTTTCCATTTGTTTACAAACCTGTAAACTAAAACTTCTGTAATAAGCAGGTGGTGATTAAAACTGAATAAAAGTTTTGAGAATGTGGCCAATCAGCCAAAATAGTAGACAATTCTGTTTCTCACTAATAGCAACAATACAATTTCACTAACACACAAAAAAGGCTTGATTCAGGGCGCAAGCTTCACTTCTTCAATGACTCACCATACTGCTGGGGGCAATAAAGGGAAAGCAAAATTTCCACAAGCAGAAGAAATCAAAATATGACTAACTTCAAATTTAAAGAAAAAGAAACAGGATGCATTCAAGGAAGGGGCACACAGAACGGCTTGTTATATATTACATTATTATATCACATTCAGCTTTGTATAGCTTCAAAATGCCTTTAAAGCCTGAACAGATTTTTTTAAAATTCAAAACGCTGAAGATGGTTGTCTTTTCGGGTTAAGTAACAGAGACCATAAAAACAACAACACGCAATGTGATGGAACCAGTTACAAAGAACAAACCAGGTGGAGCAAAAACCGAGATTTGAACCCTAGTATAGGAAGCCTGACCGCTATATAGGAAGAAGGCCTCACACGACGCCTTGTACAGATAAGGGGACTGCACCTGTATGACCTGTCCTGTAAGGGAAGAAGCGTCACATCAGGGTTGTTTACATCTGACGGAGCTGCTCCACCTGACATTTACTCCTCACCTACGGATAAATTCTCGACTGCGCTCCATTAGCGGGGTAACTTCCTAGTCGGGAGTTTGAGGGGCTCCGGAGAACAAGCTGGGCCTGGCAAAGTGAGTTTCCCACCTCTCCAACTCGGCCCTCCCGAGAGGAGCAACCGCCCTCCCCACTTCTCCAACTACCCGTCGCCGTGGTCCCATCCCGTCCCACTCTTCCCAGCGGTGTACCAGTTCGTCATGTCCAGGAAGAAGGCGCAGCCAGCCGGGCTGAGTTGAAAGCCAAGGAGCCGCTGAAATTCGCCAATGAGCACGTCCTTGTCGGTGGTTCCCAGACAGCTGAACTTCTGCATCAGCTCGGCGTCCAGATCCACGTCCATCCCCTCCATGGCGGCGCGACCTCTTCTTCCCGCGCCAGCCCGGCCCCTTCCACTAGGCCCCGGGCTGCCCGTGAGCCGCCGCTGCCGCCTGCTCAAAGCTGCATGGGGGGAGGGGGGAGGGAGAACGAGCGAGTGAGCGAACAGCACGCAAAGCACGCCAACGCCGTAGCGTAACGTCAGCACGTACCGTGATTTCACAAACATGATGACGTCAGCCCCGAGGGATCAAAATATAAGTCTTTCAGTCTAAGAAAAACATTGTTAAGCACTAAACGAGCTGATTTTAGAGCAGGGGATTCCCACTTTGGCAACTTGAAGGCTTGCGGACTTCAACACCCAGAATTCTCAGCAAAGCTGGCTGAGGAATTCTGGGAGTTGAAGTCCGCAAGTCTTAAAGTCGCCAAGGTGGGAGACCCGTTTTAGAGCGATTTTTTTTTTCACGCGGGGTCTCAGTCTCAGGTGACAATCCCCGACTGAAGTTACGTGGGCTCGGAAGCGGGGCTGAGTCAGGGCTGGAGACTCGACGGAGAAATTCAAACGATTCCTTGGAAAGGGACAGTGGTAAACTTACTTCCCTTTTGCTGCCTCCAAGACCAGAGAATCAAGTTCACAATGGAGCCGAGTTTTGCTCAAAAGAGACTTTATAAAACATTTGAGCTGCAATAGTAACCTTAGATCGCACTGAGCCTTGCCCGTCTTTGTTTGGGGACTTTCTTGGAATCCCATGGGATTTCTAACTTCCGTGTGTATGAAGGTCATTAAAGTATTGGTTGCTCTATTGTTTTTGTATTATTTTTTTTCCTGTTTGGGCAGGAAGGACATTTAACTCAGTGAATCAGTCCCCTGCAAGTAAGAGGAAATTAGTTGATTACCATTTGCATTTCCTAAATCATATTTTATATCCTACAAATCTGATTTTCCATAAAGAAGGGATTCAAAAAACGTAACTCTTAGACCATTGTCATAGTTCTTATTTGCAATGTATATTATAGGTTACCACCATAGCCCATTTTTCAAATAGCCCCACCTTTCTGTGTTTTGCCTGAAATCTGGAAAGGACTATGTTAACGTTTGCTTCCGGACTTTCGACATAGAAATGGAAGGCTAACAACAATATTTATTTAATTTTATGGGCTTTTTCTTCCTCTCCCTCCCACTTCTAAGTGAGCCACTGGAGTTTTGTTATGGTCATGATTAAAAAAGAATGGGATACAGTTACCACAAAGATGGCTAAGAAACTGGTTCAGATGACTTGCACCTTATGAAATGGCAGATATAAAAAAACTGAATGAATGCTTCATTATAGGCAAAGGATATTCATGTTTTGCATTTGAGGAGATGAGACCACAGCAAATGATTAATAATAATTTTTAAAGTTTTAATTTTATTTTCTATAAAATATAAGAGTACCCATTGCCAATATTCAGCAAGCCATCTATAAAACCTTCATCTGTTTACTGTCCACTCAAATTTTATTGATTAATAAGGCTGTGTTTTTATTTTCTAATTCTGAGATAGAAAAATAAAATACCCATTTAGAACTTATAATAATTGCTGAAGTTGAAACTGAAATAAGTTCCATTAAATTCACTGAAGCTTTTTAATCCTAAATAAATGTGAATATTTAGCAAGAATCTAGTAGTTAGTTTATTATAATCTAGGTTTGCCAAAAAGGAAAACCAACATTTCATTAAGAAGAAAAAACAAGGATTGGCAGTGCAGTTCACAATAGTCATCTAATTATTTATAAATAAATGCAAAATAAAAAACCAAAGTATAAATTATATATATATATATGTTTTCTTAAGTTTTCACGAATATTTATATGTATGGTATTCAGCTTTGTTCGGGTATTTTCCCAGGTCATTATAGTTGTGCTTTTAAAGTTGTAGCGATGTTTCGGCAGAATCTCATCTGCCATCATCAGGCTTGTGTATTGGATTCGTCTGTGTGTCAGGCTTTCACAGCCGTTTCTGTTCTGGGAAAGCCTGACACAGATGAACCCAGTACACAAGCCTGATGATGGCAGATGAGATTCTACTGAAATATCTCTACAACTTTAAAAGCACAACTATAATGATGCCGTGGGAAAATACCCGAACAAAGCTGAATACCATACACACACACACACACAATTAAATTATGTGAATAAATAATTGTGATGAGCAATTGTGAAAGTTTATATTTTAAGTATGAAGCTCTCAATTTTAATGATCAATTGTAATTTGCTGTATTTATTAGTTACGTATGACTAATATGCATAAACCACCTAGAGACTATTGGAATTGAAGCAATGGATAAATTGTTCAAAGAAAGATATACCATGTTAAATATTCCAAAGTAATTCATCTACTTGGTTGTTAAACAGCCAAACTGCCAACATTAAATACACAATAATAAAAAGTTCGTTCCAAGGTAAATTATTTTATGCAAGGTAAGTACTTCATATTTGCATTACTATTTGACTAGAATTCTAGATACATATATATTTCTATCCTATATATTATATTCCACTATTTATTCCACTGAATCCACAAAATCTAATGCAAGGTTAAAAACAGCCAAACTAAAACAGATAGTATAAAGCATGATGCAACCCTCCCTCCCTCAACACATTTATTCTACACCAAGGCTGTCAAACTCCCAGCCCATGGGCCACGGCCACACCTGGTTTAGCGAAGGGGGAAAAAGTTCCAATACATCATGTCACGCCACTGCGACATGAGTTTAATACCCCTGCTCTACACCAAGGAACAAAACCAAGTTTTAAGAATAGGCACCATCAGAATTTCTGGAGGGATGCTATTCCAGGGGGTGGAACAGCACACTTCCTAATGCACACTTGCTAAATCCTAACAGTAACATTTAATAGAATGGACCACTCTGCCCAAATGTATAGAAGAGTTATAAAGATTAACAACTTACCACCTTAAAGCCAACTGATAGCCAATGGAACTTAAATAGCAGCGTGACACATGAGCAGAAGTAGTGACTATTCCTACTAGCACTGCCACATTTTGAACCTGCTGTAACTTCCGGTTGGTCTTCAAATGTAGCCCCGTGTATAGCACATTGCAAATACAAATATTATAAAAATTATAACTATGTTAACTAATGCCTAGTCAACTAATTGAGGCAAGAAATGGGGAACTGACCTGGTTGCCTACTATCTGGTCTAAACAGTGAGATATGATTGTGGGAAAATGCAGTCATATAAGTAATTTTCATTCATGATTGGGAGGAAAGCATAAGATTGGCTAGCTGAAAAGGCAGTATTTCGCCAATTATTTCAAAAATCCCAACATGGGTAGTAAGACTTATGGAAGATTTAGGATTTGCTCTCCTCTCCCCCTAGTATTGTGCAACTGTCATATTTAGTTCATCGGGTTGCTGCAAATTTTTCAGAAATATGAAATATTGATTAGAACATTCTTGAAGTTTTTGGTTGTTTAATCCATTTTATTTCTGATGAATTCAGCTAGTTTGATTCACTCGGAAACTGATGCAGCTGGTTGTTCTGTTCTGAATGACTTCCAGGGTTAATTTTAAAGTATATTACTGAAAGAAATATAGCTTGCTTGGTACAGCTTTTGTTCCCTTTTTTATCTACCAGTGAGTTGTACACACTAATTGATTACATTGCTTATTTCAGCTGTCTCACTTTTACCCATCATATGGGTTACAGTTAAGATCATCAACCAACAGTTTACAGTTGCCTATGCAAATTTATGTTCCCATACTGTAATCCAACTAGGATATTGCACCAATCAATATGTCTATTACTGGCAAAAACCTTTAAACAATAGTAGTAGGGGGCAAAAAGAGCAAGAGCTGTTGTTTCTATAATTAGGAAAATATTTACATCACCCAGTGCAAATTGATTGATCTATGAACAACCGATCTGATACAACTTCTGAATCTCAAAACCCTATTATATAAATACTACAGTTCTTTCCTCCGTAATCCCTCCCCGCCCCATTCCTTTATACTGTGAACTATAACCAGCTGTACTGCAAAATGATTGAGCTACAATTGTCACATAACCCATGTAAAATTGTGCCGAGTAATGAACGTAGATTAGGGCTAAAAATGAAGGACGGCTGGGTGGGAGAATGTGTTCTGAAGACGAAGATTCTGCAGAACGAATAAGCGTCTCTTATTGCTTGGTTAAATGGATTTCTATTTGAACACCGCTTTAGTTTTTCCTCCAGTATTTGCGGTTGAAGTTTCTCCCCGCCTCTTTCTCGCTTTTTGGAAATGCATTACCAGGAATATAAATTTCCTTGATTGCCAAAATGCATTAGATACTAACAGCAGGCCTCTTTCCATTTTGGCTGTTTGCCGAAATGAATTGTGTATGATTGATGTTTCCAAAATCAGGAGTTGGGTCTAAGATTGCTAGATCCTAGCTGTTAAGAACTGCTGATCCTAACTGATACATTTTGTGTGATCATTTATATACAAACATGTGACACACGGTTTTTTTCTCCTAATTTTATCTATTACAGAGAATTGATGGACATAGATATAGCTTTAGTAATATATTTGAAGTAAATGCAACTGAACATTTAAGATATTTGAAGAAAAATATGCTTTTACTGCAAAAGCAAAGAATTAAATTAGTTGGCTTACTGAAATATGTTAACCATTTTCTAACATGTGTTAAAGAACCTAGTAGCAATAATTCCTACTTCGTATGAATATTTGTTTTGCCTTTCAGGTTTTATTGTGATTACTGTGATACTTATCTCACCCATGACTCTGTAAGTAGAAATTTTCACAGTGTTACAATAAGAAATTTAACATTTTCCCATTCAATTGTTAGTTCTGATTATATTCCTTAGTTAAGAATTGGAGTTTAAAACTGTTTATTTAATATATTTGTAGGCAGGTGTAAAAAAGTGACGAGAATGTGTTCAGATACTCAAGCTGCATCTATTTAAATGTGTGTTTAATTGCAGTTATAATTAAAGTAATGAAAGAGAAATGAACTTGTGTAACATAAATGCAAATGTTAAAGACTGTGATAATTTATTGGGAGGCTATTTTTGTGACCGGATATATGCATTAGAGATAAATTTTGGGTTTGTAAGTATAACGAGTGTTTGGAGAGTAATGGGGTGTTCTTTTCTTCCAGCCATCTGTGAGGAAAACCCATTGCAGTGGCAGGAAACATAAAGAGAATGTAAAAGATTATTATCAAAAATGGATGGAAGAACAAGCACAGAGCCTGATAGATAAAACAAGTAGGTCTTATTTCAAATATTACTTTGTATTTCTCAGGCCTGAAATTCTGGTATGAAGTACAGACACTATTTTGTTCTAATAAAATGTGGGAATGAAATTATGTAAAGCTGTTTAGGATTGTGTTTGATAGCAGAATAATTGTCCATAAACTGGTGGACAATGTATGGCAGACATAAATTTGATCTATAAGGAATAGGACCAAATTAAGTGCTGGAGAACCAGCAAAAGAAATCTAAACTTCAAAAATAGGCTGGAGTTAGTTGAGGACTGCTGAGAAATAAATATATTTATTTATTTAACCTTTATTTACCATAAGTCTGCAGAGATTCTCAGTCATCCGGATCATGGTTGTCCCAAAGGTGCTTTTTCAGGACGCAGCAGGACTCTTGTTTTTCTTGGAAGACATTTCACTTTTCATCCAAGCTTCTTCAGCTCTGACAGGATAGTGGGGAATGGAAGGATTTATATTCCTGGACAGCTGGTCATTTGGATCCTTTATTTAGAAGGTCACTGACGCACTTGGAGGTTTATCTGTGTCCTCAGGGTCACCTGAGTAGTGCTCCTGGTTCCTGTAGTCTGCAATTTACGCCGAACTCCAATGGACTCTCATTGCATCCCCATGATAAAAGGATTTGGGTAGTAACTTGGATTCTTGCCACCTCCTCCATTTAGAACCTCTCCTTATTGGTCACATAATCCAGAACATGAAAGGGTTTGGAAAGAATTTCAGAAGCCATGTGTTTACATGCTTTCTTTACCTTGTGATTAGTGTCTATAGAAAATCCATGTCTTCCTCAGCTTCCTGTACTAGAAACAGGGATTCTAAAAGTTTATAGCCCGTGCTAGGTAGAAATAATTGCTCTATTTTAATGGAAAATATTGAATGCATATTCTAAATTCCTAAAAGAAAACCCTTGATATAGTCAATATTTTATAAGAAATATTTAATATCGGTATTTAATATTTAAATGGTTTTGTTTAAAATACTTAGAAAATTATTTTTAATTTGAAATTTTCTGAACACATTGGTACCTTGTTTGAGGTTTTGAAAAGCAACTCTTATTTTATTCACTTACTGCTTTCAGTTTCTTCATGAATATTTTACATGGAAGTTGATCACTGTAACTTGCTAGTAAATATATTTAGAATTTCAGACTTAGTTGGGAATAATTCTCACAGAATTTGTATCAGTGTGCAAATTCTAGAAAAAGTGGAAGCTTGGAAAAAGCATTTGTGTGTTATATGGTAATCTCTTATTTTTATACTTGAAAGTAGCACCTAAAATTGATGAAATTGATAGAATTTGATTTTGAAATTGAATATTTTCACTAAGAAATAAATCCAGACAATTGTATACCTTAATAAGGTGGATTATTTGAAACTTGACAGAATTGCACTGTATATGTTATACAATAATTGGAAAATATTTTTTCAGTATTAATATTTTTGCTTTTCCCATTAATGCAGCGGCTGCATTTCAGCAAGGCAAAATCCCACCTACCCCGTTCTCTGCTCCACCTCCTGGGGGAGCAATGATACCACCACCACCTAATATCCGTATGTATGAATATTGTTACTCTATTTCTGATAAATCTAGTATATAGAAATCTACAGTGAGAGAGAATACTGTATTATTTTATTTTAATATTAGTTGGTAATTCATTTTAAAGAATATTGCTCCTATTCGTAATAAGTTATGATCCAATAGGCACTTGCTATTTATACATAAACTTTAACACAACTAAAATGTTTTACATTTTGAGATACTGAAATGTTATAAGACTGATATTTGTTTTATTGCTATACTTTAGCTGGTCCTCCACGGCCTGGAATGATGCCAGCACCCCATATGGGTGGACCACCAATGATGCCAATGATGGGACCACCTCCTCCAGGAATGATGCCAGTTGGACCTGGTAGGTTGTAGATTGAGTAAATGCTTACATCTTCCTATTCTGAAGATGTGTTTGGTAAAAGACTAGCTGCTATACATTACATCCTTTTTGTGGAACAGCAAACCTGTATGTTAAAAGGTGGCTAGTAACTATCAAGGATCAAAATTTGGACTGTGCCATAGCAAGGAAAAAATCTTTAGAAGTGGTGTATTGTCGGTTGCCACAAGAAATCCCCATGAAAAAAAACAGGACTGTGCCAGTACCACTGCAGAAGGAAGTTTAGGGATAAAGATTTGCCCTTATTGTTACTGCACAGGGAAACTCCAAGTATTTCTTTTCTAGAATTTTCAGACCTCTTTACTTTGGAGTTACTTTACTAACTTCTCTCACTGATCAAACTGCGATATAATGTATGTAGGTTTACAGAAGGAAGGAAATATAGGCTAAAACTATATGTGATACTTTATTTCCTTCCTTCCTCTTAATCTTGTTTTGCTGTATTACATTTATTAGGTGGGACTCTAAAACGGACAAGACACATTTTTGTAGTGTAGTTTTCTTACTCTGAAGAGGTTGGATTTGTAAGAGTTTGCAGCATAAGCTCAAGTCCAGAAAACACAGATGACTGATTCAGCAGGATCATTAACTTCTTTATAAATATAATATGAGTAAAGTTTACAATACCATTTGTAAATTCTTTCAATGTAACATAAGCAAAAACACAAGCAGCAGTAGCTCAGAGCAGAACTCAGTTTCAGCAAGCAAACAAGTTAGTTTTTCTTTCACTTTAGAGCTGAGCACAGAACAGAGGTAAATCATGCCCAGATTCTCTCTTTAAGTTTCAGCCCCCAATTCAGCTCTCATTGTAACCTTGTTACTAAGCTCTATTCCAGTTCATGAATATACTCTGACAGGATTTTTTCTTCATTCTTTCATGTTCTGGCTGCCTTCATTGCCAGGCCTTCCAAGCAAATAAATATGCAGTAAAAGCTTTAGAAGAATTTGCTTGATTTCAAAACAATTTGGCTAGACTACTAATATCAAAGTAGAGCATATAGAAAAAGCACTTGAGGCAGTTGTAGTGGAGCAACTGTGTAATTTTTATTAAGAATTTTGTTTATACCGTGTTTCCTCGAAAATAAGATGCTGTCTTATATTTTTTTTGGCTCCCAAAAACACACTAGGTCTTATTTTCGGGGTAGGTCTTATTTTCGGGGTAGGTCTTATTTTCGGGGAAACACGGTAAAAGTATACAAACTAAACTTAAAAAAAGAAAAGAATAGAATAGAAAGAAGAGCAAAAGAAGAGTAAGAAAATGAGATGAAAGAAGTAAGAATACAATAATAAATATATAAAGAAGCAATTCGTGACCTTTATCAGAACAAGTAAATAAATTATTGAATCTAGACCAGGGGTGTCAAACTCACGGCCCATGGGCTGGATCCAGCCCGCAGGGTGTTTAGATCTGGCCCACAGGGCCATCCTGGAAACCGCAAAGGACCGGCCTGGGGTGCCTCAGCCAGTGAAAACAGAGCTTGGAAGGGGCTCCATTTTCGCTGGCAGGGGGCTGCAGGAGGCCGTCATGACTAAAAACAACACGAGTGTCATCGAGCTGGCCATGTCCCCCCCGACCCCCTGAGGTCAAGCAACCCTAACGCAGCCCTCAATGAAATTGAGTTTAACACCTGTGATTTAGACCCTCCCTATAAGGTTACAGACTTTTATCTCTCCATCCTATATCCTATTTATCTATAAACAAATCCATTAAAATCATCTTTTCAGTCCTTGTGTCAGAGGAAAGTCCATAAGGAGTTGCTAGAACAAGATATTTTGTTTTACCTTTCTTTTTCAAATAAATCAACTTTGTATTCCCTTACATCTAATAGTTTTAATCCACCTATAAAATGTTCTTTGAATTGGTTTTTGTGTTGCAAAATGTAAAGAAAACATAGAAAGTGCTCCACAGAAATTGAAAGATTCTTTTCATCAGAAATTAGATAAGCATTGTGACATATTGGCCTATAAATCAGTGATACGTTCTTTTATGTTGTGTTTTCTTTGCTTTCATAGCTCCAGGAATGAGGCCACCTATGGGGGGACATATGCCAATGATGCCAGGACCACCAATGATGAGACCTCCATCCAGACCCATGATGGTACCAGCCAGACCAGGAATGGCTCGCCCAGACAGATAAAGTGGAATTGGACCTGCTACTTCTTTCTTTTTCTTTTCTTTCTTTTTTTGATGTATACCTTTCTGATAAGCTGTGGAAGTGGCATTGTCTAAATTATCAACAATTTTTTAAAATTTACAATCTAAAATTGGGGGAGGGAGATGGAGCCGGGAGGGGGGGGACCATAAAAAATGGACAAAGGTTTTGTAGCATTTCCCAAATAATTTTTCATGCTTGTTGTTAAAATAAAATATTGATATTGGTTTCTCATTTTGTGTGCTGAAGCTAGAATGATTCCATTAAAATAGTAATAATTAATGGTGGTATGCTTCTTCCCAAAAATGACATTGCTCATGGTGCGTGATCCTTTCCATACCTTTGAAACTTGCATAGGCACTCTATTATTAACATTTAATTCCTAGCTTGCTCTCATACTTAGTGTTCTTTTATCACTAGAGCAGGGCTGTCAAACTCCTGGCCCACAGGCCGGATAGGTCACGTGCTGGCCACGCCCACACCCGGGAGAAAAAAAATCTCAATATGACATGTGACACCGCTGTGACAACGTGAGTTTGACATACCTGCTCTAAAGTGATGAGGTCCAGGCCAGGGTATTCTCTTCACCCTAGGCCTAACCACTTTCATCATTGTTCTATAACAATCTGTTTTGAGGGCTTCCTTCCTTACAGTGTTTAGAATACTACTGTGAAACTACCGCTAGTTGTGGGTGGGGTAGGAAAAAAGGAGACTAAATTAAACTTTCTACTCCTTAGTCCTCATGCCAGAGAATAGTTTGCACAATTTGAAATGAGAATGATTTTGCATCTTGTTGCATCTTGATACTTGTTACATTGGGTGGAATGACATGGCAATGATAATCAGTATTCAAGATGGGTTCTTAGTGGTAAATATTTCAGTAACTTATGCTTTATTTCTTCAGCTGTACAGAAAATATATGCACTGTTAAAATTAAACAATTTGAAAACACACACTGTGTGCTTTAAACTATATGTCAGTGAATTAATTTTACAGCATAAGCAACCACAGAAATATATTGTAATATTTAGAGAAAGCCTTTCATAAACTTCCTCCTTCGGGATTACCACTTGATGTGGCAAAGTTAGTAGAAGCTGGCAGGAGCAGTGCCAGGATTATTGTTGCTAAGCAACACAGCCATGTGATGATGTACTTTACAACCAAATTGCTTAGTGACAGAAATGTTGGTCTCAATTACTGCCATTAATTTAGGGCTATCTGTAATCTTACTTTACAAGAACAAATGCATTTGAAATTTGAAAAATATAAACTAATGGAAATGTGAAATTGCTAATTTCCGGGAGGCAAGGTAAACTGAAGATGTCTCTGTGAAAGCGAAGCTGACAACCACAACAAATATTGAAGAACTGGTGAATACGCTGATTCTTCAGAATCTCTCTGGATAGGGAAAGTAGTAAGGTTGCCCAAATGTGCTCCGGACAGCTATTCTTCATAAGGTTACTTTAGGATAATGGTCTTGCACAAGTTTGAGCATTAGGAGACAAAGGAACTGCAGCAGAACTTTTAAAGAACAGTAAGTTTGCAAGAGTTTTGGAAATTGTTAACCATCTAAAAGCTATTAAGGACCTTTGTAACTACACATATGAAAAGTCACTGAGTACATTTAAATTTAACTTTGAACAAAGAAAAATTGTGTCATAATTTCAAATATATTTTAAGCCATTGAAAGATAGTATGTTAAATGTACGTTTTAATTAAAATAAGTAAAAACATGTAATAGGCCAGCAACAAAATAGGAAAGCACTAGACCAACTAAACCAGGGGGCTCCAACCTTTTGGACCTCAGGGACCACCAAACTCATAATTTTAGATCCCAGGGACCACTAACTGGTTCTGTGGGCGTGGCCTAATTTGTGGGTGTGGCTTGGTGGTCATGTGACTGGCTGGCATGGCTTGTATGTAAATATTATAAATATTTATATAAGTATTGAATTTTTTATTAAAAAAGACCAACTTTTACCCCAAAGCAGGCAAAGCAGGCAGGCAGATTGAGTTGCTCACAGAATCACAGATTCATTCAGAAATCTATCTGCCATTGGCTAGCTCAGTCTGTCACATAAAATTTGCTAGCAAGCAAACTCACAAAATTAACTCACAACACACCATGCATGTAAATATTGAATTTTTTATTTTAAAAAAGAGCAACTTTTACCCAAAATCAGGCAAAACAGGCAGGCAGATTGAGTTGCTCACAGAATCACAGATTCATTCAGAGATCTATCTGCCATCGGCTAGCTTAGTCTCTCAAATTTGCTTGTTGTGAGTCTGCACTGAATTTGCTTGCAAGCAAACCTTCAGTCCTAAGGGAGGTTTGGCTGTGCTTAAAAGCAGAGCCGAAGATCTAAAGACTAGCTAGAAAGCAAGAAATCCAACCATTTTCTGTTTCCTAGCTAATCTAAATCTCCTGACACAGCAGAACAGATAATGGTTCTCTCTATAAAACTTTCACTCATTAGTTTTCTCTATCCTTAGATGCTGTGGAGAATATCCTCTACTCTGTTGTATCTCTTCATGTATTGGACGAATGTTATCATGTCTCCTTATAGCTTTCTATTTGGTAAGCTAAACATGTCAAGTTCCTTTGACTACTGTTTGTAGGATTTAGCCTGCCTTATTGTACTTGCTTGTCTTCTCTGCACTCTTTTCAGCTCCTTAGTTGGATTGTGGCAATCAGAACTGGACACAGTATTCCAGGTACAGTTGGACCTGTGCAGCATATATCTCTGTTGCTATTGCCCCAAACTGCATTTTGGCAACTGCAGCACAATTTGTTAATCGGTGGTTTACCAAAACTTCCAGTTTCTTCTTGCAAGTACCACTGCAAAGCCTAATATGTACCTGTGCATCTGTTTTTTTTCCTGCCTAAGAACAGAACATTACATTTCTCAACACTTAACATTTGGCTGGATAGGGCCCAATATTCATGTCTATCAAGTCCCTCTTCGATTCAATTCAATTCAATTCAAAAGGCCCGGAGACTAAAACATGTGAAGAACAGTTGCAGGAAGTGGATATGACCGGTCTAGAGAAAAGTAGGACTAGGGGTGACATAATAGCAGCATTGTTCCAATAACTAAGGGGCTGCCACAAAGAAGGGGGGGGTCAATTTATTTTCCAAAGCACCAGAAGCAATGGATGGAAGCTAATCAAGGAAAGAAGCAACCTGGAATTAAGGAGAAATTTCCCAACAGTGAGAACAATTAACCAGTGGAACAGCTTGTCTTCAGAAGTTGTAGGTGCTTTATTACTGGAGGTTTTTGAGAAAAGGCTGGATAGCCACCTGCCTGAAATGGTATAGTATCTGCTGCTTGAGCAGTGGATTGGACTAAAAGACCTCCGAAGTCCTTTCCAGCTCTGTTCTGATTGACTGATTGAATGGTCAGGTTCTTTTCTCCAGTGTTAGCAATCAGCCTCAGCTTTATGGACATTCACAAAGTTTATGAATATCCTTTCTGTTCCCTCATCTAACTTACGAAGATGTGGAGGAGCATTGGACCCAAGTAGAACCCTGGCATAACTCCCTGCATATCCCACTCCATGTGGACATAGACCCATTAAGGACAACACGTGGGTATAGTTGTTCAACAAATCTATCCAGCAGTGGATAGATCCATCCCACATTTTTCCAGTTTAGAAGGAGATTGAAAATGTCACACAAATACAATTTGCCTGTCTGTGGGTTCTGCCAATGTGACCTGAGAACTCTGTTTTAATGACTTACTCAATTATCCATAACGAGATAAATCGTGGCTTAGCATTTAGAATAGAATAATACAGTTGGAAGGGACCTTGTAAGTCATCTAGTCCACCCCACCCCGCTCAAGCAGGAGATTCCATCTATACCATTTCTGACAGGTGGCTGTCCAGTCTCTTCTTCACAGACCAAATCTCCTTTAAAATGTAGGACGCAGTTCTCTCTTACGTGCTGTTCAAAATTCCCGGAGATGCGGAGCTACAATATTTCTTAAAAACCAACCTTCTCTAGCGCCCGAATGAGAAGAAGCAAGCGCTTAATCCAGACGAAGCAAGAGGAGCCGCGAGAACGTTTGCGCCTGAGCCGCTTCGCTGGCAACCGGAGAGGTTGCTGAGGCTGCTACTGGACCTGTGAGCCAATAGAGGGCGCTGCCACACCGCCCGGTTTCTCTCCAGAGGGCGGGGGCGCGAGTAGCTTTGCCGGACTTTGCCGCGGTGGCGGCCGGGATTCTGGCGGAGCCAGCTAGGGAGGGGAGGGGGGCGGTGGGGAGGAGAAGACGGAGGATGGCTGGAGGTGCCGGCGGCCGCGGCGGGAGCTGCAAGAACCGCGGGCGGCTACAAAGGGAATGACGGGGCACTTGGGGCGGTAGAGAACCTGTCTCTGACCCAGCATGGCTGGTCTCATCAAGAAGCAGATTCTGAAGCACTTGTCCAGGTAAAGGTGGCCCGGGGTGGTGATGGGGTTCGCCTCTGGGGAGCTGTTCGAGGGGCGCCGAGCGCAGAAGACAGGCGGGCGCGGGGCTGGAAGATCGGGCCGGGAACTCAGCGGAGGGAGAGCCGGCCCCAGTTGGTAGCGGCTCTGCGGCAGCTGAACTGAAAGCGGAGGACAGGTTCGCGAAGCCCCCTGACCCTCCGAAGGTATTTCCTTAACCACTTTCTCTGTCCACCCCCCCTCCGCCTTTCCGACGGTTGTTTATTCTTCCCTGGTGTGATATTTGATCACCTTCCCTACGATCAGTTTGCCCCTTCTCTTTTGACGTCTCTTCTGCCCTTTCCCTGTCTAGGGATTAAAAGAAATTCAGCTGTGGGTATTACATTGGCTCCTTTAGTTATCACCCTCCGCCTTGAACAATAATATAGTCTCAATGTATTATTCCACTGGAATGAAGGTCTGTTAAAATGGTCCTTTGTGTGCCTCTTTTACACACAGTGGATGAAGATTGACTTTTAAACCCAGAGAAGGTTAAGATGTTGCTGATTTTTGTTTTGTAAAGACTGTATCTTCCCCGGGTGGTTTCTTTCATCTTCTCACAGCTAGTGTCCTAGACCCTTCAGGGATTTCAAATGAATGTTTCCTTGGTGGAACATAGGAAACATTACAATGTAATTAAAACAAATATTATCAGCTTAATCTACTTTATAGGGAGAATAAAATTTAAAAAAATACTGTGTGCAATCTAGAAGCCATATGGAAAGTTCATATGGAAAAGCAAATAAATGAGTAGAATAATGAATCATTTTGTATTTTTCGAGGGAAAAACAGTAACCTATTATTGTAACAGATACTCTATCTGGAATCTGGGTTCAGAGTTATCTGGCTTCAGGTAGATTTGTCAGCCTCAATGCTGTAGTTAACTTGTGGAATTCATGACACTTGCTTTTATTTTCACTTGTTAATGAGTTGTTACTAATATGAAATCTCTTGGGTTAAATATGGATTGAAGGGGAAAATGCAAATTACAGTGTGATCATTTAATCTGAGAAGCTTTAAAAGTCCCCAGTTTATGATTCTGACTAGGAAAGCAAAACCAGAGACAGAGAAGGAAAATAGATTAACTTCCTCAAATCCTCAGTAGCTTAATGCCAAGTCTGCATATTATGGGAAATAAATAGCTTTGCCACAGAGTCATTCTGCCCTTTCCCCCTTTTCTTGCATATGAAATATAGAATGGATTCTGGTGCAGGAGAGTATAGTTGCTGAGGGTAAGCCTTTGGTTACAGTGGCTTACTTCAGCTCACTGACTTTGAAAACAAAATAGCAACAATTGGGAATGTGCATAGAAAGGCAGACTTCCCTGATTTGCACCATTCTCCTTTTTAATTTATTATATGTTCCTTACATTTTTTTCAAAGACATTAATCCCTATTGATTATTTGATTAGATTTGATCTGAATTGTACTTGCTATGGCTTTTAGTAGTTTACAACATAAACATCCAACCATGGTGAGCTAGTGGAAAGAAAGTGTCTGACTGAATGATTTCCATGGATGTATGGCATTTTAAACCTGTGTGTCTCTATTATTAGTCTAACATTAATATACTCATTAACTATACTGGCTTGCATATTGGAGGAATGATCATAATTCTGTAAAAGGTGATTATCCTTAAGTACCAAAGCACTTTAATGTTAAGTACAGTAATGCACAGATTCTATGAAGAGAGACCATTGCTTGCATAAAGATGTATAGTGTCAGTAAATTTCAATGCTGCCTTTAAATCCTTAACAGAGAACTAAAGAGAACTAGTAAAAGAGCCAAGAAAGAATTTTAGAAAATACCAACAATATTTTTCATAATAAATACATTTTTATCAGGGTGCTAGTAGGCAAAATAGATGATTTTCTGAATAACAGAATAGTGCAGGTCAAGTGTTAGGTAAATACCGCATAATGTTCTTTTAATGGAAGTGCCTGGTTTCCTCAGAGAAAAGAACTTAATTGTATGGAAACGTTACAATCACAATTGAGCTCAAAATTTTGGTTGCTAAGTAAGGCGGTTGTTAAGTCAGTTTTGTTCCATTTTAAGACCTTTCTTGCAACAGTTGTTAAGTGAATCACTGCAGCTTTAAGTTAGTAGCATAATTGTTAAATGATCATTATGGCTGCCCCATGGACTTTGCTTGTCAGAAAGTTAACAGAACAGATAACAGAATAACAGTCATAAACATATGCCAGTTGCCAAGCATCTGAAGTTTGATTGCATGACAACAGAGATAATGCAATAGTCATAAGTGTGAAAAAAAATCATTAGTTACTTTTTTCAGTACTGTTATAACTTTGAGTGGTCGCTAAATGAATGGTTGTAAGTTGAGGACCACCTGTATTGATACATTAGTTATTGGACAGTGTGTTTTCTGGAAGAGCCATTGGCAAATATTAGTAAACAATGTCTTTTGGGAGTAAGGGAGTGGGTTGAAAGTAGAAAGACTATTCAAGGATATTAGTGAAAAATCTTTGCCCACGCCTCAGTGATTCACAGTACACTTGTAGTGTTTCTGTTCAATAAACTGCATGAAAACAAAAGGGTAGTAATCCTATTAAATTAAATGCTCTTGTTTTTTCCATCTGCTGTTGTTTTGGTTGAGAATTAAGAAAAATCAGTCCTTTTAAAATAATAGACTTGCAAAATGCATAAGCCTTTGGATAAATAAAGGAAAGAGAATTGTTTTCAGTTGTAATGCAAATCATACAGTTTCCTTAACATTTTTGTGACTGCAGTGTGATATGTTATGCTCTTAAATCTACTTTAAGGCAGAGGTGGTATTCAGCAGGTTCTGACCAGTTCTGGAGAACCAGTAGCAGAATTTTTGAGTAGTTTGGAGAACCGGCAAATACCACCTCTGACTGGAGATTTTACAGTATCCCTCCCTTGCCACGCCCACCAAGCCACGCCCATAGAACCAGTAGTAAAAAATTTGAATCCCACCACTGCTTTAAGGGCAAAGTTCAAAGGAGGCTTTGGGATAATGGAATAATGAATACAATAGAGAGTGTATTGTATTGTCTGAAGAGAGAAGAAGAGAGGAGAGACTTGACTTTATTTGACTAAGTATGATTAGACCCACAAAGAATTTGTCTCCGGTGCAGAAGTTCTCAGTATACATGCAAAGCAACAGAATAAGCATTATAATGATAATATAAAAAAGAGGGTATAGTAAAGAAGATAATACGAAGGATAATAATACTACAGCCATACTACATGGGTATGCATAATACGTAGACATTAGACAGTATAGTGATAATTAGGTGTTCAGCAAAGTGATGGCATAAGAGGAAAAACTATCCCTGTGTTTAGTTGTTTTGGCATAATTACATAGTTACCTCATACATGCTCTCAATAGAAATGTTCTCTCAGGTTTTACTAATAATATACTGTAATGCTTCAGGAAATTAAAAACAAGTTAATTTAAGATGTTTTAATTACAGTTTGTAGAAGAAAGTTAAGACAATATTTAAAAGAAATCTTTTTCAGCTCTCTTCCATTTTCTTTTCACCATGACTTGCTCAACAATGCTTTCTAAAGAGCCAGAAATTCTAATGACTAAAAAAAAATCAAGATAGATAATAGACAATAATCTTCTACGTAAATCAAGGAACATAATTTTAAGAAGAGAGATCAGTTTCATTAGAACAGACTGATCAGCTAGGGACTTTAATTACAGATATTCCTCGGCATAGAACCATTATAGATCCTTGCCCATTTCAGTTGTATGTTGTGAGGATTTTATGACCTTTTTTCTGCCAGCATTTAAGTAAAGGGTGGTGGTCAAAAAGCAAATAGCAAAGTCATTAAGCAAACTTATGGTTCATTATAGGCAGAATTTTGCTGAAAAGCGGAAGTGCTGGTTTTTGGCAAAACTACTGTTAAAACACTTGGCCATGGAATGCTGCAAATGGCCATAAATGCAGAACATCACATTTAGTAATGTGGAGCTTAACATAATACTGTTTTTTTGAATTTTTATTTTAATCTCCATCTTTACTTCTTCCAGCTTTTATATCTTGAACAAAATTATAGATAATGTGGGAAAAATAAACAGGAGAGAAATCTTTCTCTTTGAGATGCTAGAGCCAGGTTGTCCGATACATTAAAAGATTTTGAAAGTAACCCTTGAAAGCATTACTTTCAATGGGCATTAAATATTAAGAAAAGAGTATTACTTAAAAAATAGAAACAGGTGGTCCTTGCTTAATGACCATGACTCTCAACAAATGTTATTTAATGACATGATCTTAAGCAAAGACTACCCGTATGTATTTTTAAAGTTCTTCAGAGACCAGGAGAAAATAATATTTCTTCAGTGCCATCATAATTTCAAACAGTCATTGGATGGCATTTATTTCTGATCTCTGAAGCTGGAGCTATTGTAATGCCCCTGCAATCATATGATCAAAATTTGGCCCTTGGCAACTTGCCTGTATTTACAATTGCAGGATTTGCTTCAATTCCACTCAAAGTCTTCTCTCCTACCCACCTTTGGTCTTTTGGCCACCTTGTGCTCCACCTCACCTGCTGCTTCCCCTACACTGTGCTCTGCCCAGCACTCCACTGCCTTGCTCCACTGTGCTCTACCACTAACATCCCTAGCTGACCTATATCATTCCTTCTTCTGCTGTTGTGGCATGCTTGATCTGATCCTTTGCAAGGCAACGTGAGGCTGAGCACTGCCTTCCTGAGGCCTCACGTTGCCTTGCAATGCAAGACCAGCAGCTACCTTTCTAATGGGTTAGGCCAGGTGCATCTCAGTAGTGGGAGGAAGAAGGCAAAAGACAGCAGGACTGGCAGACTGCAGGGCAGTAGGGGCACAGGATGCAGTGTGCAGGATTGCAGATACAGCAGATTGCAGGGTGGCAGGGATGATGAATGGTGGCAGAATGCCCCAAAGGGGAGAGGAGATAGATTGGTAGGGGCGAGCAGAAGCAATTAGGACAGGAGAAGCATGAAGTCCTCTACTAATGATAGCACAATCTTGTCCTAATAACTGCAAGGGGAACTATTCTGCTGGCACTAAGGACTGTGATCACATGGTGTTTTGCCTAACAACCACAACACTTAGTGTTGAAAATTCCAGTCCCAGTTAGGGTTGTTAAGAGAGAACCCCCTGTGATGATAAATATAAGGGGGAGGGCAGAAAAGGGTTTGGATAGTAAAAGACTTGTTATGCTTCCAGACCTTTGGTGGAAATTGACGTTGCTGGCACAAATCACGTACTACAATAGCAAACTTTTTTTCCATAAGCAAATTGTTGGATAAAAATAGTAAATTGAATGATAATATATTTGCATAAAGCAAGGAAAACATGACTGTATGGTCATGTTGAATAATATTATGTATAATATTGCCATATGTATTATGTAATAGTTGTAAATATTAGCTTCTATGTTAATGGTTCATGTTTATATTTACATTCTCCCTTTTAATATGTGAAGGGCCATTATGTGATTTTGAGGGTAGGAGGAAAAGAAAATTCTATTATGGATAATAAGTGAGCACTGGCTGTAGAAATGGCAACATCTAGTCCTTAGTATAAACGATCTATATTCTTAGACACTACTATTGGGTGACAAGATTTTTCCAGCTTCTGTTTCAGTACTATCACACTGATTTCCCCCCCCCCCTCGCTTGCTTTAAAGTTGTGTCAATCCCAGTCTTGACTTATAGGGACAAATGCTTACAACATCTGTCTGTCCCCAGTGATCTTGATTCTTTCAAAATATGCAAGTGTTTTTTTTTTTTTTTTCTCATCTGCCTTTATCAGTAGATATCAAGCTTGCTAGTTTTCTAGACCATTATTGTTTTGCATGACGTATCAGGTTTAAGAGTTTCTATGTGTTGATTATCAAGGAAGCAGATAATCTTTATCAGGTCCAGGTTGGACTGATTGGTTCTCCATGCAGTTCATAATACTGTTGGAAATCATCTACTTTTTCTTGCTCTTTCTCAATGTCCACTTTCACAATCGTATGTTGTCATTGGAAAAAAAACATTGTCTTAATTGTTCTAATCTTTATTATTGTAGTAATATCTTTATCTTTGATGATCTTGTGTAAGATTGTCATTATCTTTCCTGGAATGATTATTTCTCCACAATGTTCTCCCTCTTTATTTTTGAGTCCCAGAATACAGACAATTACTTCATTTCTTTAGACAAACACTGAGTTCATTAAGCATATTGGTTGATATCACATCTATTTTTTTACACATTTCATTTTTATTTTCTTAAAAAACACTTCTAGGTTGTCTTTGCTTTCAGCTAATAAACTGGTAGCATCAATATATTTACAAAATTGTTACTGTTTCAGACGCTTATTTTGATTCCAGTCTTCATATAATCCAATTTTTCCATTTGTATAATATTTTTATATTTACAATGAATATAAGTTAAACACAGTTACGTATCCTTGTTAGATTCCTCTTTTTATTCTGAACCATTCTGGTTTCTCCATACTGATAGTTTATATTCTTCAGAAGAATAATCAAGGATTCTGGCATTTCACAGTCAAAGATTTTCCTATAGTCCAGTGGAGGCTAACCTTTTCGGCACCAAGTGCCAAAATGGGAGTGTGTGAGCATGCTGGAAACCAGAAAAGCAGCTCCCCGATGCGTACATGCAGGAGTGCCAGAAACCAGAAGTTTTGTATCCTGGCACGCATGCATGCCAGCCACCTGGTCTTCCGGTTCCTAATGCGCATGCGCGTGCAAAGACTGGCTGGCTGGCACGCACATGCGCTTCAGGGAGCTGCTCTTCCGGTTTCCAGTGCTCCCGCGCACACAAAGACATGTGCACTGGAACCCAGAAGAGCAATGGGTGACAGCTGGTGTGCCTGGAGAGATGGCTCTGCGTGCCACTTCTGGCACGCATGGCATAGGTTTGCCATCATGGCTATAGTCAATAGAAAGATGGAACTTCTGCCTACATTCTCTTGGTCTCCTTGTTATTTATGTTGCATCTATATGCAACATATCTTTAAGAGCCATGATGGTGCAGTGGTTAGAATGCAGTATTGCAGGCACTCTGCTGCTAGCAGTTCAACTCTCATGGGCTCAAGGTTGACTCAGCCTTCCATTCTTCCGAGGTGGGTAAAACGAACACCCAGATTGTTGGAGGCAATAGGCCAACTCTGTAAACTTCTTAGAGAAAGCTGTAAAGCACTGAAGCGCTACATTAAGTCTAAGTGCAATTGCTATATGACCTCTGCCTTTTGCGAAATCTGCCTATTCAAATGGCATTTGGAGCTTAATTTTTCAGGACTGAGAACGATTCAGTGTTGTCTGCCAACAATTATCTTTTTCTTAGAGCTACTTGAATGACCAAAAAAGTCAAAATAGCAGGCAGAACATCTGGCTTTGAGAGTAGAGTCATAACCTGCCATTTTAACTTTTTTATCCCTCTGCTAATTTCTCTGTCCTCTTTATTTGTGCTCACAATGAAGCCAAAAAAAGAATTAATGAAACTTTAAACTATCTCTAAAACCTTATCAGATTGGTGTTGGTAATAATCTGAAGGTGTTTGTGAGTAATTTTTAGTAGTTTGAGACACTACTTTGATTTTGGCCTATTGTAGAATGTGCTGTTAAAAGTTCTGGGCACAAGACATAGAGGTTGTTTCTAAGGGGAACTTTTGCAAACACAATGTTTTCCCATCTTTGTGAAACTTGCAGTTGGTCTCTTCATTAATCCCATAAGTGAATGATGGAATTCAAGCCATGCTAAAGTAATAAGAATATGTGTCCAGATTCCTCACTCAGTTTTCTTCCCCTTCTTCAATTTGAGAACAAAAATAATATATTGATGTAGAAAGCTAGTAGCTTTTTATGCCTTTTACTGTTTTTGTAGTTTTCCTCATTTACATAATGTTCACTGTACATGTTGATATCACTTTTATTTTTGTGAAGTTTATTTACGAGTCTGCCCAAAAATCTTTCATCATTATTCTCCTGAAAAAGACACCTTGAATCAATTCTTACTTGTATATTGGTTAAATGTTTTTCTTTACATGAGATGAGAATTCATCTTAAAAAAATATTTTTAAGTTCTCAGAAGGTAAAATGCATTATTTGAAAATAAAATGATTGTTTTGTGGCTGTAAGATGGAATAGACAATTAATTACTAATGGGAAGTAATGAAGAATTTTTTAAATTTTCTATATATTGTAGTTTTCAATCTAACTCACAGAAGCAATTTTTTTATCCAGCAATCATTGATTCTTGTAAAACAAAATATTTTATGCATGTATATATGCTATTATAATATGTAGTAGCCATTCCTTCTCAGCACTTTCAGAAACAGTGCTTTATCAGATCTTAATTTACTTTAAATAGGGAGATCTTAGGTGTAATATATACTATTTGATAAGATTTGGAGCCTATTTACAAATTGACACATTGTTGATGGTCAATATAGCATTCCTTTTAATTCAGGGGTCCCTAAGCCCCAGTCCATGGACCAGCATCGGTCTGTGGCCTGCCAGGAACTGAGCCACACAAGCAAGCGAAGCCCCATCCATGCATGCATGGGATGTAGGCACCACATGAAACCATGCCCCCCCCCCCGGGTCTACAGAAAAAACCCTCTCCACAGAACCAGTCCACAGGGCCAAAAGGTTGGGGGCTGCTGTTTTAGTTCCAGGTTCACTGAACTGTATCAGATCCCTGGAGAGGAATCTCAACATTATCTCAAGATTCCTTTAGATTTTTAGAGCAAATAACTTAAAATTTCCCTGCCTCTCAGTCTCTTTCAAACTCCAAGCCTCACCCTTTCAGCTCCAATACCCAATTCTTTTGTTATTTTCCTGGCTAGATTTAGATTACATCATCTAGGTTGGTAGGTCCCAAAAGAAAAATATTTGAATCTCTGTATATTCTTTTCAAGGGAGAAGAAAGGATTTAACTATCTTGAACAACTGGTTAACAGTCTTTGTTTTGTTTAAGGGTTATACTTCTGGAAATATCAAGACATTACTTAGGTAACATGCTACTAATATGGAATGAAACAAAAATTTATACTTCAAGTATCTTTCAGATAAGATAAAAGAGAACAATGCTCTTTGGTTTCTCATTTCTAGTTTTTCCTCTTTTGAAATAGCTGGGAAATTTGCATTACCCCATTAAGCTATAGACTGCAGTTGCCTAAAATAACTGTTGTGGCTGAAAGTAACCGCTGAGGTGACAGAATACTCTCAGTTCACATTAAGTTATGGTGATCTTTGGTGGGATGTAATTTCTTCATTCTGAAATCCTCAAAGAGGTTGTACATTTGAAACTAAGCACTGATGCCCAAAAAGACAGGATAAAAATGTATAAAGATAATAACAATAACAACATGCAACATTTTTTAAAAAGACAATTTCCTACAATTAAGGAACCCGCCTCAGAGACAAAGAAGAATCAAAACAGGACATTTGCTTTACTTCCTCAGCAAGAATGGCAGATGTTTAAAGTTATGGCATTGAGCATATTCTAGTGAGAGATAAAAATGGAAGGCATTTCAGATGTTCCCAGAAGATCTCCTACAATATTGTTTTCTCTCTGATGGAGATTGTTTCTATTCTTTAAAACTTAAGTTTAAGAATCTGGACTTGGCCTAGATGTCATGGATATTCTCTGTAGTTGTGATAAACATTAGTACATACATTTGTACTTCAGTTTATTCAGTAATAACTCATCTACTTTAGTATTCCCAAGGTTTGAGAGTGAAAACATTCTGGAAGCAAATGATTGGCTACACAGTTAGCAAATGAATGGTGCCCATGGGAATATTTTGGATTCTCAAATTATAGGAAACATTTCCATGAGGGAGATTCCTGACAAGGAATGGGAAACATTTTACTTTTGAGGAAGGATATATGTAATGATATTATAGTTTTACATTTTTATGCAACCATCATAAACTGAGAGTTTATGTGAAGTAAGTAATGTAAAATTCTTAAATAAAGAAATCATACTCAAGCTATTTTTGTTATTATGAATCTGCTTCTACTACTTTATGTGTTTTATTTGATATTTGAGCTAAGTGACAATCTTACTATGAGATAAATGTCTCTTAAGAGTGTGTTTTATAAATTCATGGTATAAATTCAAGACTTAACAGTACAACCAATTATTTATTTTTGTTTCATTAATCACATGCTCATTTCTAAAGGAGAATTATAGCTATTTAAAGTATGCTCTTTGTATATTATTGATTTTTTTTCAATGTATTAGTATTTCTGCTAACGACATTTTGGCCTTTCCTTGCTCTGAGAAACTGAGGGTAGAGTAGGCTTTTCTTAGTTTGTCCATAAATTGACCCTAAGACGTAATATTTTGGTCTGAGGGAATGTAAAAAATGCATCTTCTGCACATCTGATCTTAAAAGTCAAAACTACAGGTAGTCCTCAGCTTATGACATTTTGTTTAGCAACTGTTCAAAGTTACAATGCAACATGAAAAAAGTGACTTACAACCAGTACTCCCAATTACAACTGTTGCAGCATACTTGCTGTCACATGACCACCATTTGTATCTTGGCAATCAGTATGTATTTACAATGAATCCAGCGTCTTGGGGTCACATGACCACCATTTGTATCTTTCCCAACCAGCTTCTAACAAGCAAAGTCAATGGGAGATGCTGGGTTTTCTTAATGGTTACATGATTCACTTAACTGTGATAATTGGTGGTGGTGAAAACCATAGCAAAACAAATAAAATTGGGTTCAACTCACTTAATGACCACTTATTTAGCAACAGAGTTTCTGGTCCCCATTTTCATAAGTTGAGGACTACCTGTAATTGGTTGGATCTTGATATGTGGCATATAATTACAAACAAATCCAACTTCAAGTATACAAAACAGCTTATGCCTAATTAGGTAAATTCAACAGCAGTAGAAAATGTCAAATAGGATTTACAGTATTATAATCACTTAAATTGTTACAGTAACTGAAGCAGAGCTATTCTCATATAGCTTTGTTTAACTTGGCACAGCCCAGAATGCTTCCTAAGCAGTCAAGAGAGATCAGTGTGGTTCTGAATATTCTCAGTATAAACTACCCCCCTGCTCGCTTCCAAAAAAGCAGCTTCTTTTTTTGGCATATGCAACACAGCTACTGCTTGCTACTTGTCTAATCAGATTAGTGTCTTCTTTTATCTATGATTGAATCAGTCCAGTAAAGAAGCAATAAAAAGTAATTGTCTTTTGAGAGATTTCTCTTTTTCTCTTTATAAGAGTTAGCACCACTATAGCATTAAAAAGGGAGTCAAGAAACTCATTCTGCATTTCCTGTTGGCTGACCTGTAACTGTACAACATTGTATGGTTCCTTAATGTTACAATAAATTAATTATTTAGCTAGGAAAAATGTTGATAGGTATTTCAAAACACCCAGACAGGAAATTGCTTAAAATATAAAATAGCACTTAAAACATAAACAATAAAGACTTTTTAATTTTTTTTAATACATATATTAAATATTATATATGGTCAAGTACTCAGATAGGAACCAGTTTATTAGTCCTATATGTAATACAACATTTGATCATCTGGGATTAATTCCTAAAATGGTCTCTTTTAAGTAAAGACCCATCTTTGATTAAGTAACTATCACTAAAACATGTAAGAGCAAAGGATGAATGTCCAGGATGATTGATACACCATTATCAGACACATTTAGATGATTTTACCTGGAATTGTTGGTTGATTGGGTAGAAAAGAATGAAATGAGAAACATCTGATTTAAATGTTTAAATGTTATACATCTGCCAGTAATTCTGAGCATATATAACATCCTAGGAATTGGCTGTGTACCAGGAATTTCAAATTAAATAATCACAGGTGTTAAACCTAAAGATTTCAACAATGAAGCCTTTTCATACTTTTGATAGAAAACTAAAACTAGTTGCGGAGAATCTGGAAAAGCAACTTTAATCTAAATGTATTCAATTTATTGGCAGAAATGGCCTAGTGTCAATGGTTCGGGAGTCTGTGAATAGAGAGGTACACATGCTGTTTGAGAAATTATTTCTTGCTTTCAAAAAAACTCAAACTCTTATTGGTTTATTTGTCAGGTCAATGTAACGAAAACTATTGTAGCATACTACAAATGCATGAAATAATTCGCATTAATTAGGAAATGGGAAATCAGTTCTATGGGATCAGTTAGGTCTCTAACAAGCCTTACATTTCAGGATTTCAAAATCCACTTATGCTACCAAGTTATTTAATTCATAATCAGACTGTGATCCTTAAGGTAGCTATAAATGTATATTGTGTTTGAATGTTAGTTTTCAGATGCTGGTGTCAGAGTTCCAGCGATTGAATTAAATTTCTGTCATCACTGCAGTTGCTTAAGCCCTACACACAAAGTCTGTGTGATTTTGATTATAGAATAATCTCTTTCAATTAATTTTGAAAACTGTGGCCTGTCTGATGGGCTGGAGAGCTAAACATAATGATTTTCTGTCAATAAGAGAGAAAGAAAAGACAGACTGTTTAAAACAGTGGCTGCCAACCAGTGGGCTGGGGACCACAGGTGGTCTGCGAGAAAATTTTGGTGGTCTGCAGAGAAATGTCACCCCCAAAGCAATTAATCCAGGCTGAGCGGGAATACAAGCTGCGCCACCCACATGGCCCACGGGAACACAAGGCTTGCGTCACTTGCATTGGGAACAACACAAGGTAGTGAGGGGAGGGGGGAAAGGGTGGAGGGGGGAACTTGTCCCACTCGCCCCATGCACCTCTCCTGGCGACTGGGCTGCTTCTTTCCACTTCTTTCTTCTTCTTTTGGCTGCACGCAAAGAAAGCAGCAAAAGTCTTTCTTTCTCTCCCCCAAACTCCCCCAGAAATTAGTCTTTGGGACCCTGCAAGGCATCCTGCTCCAAGAGTCTGCACTGGCAAAGGCTCATGTCTGGCAGAATTTGGGGCAGAGAAAGAAAGACTTCTGCTGCTTCTGCTACTTTCCTTGCATGAAGCCCAAAGTCTCTCTCTCTCTCTCCCCCTGAGAACGGAGATGGTATCCTGCGATTCCGAATAAAGATGATCAATCGGTAGGAAAACGGGGTGGGGAATTTTCCTGCAGACTTTTGGGGGGATTGTCCCAGGGTCTCTGGTCCGTGGGATTTAAAATTATGAGTTTAGTGGTCCCTGAGGTCCAAAAAGTTGGCCACCCCTGGTTTAAAAGATTGTTGTTTGTTATTTTGTTGGTTCTTGCTGAACCAACATGCTGCTTAAAAACAAAATGGCACCAGGATCTGCTGTGCAGGACTTTGGGAGTTTGTACAACATTATGGAGGGCTAGAGACGGACTAGATGTTGGGTTGTGAACCTTCATTTTTCTGGGAATGGGAAACTGGAATTTCAACAACTGAAAGTTCTGAGCTGCAGTAAAACACAACATGTTGGAGGTGGTCTCCGAGGGAACCAGGGACACAGACTGGTGGCCTGGAAGACTAGGAAACTAGTGGGCTTCTTTTTACAGTTAATTGACCACTCTGAGAACAGACTGCCGGACTAGATGGGCCTGGAGTCCAATCTGGCAGCACATTGCTTATGTTTTGAATAGGATTGCCTTCCTTCAGAGATGGTGTGCGGTTTGGGAATCTTTATCGAATCATGTCACTTGCTGAAAGAACAGGTGGCAGCCATGCTTAAAAGAGCCTATTTATGGATTGCGAGGTCATACTCAGAGTAGCTCGTGCCCTATTTATCCCTGTTTGGATTATCGTAATGTGCTTTAGATGTGGCTGCCTATGAAGAGTGTTTAGAAACTACAACTGGTGCAGAATTCTGGGGCGTGGCACTTTTGGATATTCTTCAATAAAGTCATGTAACAACTCTGTGGACGATGCCAGATTATTTGCAGGATGCCTATTAAGGGAACCTGTTTATATGTTAATACTTGATTTATTGATTAAAAATGGATTGACCTTAGAAATATGTCTTCTTATTATATGAGGTGGTGTTATTTGTGCAAATTGTATTGTCCTTAGTTTTGTTTGCCTCTGTTTGCCAACTAGTGTTATTACTGCGAAGAGGGAAGCTACTGTATATAAATTGCTTTCAAAGATTTATAGAAGGAGGAACAACATAGCAAGCAGCCTCTTTAGTGTGAAAAATGCAGATGTTAATTTGTTCTTTTCCAATTAAGCTTTAAATCTGGTTTGTCATGTCATTAATAAAAGCTTTGTCAGCATAATCAAATTTATTTTTCCGTGAATGTCTGCAATAAGCAATGGCAGATTTGGAAGAAGTATGTCAATTTTTTTCTATTGTATTATCCTGGTGACATGAGATAATTCGTTAAGTATGCATGGGAAATTGTTGGGATTCTGATAGGAGTACAAGAAACTACAGTAAAATTTGGAAAATGCAGTTCAGTTTTATGCCAGACAGAGGATTTACCATCCAGATTTTGCTTTTCAGCAGGTATTTAAGAAACATATGAATGTGAACACTTATCACATATTTGTTAATTTAAAGAAAGCATATGATAAGTCAAATAGACTTGAATTATACAGTGTTTTGCATGAATATGGAATTTAAGGTTGGCTGCTGAATATGATAATAACGAAAATAAAGCATGTGTAAGGAATAATAAGTATTTGAACAATGAAATAAAAGTCTGTTTGTTCCCCTAAGTCAGGGATGTCAAACTCGCAGCCTGTGGGCTGGATGCATCACGCGCTGGCCACACCCCGCCTGGTTTAGCAAAGGGGAAAAAAGTCCTGATACATCACATGACACCACCGTGACAACACAAGTTTGACACTCCTGCCCTAGGTTGTTTAATATCTTTGTACATATATGATTAAGGAAAGTTTATGGTTATGTGGGGGAATGATTTGGTTCTAAGCATGAAAGTTTGTAATATATGCAAGAATGTAATCAGGAATGTAATTCATAAATAAAATTAAACTAAACAATAAGTATTAATTTACCTTGATGTTGTTTCTTAACATCCAATTTGGTGTAGTGGTTAAGGTGCTGTTCTAGAAACCAGGAGACTGTGAGTTCTGCGGGATGTGGGACAAATTATTAAAACTCGGGACTGTCCCACCAAAAGCGGGACGTCTGGTCACCGCCCAATCACCGTTTCTTAGTCAAACCCACAACAGGTTGTTGTTATGAAGGAAATAGAAGAAGGAAGGAATATTAGGTGTGCCTTGCATTACTTATAAAGTAATATAAGCAATTAAAAAAATCTAATGAATATGAAAAATGGAGTGATTGATACAAAAGAGATTGAAATGATTTGATAATATAAAAAGAATGATACACACAAAAAATATGAAGGAAAAATGAATGTGTTGGGAGGTAAGATAGACTAAGAAAGCTGTCGTTCGGAAGAACTAATAAGATCCCCAAAAATAAAGAAATAAAAAATGTAAGGAACAAAAGACTATGAATGGAACCAACTGCAAAGGAGGATATGATCCCTTTACAGTTCGTGTGACCACATTTAGCAGCTGGTAATGTGCTTATTTCATCACCCCATTGTGATGCTGAATCATGTTTTATAAATAGAACATTTTCTTGAAAAATAACCTTGTTAGTTGCAGATTACTTATTGATGAATTCAACTAAAATTTAAATAGTTTTCTGGTAATCCTAGTTACATCTTTATTGGATATGCAGAAAAATTCTGAAGTGGTGTTACTTTATGGAAGACAGCTAAGTCATTTAAAAACTGTTTAGCATGTACATGAGGCTGCTGGATAAGGTCATTTTATGGTGTGTGGGGAGGTATCACTAATATGCTGATGAGACCCAGCTTTACTTCTCCGCTCCAGGCCACCTGAATTATACTACTGATGTCCTATCCCAGTGCCTGGAGTCTGTGGGGGCCTTGATGAGGCACGACAGGCTTTGGTTCAATAAAGCAAGACTGAGTGGTGTCTGGTGTTTGGAACTTCTGGCACTGGGTTTTTCCATCTTTGGCTTTGGATTGGGTGATGCTGCCTCAGACAGAACTAGTATGCAACCTGGGGTTCTTCCTAGATTCATGGCTCCTACCTGTAATGCAGGGGACAACCATGGCTAGGAGGGCCTTTGCACACTTTGGGGTTGCACACCAGTTATGCCCTTTCTGGACCTGTAGACCTTTCTCGCTATCACTCTTGCCTTGTGATCTCACATCTGGATTAATGAAATGCTTTGTACATGGGATTGCCCTGGAAGAGCTTTCAGACGCTATTGTATTTATTAGTGGTTATTGATTTTGATACCTTCTTCAGTTGCTATGCTTCTGTCCACAACCAAATTGAGTGATGACCAGAATTTTTGGAAAAGTTTTGCTTCTGGTCATGAATACATCTTCGGGTGGCAACCAAACATAGCCGAGGCGATTTTCCTTGCCGTGGCGATTTCCCCTTCGGCGCCATTAACTTTGTCCACGCATGCACAGTTGGTTATCACATATGCGCAGTCAGTTGTGCTTCCAGTCACGACCAAATCGGGTTGTGACCAAAGTCCTGGAACTGATTGCGGTTGCGAACCGAGGTTCCACTGTACTTTAATTTTTGCATTTGGAGTTTTAATTGTTTTGAATTTTAGTTTAATGTTGTTCACCACCCAGAGTCACTTTTTGAGATAAGTGGCATGTTTCTCTCTTATCTCTTTCCATGAATTTCCAATTTTAGAAGAAAATTGTAGATGGTCGATGCAATACATTAAAAGCGGTAATTTCATCTTCCATGCATATTCAAAGTCCTACAAGGCATGGGTCCGGGATATTTACGGGAGCATCTCCTGCCGATATCGAGTACCAACCGCCCTGCATGAACACACAGACAGGGGCTTCTCGGGGTGCCATCAGTGAGTCAATGCCAGTTAGCGGCGCCCCGGGGACGGGCCTACTCTGTGGCGGTTCCTGCCCTGTGGAATCAACTACCCCTGGGACTCCACCAGGCCCCTGATCTTCGCACCTTCCATCACGACCTGAAAACTTGGCTATTCGAACAGGCCGGGCTGTGCTGACCTCCTGGGTAGGGTTTAAATTTTTAAATTTTATAATGCACACTGGGTTTTTTTAGTATAATTGGACTTGTGACTGTTTAATATTCTTTTAAATAATTTATTGTTGTGGTTGGTTTTAGTTGTGAGCCTGAAGTCTTCGGAGATGGGGCGGCATACAAGTCTGAATAATAAATAAATAAATAAATAAATAAATAAATAAATAAATAAATAAATAAGAATTTCTATCTATGTATGCCTCAGTGGTAGAGCAAAATATACCAGGTTTGGTCTACAAATAGGAAAAGCTGCCTATCTGAAACTATAAATGCATATAATCAGTGTACGGATGATACTGTACCCTATGCTGTCAAATGACATTGTCCAGTGATTTCATGTAGATGTTAAAAGAGGAGAGGCAAGAAACCCAAGCCCGAGGCACACCCAACAAATTTCAGGGGCCTAGGGGAAGAACCTCTCTTCCCCACTCCCATACCAACAGGGAAACAGCCTCATAGAAAGGAGGAAAATCTCTGCAAAACTCTCTTCCAATCCCCAAAACTGGTTCAGAAGGGTTGCCATGGTCAATAGTACTGAAAGCTGCTGAGAGATCCAAGACACCCAGGAATTAACAATCCTGCATGAATTGTGCATTGTAATAATTTGGGGGGGGGCAAATAGCAGTTGGCAATTAAGATTTAGATTTAGTGTTTGCAATGAACAGCTAGAAGACATTTGTGGCCAGTATGCATAGCTAGCATGGAAATGCCAGGCTCAGTCTTCAAACAGATAGGAAAAGAGGTTTGCTGCCAAACTTTTCCATATTTATTTAAGTCAGATCATAGAAATACAACCTCAGAATCAAAGAGTTGAATTTAAAGTAGAATACTCCATGCATAATTTGAAATAGAGCCATTTTTAACAATTATTACTAGCTGTTTGATGTCATTTTCCATTCCATTTCACTGTAGTACCCAGTAATTTATCTTCCAAATCTCTGTACAATATTTTTTCCCAAATTAAAACTATGAATCACAGTCTCTAATTTTAAGAACTAACCACCAAACATTGAACTTCAATATAATTATACTTGTAGAAAACAATTATATTTTTAGCATTCAGAGAAATGTCATATTTTAATTCTCTTGGTAAACTTTTTTTAAATACATTTTTTTTTTATTTTATTTCTACAAACACATCATTGTGTGAACAGTGTGGTTCCAGGTTATTTTACATTTTAAAACAAACATGACAATAGTTTCAGATTAATGCCATTAACTTTCTTATCTAATTTGGTATTAATGCATATTATCAATTTTTATCATTCAATATTCCCATAAGCTGTTTTATATCAATCTCTATATTCTTGACATCACTTCTTTTATTATATTATATTAATAGTCATATTTGCAGTGTTTAATCAATTATATAATTCAAATAATCATTCATGTTCATATTGGTTTATATTGCCATTATCTATCCCCTTTTTGGTTTTTAGTTGTGCCACTATTATGTTTTTAAAACAAAATCCCTTTCTAATCTCATTATAATACACACATCATAATTTCCATCCTATATATGTTTAGCATATTGTACAATTCTAATAATAATATAATCACTTTTATCTGTTACCATTGTACTATATTATTTTTCTTTCTGTCAGATACCACATGTCATTTCTTTCCCTTCTCTTGGTAAACTTAAGCTGTTAGATTGTTTGTATATTAAAACAATGATATGTTTTCACTCTTATTATTTTCTTGCTATAAATGTTTGTGATATGAAACTGTAGCTGAAACTAAGATAATGGCATCCCACTTTTTGGATGCAATTTAAAGCTATGTCATCCAAATCTTAATTCACTGTTCTGATCAATGGAAGTGTTCAACTTTATCTCCAATGTTATCAACTGCAGGTTTACAAAGAATCTCTCCCCTGATAAAATCAACTTGAGCACCCTCAAAGGACAGGGGCAGTTAACGAATCTAGAACTGGATGAAGAAGTTCTGCAGAATTTGCTGGATCTGCCCACCTGGCTAGCCATTACTCGAGTTTTTTGCAACAAGGCCTCCATCAGGGTAAGCCAAAATTCCTATAACTATTAATATGATATTTAGTATTTTCCTGTCTTAATCATTTTTCTGATTTTTTTTATTTGGATGTAAAAGTTCACCTGACTTTTTCTCAAATTTTCCCATATAAGCAGTTGAGATCTGCTATAGCAGTGGTCCCCAACTTTTCTGGCTTAGAGACCCGGTGCGGTGGGTAGGTGGGGGAGAGGCAGTGGTGGGATTCACATTTTTTTTACTACCAGTTCTATGGGCATGGCTTGGTGGGCGTGGCAGGTGAAGGATACTGTAAAATCTCCAGTTAGAGGTGGTATTTGCCGGTTCTCCAAACTACTCAAAATTTCCGCTACCAGTTCTCCAGAACTGGTCAAAATCTGCTGAATACCATCTCTGGGGAGAGGGGATGGTTTCGTGCGAGAGGTAGGTGTGTGCACAGCTCCATTTGCGCTCACACAAGGGGAGATTTGCACATGTGCACTCACCTACTGCTTGCATGGCCCTGTTGGGGACTCCTGTGCTATAGTAATTGGCAAAAAAAAGATCAAGTTCTGAATGCCAGATGCTTCAGAAATTATAGCATAAGCACTCTGGTTACATTCACTTTTAAATTGATTTCCAGTTTGCTGTTAGGCTCACATCTATCAATCAGATTAGAGCTGGAAGGGACCTTGGAGGACTTCTAGTCTAGCCCCCTGCTCAAACAGGACACCTATACCATTTCAGACAAGTGACTGTCCAGTCTCTTCTTAAAAACCCCCAGTGATGAAGCACCCACAACTTCTGAAGGGAAGCTGTTCCACTGGTTAATTGTCCTCACTGTTAAGGAGTTTCTCCTTAATTCCAGGTTGCTTCTCCCCTTGATCAGTTTCCATTCATTGTCCTGCCCTCTGGTGTTTGGAAAATAAATTAACCCCCTCCTCTTTGTGGCAGCTTCTCAAATACTGGAATACTGCTATCTTGTTCTCCCTAGTCCTTCATTTCTCTAGGCTAGCCAGACACAAATCCTGCAACCGTTCTTCATATCTGACACTTACTTTCATGCATAATTAGAAAGATTATATTTTGTGGTCATACTTGTACATTAATATAAAGAACACAGTGTTCTCTTCTTCAAAAAATATGCTGTAGGCTTCTTCTGGAATAAAATTAATTTTTCAGTTGATGTAAGCAAGTAACCCTGCATGGCTTGGGTCCGGGGTACTTGCAGGAGCGCCTCCTACCAGCATCGAGGTCCAATCTCCCAGTACGCTCCCACAGGCAGGCCCTCCTGGGGGTGCTGTCAGCCAGACAATGTCGGTTGGCGGTCCCCCGGGGGAGGGCCTTCTCTGTGGGAGCACCCACCCTTTGGAACCAGCTACCCCTGGAGCTACGTCTGGCCCCTGACCTGCTTCCTTGATCTAAAGACTTGGCTATTTTCACAGGCCGGCTTGGATTGCGCGGGGTTGGGGATTTTAATATTGGGATATTTTAATATTTTATAATTATTTGGATTGGGTAAATTTAGGAATAAGTTTTATATATTGTATATATGTTTTTGTGTAAGCCTCCCCGAGTCCCCCCAGAGATGGGGCAGCATATAAATCCAAATAAATACATAAATAAATAAATAATCATTTAAGCACCATTAGGATTAGTGTTAGGGGTAGAAGCTTCATGGAAAATGAATTGAAAGATTTATTAATAAAAAAAGTATAGCTCTGATCTTTTTCTGCTGGAATAGCAAAATCAAGTCTATCTGCTGTGTTTTCTTGAGATGAGGATTAATAATTGAAACATTTTAGGAAAAAAGCTTAATTTGTAACATTAGAATTATCTACTCAGTTCAGTACATGCACAGATAAACTATTTGGGTAATGAAGAAACTGTTTTTGGTGTGTATATTTTTCTTTGTTTAGCTTCTGTAACTTTGTATACTTTATATGTGCATTCTTTCCTGACATAAAGTCAATATACTTGCTGATAAATTACTATAGTTCATTTGTTTACAGAGCTAAGTTCAAACAAGTTACAGTAATAAATGATTATGTTCCATTTAAGGGCACATAAGAATTTCTTATGCAATGGGCTCAGGACCCAACTTTTAGTAGGAAAAATGCATATAACAAACAACAAAATTATGATTGCAACAATATATATTTTATGCTCTCTGCTAACTTAATTTTCACTGCTAAACCATTGGCAAACAATAGAAAATAACATTGCAACAATTATCAGTTTGGCCTATAGGACCATATGTTATTTACCTGGAAATTAATTGCATTTATTTACTAATATTTTCTTCCAAAATCATCTTGTCTTTTGTTTAGAAGAAGATTAGTAACTGGTAAATATACTATAAACATACTATATGTACTGAAAAAAAGGGAAGAGCAGGATAAAAGTTAGCTTTCACTGGTTTTAAAATGTTATTCTCTAACTGCAGTTTTAGTGCTTAGCAAGCTTTTAAAGCAGTAGTCCTAATCTTTTTGGCACCACAGACCAGTTTTGTGGAAGACAATTTTTCCACAGATCCGGGGAGTTCATTTGCTTGTGTACTACAGCCTGCTCACCTCCTAACAGACCACAGACTGGTATTGTTCCATGCCCTGGGGGTTGCGGGGTCCCTGTTATAAAGGATAATGTTTTGTGAACTTCATTATAATTCATTCCATGTCCAATGTTTTGTGAAATTCTTAATAATCCATTCTAAGGTTTGACTTAGACTTATAGTTTTTAAGACCATTATCAATTTTTATTGAACATTTCTTTGCACTTTCATTAGTACTGGAAAGCGGGTGATTAATTTGTGCCCTTTCAGTACAGTATATTAGTGGGTCAGCTAATCCTCTGAAGCCAGCTTTCACAAGTGGGAGAATTGTGATAGGATAGTTTGTGATCTTGAGAGGCAGGCTAGGAAGAAAGACTGCTTGGGGAAGGAGAAAGATTTTTCACACCTGCTTATTTTTGTCTGGTGGGAATAGTATCCCCAGAGCAATCTCTTGTTTGCTGGTTAAGCAACCATAATAATAGATTTTACTAACTGTATGTGTATTGTTGTGTTGATAGAGGCCACAGATGTTTTGTAGAATATATTGCTTTGAATATCTCCTTAGAGCAGTGCACTCCAAAGTCCTTATGATTTGGACATAACGAATTAGATGTTCTAGAAAATGAATTTGTAGGGTAGCAGTTTAAGTCATAGCCATCTATTATCTGAAATGGCTGTGTCATTTCCCCTAATAGAAGGGCTGACATTGGTGATACTCTTTCAAGAGCAGGAATGTTTTACTTAACATAACCTATAAATAACTCTATTTTTGACTTAAATGTATGTTTGACAATGTACTAGTAAGCAACAAAGTTCACAGCACAAAATATTAATTTATAGCTGATCTGCAATTGTATGCAGAGTATTTAATAAGGAAAGGTATTGTTTGTAATGACTGTGTATTTCTGTGCAGCAAATTTTGTCATGCCCCTTTTCAGAGCAAATATTTGCTAGAACTGATCTTGTTAGTACCACCCTAAACCCATTTAATCCTTATAGCATTTCCTGTTTATTTAATATTAGTTCTGTTGTTTCAGATCCAGTGGACTAAGTTGAAGACTCACCCAATCTGTCTGGTAATGGCCTTGTTTATCTCCTGTTTATCTGTTAGTAAGAATTTGTAATCTAGTTTATGTCTTTAAAGAGCATTTATTTTTAAACCTAAAAATAAGGGTGGATAATACTGTTATTGGTCTCCATATAGATCAGTATGGTTGTAAGCATAATTCTATGTAACTTCTGTGATGAACATGTATTTTACATGTATTATTCTGCTGCCCTAAACTACATCTAATATTGTATATATGAGTAGACTCACTATATGCTTATCATGGGAATGAATTTGAAAAACGTTTGAAAGAAAATTAGGCCAATGGCATTGTTTGGGTGATTAAAATGTTGAGATTTAGAACAGAAGAAGTTCTTTATATATTTTCATAATTAATCTGCAAATCATTACTACAGATATAGTAATGATTGCTACACTAAATTACTTCAAAAGAAAATTAAATAAGGGGCCCTTGGTGGTGCAGGCTGTTAATAGCCTAGCACTTAGCTCCAGCTGCCTGTAATTATTGCAGGCTCGAATCCCACCAGGCTCAAGGTTGACTCAGCCTTCCATCCTCTCGGGGTAGGTAAACTGAGGACCCAAGATTGTTGGGGGCAATAAGCTGACATTGTAAAAAATGCCGCTTAGTAATAAGCAGGCATATACAATGGAATGAAGGCTGAGCGCATTGGGTTGTATCCCAAAAACTCTAAGCCGCCCTGAGTCTCCGGAGAAGGGTGGGATATAAATATGAATTAAAAAAAAAAAAGCTGACTTTGTAAGAATGCCACTTAGTAATAAGCAGGCATATACAATGGAAGGAAGGCTATTGCTGAGCACACTGGGTTGTATCCTAAAAAATTGTAAGCCGCCCTGAGTCTCCAGAGAAGGGCGGGATATAAATATGAATTAAAAAAAATTAATAGAGAAGAAGTCTAATGAGAGGTATTCACACTGAAAACTTAATGATACATAGTTGGATTGGGGACAGTATGTCTCCAAATACAGGTTGCAGGGGAACAGTGGCAAGAGGCTTGTGTCTTAGTTTCTTAATTGTGAGCAAGCCAGAGAAACCTGTTTGGCTGCTGTGAGAAACAAAATGCTGAACTAAGATGGGCCTTGGCCTGATTCAGCAAAACGGTTTTTATGTTATTAATGACTTAATTTCAAGGCTCTTCTTTTTTCAGGTCCCATATGACAGTCTTCGTCCTTGCTTTAGTTGGGGGTGATTTTTGAGGATGTGAAACTTAGTTGGCTTTTAATTTAAGCTAGATGGTTTTGGATAGTAACAGTAGTGATATTTATTAGTATGGGGGATAGTACGTGCATTTTAAAATAGAAATAGCATGCTGAAAACTTCAGCATATGAAACAATCCTAAATAGCTTGAAACTAGTGACAAAAAGGTGAGATTACTGTACACAATATTTCTTTTACCTATGCTAAGCCAGGTTAGCGTTGCTTACTGCTAACATTATAAATTGATAGTTTTGCATATCAAAATCAATCAAAAATACAAATCACATTCTGGGTTAGGGCTGACAAATTGGTTTGTTTGATGTGTTTCTTTATAACTGTGCTTTGCACCTTTGTGGATTCATTAGAAGCTACATTAAGGCAGAAAAGCAAACCAGAAATGGACCAAGAGTGTATATATAGTTCTGTTCACACATCATTCCATAGTCTAGTCCAGCCATGGGCAAACTACGGCCCGGGGGCCGAATCCGGCCCGTTCAGCTGTTCTGTCCGGCCCGCGGAGCCGAAAGTGCGGAGGGTCCTCTTGCTCTCCCAGAAGGCTACGTGAAGTAATCTAACTTTGAATTTATATTAGTTCACACAAACACTCCATCTATGCTTTTGTTCCGGCCCTCCAGTCCAGTTTAAGAACCCATTGTGGCCCTCGAGTCAAAAAGTTTGCCAACCTCTGGGCTAGTCAGTAGCTAATCCCAAAATATTTACTCCATTTATAGGATTGGCTAAGAAAAACAAACCATCACTATTAGTATGAAGTCTAACCAGTAAAACTAGATTAGGAAAGAATTCTTATCATTTAACCCCCCAGTATTTTGAAATTTCACCTTATTCTCTCCTAGCTCCTTCCATGTACTTCCATACCACTTCTCCATGTTTTTCTCTTCATTGTTTCATAGTATTTGGATAAAGTTGAAGTGGAGATGCGAACATGTGAAGAGCCCAGGCCACCCAATGGACAGTCTCCCATTGCTGTTGCTTCAGGACAGAGGTTAATTCTGCTTCTAATTTGTTCTTAGTGTGCTTTTTGATGCAACCTTTGCTTTTCTAGTTCAAATGATACTGTGATGCAGTGATGTCTACAGCAGGTTTTTAACAGGGTTAAAAATGACAATTTCAAGGTTTCAAGTAATACATCTCATTCAATAAGAACTCCGAGGCAGGCATATTCCTCAAAGAACATTTTATTGGGACGTATCAAATTGGCATATTCTTGGTGGAAAACTGGCTCTAAGTTCTTGACGGTTTTACACCTAATTAAAAGTAAAACATTGTCACTTCCCCCCAGAGTCACCAGTCACATGGTCCAATTAGCATATAGTCCAGTTGCTAGGTGACCTCTGTCTCCACCTCTCAAACACCTGCACCAACATCCTTGATTCCCAGAAGAAAGAATTTTATTTTGGCTACAGCACCCAGCTATCTCTACACCTCCCTCCCTGGCCCCTTCGCTCCAGGCTGTGTCAGCCCTGAAACAGTGAGAAGAGAAAACTCCCTAAAAAAAGCTACAAAGAAAATGGCCACAGTTCAGCCAACTTCAGGGTTGACAGACAGGTGCAACCAGGCAATCAAAGGCTCATCTTTTTTAAACATGTTTCACGTTTAAAATAAGATGGACTTTGATTGCCTTGTTATACATGTTAATTTGAAGCCTATAAGTATCAAGCAAATTCCCCCTTCTAGTTTTTTCCCCTTTATATCTTCCTCTTGTAGTTATAGTCTCATGTTTTCCTAATAAGGTGCAACTAAGACCAGCATCTCTTAGAGCTAAACTATATGGAATCCAGATTACAATTAATTTTTCCAGACATTGGAGAGGTAGTAAAAAAATTTTTGTTGGCTTTTTGTTTTGTTTTGAGCTGCTAAAGAAAAAAGAAAGATGTTTTTAAAAAATCATTCTCTTTTATGGCTCTGGAATTATCTTTTTGAAAAGAATAAAATTTACATACATAAGATATCTTGCAGCTGTACTTTGGGACTATAGCACATTGTCATTTTGGGACCAATGCTTAACAAAAGCTGTGCAATATACAATATGCTTTGTGTTTGCTTGAAGCATTAATCATAGCAAAGAAGACTTTTTAAAAACAATCCATATGGTTCTTGTCTCTTTTGTTATTGGCTTCATGGGGAAAACAAGGTTTATTTGTTTGTGGACATATGAAGATGTTTAATATTAAGTTTAATGTTTTTAATGATTTTTTTTAATTAAATAATAAAGTTGTAAGAAAACAATCTATCTATCTGTCCTGACCTAGAATTAACATAACTTTGCATAAGCCTACTCATTTCCGAGTTACATGGTTTAATGGTTAAGATAAGCTAAAGCATTGTATTAAAAACTATTTCCTCCTCTACAGTGAATATGGATTTGCAGAGAAGGTTGTAGAAGGTATGTACATTATTGTCAATTCTATTACCATCAAGATACACTCCAAGGCCTTCCATGCATCATTTGAATTATGGCAGCTTCAAGGATATAGTGTCAACCCCACCTGGCAACAAAGTGATCTTCGCTTTACCCGAATCACTGATTCACATAAGGGAGAGGTAGGCCCATAAACAGGTGTCCTTATATTTGGAATGCTTTCTGTAGACTGGCAAAGATTTTAATATTTGGTTACGTTTTTCATTGCTCTACACATCTTTTTGATTTCTGTAGTTTGCCACAATCATTTTTAAATAAACTAAGTTGCTTGTAATTTTTTGTTCTTTTTAAAATTGCCTGTTTCCTAATCTATAATTTACAATACTACATTAGACAACTTTAGGAACTTTTTTTTAAAGAAATGTATTCCTTGCTTCCCTCTGGATAGGTTTTAACATTTAAAGAACTCACCTGGCAGACTCTTCGAATAGAAGCTGATGCTACAGAAAGTGGAGAACAAGATCCCCTCACTACCCCTCTAAGACTTATTACTAACCAGGGCAAAATCCAAATATCACTTAAGAGAAAGGTGAATATATATTTTGGTGAAAAATATTGTTGGGTAACATTATTAATATAACTAGAGTTCAGGTAATATGCATAATATCTTTTGATATGAATATTAAGAATTCTCAGTTCACCCAGAATAAGATAAAACAATGGAATATATTTTCCCCCAGCTATTCTGGAGTTCGAAAAACAGAAAGATGGATTTTTAAAAAGCTATTTAAATTTGAATAATATATTCCAGCTGCAAAATGTGGAGCTCCCAGTTGCACAAGTTAGAATTATTTTATTAATTAAGAATTTCAGATCCTTGATTTTTTAGTAAAAAAAGGAAAAAAAAGGATTTGATATATGTTATACAATTCTTGACTTAGAACCATAACTCAGCTCTCAATTATGGTCGTACGTGGTAATGGTCATTAAACAGGTGATCATTTGATTATGCCCAATTTTATGACATTTTTTGTGGTCATTAGGCAAATGGCGGTCATAAAGTGAGTGCTGCAGTCATTAAATGAACCCATTATTCACTATGGGCATTTTTTTTTGCTGGAGATCAGAAGTAAACACCAGTTTCAGGCAAAAAGTTGAAAATCATGGTCATGTGATCACTGAGCAGTGCAAACAACTTTAAATGCTGGCTGGATGCTGAATACCAAAAATATGGTCATGTGACTGTAGGGTGAGGGCAGACATTGAAACTCCTAATCTGGATTTTACTTTTCAGAGTCTGTCATAAGTGACCAGTCGTAAGTGAAGAACTATATGTTGTTCAAAAAAGGCTCTGAACAGAAACTTGATAACCATGTTTGAATAGGTTTTTAAAAGTTGTTAAAGGGTTGAGAGGAATACCTCTGTTCAATGCTCAGGAAATAATAGAATAAGAATAAGAATAGAACAGAACAGAACATAATAGAATAGAATAGAATTCTTCATTGACCAAGTATGATTGGACACACAAGGAATTTGAGATCAAGTGAGGTACTAATACCACTCTATAAAGCCTTAGTAAGACCATACCTAGAGTACTGCATCCAGTTTTGTTCACCACATTATAAAAAAGATGTTGAGACTAGAAAAAGTGCAGAGAAGAGCAACCAGGATAATTAGGGGACTGGAGACTAAAACATATGAAGAATGGTTACAGGCACTGAGCATGGCTAGTCTAGTGAAGAGAAGGACCAGGGGAAACATGATAGCAATCTTCCAATATTTGTGGGGCTGCCATAGAGAGGAAGGAATCAAGCTATTTCTAAAGCGCCTGTAGGCCAGACCATGAACAATGGATGGAAGCTGAACAAGGAGAGATTTAACCTGAAAATAAGGAGAAACTTTCTGACAGTGAGAACAATCAACCAATGGAACAGCTTGCCCTCGGAAGTCGTGGGAGCGCCATCACTTGAGACTTTCAAGAAGAGATTGGACTGCCATTTGTCAGAAATGGTGTAGGGTCTCCCGCTTGGGCAGGGGGTTGGACTAGATGACCTATAAGGTCCCTTCCAACTCTGATTATCTGTTACCTGTTATCTGTCTTGGTGCATATGCTCTCAGCATACATAAAGAAAAAATAAAATACATTAATCAAGAATACAACACTTAGTGATAGTCATAGGCTACTAATACGCAATCAAACAGTGATAGTCTTCCAAGTAATATGAAGTATAACTTCTTACCTTAACTTGATTCATATTATAGCCTCTCTGATTAATTTTTCTTGTATTTCCCAGACTTTTTTTGAACAGAAGTTTATACCATTCATCTTTTAAATTTTTTTATTCTTAACGCACATTTATAAAGTCAATTTATTCTATAAATACATCTTGAAAAATCATACAATCCATTTTATTTAAAGTACTGTAAAATATTGATTGTTCCTTTCTTTTTCAGATAAAAGTGATATATTTTATTGTGTTCAGAGATTATTTAGGAATTAGCCTATTTGCTAACTTATGGGAAAAATAATTTAAAGATGCTACCCAATGAATCTGCTTATTCTTGGGGATAAATAAAACCCTTTCAGACTGTGTGCTGATCTTTTTTTTATGATCCAGACAAAGGATTGCAATGTGGTGGCATCTAAGCTCATGTTCCTTCTTGATGACTTGTTGTGGGTGCTAACTGATTCCCAGCTGAAGGCAATGATGAAGTATGCAGAGTCCTTGAGTGAAGCCATGGAGAAATCAGCTCAGCAGAGAAAAAGTTTGGCTCCTGAACCTGTCCAGGTAAGCACCGTTAACACAAGTAGTGTTTAAAATACGTTTATTCTCTCTCTCTTTCTCTCTCTCTTTCATGTGATATTGTTGATTGCATTTGTCTTACTATGATAAGAATTGACTCCTGATAGTTTACACAATATAGGCAAAATTAAACTTATATTTTAAAAGTTAAAATAAACACTTTAAACAAATGTTTGAAGCAAACAATTCCTCCTTCCATCCAGTCAGTAAGAAACACAAAGATGACCGAGTCTTAACTAGAATGCTTTTCAGAACAGCTTGGTCTTCAGCATCTTCCTGAATGTGTCATGGACAGGCCAGACGGTGCTCTAAATGGAGCCCGTTCCAAAGATCTGTTGCTGCTTCTAAAAGACAGCAAGATCTGACCTCAGCTCCTTTTATTTCCCCAAAAGTGGAAAGTTAAAAATAGCTTCTCCTGAGATGATTTAATACAAGGGTCTTCAACCTTGGCAACCTTAAGACTTGTGGAAAGCTGGCTGAGGAACTGGCTGAGGAATTCTGGGAGTTGAAGTCCACAAGTCTTAAAGTTGCCAAGGTTGGAGACCTCAGATTTAATAGGTAGGACCAATTTTGATTGGAGTAAGCAATCCATCAGATTTGCAGGTGTCAAACCACAAAGGGCTTTATAGCTCACAAATCTTTAATTTGCCAAAAGAGCAGAAGCATATGTTGTTCCATAGATATTTAGGATTGGATCCAAATTGGATATTATGTGAATATGAGACATACCGGGATTCAAAAAAATCAGAGGGATTTAAAAAAAAAGAGAACAAACAGTAATATTGTTTTCTCTTTCTCCAATAGTTTTACTATGTTGCTTCTCACAAGATTACATAGTAAACCATACAGGTAGTTTTTGGTTAAAGACCACTTGTTCAGTCACCATTAAAGTTTCAATGAATGAGTGGTACTTACAAGATCCTTGCAGTTCCTGCTATCGTACTGCTTCATGGTGACATGATTGAGATTCAGGCACTTGATAACTGGTTCGTATTTGTGGCAGTTGCAGTCTCCCATGGTCACGTGATCTCCATTTGTTATCTTCCCTGCTAGCTATCTACAAACAAAGACAATGGTAAGCTGACAGGGAGGGCTGGTTTACTTTTTCCCATAAAGACAATGAATGTTGACTCAGTGTTATTGATGTTGCACAGTATATTGCTTTATTTAGTTAGTTATTCAATCAAGATAGCAGCCCACTCACTAAAGCAATCAGAGGCATTATTTTAAAATAGATAAATAAAAAGAGTAATACAAGTAATACAATGTAAGAAACATGTACATGTAAGATTATATCAGGAGAAAAACAGTACCATAAAAAAACAAATACCAAGCATGATTACAAATCTCTTCTCCCAGTGCCTGACTAGAAAACCATATCTTTGTGGCTCTTCAATATTAGATAAATAAAGAACCCAGCAATTACCCTAAAATGAAAAAGACTTTTGTGGAAGACATGGGGACAAATCATCAGGGAAGTGTGGAGGCCTGGAAATAGCTGTTTTTATTTTCTTATTAGTAAGCTGCTTAAATGTGGGTGAACAGTATTAGGTGTTAGGTTTTACTCCTGAGTGGAGAACCATACTCAAGAATACAATATTCATCAATGGTTCTGCATCTAGGACAGGGTCAAGTGAGATGAAAGAATCATTCCTGCATACTGTGTTCCTCAACATTTTTATTAATGACTAGAAAGAGGAAGGGGAGATAGATGCATATTAGCAGATAATTAAAAATCAAGCTGCATCTGGAAGGCTACAGCTTCTAAACTCTGAGCCTTTGTGGCTGGGTGGTTGACTAAAGGAGAGAGACAGCTATTCTTTCATTCGTATTTCCTTGGCTTCAATCATGATCTCAATGATTGTTACCCTGTGGTAAGATGGGCAGACAATACATTTTATAAATAAATAAATAAATGCTCATTTTCCCTTGTGGGTTAATCCCGTTCACTAATTTTCTATATTGTAATTTAGGAAACAGGTATAATGACCCCCCTTCCCCCATTGCCCCTGCAAAAACAACAACAATAACAACAACGGTCTTTAACAATTATTCCAAGATCTGTGTTTTCCAGTTTGGCTTTCTGTTTACTAATATTCATTCATGGATTTGAATTTGAAACTCTGCCTTAAATTAATGCATTTTAAAACCTATTTTTCTGTTTCCATAGGATTATTTTAGGTCTTTTGATACTATGTTATCTCCATCGTTCCTCTGGGGTACTGTATGGGTGAAAATTAGTACTTAATTTTTCTGTATTACAGATCACACCTCCTGTTCCCAGTACCCAACAGTCTTGGCCCCAATCATTTGGCAGCACCCATAAAGCAATCAGCCAGTATTTTGAGATGTATGATATGAAAGAGTCTTCCTATCATCTTCTTATTTCCCGTCTGGACCTTCATATCTGTGATGATAGCCACACTCGAGAAACAGGTAGCTTTCCCTGGGCTGAAATTGGGAGAGCAGTGTGACTGGTGGGGATAATGACATGTGCAGTGTTAGGATATGTGCAGAGTAACCCTTGTATAACAAGGATATGCACATGGAAACGTATATGAGAACAGTTATGAATAAATATACAGCCACACAGAGTTAAATCAAGTTGTGTTAATGTTTACTTGAAGAAATAGTCCAAGAAACAGTCCATGTCATACACGTTTTTAACAGTCCAGAGAGTTATAAAGTCTTCTTACCAGTTTCACATTTTTTACAGCAGACAAATATCAAACCATAATACAACAGATATCAAGAGAATATCAAAGTAAACAGGGTTAATCAGTATCAGTCCAAAGTCAGTCAGTATAAGTATCAAGAGAGATCATCAGTGAGAAAAAGAAAGAGAATTAAACCATGATCTATAGCTCCCTCTTATGGCAATTTGCAGCATACTCAACCAACCAGAACATAGTATAATTCATTACAGTATTTTTCCTTAAAACTACAAACATATATATTTGTGGTTTATATATTGTCAACCCAACTACATTGTGTACATATACATAACATGCAGAATTTTTAAGCAGATGTTTCAGCTTGGTTCCTCTTTTTCCTCTTTCTTCCTCATTCCAGCTTTTTTATAAAATTGTTTCAGTAGCAAGAACTCTGTTTTGAGCTCATGGGCATATATGGAATGTTAGGTACAGTTACGATAAGGATGTTGTGGGGAATTTTGTATTCACAAATAAAAATAAAACTAGTGAAATGGCTCCCCCCATCTCTTCCTGTCCCCCCCCATGTGTTTTTCCTTTTTATTTGGGGGGTGCAAATGTTTCTTCAGAACAATATTAGGCTGCAGCCACATTTCCCATTTTTCTAATGGAGCCTAAATAGCTATGGCCTACGTTGGAAATAAAATGTTAAAGGTCGATGCTTTTTAACACAATAGCTTCGTATTTGTGTTTGTTAAAAGAATGTTTAAAAAAAGACTAATGTAGGTAGAGACACCTGCAAGTATCAAGGGAGGTTGTTATAAGTATCTTTATGCTTATGGGTATCATTTAGTTTAGTTATCTAATTAGATAACTAATTAGAATTATGCTATATGACAATATGGAGACATTTTGGATAATCTAATGAAAATATTTTAGGATAAAAATCCAAATAAAAACAGATGTTGAGGAATATATATATATATATATATATATATATATATATATATTTCTATGCCGCCCTTCTCCGAAGACTCAGGGTGGCTTACAATTTTTTGGGAAACAGCCCAGTGTGCTCAGCAATAGCCTTCATTCCATTGTATATGCCTGCTTATTACTAAGCGGCATTTTTACAAGGTCAGCTAATTGCCCCCAACAATCTTGGGTCCTCAATTTACCTACTCCGAGAGGATGGAAGGCTGAGTCAACCTTGAGCCTGGTGGGATTCGAGCCTACAGTAATTGTAGACAGCTGGATCTTAAGAGCAGGCATTTAACAGCCTGAGCCACCAAGGCTCTGTTTGACATCATTTAAAAAAATATTCCAAAAGGTGAAACCTAATTTATTTATGATTAAAACAATGTATATTATTGAGAGTGTTGCATTCTGGAGTACTAATTCATATTCTATTTGTGTAAACTAGGCATACAGCAATCAGGATTTGTCTCATTTTAATTCCATTTTACCACAGGTGCTTCCAAACATGGTATAGTGGGAGGTGCAATGCAATTAACTTTTAGGAAGATGGGTTTCGACTATTATCCTTTCCACTGGGCAGGTATGTCGCAAAATTAGTGAGATGTTGCATAAGCACAAATATTCTATTGCAGCAAGTGAAATGAGTGTAGCAGGAGGGAAAACGCAGGGGATACTATTAGCTTTTGTCTGAACTTGCTGCAATGGAGGAAGAGCTGAACATATAGTCCATTCCTGAAAAAGCAGCAATAGACTGCACAACTATCAATGACACTTTTGTTAAATTTAAGTACAATCATATAATTTCCATGGGAGACAAAAATAGGGAATTATGTCATTCTTTGTATTATTATTTTTTAAATTGTAAGGGCTTCATCACTTTTTTCCCCTTTGCTAAAATGGAAGTGGGGGTGGCCAGCACGTGATGCATCTGGCCCATGGGCCAGGAGTTTTACAGCCCTGGTATAGGGTCTCTTGCAGGGGGTTGGGCTACAAGACCTCCAAGGTCCCTTCCATGTCTATTCTGATTAAAGGTGGACAGTTAATATTTCCTATAACAAGGAAGACATCGAGGGAAGTCGCCATAACTGAGCAAAATTATGGGTAACAAATATTCATTTACTGTGTACCAATTCCATTAGGTATAGGAATGGTTTTAAGAATGTGGTTTGGAATCAAATGCCAACATTTGTTAAGCTATAATGGAAAACAGACTATTACATCTTAATAAATTTTCAGATAGGTAAATTATATATATAGTTAACAACAACAAAATATAGTTAACAACAGAAGAAGTGTCTTCCAAAAGGACATGAGATGAATGACAGAAGTATTGTCATTTTGTCAATTTAAACTCCTTATTTTATTCAGGTGATAGCTGCAGACATTGGGTACGATATTGCGATGCCATGGAGACCTGGGAACATTGGGCAAAGAAACTAGTGAATGAATTCCAAAACAAGATGGGAAAATACAGTGAAGAAATAGGTTCTGCCTTCTTTAAAACTGCAGAAAAGGAATCTCCTTTGAAAAAGAGACAAGGTAACTCAGGATTCTTTATCAAGGTTTTGCAGCTGCAGTAGCTGGGAGCAGCTTTCAGAGCAAACATGCAAGGTTTAGCAACAGCATGACTTTAGTTAGTTAGTTTACTTTATTGTCATTGCACCTCGTACAAGGAAATCAAACACCATCTTCAGTGCACATCATGACCATGACCATGAAAATAAACACACACATCCTTCACTCTCCACACATAGAACCGAAAACCTCTGACACCGCACCAACACTGCACAGTAGAATTCAAAAGAGCTATTGCTCTGGGATAGAAGCTGTTTTTCAGCCTATTTGTCCTTGTTTTTATTATTCTGTACCATCTGCCAGATGGTAATAGTTCAAAAAAAGGGTTCCCAGGATGAGAGGGATCTTTAAGAATGTTTTGAACTTTCTTAAGGCAGCGGGAGCTATAAAGCTCTTCCGAAGAGGGGAGAGGGCAACTAATGATCTTCTGGGCAATGATGTTAATCCTCTGGAGCGCTTTCCTATCTGCCACTGTGCAATTGGCAAACCATACAGAGGTGCAGTAACTTAAAATACTATCTATGGTGCAGGGGTAGAAGGTCACCAGCAGTTTTTCATTCAGTTGTTGTTTTCTGAGAAGTCTCAGGTAGTATAATCTCTGCTGGGCCCTTTTGACCAGGGCTGCAATGTGAGCACCTCTGACTTTGTTAACCATTCAAAAGAGGTTCTTCAGATGTGCTCCTATATTTACCAAAGCCCCTCTTTTGATCACTTTGCTCTTCTGTATTTGCTCACTCAAAACCTCATTTAACTTCTGAATACTTCTGAATAATGAAGACAGGGCAACTGTTACCATATAAATAAACTACTGTTGAAGCATCCACATTGCATTGTGCTACTTATGTGTCTTGTTAAAAACTGAAATTTAGGAATAGGGATAGGGTACAACTTACGATATGTCAAAAAATAATGCATACACATCTGGGTTCAGTGCAACTGTATTTAAAAGCACTATTGTCTCATATGAGGAAAGTATACTTCCTCTTGTTTCAAACTGGAATGATGATGGTTCTAATACTTTAAGAGCTTATGAAAGCTAAACCCTGGAATCTATATCAGATATGTATATATTTTTATATACATATGTGTTTTCCATTTGACAATTGTTTCATGAGAGCAAATGCACCACTGTCTTCTGTATGTATTGAAGGTGGGAGGGTAGCTCTGAAGTTTTGTTGCCTATAATCATTGGTGAGCCCTAATGATAACTCCTGCATATTAAGGTATTTTTAAAATATCCTTGTTCAAAAAGCAGTTTCTGCCTTCTTCTATTAGTAGTCACGGGAAGGACAATATTAAAGAGGCAGCTATAACTTCTGAGCCTCTGCTAAGTAGAATTTTCAAGCACATGCAGTTCTATATTTGTTGCATTCAGTATTGTTGGTTTGATACTTTTCATGCCAATAAAGAACTAACGTGAGAAAGGCAGAGGACAATACTTCTAAGTTTAAGGATTGATTTTAATGGCTAAAAGGAAGAATTTGTTCTGATTATTATGATGGTTTTGCTTTAAGATGCTGTTTCTAGTTCTCCAAAAAGCTCTACAGAGAAGGGATTACATCAGGCTAGCACACCACCTCATACCCTGCTCGGGCTCCAATGGCCTGCATGGAATAGACTCCGATCCAGTTGCCTGGTTGTTCGAGTTGATGATCTGGATATTCATCAGGTAAAGTTCTAACATTTATATGGAAAAGTGAGCATCATGGAGATATGTTCCCTTATCTGTGGCTTGTTGCTATTGATGTGGGAAGATGCCACTTAACTAAGGAATCAAAGCATTTGGAGATAGATGCAACAAAGCATCTTTTATTGACATGCAAAACTAATATTGGTCACTGGGCTTTTCTCCACATTGGGCATCTTCCAAGGAAGTTTTAGTTTGACTGGTTTGCCTAATATGCACTTAAGAATCATATCTAAGAGTAGATAATTATTTATCCCAGTGATCCCACCCAGTGTCATTGGTGGGGCATGGTGGGCTGTACCAGCACAAGGGACCATTGTCATCTTCTATACATATGATTTCATCCAGTAAGATATGTAAAAGCTTAAGTCGATTTCATAATTTTCTTCCTTTCAGAGCCAAGTCATAAATATCTGCTTATTTATTTCTGATTTTTAAAGAACAGATAACTAGAAATATATGTCGGATTATTTTTTTTAAAGTTTGATTTTTAACTGGTATCATCACAGACTATATTTTATGATTTTTCACATTTGCAGTAGAGTCTGTATTTCAACTTTATAAGAAATTATATTTTTAATATTGATCTAATTCATGAGAGTCTATAATTCTAGTTAGTGATTTATAGTATACTCTTCATTTAAAGCTTAATAGCAGTTTTGTTTTTCCTTTAAGAAATGACATGACACAATTTATAACTCCATAAATAACAAAGATATTATAAAACTGATCTCCATGATATTTTAGATCCCAGGTTTACATATAGGTAGTTCTTTTTAGCGACCCAGTTGGGACTAGCAGCTTGATCATTAAGCAAAGTGAATTGACTTCCACTTTCTTTTATTCTGTAGACCTATAAAGGTTGTAAATGCAAGGATTGGTCATAAAGTTACTTTTTTATCACTGTCATAACTGCAAATGGTTGCTAAACAAGACAATCACTAAATGATGACTTGGATTTTGCTAATATTTTACTATCTTATTTACTATCTTATTATTTTGATATAACTCTTGCCTTTTATGGTTTATATTCTTTTTTTAAATGATTAATTTAAAAAAGAACTGTGTTAGAGCAAAACGGTTTGCCACCCAAAAAAGAAAAAAGAGAGGGAATAAGAATCAGCTCAAATTGCTGTCTCACATTCTGTTCATGTTCCCAAAATACCAAACTGATTGCTTATAACACAAGAATATACTATTTGAAAAGTACTGTCGCTTCAAACATTTCAATGACTGGTGCTTTTCTTCTTTTAAAATCTTTCCTTTCATCTCCTACATGACATATACTTAAGTGTAAAAGTCCAAAGAGTATCACTGTCATAATTCATATGCATGTATCTATATACATTTCCAATATTTCTGTTGCTTTCCAGGTTTCTACAGCTGGACAGCAGAGTAAGAAACCTTCAACATTACTTTCCTGTAGGAGGAAATTATTGAAACTTCCGGAACATACGTCAGCAATCCATATAGTATTCACGGAGTACTATTTTCCAGACCAGACTACTTTTCCAGGTGACCATCTCAGGAATCATATTCCTCTAATTTTTTTTACAAAATTTGATAAAAGTGTCAACATTACTATTTCTTTCAGCTTAACACATTTCCCTTTCATTTCCATCATGTTTTTCTTAATACAAAAAACCCTGTAAAGATAGAATAGCAGTTGCACAGGCCCTTTTTTTAGATCTCTACTTGGAAGCATCTTATTCTTTCTAGTTCTTTGTTACAGTTTAAGAGTATGCTCTGTCTCCTGGGGATTTGGAAATTTGCCCAAAGAATGCCTGTAGGGGGCATGAGGCATCCCTCTAGACTAGGGGTCCCCGACCCCCGGGCCATGGCCTACTACCAGGCTGTGGCCTATTCAGAATTGAGCTGTGTGAGATGCGGGCTGGCAAGCACATGTGCACACAACTCCACTTGCATGAGAAGCGGGCTGACGCATACCTGTGCCTGCTGACCCATTGGTTGTGCAGCCCAGTTCCCCTCTCCCCCACAGCTGGGCTGCCAAGCTGCAAAGGTTGGGGACCACTACTCTAGCTCTATTTAAGGCAGGCTTTGCTAATGGAAGTTCTCCAAATGTGTTTACTACAATCCTTTATCATACCCAGCTAACAAGGTCAGTAGTTGATCTAAAGTGGTTCAGAATTGGTTTCAAGATTGATTGCTATTGGAGGCAAGAATCAGTGGAACACTAACTTATATATTTTTTTCTTTTCACCAGTCCCAAGTCCAAACTTGTACTTGCAGATGAATGGTTTGGTTTTCACTTTGGACACAAGGAGCATGCTTTGGGTGAATTTATTCTGCCTTGATCTCTATCGCAGTCTACAACAGTTTAAAGCTATATACAAGCTGGAGAGTTCTGGAAAAAGGGAGGAACACATTGATATTCGATTGGATGGTTTTATATTAAAGGTTTGTTTATTTGCTTTTGTTTCTACTGTGTCTTAAATTAGGTAGACCAAAAAGTCTTGAGCTCTTGAGGAGGATGAATGAAGGATCATTTCTTTTACTGGAACAAGCTCTTTGCTCTTTCTTCCTGTGGAGTTAGTGAAACATTTGACAGCTTTCTTCAGATTATATTGCAGAAACTCATAAAAGCTGCTAGTCTGAGAGAAAGTGACTCGTTGATAAATATTGTTGATAATTAAAATTGATCAGTTGTATGAAATTTTGTCATCAATGGGGGATGTCCTTTGTATCTCTGCACTCTCCTAAGTGTAGTAGTGGGTGTGCATGAGAAAGAACAAGTATATTTCAAATAAGACAATCTGTGAACAGCCCAGTTAGGCTTGTTTGTTTTATCCACTGACAGCTTCTACATCATTTGCAACCCCCTTTTTTGGTTATACATGGACTGATAGTATTTTAACTGGATCATTTCATGTAGTCATTTTAATTGAGATTTTAATTTTTATTATTGCAATGCCATCAATGTGTAACCCATATGAAAATCAGATAAAATCAATCAAATTATTATCCCAGTTCCTTAAAGGAAAAAAAAATCAGGTCTGGTAGCACCTCTCTAACAATTTGTGTTAAAAGGCATATATGCTTTTTATGCAGCTCGGTTATTAGACTCCTGATATTTTGCTACCATAGGATGATTCTCCTCCTACAAGCTCTGTGAGGTAAAATTCCTCTTGAATTAGTGTTTATAGTGTTTATCAAAAGATTACTAGCGTCTTCTAACTATGGTAAAACTGTTTAAACAAGAGTATGTTTCCATAATGTAGACTACAAATTATATGTAGGACTTGTAGGATCATATGTTAAATTTGGGGAATTTTATTTTTTCCTTACTCATCCATAAAAGAGTTATGTGGCCTTATGTAGATCACAATCTGCCAGCTTCAGTTCCTTATTTCTAATATAAATGTTATCAAGATAACGTGTTAGTAGTGTGCTGTGAGCATTTTTAAATACTCACTTAAATCATGTTTTATTTCTGTACCTTTACAGCCATATAGATAATTCTTAATATTCCTTCTGTACCTCATGCAGGTAAACATCCCAGTGGACAAAAAAGTAATTGATCACCAGGACCGTCCCCAGTGTCTCTCTATGTCCACATCAGAAGTGACAGCTACTAATACAAGGCATGCACCTCATTGCAGTTGTTTAGCCCTGCAGAACCTGTTCCGTAGATTTGCTGCTTCTGAATTCTTCCATTCTAGCTATACCAAATTCCCTAAATTTCAGGACAACTTTAGTCTTTTGCATACTCTCTTTCTACGTCACGCATACCAGGTGGATACCAGTGTCCAGCAGCAAACAGATTTCTGCCATTTTCCTGGCAAATCTTCTGTTTTTGAAGATCTTTGGTCTGTTAATTTTACCCAGGTGTCCTTGGATTTTGAGGGGACCAAAAGTTCCAAAGGAGAGGCCCTTAACTTTATCTACCCTTTTCCACTCTGTATGTGGGCTTGCCTCCCAAAGAAATGGGAACAAGCCCAGGCAGCAATGCTGAAAGTTTCATCTACCTCAAATGTTAGACTTAAATCTTCCACAACTTTTAGTAATCATACTGAGAACCAGGTATTTTCCGGTGAGGAGCAATTCTGCCAAAGATCAAAGACTGAGCAGAATTTGAGAAGCATTTACCTTACCCCCGAGGCAAAGGAAGTCATGGAAGAAAGTTGTACTGTTAATGATGAAGGAAAGGATAATGATATGGAAGTATCTGCCGATATCCATGTACTTCTGTATTCAAGTGCACATGTGAAGATGCAACTCAATCATTATCAGTATTTGATGCTACTTAGGATGAAAGAAGTACTACAGACTTTTCAAGAGCAATTTACCCTAGACACCCAGGAAATAACTGGGTCACCTTTAGATTCCATAACCACTTGCATAGGCATCATGTTCAACAGTACTGAGGTGGCTTTGCTGATGCATCCTGTTCCTGGTTCTTCACTAGAACCTAGATCTGTAGATTCAGATACTACCAGTCTAGTTGAATCTGAACTCTCAGCTTCCGAGAGTAGGGAAAGACTAATTGCTGAAAGCAAAGAGCTGAAGTCAGATGTCAGCTCTGAGAAGGAAAATAGTAGTCCCATAAAAATGTTAGAAGATACTGGAACTGAGAATACAGATAGGAATATGGCTGCATCACAAAATGGAATGCTGAAATCCCAAACTGATGGATCTTTGACGGAAGAAGAATTTCATAGTCAAACCACTGGACAGAGGAGCCCTGTAGAAGAAGCACATGAAGCTGAAGAAATCCCTGATGCAGAGAAACAGTATGAGCACGTCAACCTACCTAAGACTTCTGAAGTTCTTCCTTCCAGACCATCTTCTATTGTAGATCCTTTAGGAGGTATACATGTCTCTCTTAATGGGCAAGAAGAGTTGATTCCATTGAGAAACATGGACTTGGAGTTATCTAGTGCATTGCATATAACAAAGGATGCCACCAAGGAAGCCTTGCATGTTACTATGGACCTCACTAAAGAAGCCATGTCGATAACAAAAGATGTTTTCAGCTTGAGCAAGGAAAAAATGGCTTCCACTATGCAGAAAATGCTGTTCCACCCCCAAATCAAGTGAGTAATACTTTAAACTAACACAATTAGGATAAAAGTGATTATTACCATCTTTGGTTCCATCTTCCTTGATGTGTTTGGGCAAGTGTAATCTGGAGTTTGTTTTATTTTATCTTTTACCTATTGAATTGTTTAATAGGCCTTTGATTATAGTTCTTTTTGATTACATTTTTTCTAGGAGTCTTGTCACTTATTCCATATGCTGGCTTTAGGATGAACTACTCTGCCATGATATTAATGAATCATAGTTTTAGAATTTTAGAAGCAAGCTGTGTACGTTGTAGATTGTCTTAAATCTCCTGGTACTCTGTAAGCATTTTTACTATGCTAGTCTTTTTTCCCCTTGTAATTAATTTATCATTGCCACTTTTTCTCTCTAGGGTTTTCAGACTTTACACTACTTTTTTCAGAGTTACAAGTGGTATTATGGAAAGTTAAAACAAGCTACTCAGAGTTCTTTATATTTTTGCTACTTTTTCAACCCAATAGAGGTAATTACTGCTGGCCATGTAACATTTGAGAGGGCAAAATATCCCTTTCATTCCATACACTGAAGCCACTGAAGCAGCTCATTGCTGTCTTCTAATTCATCTTTGTATTTATTCTTCTGAGTGGATGTGTGTAGTAAAATACCACTTATAGGAAATAGATATATGATTTCAGTGAGACAAAATTGCCATTTTTCTCACAGGAGTAGAAAGGAGGGAACTGTGATGTGTTTTTTTTCTTGCAGAATACAAAATTGCATGTGTAATATATATAGATATGGCCAAAGGTATTGGTACCCCTCAACTTTTGCCAAGTACTGGTAGTCCTCGGCTTACAACAGTTCATTCAGTGACAATTCAAAGTTATAATGGCACTGAAAAAAGTGACAGTTTTTCACACTTACGACCGTTTCAGCATCCCCGTGGTCACGTGATCAAAATTCAAATGCTTGGTAACTGGTTTGTATTTATGACGGTGCAGTGTGTTGCTGTCATGTGATCCCCTTTTGTGACCTGACAAGCAAAAGTCAACGGGGAAGGCAAATCAACTTAACAATCATGTTACTAATTTAATTGCGGTGATTCACTTAACAGCTGTGGCAAGAAATGTTGTAAAGTGGGGCAACATTCACTTAACATACATCTCACTTAGCAACAGAAAGTTTGGGCTCAATTGTGGTCGTAAGTCAAGGACTACCTGTAATTCCAATTCTATAAATTGAAACTGACACAAGTAAATGGCATCCACTTTACATTATTCCATAGAGCAGACTCTTTGCTTTTGATGTGTGACTGGGCATGGACATAATTATTGGTACTCTAAACTAATATTTTGTAGCACATTTTTGAGGCAATAACTGCAGTCAAACTCTTTCTGGAGCCTTGAATAATACTTCTACACTTCTCAACTGGCAATTTGTTCCATTCCATTCCATTTGAGCAAAATTGTCCCAATTATCTCATGTTTGATGGGTCCTTCTCCCAACTGTGATTTTCAGCTTGTTCCATAAATGTTTTACTGGATTCAGATCAGGACTCATATCAAGCACCCACTTCAGAACAATACAGTGGTTTTTTTCAGCCATTATTGGTTTTCTTAACATTCTCTTAGATGTAAGTTTTGGTTATAATTCTGATGGATTCTAACACTTTCTAACACCTTCTAACACTAGGCACTATATTCCACTCCAGAATATCTTGATGATGTTCTGATTTCACTGTATCCTGCAAGGCATAAAAGGTGATACCAGAGGCAGCAAAGCAACACTATAACGTTAGGGAGCTTCATCCATGATTCATTTGGTGGTGGTCTTTTCTTTAAAAATATCATTTTTTCCAAAAAAAAATTTCTGTTTTGTTGAGAACAGAACTGCTGTGATTTATCAAAAAGCTCTAATTTTGTTTCATCTGGCCAAAGGACATTCTCCCAAAAGAACTGTGGCTTGTCAGCATGCATTTTAGCAAATAGTCTGCTTGAGGTATTACTAAAATTTAATAATGTCACTTAACTTCTAAGGGCTACCAATAATTATACAATTTTTTATTACAAGGATATGTTAAAAACAAAATGTCTTTATAAAGACTATAGAATAAAGAATGGTGGATGCCATTTACTTCTGTCAAATTTAATTTACTTCATGACAAATTGGGACTCTCTGGAAAAAAATGAAGAGACAAAACACTTATGACCATATCTGTAGGCTCCCATGATAACTATGTTCATTAATACCAACAAATTTTGATCTGTGGTTGTCAGCAGAGATCTTTCACCAAAGCCTGAAGAGGCAGCAGTGACTCAAGTAGGAAATAATAGTGAAAGTACACGTTTCTCCTCCATGAAGAAGACTGCTTCACAACATTCCTTTGATACCAATTCATTAGATGGCAGTGGTCTTGAAGATAGACTGTCAGTAGATAGTGATGGCAGTGATGGCTTTGTAATGCCTATGGATTCAGGTAATAAGAGCTTATTTGGTTTTGGTCTTATTACAGATTAATTAAATGGAACGTAATGGAGTTGTAAAGTAAAAACATTTAGTATTTTAGAAGATTTCTTACAAAGTGGCTACCTTGGGAGAATTGCATATTCAAGAAACAACTGCTGTGACAGGTCATCACAAGTCAATAGTTTGCCAGAATGGTTGGTATCTATCATCCCAATGGAACCTCTGTTGGGCCCAAAGATATCCTGTAAATAAATGTGCTACTACTTTCTCTTACAACATGCCAACTTTCCATTTCATTTTTTAATTCAAAGAATATGTTTTTAAAAGGCTAGCTAGAGTAGAGCATCTAGTGGGCATTGATCTATACCTATCAGGTATAAGGAATTGGCAGGGAGCTACATGTTGCTGAACTGTTGCATTCATTCATTCATTCATTCATTCATTCATTCATTCATTTATTTATTTGACTTGTATGCCGCCCTCTCTCTCCCTAGGGACTCAGGGAGGCTCACAGTATAAAATCACAATATAAAAATAGATTAATTAAAAATAATTAAATTACAAGCCCAATAAGTCTAAAAACCAGTAAAATGTAATAAGATTCCATTAAAAAACCCACCCCACCTCATTTCAGTCCAGGCCAGCCTGCTGAAACAGCCAAGTCTTCAGGTCGTGGCGGAAGGAGCGGAGGTCCGGGACCAAGCGGAGCCCCAAGGGGAGCTGATTCCACAGGGTGGGTGCTCCCACAGAGAAGGCCCTACCCCTGGGCGCCACCAGCCGACATGTCTAGCCGACAGCACCCCAAGGAGGCCCTGCCTGTGGGAGCAGTTCCTAGGAGGCACTACAGTAGTAATGTTGGGAATTATATAATCTGGTCTGTTAAATAGTTATGTTTGAAAAAAAATATGTAAAAGTGATATTATGGATAAAAGTGAGAACTTCTTAAACCAACTACTTCTTTAACCATTTTTTTCTTATTTCCATTGTGGCAACACAAAATTCATCTACTGCATAGGTTATATAGTGGGTGAGTCATTCTGGAGAAGATGATCAGATAAAATTTATCTAATATCCCTGGGAATTTATCTATTGGGGTGAAATATAAATAGATATTTATATTCCTCTGAAATTAGCAGTGTAATATGGTAATATGAGTGAGATGGTTTCAGTTTCCTTATTGCCTCATGGAAACATGCACTCTGCTATGGGGATTTTATTATACCTGTCTTGAAGTACTGCTGGTGGAAGAGTATTTTATCTAGCTTTAGAAATGCTTTTTGCAACTTGGAGAAAATTAGGTTTTGCAGATAACATGCTGATTCCCAAGTCTCTTAATTTATTTACATTCTGCCATGTTGGGACAAGTGTTGACTTTGGTCTGAAACTCTACTTCGCTTATTCTTTGATAATTCATTGTTTGGCTTGATCATAGCCTATTGATATTAAAAATGGTAGAGAGGGCCCATATGAAGTCAACTTATACTCCACTGCCTGTTTCCAGGGAGAAGACAAATTATCTGTTAAAATTAAGGGGGTCAGTCCAATTGGAAAGAATTGTATTTTAAGCCAGTATATTATCGTCATCTTCCAGGCTCTGTTCTGGATTAACGGCATTCCTGTCTCGAGTCTTAACTGAGCATTTGGAATTCCATTGGGAGTAACTAAAATTGATCGCAAAAAAATTGTTTGCACAGTTTCCTTGTTGAGTGTTTTGATGGTGAGATTTTTTTTCTTGTCATAGATTTTGATGGTCATGTAATTGATGTTGATAACCTTACCAAAGTAATGGAAACCGAAAATCAAATCCCGAGATGAAGAAACATGGGATTTATATTTATTTATTTATTTATTTATTATTTGGACTTGTATGCCACCCCATCTCCGAAGACTCGGGGTGGCTCACAACTAAAACAACCACAATAAATAATTAAAAAAGAATTAAACTAATCACAAGCCCAAAATAGTAACAAATCTAAAATTTAAAATAGTTTAAGAAACCATCCCCCCCCAGGGAGGGGTCACAGCCCAGATTGGTCAAACAGCCAGGTCTTCAAATCATGGCGGAAGGTGCGGAGGTCAGGGGCCAGGCGGAGCCCCAGGGGTAGTTGGTTCCAGAGGTCAGGGGCCGTGACAGAATAGGCTTGTCACCGGGGGACCGCCAGCTGGCATTGACTTGCCAACGGGACCCCAAGGAGTCCTTGCCTGGGTGGTTGGCACTCAATATCGGCAGGAGTCGCTCCCTTAAGTATTGAGGACCCATGTCGTGTAGGACTTTGTATGTTAAAACCAGAACCTTGAATCGCACCCGGAGTGCAACTGGCAGCCAATGCAGACCATGCAGGAGGGGGGTAACATGGGAGAATCGGGAGACTCCCATCACCACCCACGCGGCTGCATTCTGCACCAGTTGCAATCTCCGGATGGTATGCAAAGGCAGTCCTAAATAGAGAGCATTGCAGTAGTCGAGTCTAGAGGTAACAAGGGCATGGGTGACTGTGCGCAGGGCATCTCGGTCCAGAAATGGGTGAAGTTGACGAACAAGGCGGAGCTGGGCAAAAGCCCCCCTGGCGACGGCCCCCACCTGCTCCTCCAACCGGAGCCATACATCCAGGAGGACGCCCAGATTCCGCCCTATCCACAGGGGGCAACACCTCTCCCCCTATGGCACTTATTTAACACTTGGTACCCTCTGAGCTTTGTTATTTGCTTACGGATGTTTCAGTACCCAACTAAATAACATCATGCCATTGATGATGTTACGTAGTTGGGGAATGTAATGCCTTGCAAACAAACAACTAAGCTCAGAGATCACCAAGGATTCCACAGTTCATCCTAAGCTACATATATTCTCCTCTACCTTTTTTGTTCTCTTTAAGTCATTTCCTCCATTAAATAAAACTCTTAAGTCTAGCCTATAATTCTAAACTTCACAAATTGTTCCCTATTTAAAGACTAACAAGGGCAAATCCTGAATAGCTTTCTAAATTTGTGAAAGGTGGTTATGTGCTGCAAGTGTTGGCTGATCAATAAAGAGGGCAATAAATCACAAGTATATTTAGGGAAATAAAGTTCTTCAAAAGTCCTGAATATGACAATATTAGAAGTACCATTCATAATTTCTACCAAGATGTTGCGCTGGAATTGAATCCATTTTTTTAATTATTATATTCAAGTCTAAATATTACTCATTTTTATGGAAAGATATAGAATTCTTAATTATTTTTACAATTGAAGAGATTCAGTTTGATATAGTTGTTAAGGTGGTGGTCCAAAAAGCAGAAGACTGAATCCTCAGCCTCCTTTAAGCTTGAAAGCCAGTTAATTGTGTGTGTGTGTGTGTGTGTGTGTGTAAGACAGAGAGAGAGAGGGAGGGAGGGAGGGATCAAGTGGAGATAGATGAAATAGTAATTATGGTAATAATAATTCCCAAAAAAGTCTAGAACATCACTGAACACCATCCGCATTAACAAAATCAGTCAGTTGCAAAAAGGCAGTTTTACTTGGAACAGCTTACAACTTGCAATGATACCTTTAACAACATTAAACAAAAACATCTGTTTATTCAAAGGCCTTGGGAAGGATAAGTGGATAAAAAATGCCAAATCCAGTCTAAACATCTGGCTGACTACAATCAAGCATAATAATACTACTACTATAGTATTCTTTATTTCAGTTTTAAAGCTTTCCTTTTTGGGGGTAAAAGAAGTCAGAATTCTAGATAACTATTATCTATTATAATATTATATTATATAATATTATTATTATATATTATAATATTATCTATAATATTGATGATCCAAACTCCATCAAGGACCTTGGAATACTCATCTCTAATGATCTAAGTGCTAGAGCCCACTGTAACTACATAGCCAAAAAGGCATTAAGAGTTGTTAACCTAATCCTATGTAGCTTTTTCTCTGGTAATATCACACTACTAACTAGGGCATACAAAACATTTGCTAGACCAATACTCGAATACAGCTCATCAGTCTGGAACCCACATCACGTATCTGATATTAACACAGTTGAGAAAGTCCAGAAATATTTCACAAGAAGAGTTCTACACTTCTCTACTCATTGCAGAATACCTTATGCCACCAGACTTCAAATTTTAGACCTAGAAAACCTAGAACTACTCCGCCTTCGGTCTGATCTAAGTATAGTATATAAAATCATACATTGCAATGTCCTTCCGGTCAATGAATACTTCAGCTTCAACCATAACAATACAAGAGCACACAATAGAAACAAACTCAAGGTTAACTGCACCAAACTTGATTGCAGGAAATACGACTTCAGCAACAGAGTGGTCAATGTCTGGAATACTCTACCTGACTCTGTGGTTTCTTCCCCAAACCCCAAAAACTTTAACCTTAGTCTGTCTACTATTGACCTCATCCCTTTTCTAAGAGGTCTGTAGGGGGCATAAGCACACCAACGTGCCTACCGTCCCTGTCCTATTGTTTCTTTTATTTTTCTTATATGTATTCATTTCATGTATTCACAACTATGTTTATCCTTATACTTATTATCTTGTAAGCGATTGACAAAATAAATAAATAAATAAATAAATAACTCATGTTAGAATTATTACTGAAGACTTTTTTTCCAGGATTCTTGCAATGTTTTCTGTGCTAAAAAATACTTAAAGTGTTGTTGTTTTTGTTTCAGAGACAAGTCTTGATCTTCTTACCTTAGGACAACTTCCCCAGATGCCTAATGATAGAGACATTAGATCAAGCTCAGTGGGAGAGGAAGAAAGAGGATCAACATGTGTTAACAGCTCAGCTTCTCTCAGTGGACAGGATCCTAATACTCAGTTGGTCAGATTCTTGTGATTTTTTTTCTTGTTATTTTAGCAACAATTTTTCTGTAGAATGTGAGAATTTGAGCCTCCATTTATTCTGAGTTTTCTGTTTTAGGTTTCTGTGCTGGTGTTAAAAATGAATGAATTGAATTGTGTAGTAGAATCAAAGGGAGATGATATGACACTTGCTCTTCAAGTTATGGAACTAGCTCCTCAACATCTGGGAAATATCAGCATGTGGCAGTACCTGCAGAATGCTCCCACAGGTGTGTTAGTGGCCAGCAAAGTATTTAGCTGCAGTTTGATAGTTTTGATGCCAATGTGCAAATCTGTGTAAATAAAACCTTTCTCTGCTAGCACAGTTGTATGTCTCAGTACATAAATGATATTGAAATAATAATCCCTCTTTGCTTCCTCTCACCAACAATGGGGCACAAAAAGACAGCAGGTAATTTTTGAAATCAGACATGCTAAGAGTTAGTACCAGGTTCCTTCATTCTAAGTGTTAATGGGCAGAGCTGAAGAAAACAGGAGGTAAAGCATTTGCTTGATACTGAGAGGTGCTATCAGATTGCTGATTTTTTTGCTACCACAGATTAACCTGGCTCTTCTCTTATCATGTCCTTAAGAGAGATGAAGCACAAAGAGCCAATTGTTCTTTAGCTTCAACCACTCTCCATCTTTCTTAGCACGTTATTATTATATGGGAACAATCGCCCATCCACTAGTCCTGAATTGGAGAATCTTATTTTCTATTCAAGACATTTTTCTTTTGAACTTTCTGTAGTGTATAAGTGCTGATATCAGATGTGAATAGAACTGAAGTGTATGGGTAGGGCTGCCTGTGGTCCCAAAATTTTTGGTTGCAGTTTTCAGGGATTGCTTGGATATTGCTACCAAAATGTAGTTTTGAAGAATGACAGAATAATATATGTATGTATGTATGTATGTATGTATGTATGTATATGTATATGTATATGTATATATATAAATTTTATTCCAATTCAAATGCCAGCCATGCCCTTAAGCCCCTAATGTATTATTCAGTTAGAGTTGTGCGTTTTCATTCTCTTTTTTACACACCTTTCATTCCCTTTGCCATCCAGATCTCTATGTTTAATTTATGGTAATAGTAGTATTATAATTATTACTGAAAATATCTGTTGGAATGATTTTATTCTTCAGGAGATGCAAACACAGAGAGGTCTACAACTACTGAAACTATCCAAACCCAACCTGAGGTGTGCTTACGATATGAAATTGGACCAAGTGCTGCAGTGCACTCACCTCTGGCTGCCCAAAATGGGTTTTTTCATATGCTGATCAATAGCTATGAGACAGAGCTTCTGACATCGTCTCTTTCTAGCATTGGGCTCTTCCTTGAAGATGAAATCATTCCTGAAGTTATTCCCATGAAGATTGAGATTGTGAATACCAAGATTACATTAAAGGTAAGTATGTACTCTTAGCATTAATAAAAGTTGGAAAATGTAGGAAACTTCTGTGGAAACCATTTTTGTTTCTACAGTGTCCTGAAAGAGTTATTGATGTAAAACATTTAAATTAGACAAATGGTTTACTCTCAAATAATTAAAATTTAAGATCCTCATATAATTTGATATTGAATGTCATTATTTATACTGAAAGTCATTTTGATAACTCATAGTAAAATAAATAAAATGTTCCTTGCTGAAGAAAAATAACCATGGTTTTTGCAAAGCTAGTCTCACTAACCTTTTAGATGGCAAATAACCCATAATGTACAGGCCATATGTGACCTAGTGCTTTTGTTGAGGACCCAGATCTCACCATGTTCTCCTATACAAATTGTTATGCTCAGTCTTCATTGTGAGGACAAAGAGTAGGGCTTGTCCACTTAAACTGTCTTAAAAACAAAACTATGTAGTGAAGTATATATAAAATTATTATTATTATTATTTATTGGACTTGTAAATAAATATATGTAAGCATAATGGGATAATTGTTATTGTGTGGGGAGGAAAAAATTAGGCCATTTGTTTTTAACAAATTAATAGAGGATTTGGAGTTACGGATGAACCAATCTGATGGATAGTACCAAGTATTCAAAATAGTAAAAATAAAAAAAACCCAAAGGACTCCAAAGAGATAATTAAAAGGACTGACAACAAAATAGCAAATACAATGAAACATTTGTGTATAAAATCTGATGTTGGCATACACACTGGTAGGAGTATTCACACTAGTAATCACAAAAAAGGGGATCCTGCAAAAATTTGAACCAAGTCAATAACTTCCCTAAACAGCAGGTGCATTCTGGTCTTGGGGTGGTTAAAGAAATAATATAAAGTTTTTCTAATCCCTTTATACAATACTTTCGTATAGCAATACGTGGAAAACAATCTATAGTACTGACTGTTACATCTCAAAGAAAGAACTAGAAAAATCAGATATGGTATTGAGGAGATGGAGTAATTTTCCTTCGATTAAAATTATAAATGCTAAGAACCACGGGGTAGGCCTCAATTAATGATGTTCTTTCAGTGACCATTCATGCTTACGGTGGCACTGAATGAATGGTATTCATGTCCAGTACTCAAAATTCTGGCGTTCCAGCACCCCTGTGATCATATGATTGTGATCTGGGCACTTAGCAACTGGATCACACTTTGTGATGGTTGCAGCATCCTGCAATCTCATGATGGGCATTTGTAATCTTCCCTGCTGGCTTCCCACGAGCAAAGAAAATGTCAGCTTGGAAGCCATTTTTTATTTGGGGCTTCTGGGCTGCCACATTCAGTGCCTGTGAATTTTGGAGGGGGGATTTCAAAGAGCGATGGAAGATTAGCCACAACAACATTCCTTTCTCAGAAAATCAAGGACATGTTACCCTGCACCTGGAGAGGAATGACTGGGGGTAGTCTCCAGTTGGAATGAAGTGAGGATTGGACAATGTGATGGATATTTGGGTGCAGGGGTTGGATTTTGGGTTTTCTTTGGGTTAGGGTAAACCCAAAATTCTCAGATTCAGGTTTTCCCCAGATGTGCCAATATGACATCTCTAATAAAACGGATCTTTGGGAAGATGATATTCTCAGAGTCTTTCTTTGGAGCTTGTTACTTGGAACACACATAAAACAAGTAGGAAGAGTAGCAAGTTGCTCAGGTAGGCCTCCCCCCACCTGCAGCACCCACCCTCAGCCCCACTATCCACACACCACACCAGCCCTTCATGACTGCGCATTAGTCAATCCAAGCCCCACCGTATTCATGTCATGTCCCAGTGACCCTTCATGTACCTTGCAGCAACCACTTATTTGCCTGCCAGCCTGCTGGGAAGTTGCCTGGGAATTACAAATTCCTACTGCTTCCCCACTGATTTTCCTTGTTGAAAGCTGGCAGGTTGTAAGAAAATCTTCTCTTAATGGACCCACAATCCTTGCTTAATGATGGCAATGTGAAGTGCCAGGATTGCCATTTCTAAGTGATGTGGTCACATTGCACTTTATAACTGCATTGCTTAATGATGGAAATTCTGGTCCCACATACCATCATTAACTGAGAACTACCTGGATTTGGTTTAGAAAAAAAGAATACCAGAGATGGAAGTTTAATTTTTTTATTTTATATTATCACTTTCCTACTAGAAAGCATCACAGAGAAAAGCTAATCTCTTACAATCTAAAATGAATGAATGAATGAATTCTTTATCGACCAAGTGTGATTAGACACACAAATTTGTCTTTGGTGCATATACTCTCAGTGTATATAAAAAGAAAAGATACATTCATCAAAATAAGGTACAATACTTAATAATAGTCATAGGGTACAAATAAGCAATCAAATCATGCTAGGAAACAGTAAATATAAATAGTAAGAATACAAGCAACAAAGTTACAGTCATACAGTAACAAGTGGAAGTGGGTGGATGATAGGAGTGATGAGAAGATTAATAAAAAGAATAGAAGACTGAAGGGGAGAATACAACTTCAAGCACAAACTCTTCAATTTAAATATTGTTTTTAAATAATCAGCTGGACACAGCTTAGGTCAGGAAGAGACAAGTCTAATGGAGCTGTCCTTCAGGTGGACTGATAAAATGATGCTTCTTTCCTTCTCATTCTCCTTCTGCTTAAATTAGGATGAATACGTACATTCAAATTCCTCCTGTCAAGATTGTTGCTTCGATTTTTTTTTCAACTTCCTGACTTTATCCTCACTACAGAATAGTTCAATAGTCAGGTGGCTACTATAGGTGCTTTTCTTGAAATGTAGATTAGTTTTCTAATAAAAAAGTACATACATTTATACGTCTGCTTTGATATTTATCACTGAAGTCAATCTGAAATTCATTTTCAGTCAAGGTTTAGTGCTTCATTTTTCCCTCTCTTTTATGTTATTTTGCCTTTTAAGCTCATTGTAGAGTTAATTGCCTCAAGCCTGAGGCACTTGCCTCTGTTAGCAAAGCTCTAATTTCATTTTGTAAATTAGGAGAATGAAAGCCTGAAATTGATCTGAGCAAACAGATGGTGCATAACACATTACAGATGTCTTTCCTTTGCCTCTGTATGGAAAGTTCCATGGATTTAAATGGTCTTTAGCTTATTCAAAAGAGATTATATAGGTTTACTATATCTTCTCCTTCAACTCCTAGCATAGTGCAAGATCTGCTTTTTTCAGGTCAACCAAAGTGTTGATCAACTGACTGACTGACTTGTTACCTGAGCCTAACATTGTGGGCTGAAACAGCGGCCCAAAGTCACCCAGCTGGCTTTCATATCTAAGGTGGGACTAGAATTCACAATCTTCTATTTTCCATCCTGGTTCCTTAACCTTTAGGTCATACTGGCTCTCTATTGGTTGCTATAGCAGTGCTAAACATTTTTGAAAAATAGATCAGACTAATCTTCATTATTCTAATTGCCCCCAAAGTGCTTTTTCCAAAAGGTAACTGGACTTTCTTGATGATTTCTCTGAAAATGTTTTACTTCTCATTCAGAAAGCTTCTTCAGTTCTAACTGACTGGTGGGGAATGGCATGATTAGTGAAGGAGAAACATGCATGTGAAACTTGAAAAATTAGAATATCGTGCAAAAGTTCATTTATTTCAGTAATGCAACTTAAAAGGTGAAACTAATATATGAGGTAGACTCATTACATGCAAAGCAAGATAGTTCAAGCTGTGATTTGCCATAATTGTGATGATTATGGCTTACAGCTCATGAAAACTCCTAATCCACAATCTCAGAAAATTAGAATATTGTGAAAAGGTGCAATATTCTAGGCTCAAAGTGTCCCACTCTAATCAGCTAATTAAGCCATAACACCTGCAAAGGGTTCCTGAGACTTTAAATGGTCTCTCAGTCTGGTTCAGTAGGAATCACAATCATGGGAAAGACTGCTGACCTGACAGTTGTGCAGAAAACCATCATCCATAAGGAGGGAAAGTCTCAAAAGGTAATTGCAAAAAAAGTTGGATGTTCCCAAAGTGCTGTATCAAAGCATATTAATAGAAAGTTATGTGGAAGGGAAAAGTATGGAAGAAAAAGGTGCACAGGCAGCAGGGATGACCGCAACCTGGAGAGCATTGTCAGGAAAAGGCCATGCAAAAGTGTTGGGGACTTTCACAAGGAGTGGACTGAGGCTGGAGTCAGTGCATCAAGAGCCACCACACACAGATGGATCCTGGACATGGGCTTCAAATGTCGTCAGAAGGGTCTTACCTGGAATAAAGAAAAACAGACCTGGTCTGTTGCTCAGTGGTCCAAAGTCCTCTTTTCTGATGAGAGCAACTTTTGCATCTCATTTGGAAACCAAGGACCCAGAGTCTGGAGGAAGAATGGAGAGGCACAGACTGCAAGATGCTTGAAGTCCAGTGTGAAGTTTCCACAGTCTGTGTTGATTTGGGGAGCCATGTCATCTGCTGGTGTTGGTCCACTGTGCTTCATTAAGTCCAGTGTCAATGCAGCTGTCTACCAGGAGATTTTGGAGCACTTCATGCTTCCTTCCACAGACGAGCTTTATGGGGATGCTGACTTCATTTTCCAGCAGGACTTGGCACCTGCCCACACTGCCAAAAGCACCAAAACCTGGTTCAGTGACCATGGGATTATTGTGCTTGATTGGCCAGCAAACTCGCCTGGCCTGAACCCCATAGAGAATCTATGGGGCATTGCCAAGAGAAGGATGAGAGACATGAGACCGAACAATGCAGAAGAGCTGAAGGCCGCTATTGAAGCATCCTGGTCTTCCATAACACCTCAGCAGTGCCACAGGCTGATAGCTTCCATGCCACACCGCATTGAGGCAGTAATTGCTGCAAAAGGGGACCAAACCAAGTACTGAGTACATCTGCATGCTTATACTTTTCAGAGGTCCGATATTGTTCTATGTACAATCCTTGTTTTATTGATTGCATGTAATATTCTAATTTTCTGAGATTGTGGATTTGGGGTTTTCATGAGCTGTAAGCCATAATCATCACAATTATGGCAAATCACAGCTTGAACTATCTTGCTTTGCATGTAATGAGTCTATCTCATATATTAGTTTCACCTTTTAAGTTGCATTATTGAAATAAATGAACTTTTGCATGATATTCTAATTTTTCGAGTTTCATCTGTAAGAACAGTGGAGAAATAACAGATAACAGATAATCAGAGTTGTAAGGGACCTTGTCGGTCATCTAGTCCAACCCCCCGCCCAAGCAGGAGAGCCTACACCATTTCTGACAAATGGCAGTCCAATCTCTTCTTGAAAGTGTTTGAATGGCGCTCCCACAACTTCTGAGGGCAAACTGTTCCATTGGTTGATTGTTCTCACTGTCAGAAAGTTTCTCCTTATTTCCAGGTTAATAAATAAAAAGTATCTGAATGTTTCCAGGTAAAAAAATAACATTAAATCTTAGTATATCAGGGTTTGATCAATTTAAGATTGTATTAGCTTTCATGAATTACATGCTCATAGGAGTAACATTAAATATGGCATCCATGGAGAGACAAATGATAAAAGAAAAGGTACATTGGATTAGCTTGCTTAATATTCAGTGATAAATCCAGTGTGCAAACTATTTAAAAACAAAAGCCAAAAAGGAAACAAACAGCCCTGACCAGATCCTCCATTATTATACCCCAAGCAAACATATAGATAAGTAAAAACCAACACAATCGGTTAGAACAACGAAAGATAACACAGTGCATCCAAGCAAGCCCTATCTAACAGGCATTCAATATTCCTGATCAAGGCAAGAGGACAAGCATCATAAAAAGTCAGAAAGCCTCACTTTCTGATGTCAAAGCACTGACGGTATTGCCTAATTTAGGGAACCTGCATTTGCATAAGCAACCTTTCTCCCATTCTCTATTCCTCAAACATCTGAAGTCAGTTGCAGTTCAATAACAATTTTTAATAACAATTGTTGGAAAAGGTGCTATCAAACTCCTGCTCTGTGTAAGAAAAGAACACCAAAATCTCAACATTTCAATCTTGTGGTAGACATATTCTCCATTCTAGCTGTTGTAAATGTGCATCATCACCCTTAAATCCCAGCTTTGAATTCATTTCATTTTTTTTATTACCTGACAGTTTTTCCAGTTTTAACAAATATAGAAACAGCCATCACTAATATAGAATATTAAGAATAATTAAGAATATTATCCTTAACACAAGCAGTCCTCAACTTACCACAGTTCATTTAATGACCATTGCAACAGCATTGAAAAAAGTGACTTATGGCCATTTTTCATACTTAACTGTTGCAGAATCCCCATCACCACATGATCAAAATTCAGATGCTTGGCAACTGACTCATATTTATGACGGTTGAAGTGTCCAGGGTCATGTGATAACCTTTTGCAACCTTCTGACAAGCAAAGTCAATAGAGAAGCCAGATTCACATAACAATCATGTTAATAATTTAACAACTGCAGTAATTCACTTTACAACTGGCAGAAGAAAGGTCACAAAACGAGGGAAAACTCACTTTGTTAATCTTACTTAGCAACAGAAATTTTGGGCTCAGTTGTGGTCATAAGTCAAGTTAAGTAAATTAGAAAGAAAGTATTTTATAATAAAAGATAATTTTATTTGTTTTTTTAAGGATGACAGTCCTCGAGTGTATCATCCTACTCCTGGTCCTGTGCCTATAATTTTAGCCATGGACCACATTGTTCTTCATTGTAAAGATGATGGAATATTCTTTATAACAGGTCAGTACCCTGCATTCCAGTAACACTGGCTTATATGAGGCTGCAGTTACTGCCAAATTTCGCACCCTGTTTATGTGAAATGTGTTATGTCTGGGAATTGCCGTTATTTAGATTGTAGTACACATACAGTGTGTCACTTTGATGAAAGCTATTATAATCTGTCTCAGTTTCCCTTCCGTTGTATCTGCTGCACTGTAGTACATTAGATAAGTTCTAATATAGTGAGACAGTGATGCGGTTAAATATTGTCATTCAGCAATCTGACTCCATTGTATTTCGTTGCTCAGTTCAAAAAAGTGGAGATGCTAACCTAGAAGAATTACTGTTGTGTAATTGCAGAGATATTGAATGTTATACTTTACTCTCCAGCTGCACAGAGAGAAGAATCTTCTACTCAGAAAACAGTTCAGAAAAATCTTAAGAAACAGCGTATTCCAGTAGAGAGAATCTCTATAGTTTCAGCGGGAAGTGATGATGAACCAGAGGTATGACCTATATGTCCCTTACCAAATAGCTTGCAATCACAAAAGAAAAGGTGGTAGACAAAATATATTCTCTGTACCCATGTTCATTTTTTTCTGGGGGCATTTACTTCTTTGTACTTCTTTCATTACCATAAATGGGTTGCTTTTGAAAACCCTCACTTCAGCTTCCCCCTTTCATTTTTGGAAAAGGAAGAGCAACAATGTCTCCTTACTAAGACCTTTTTAAAAGACAGTTATTAGAAACAGGGCATTGAAAAAAGATATTTAATAATTGGTTTTCATCAAAAGCTATGATACTGGGATATACATGAATTCAGATATTGATGTAAAGTGCCTATGATTGGAATAAGGAATAGTGACAAAAACCAAAAACCATATATGATATGCTATGGTATTATTGTGATATGATGGTCTTTAGTAACACAGCTTATTAGTGTTTAAATAATAAGTCTCTAGTACTACAAAGAGATCATATGCTAATTAGCATATTTGTAACTTCATTAAAACAAATCCCAACTCTAATTATATTGATCCACTGTAATCTTTAAAAAATCCTTTTAGAATTAGGGTCTGTCATTTGTTGCTGCTTTGTCCTCTTTCAGAGAACTCCAGTTTTTTTGGAAAAAAAATTCAGGCAGGAAAGGCAGCATTAATTGCATGTGTTACACTATGAAACTTAGGCACTCAGTGGTATAAAAATTATGTTCTTTATTGTAAGACAATAAGCATGAATTCTGCTTTATCTTGTTCAGTGAGGCATGCTAATTCATGCTGGTTTATTGCTTTTGCTTGCCTCCCCCTACATTTGCTGCTCTCTAGGGGAGCGAATACTGAATTGCTTTTCAGATTGATAATAACAGTTGGAAATCTGATAACATTCTCTTAATAATCCCTTATAAGAAGTGCTGAAATTAGTTACTGCATTAAATTCTTGGCTTCCAATAAATAACTAGATTTCTCAGTCTGCTAGTAGTTTTCCTGGAAAATTTATTCTAGTTATGGCCAGGTTCCAGGAAATTCAGGAGCACCTCCCACCGCCATCGAGTTCCAATTGCCCAGTGCGCTCCAGCCGGCAGAGCCTCCTTGGGGTCGACCAGGCCGGGGAGGGCCTTCTCTGTGGGGGCACCCACCCTATGGAACCAACTGCCCCTGGGGTTGCGGTTGGCTCCCGACCTTCGCTCCTTTGCCGCGATCTTAAAACTTGTCTATTGGAACAGGCAGGCCTGGATTGAAGTTGGTTGGGGTTTTTTTTCTTTTAATTAATTGATTTTATTACATTTTAGGGATTTATTTGGAAGCTTATATTTTTAATTTCTTGTATTTATGTTTTTATTTCGACTTTTATGTGAGCTGCTCCGAGTCCCCCGGAGATGGGGCGGCATATAAATCTAAATAAATAAATAAAATAAATATTCATCCCTTGCTTTAACTCCTAGACACATATCGCTGCATACAGTACTGCACTGACTAATTTTTTTCATCTTCACAACAATCTTTTGAGGTATGTTAGGTTCAAAGGTCATGAATGTCCCAAAATGATTAATGGCTAAATAAAATTTGAATTCAGGTCCAACACTCTTACCAGGCCAAGTTTACCCCACATTTTACAATTTTGTTTTGTGTTCTGCAGTTGAAAGCAGAATTAACTTTGGAGAAGGAGTTACAGGATACTCGGAGAGCTCTTGCAGAAGCCAATCAGGACAAATTACATCTGCTGCAGGAAATCAAGAAATATGATCCTCTCTTCCAGCTTTGACAACAAAGACCTGAGCAAGAGATGCTCAGAGCATTCAGAAATTACTACCAGCATTGAAAAGGTTTACTTGTTAAAAGCAAAGCAGTTAATTTGTTCATCTTCATTCAAGAGCTACTACTTTGAAAACAGAAGCAGAATACCATTACAAGGGATGGAAGCAGAGATGTAGCAAGAAAGTATGTGGGAATAAGATGAACAGGAGTCTGGATTTAGTAGCCCAGCTGTGTCTGGAAAACATAAAACTGTACTCTAGCTAAAGCATGGCACTTTTGTCAGTTGAATAGTGAGAGAAGAAAAAAAATACTTGAGTTATCATAAAGCGGTGCTGATAAACATATTTCTTGCTATGAGCTGTTTCTATAGGTAGGTGTTGGGAACATGTTCACCCTACACGAAAGAAATTACTTTCTGCTTAGCTCAGGCCTAATTAGGGAATTCTGCTGTAGCAACATGAGTTTGAAATATGGAATGGAGCAGCGGTGGGATTCATTTTTTTTACTACTAGTTCTGTGGGTGTGGCTTCGTGGGTGTGGCAGGGGAAGGGTACTGTAAAATCTCCAGTCACAGATGGCATTTGCCAGTTCTTCAAACTACTCAAAATTTCTGCTACCGGTTCTCCAGAACTGGTCAGAACCTGCTGAATACCACCTCTGGAATGGAGACACAGTTACAGACCCAACACAGGAAAAAAGTGCACGGAATAGAAAATACAAACTCCATCATCTTACTGCTCTTAGAGAAAAGAGTTGAGGGGGCCCCACAGTTTCTCATGAAATTATATTTTCTCTAACCTCCTTTCCTTATAGTAATCTATTAATGTAGTATTGATACACTAACCCTCCTTGTGCTTCCTTGTGAAGTCCACCTCCTCATTAAAATGGATTTACAGCCATTTTGGAGTATAATTTGGTGAGAAAGTGCCTGACTAAACATTTTGTCCTTATTAATGAAAATATAGATAACTTTTATTTTCCAACTAACTCTAACTAATAATGTTGGAAAGGCTTGGAAATGAGATTTGTCAAGTTGCTTTAAGTCATATATTTAAGGAATCTGTTTGGTAAATAATAAAAAAAAAGTTCTGCAAGATGTGGAATGCTGCTAGAAATTGTTTTAGCTGCAAAATGGTTGACCTTTTTTCCTTTGTGCTAATCACTTTTGGAATGAAAGAAAAACAATTTGGCTCTAAATATACAATAGCAGTGTTAGTTTTCTTAAATATTTCTAAAAGGAGAATGATATGTCCAAAGAAATGTTAGAAAAGTATATATTGCTTCCCAAAATAGTTATGTACCCGTAACTATGCCAAAATAGAACATAGAAACAAATAATTGCTAATAATCTGTCTTGACCCTGTGACCCTTTGGGGTGGTGGTTTTTATCATGGTTTTATCACATATTTATGTAATTATATTTCAATGGGGCTTGTTAGTTTAATTCTTTTTTAATTATTTATTGTTTCTGTTGTTTTAGTTGTGAGCCGCCCCGAGTCTTCGGAGATGGGGTGGCATACAAGTCTCATAAATAAATAAATAAATAAATAATAGACTATAAGATTTTCAATTAAAGTTACCCATAGCATCCAACTCTAACAGAAAACTCTCATAGATTTTAATCTAGATTTTTATGACATAGTTTTGATCATGCGTAGAATGCATTTAAGTTTAATTATAACCTGCTGCAACTGGAAATCAAATAGATAAGTGGCAGAATCTAAAGTGAACAAATTCTGAAAGCATACCAAAAGCAAAGATTCCTTTGTTTTGAGTAAAAACTCCTGGTGATTATTTGGGCAGGTAAAATTCAAAATCTGAATTTATCCTTGTGAAAGAATTAGGACTAGGTCAAGTTCTAGCAGTATTTCTCACTAAAATGTAATTTTAACTAAGTCTGATTTTCTTACATAGAAAAGAGTGATTTTTAAAATATTACACTGAGTCTTCTTATAAATAGATATAGATACTCCAGGTTTTTTAGATCAGGGCATGAAGGATAATAGAAATTAGTTAGTATGAGTTGGTAAATATCAAATTGAACAAAGTTTATACTGCTGTACACATATGAATCCAAGAATGGGAATGTGCTATAGGCATTTTAAAAGTGGCAACCTACACAAAAACCAATGGCAACTCTAATGGGCTGTATGAATAGAATTAGAATAGAATGGACTATTGAGCCTAGAATTTATGGGTACCTTTACTAAGCCAGCTCAAAATTCACAAAATATGTGCAAGTTTTTAAGTTGTCCAGAATGCTTAATTGACTAACTAGTAGCAAAATAAGAGAGGGATAGCAAAAAAAATATCTGTACTCAGCTGAAACATAACACAGGAAGGGATTGTGGATTTTTACAGCATTTTTTGAACATCTTGTCAAAACGATCTACCATAATGGATCAGAGTGCAGTTATTATATAATGTCCTTTATATGTGGCATTTTCTGTTTTTAAAAAATGGAACATGGTGAGGATAACGAGCTTCAGTAAAAACAGCTGTTTGCTTGATATTATCCAATTTGTTTATAATAAAATGCTAAATTTAGTTTTTGCACTACAGCTAATCTTTGTCTAGTAGCTAGTTCTTAGTTGAAGCACCCACCTGTTACAGCTTTTCTGCCTTGATTGCGATAGAGCAATTATGATCTCATCTTCACCATGTGAATTATAAAGAACTTTTTTTAAAAAAAGCTGCTGCTTCAAATAATTTGTTAGCCTTTGGGGTTATTTGTAGAATTGCTGAACTCTAGGAAGTTTTGCAGCTGTGCTGTGCTTCTGTCAGTTTCTTTAATTTAATGGTAATGATTTTTGCTTATAAGATTGCATGTATTCTGGATTTTGCCTCTTTGCTATGTAAGGAACAGTTGTTGCTTCTACACTTTTCCTAAGTTATATCTATTACAATATTCTAAACAAGCCCAGGCTATGCACTGGAGTAAACATTATTCTGTCTCTCCATATTGGATAATGCCCTAATGGGACAGGCCTTCTTTAATATACTTGCGAAAGTACTCTTTATCCAAAGAGTAGTGTGCTTTTACAGATTATATGCTTATTTTTTCTGATGAATAGAACAGTCTGTGACTATATGAAACTGCTGATACGACACTCCAAAATAACACATTAAGTGTCACTATGTGTTTTCTGTCAACTTTGACGGGAAGGTTAGTGAACGGTGCTGTGTGAAGACATTTTTTCTCTAAATCTTATAGTTGAATAATTGCCAAAATATGTTGATGATTTATTTAAATAAATATATGTGCACCTAATTCTTTTTTGAGTTAAGAATGAGGCAAGTATGAACATTTACATTTGGTGAAATACATATTCTGTTCACTTAAAGTAACCCTTTCATTTAGAAATGCAGCAGGGTAAAAATCAATGTATCTTATTATACAATATTGTCTTTGCATTTTTGACTAAAATTTATCATGTCTTCCAATATAAATTTGGTTTAAAATAAGGCAAAATGTAGAAACAGTATACTGTGGCAAATAATTTGGTGTAGTATGCTTGTTTCAGTTAGTAGAAACTAAGCTTATTAGCTTGTTATGGCATGAATGCCTCAGATGCTTCCGCTATGCTGAGAACAATTATTTATCTAAACATAACATGAGCATTAAGAGGAAACCCACTGAAGCTGATATTTGATTACAACAGTATTTTAGTGTGGTTTGGTTTTTGAAAATGTTTTCCTTTCTTCAGTGCTGTATTTATATGTAAATGTGAAGAACTAAACTCTTTATAATGTCATATCAAAAAATTAATTTTAAAGCTCTGTATAACTGCTTCTGTAATTTCAAACAGGAGAGTGTATGGGAATAGACAATATGTGGTACAAGTCTGACTTGAAATCTAAGCCTTCGATATATTGGATCTCTTTCTCACACAATATATTTCCTCTTGACTATACTGGTTCTATGAACCACTTTTAAACATTATGTATTAAAATGCTTAACTTCTATTTCCATTGATTTCTCAGGCTTAGGTTTCTAAGCTTCTATTTATATTAATTTATTTGTATTGATAATTGCAATTAATACACATTGTAAACATTTATGAACTTGTCACAAACACTTAAGGGCCTTATTAAAATGGCAAGTTTTAAAAGTTTAACATTAGCTTTATAATGTCAATGTACCATGGTTTTTGATAATTCTTTACAAGTATACTGCACATGTTTCCTTGACCTTGCTGTAATAATTAACAAATTCCACATTTATTTAAACTGGGAAATCAATGCAAACTTAAACATAAGGATTAAGAAGAAAAATAACTATAATTACTATGCTGGATATAATTGTCAACAGATATAATGGTACCTGCAGTACCAATAGTCCTTATTGGGACTGGAATTTTTTTTTGCTAAGCAGAAGTCAGTAAGCAAAGCATCACGTGGCAGTGCTGCTTAACAATGGCAGTGACAGCGATTGTTAAGCAAAGGTTTGTGACTATGACTTAGGTCCTCCTACTAGATTCTCCATTGACTTTGCTTGTTGGAAGCCAAAAGGGAAGGTCGCAAATGGTGATCACATCCCCCATCAACTCCCACCATGATCCAATCCATTCCCAGATTGGTCCCTGCCAGCCCCAGGCCTTGATTCTTCCAAGCCAAAGGATACTTTCAGGGGATCAGTCAGCCAGAAGAAGCCAGTTGTTCTGTTCAAGCTGTGTCTTGCTTCAATCTGCCTCTCTCTTCCCCTTCTCTGCCTCACCTTGTACAGCATAGTTGAGATGAAGATGTTGTTATATTCGGCCACCCTCTGCTAACCATCATATCTTCCTCTCTCCTCCCCTGGGCTGGCTGAGGATGTCTGGCTTCAAGGCCTTAGCACCAGGGATGGGGCAGCAGCAAGGGGCAATGGCAGAATAAGCAGCATCTTTATCTTGGTCATGCAGTGCAGGGTAAGCAAAAGGGCAGAGGTGAGCCCAGTGCTGTCAGAGCCCCTGTGCAGTGGGGCTTGGGGCCAGCAAGCCCAGAGGAGGAGAGCAAAGAAGACCTAGATCAGCTGGGGGTGGGGACAGTGACATCTTCACCTTGGACATGGTGCCTAGGGCAGCCGAAAGGAAAGAGATGGGGGGAGATAGGCAAGTGAGGAGAACAGAAGCAGAGGCTGTTCACACAAGGCAAGAGAAGGTGACCTTGGGAAACTACGATGGTTGTCAATGTGAGCTAGTCACCAAGCATCCAAATTTTGATTCCATGACCATAGGGACACTGTGAAGGTCATAAATGTAATGCTGGTTGTAAGTCCATTTTTTCAGCAGTGCAGTAAATTCAAATAGTTACCAAATGGCCATTATACACAGACTACCCATAACACGTTTAAAATTTTTATTTCCTTTTAAAAGAAACCATGTTTCATAAGTTTCCTGCAATCTTATTACATCAATATTTCTTATTTTGCCTACTTAAAAATGTTTTTATATTTAGCACAATATATCTGCAATATAGTCTTATCATTACACACTCGGAATTATTGCACAAGGAACATCTTAATTTTGCAGAACATGATGGTTTTAAGTTAGCTGAACATCAGAACATCTTAGAAGTCTTTTTATTTCAGTGAAGACATCTCCAATCCACTTAAAATACTTTTCTTGCTTCCTCTTCAGTGATAAAGAATTTTTTTATATTTTGAATTTGGAATCTGTCCTCGTGATTTCAGTCGCCTGACTGCTTCACGCAAATGCTTGGGTTGCAGAGGTGGCAATTCTCCCCACTTTTCACATACATCTAACGCTGTGCAAGACAAAAGTAAATCTGTTACGATAGCTGCCAAGTCACTAGATTAGAGCAGATGTGATAGCAAAATCCATCATATTTCTACATTTTAGCAAAAGTAGTTACCACACATCTACAGAATTACTTCTTCTATACTCTGCTTATTTTGTGCAGTTCAGTGCAGTGTACATAATGCTTCTGCCTTCTGTTTGCCTCAACTAGTAATCAAGGAGGGGGGTTAGGCTATGAAAAAGTGACTAATCCACTTGGTCAGCTTGATGCCTAAGGGAGGATTAGAACTGTTTCTAGTCAAATAAATTAATAAAGTAATAAATTAAATTAAAAGCATTTTAAACACAGCATCAAACTGGCCTCTTAATGTTCCAAATTCTATTAGCCTGTGAAAATTAACAAAATTACCGGTAGTTGTTTCTGCTGCACAGCATACTCCATATTTACACACATACTTTTGTAAAATAGTAGGGACATTTGTTCTGTTTGTAAGCAATGGGTGGTAAATAAGGAAAAGCATTTGTGTGTATATTACAGTTATTATATAAGAAGAAAAATTATCTGAACATTAATTTTATCCATTTATCCCTTTGCCAACTAAAAACAAGCAAATATACAACTGATATTTGTTTGCCTTGATTTAACAATCTCGTTTCTCTTAAAAATACTGACCTGTTATGCATTAAGTAGCAATATACATACTAGGGTGAATAAAAATATTTAGGAGTAAAATAGTACATAAAATAGCAATGAGCAAACTTGATGTTCTGGTTTTCTGACATCAATATAGCTACATCACAGCTGGAATATAACATCTGGAAAAATTTTTTACCATACAACTATTTAAAAGATGGCTTACTAAAAGCTAAATAAAATATATACATGAAAGGATACCTAGATTGTAGTAATTAGCAAGGTATGTCTTCAGTTAATGGAAGCTACAAACAATTAAGAATTAGATTATTCTTACACTTACCCTCTTCAACTACTTCTCCAACGAAGACTTTAGAAATTCCTGACATGGCAATAACAACGTTCTGAGACACGGAGGTTCCAGTAATTGACTGGATCAGCTGAGAAAGGAGGAAAGGCAATTCCAGAGAACCCCATTGTTTAGATATTTCTTTTACTTCCAATCCTGAACACTACTGTGTGCAATAGCATTAGCACAGATGTGGGCAACATTCTCAGTGACTGTGGGTGCAACTCATTTCCCTATTATCCAGAAGCCAGAAGTAACCTAGCCCCAAGGATGGTGAAATTGCTGGAAAGGATGACTACCTTTAATGTTTTCTGAGGTTTGAGGGTGAGAATGGGAACAGAAAGCCTTTTGAAAGCAAACCCTCTCACTACTTAAGTCCTTAAAATCCATCAACTCCCCCCACAGCCCAACTCTCTACATTGAAGATGATGGCTTTAAGGATAGAAATGGAAGAAACTCCAGTTCCCACTTTACTTTTTAAGGGGAAAGGCCAGAATTTCACATTGAAAAATGAAAAAAACAACCATTTTCAACAAACTTGAGGTGCTGGATGGCTGCAGAGATCTTCCCAGAGCCACATGTGAGTTACCTACCTCGGCAGCAAAATTTTATGGTAAATTGATACTGAGACAAGTTACTCATGCACGATAATCAACACACATCAACAAAGCTGTGAGGGAGATGGGCGGTTTCTAAATGTGATAAATAACTGGGGACTCTGGGGCTCTTTGAGCTTGGTTGTTATAAATAACCAACCAAATAAATAAATATAATTGCAATAAATCAATCTTACCCGTTTAATAGCAGCTTTAGGGAAAGCTGATCGTCGATACATCTCATAACGATTTAGCTGTTCTTCAGAAAAAGAGGAAACCAAAATTCTGCAGCAAACAATAATTGCAGCACTTATTTAAAATTACAAAGTGAGAAAGTTAGTGAGATTGTATAACATTCTGTTGATAAACACTGAGTTAAATCTAGCATTTTATTTCAGTAATGGTATTTCCTGAATGTTGCTCTAATCATTCTGGTTAAAGGAGGGTGACTTTGCCTATTTTTTCTACCCTAGAAGCCTTCCAATACAACTTCCCATATCTAGAAGATCCCATTTACAGGAAACCATTGGGTTTGGGGATGGGGATAGAAAGAAAGAAAAAGTCAAAATATCTCCTATTGCAGTGCTTCTTAAACACGCTTCCCACTTTTAAAAATTATGGACAAAGAGCCTTCTTTTGTACATGTTGTATTTATTTTTACCATATTAAAAATAAAAAAATGATGCATCTATAGAATAATTACTGCCAACGTATTATAAATAATAATGATAGTCCTTGAATTATAACCCCAATTGGAACTAGAGTTTCCCACAAATAAGTGATGAAGTTGTAAAGCAATTCACTCTGCAAAATCTTTTCTTTTTGGAAAGAGAAAATGCACATATGTAAATTAATAAAAAGAGTTCAAAGGGGAAAGTACAGCCTAATGCCAGGTGATAATTATTATAAGTAATTGCCCCCCCCCAAAAAAAGCTTTGTGCTGATAGGTCAGTGGAAGAATTCTTGCCTGCCATGTGGGACACCTGGGTTTGATTCCCAGCCAATGGGAATTTCCTTTTTGAGAGAGCCAAATTGGTGTAGTAGTTAAGGTTTCAGGCTAGGAATGAGAGACTATTACCAGTAATTTCAGTCCCACTTTAGGCACAAAGACAGCTGAATAATCTTGGTCTAGCTCAGGGGTGGGCAAACTTTTTGACTCAAGGGCCACAATGGGTTCTTAAACTGGACCGGAGGGCCAGAACAAAAGCATGGATGGAGTGTTTGTGTGAACTAATATAAATTCAAAGTTAGATTACTTCATGTAACCTTCTGGGAGAGCAAGAGAACCCTCCGCTCTTTCGGCTCTGTGGGCGGATAGAACAGCGAATGGGCGGATCCGCCCCGGGCCATAGTTTGCCCACGGCTGGTCTAGCTAGTCCAGGGGTCTTCAAACTTGGCAGCTTTAAGACTTGTGGACTTCAACTCCCAGAATTCCTCCTCCAGTTATGTTAGCTCAGGAATTCTGGGAGTTGAAGCCCACAAGTCTTAAACTGCCAAGTTTGAAGACCCTTGAGCTAGTCACTTTCTCTCACCTGTAGGAACAGGCAATGCACACCACTTCTGAAAAGCCTTGCAAGAAAACTACAGGGACTTGTCTAGGTTGTTGTTGTTATCTCTTTTATTCATTAAACATGAAACTCAGTCAACCAAAATGTATCACAAATATCACTGACTGGCATGGATGGTTGATACGGTTGCTGCCAGCAACCTAGGTATCAACCAAATTGTTTTATTATTGTTAGCGTATGGCATTGTTACATTAGCCAGGAGACCACAATGCTATTACAGAGTAGCAGGCTGGCTGCCAATTTCCCAACCCTGTTGTAGGATATGCTCACACACTTCTGCAAAGCTGTACCACAGGAGGGTGAGCTGGCTTTGCACCAGAAAGACGGGCAGCTCTTCCTGCAGCATCATCCTAGGCCCCTCCCTTCCTTGGAGCTGCCTTGTAAACCCCACAACCCGGGAAGATTCAGAGGCAGCAGGAATCTGCCTGCCTGCACAGAGCACCAACTCATCTCCCCACCAAAGTGGTACCTATCTATCTACTCACATAGAACATGTTTTTGAACTGTTAAGTGGATGGAAGATGAGACAAGGAATGGAGCTCACTCTGACATAGAATGCTAGCACTTGAACTGCTAGAGCAGAGACCATCTCCAGCCTCATTAAGCTACTGAGCCACTATGGCTCATATTTGTCTAAGACTAGCAGGTGATCCCTGAGAATCACACAAAATTGAACAAAAGAAAAAAATTGACAAAATGCCTCATATCACACTGAATGTTCCCCTAAACAGTTTCCATAAAGTGTCCATTAGATGAGAGTCTTAATTTCTGGAATTCCCCCCCCCCAAAAAAAACATGGTTTGCCTTCTTAAAGAGAAAACAGCAAGATACCTTTTCTCTGCTCATTTAGCATTAACAAAAGCATATAGATGGAGAAATACTCACTGCATTTTTTGAATCTCATCTTCATCAACTTTATTTTTTTTATCTTTTTTCTCCTTTATCTCTATTTTTATTTTCTTGGCTGCAATAGCTTGTGACATAGAGTCCTCTAACTCTCCAGGGATCAATTCACATACTTCTTTGCATTTAATCTAGACAGAAAATTGATTGTAACTCAATTATGTGTATAAAAAGACAAGCCTTTTTCTGAGTCAAGCTCAACTCCTAGTTAACTCTCAGTGGAACTGAAATGTGGCAAATTTTATAACACCTTTTATGACATAAAAATTATCATAAACATCTTAAACCGTTTCCTGTGCTGATGTTTTGACTGCGCTATACAGTTCAATATGGGCTATTTTCAAAACAGATTCTTCTGTCAGCATATATCAGTGTATACCCTTTCCAGTGAAGGCAGTACATTAGAAGCTCCGTCATTGCTAAGGAAAAACTTCTAAAAGGGATCACGAGCTTCTAGTTCTAAATACGGAATTCCAAAGAAATAGCAGGCGAAGAAAATCCCCATTACTTCAGGGCGGCAATCACCCTGGAGCATCAGCCAGGAAAGCGAAGCCCCGATTCTGCAAATTGCATTGCGAACTTTTCCGACCTCACCTCTACAATCTGTACTTCCTCTTTGATGTCGGCTGGTTCTTTCTCCTGGCGTTCCGTCACTTCTATAGCAACGACGGAAGACTCCACGAAAGAGGGTGAAGACACAATAGGCAAAAGACCATCCTCTTTACTAGACTCTACAGCCTCAGCCATACTACGCAGGACTGGCGCGTGTCGCGTCTTAATGACGTACTAGGGCGGCACTGGACGCCTATTTCCATGATAACGCACCACGCCCCCATTAGGCGAAACTAGAAATGCGGACTTTGTCGCTGCTGTTGGAGAACGAAGTCTTGCGGGTGAGGTTGAATTCGCGGATCCCAGGCGACGTCCTAGTTGTCTAACCGACAAAACAATGCAAATCTGAGTCCGCCTTTCGTTGCTTTAATATCCAGCAGCAACGTATACCAAACTGAATGAAAGATAAACTAGGGCAAGGAATTCCAAAATTACGAATGCAAACTATGCATGTAAGTTGAAATAAAGACCGATGCGATGCTCGGTACCCTATTCACACAACCCACTAAGCAGCGATGCGGTAACATGGTGGGATTTGGGGTAGCGCTATATGAACCACACCAAAGGTGATTTATACAGTTTTAAAAAATGGTAATCAATAGGTAAATGTTTTGGGTGAACCCGGATAATAAAGCATTCCTCTGAATCCAAGTGTTCTCATTTCTTCAAAAGCTATGCACAAAAGGTAAACTAAAGCATGTGACTTTTAAAAGGCTGTAAGGTAAATTGAAATATAAAGAAAATTATGAACAAAAAGAATTATGTACTGTGACCCTTCTTATGTTCATGGCTGCATTAATTGTTCAAGTACTCTCAGGTCATTGCTTCAAAACAAACGAGAGAAATTAAAAATAATAAGTTCTTAGTAAGAATTTAGAAAGTCTTTTTACAAAGTGTCTTTTTACAAATCCCATATTTCCAACTTTGAAATGAAAAATCTGCACTTCTTTAAAAAGGCATCAGCCCATGTTTGAATATATCACTTAGGGGCTCCTTAATCTTCTCATCCTAGATTGCTCTCCTTTTTCAGCAAGCCTTCCAAATACAAGACTTTAAAATAATATTCATTGATGCAAGTAGAGGTTGCTTAAAACATTATTATTGCTAGGGAGAAATTTTTTCTTATCAACCCATACCATTCTGTGTCTGCACAACTCTGTTTGATAAACCACAATGGCTAAGCTAAAATTAAGCATGACACATTGGGATAATGTACACATCCTGCTTGCTCTGGCACAAAGATGTCTAACTACAGAGGACATGTCCTCAAAATGTCAGGTCCATCTAACTGCTGACCCACTGCTGAAGCAGCCTGAAGTCAGGTTTACATATTCCAATGTGAAAATACAGTATTGTTTTTCCTATCTTGACAATCAAGACTGCCTAGATGAGGAACTTTAGCTTTATATGGCCAGGTTCAGCTTCAAACTGGCAGGTCTGCTGTGAAATCACTCAATCCTGTCTGGGTTTTTTAATTAGCATTTATATGCAGCCTTCTCCAGAGACTCAGGGTGGCTTACAATTTTTGGAGCACAACCCAATCTCAGCAATAGCCTTCATTCCATTGTATATGCCTGCTTATTAGTAGGGCTTTTGGCCCCCAAGCAGCATTTTACAAAGTCAGCTTATTGCCCCAACAATCTTGGGTCCTCAATTTACCTAGCCCAGGAGGATAGAAGGCTGAGTCAACCTTGAGCCTGGTGGGATTCGAGCCTGCACTAATTGCAGGCAGCTGGAACTAAGTGCTAGGTGTTTAACAGCCTGCACCACCAAGGCTCTCTGGTTGCTAGGCACTGTGTCACCATTGTTATTGACTGTGGCTACAAGAAGATCAGACATCTTTGTGCAGCCTACTTCTTATTCTTTTGCAGGATTTAGATATTACAATGCTGATCCCCGGGAAGACAGCTATCCTGTACTGTAACTTTATATTTCCACTATTCAGGAAAGGAACCCCAAAGGTCCAGAGAATTTGCATGGCACCCTCCCTCCCCCAACATGCATAAGGACTTGGTTTGATTGTATCTTTTCTTTTATGTATACCGAGAGTATTTGCACCAAGACAAGTTCCTTGTGTGTCCAATCACACTTGGCCAATAAAGTATTCTATTGACAATGCAGTGTACAGGTAGTCTTCACAAGCACAATAGAGTCCAACATTTATGTTGTTAAATGAGAAACTTCTTAAGTGAGTTTGTTCTACTTTACAACCTTTCTTAGCACATTTATTACATGAATCACTGGATGTCTTAAATTAGTAACACAGTTAAGTGAATCTGTCTTCCCATTAACTTTGCTTGTCAGAGGTCGCAAAAGGGGATCAAATGACTTCAGGACACTGCAACTGTCATAAATATTTATTTATTTATTTATTTATTTATTTATTTATTTATTATTTGAACTTGTATGCTGCCCCATCTCCAAGACTGGCTCACAGCTAAAACAAAGACAATAAATACTTAAAAACAATTAAACAATTTACAAGTCCAGATACTAAAACCAATTACACACAATTAACGTAAAAACTATCCCCCAGGAAGGGGTCACAGCCCGGTTGGTCAAATAACCAGATCTTTAAATCACGGTGGAAGGTGCGGAGGTCGGGGCAGGCGGAGCCAAGGTCAGTTGATTCCAGAGGTCAGGCCGCGACAGAATAGGCTCGCCGGGGACCGCCAGCCGGCATTGGCCCGACCCCGAGGAGTCCTTGCCTATGTCGCACAGGCGGCCGCATTTGATATCGGCAGAAGACGCCCCTTAAATATTGAGGACCCATGTCATGCAGGACTTTATGTTAAAACTAAAACCTTGAATCTCACCCGAGTGCAACCGCAACCAATGCAAGCAGCGCAGGAGGGGGGCAACATGGGAGAATCGAAACTCCCATCACCACTGCCGCGATTCTGCACCAGCTGCAGTCTCCGGATGGTATGCAAGGGCAGTCCTAAATAGAGAGTTGCAGTAGTCTCTAGAGGTAATAAGAATCAGTTGTCAAGCATCTGGATGTAAATCATGACTGGGGATGCTGCAATGGTCATAAGTGTGAAAAGCAGTTCATAAATTATTTTTTCAGTGCCGTTGTAACTTTGAATGGTCACTTAACGAACTGCTGTAAGTTGAGGACTACTTGTATTGTCTTGAAACTTAGATTGAGGAAATCTCTTTAGAAGAGAGATCAATATTTCTACAACTTGAACATTTAAAAGGTATATTATGTAGATTTGCATGTCAACAATTTTGATATTCCTGTTGGTAAACAAAGCATTTCTAATCAATTCTTCTAATCACTCTCACAGCCTTTTCATGGGGAGTCTATTGCTATCGACATGGCAAACTGATCTTGAATTTCTGCGACAGGACTATTTATCTCCTCGTAAGTAAATGATTCTAAAAATAATTTTATAAATGGTGCTATTTAGGTTTTCCAAATTAAATACAGATTAGGGTTCTGATTTCAAGATGCAGTAATATGGCTGAGCATTAGATATCAGCATCTATGAAAACTTTTCATAAAGTTAATACATACTTCCATTATTTTTCACTGTGACAGGCATATTGCATTCATAAAGTTGATAATTCTGTGGTGAATTTAAAAAAATATTGGAAGAATGCCCAGAATGCACTACATCAATACATTTTTCCTGTGGTTGGGGACATTGGACATGACTATAATTTCAGATGGGAAAAACCAGAAGTCTTTACAGTATTGACTGATGGAACTGTCTAGACAGCAGTAGCACATGGCTCTGTCTTAGGCATACATTAAGGGCACATTCAGTCCCACATTCTGAAATGGGAGGAAAGCACTGCAAAGCTGCTGTGATAAAACCATTATGTCTTAGCTTATTATGTGAATCAACTCACCATTTTATTCAGTAA